>CM034706.1:131444518-131469654 GCA_020142125.1 Phrynosoma platyrhinos | reverse complement strand
GTTTGACACTGGAGAGTTAGGGATTGAGGAGCATCGAAGTTGTGCTGCAAGCCAATCGGTTTGACCCCAGAGAGTCAGGGACTGAGGAGTATCGAAGTTGGGCTGCAAGCCAATCAGTTTGACCCAGAGAGTCAGGGACCGATGATGATCCATGCAGAGCTCCAAGACAGTCAGTTTGACCCGGAGAGTCAGGGACCGATGATGATGATTCATGTAGGGCTCCAAGCCAGTCGTTTTGACTCCAGAGAGTCAGGGACCGATGATGATGATCCCCGTAGGGCTGCAAGCCAGTCGGTTTGACTCTGGAGAGTCAGGGACCGATGAGGATCCATGTAGGGCTCTAAGCCAGTCAGTTTGACCCTGGGGTGTGTGTGTGTGTCAGAGTAAGCTCGAGTCCTCAGAAGGATGAGTCTTGACCAAGCGCTATAGCCATTCAATAAATTAGACTTGGGAGTGCGGTAAGCTTTAGCCGTGCGACATAGAGGTGAGCGACCACATAAAAACTTCTCCTCAGAAGTATGATGGACTGTAGCCAAGCACAAAGCAGGGCAAGCGGTCGTAATAGATAGATAGATAGCAGTAAAATTAATAATAATAATAATAATAATAATAATAATAATAATAATAATAATAAACAGTAAAATGGCCTTTGTCAAGCACGCCAGTGAGGCGGGTGACGTTTTAACAGTTTCCCTCCAGGGATAGTCTCCATGTTGGGCATAAAGGAGCTTTGCCAAGCACACCGGAAGGATGAGCAGCCATTTTAGAAAACTTTTTACCTCAATGGTAATTGAAATAACTTCACCTCAGAAATTAAAGTCATATGTAAGACTGCAATGCTCAGAGAAATCACAGCACTCTTCTTAAAATATGAACAACAGTGTTAAAAAAATACCACCAAAAAGCAGACAGATCCTGTCAAAAGATAATTTTAAAGTGTGACAGGAAAATGAATCTCTGAAGAGTTCCTCTAGATGCTGCTGCTGCAGCGGATAAAAGGAACTGAGGGTTTAGGCGGGAAACTGGCCAATAAGGCAGTTGGAGAGTGGGCGGAGCTACCGCCAAAATGCTTCTAGTAGCGCTAAGAAAGTTCCAAAGTTTGCTGCGCAGGTGCAGAATAACCCATTTGTGTGATTCGCAGAGACCACGAAGAAGAAATTAGTTTACCCATTTCTCCCTGGTATGCTGCAATGGGCATCACAGAATCAAATGACACAAGGAATAAGCAGTAAGAGGAATAAGGAGCCCCACAAGGGAAGGGAAAGAACTCTTACCAAAGAGCAAGTTGAGCAGTACTTCACGGCTTGCTGAGCTACTGCTTCTACAAAGCCCATACAGGGTGCCAGCAAGCCAAGGAATGCCATGTCCAGAGACCTCTATGACTTTCATTAGAGGACGGGCACTGCCCCAAGAAGAACTCTCTCCAGCACACACCCCAAGCTTTTTAGAGGCCCAAAGATCAATGGCCAACAAAGACCGCAGGGCAATATCCACAAAAGATGGATTCAGTTTCATACAGTCTTCTTCAGGCAGAGCCTGTGGAGGCCCCAGGCTGGCTGAACCGTCCCTACGACGAGATGGACTTTCTGGAGGTCCTGGAATCCTCGGACTTGTCAGTGATAGGAATTCCAGCCTGTTGCCATGAGCTCGTCTCTCATGGTTACTCTTGGGACTACTTCTAGGGCTGGGCATAATGGGCTGATGCAACTGATCTGTCGGAAGAAGAAAATAAGTTTTAATTTATGGGTAAGTTTGTTCAATTCACATAATGAATGAAATAAAACTTCAATCACTGATTTTCAAAGCTATGGCACAATTTTACACAAGTCTATTCAGAAGTCTTACTGAGTTAAATGAGACTTAGGGGTGAACCAGACTGCTCCTTTGCCCCGGCTTGGGGTGCAAGCCGGCTTGGGGTGCACTCTCTGATGCCACCCCCAAGCTGGCGTCATATCACCTGCCTGACCACATCGTGGGCAGTTTTGCGGTGTTCCAGCACTGTGCTGTTTATACACCGCATGCCATAGGAGCGCTGAAAAACCACGGCGGCAGTGGAAAAGCTGGGTTTTTTTCAGTGCAGAAAGGAGTGGCATTTTGCTGCTTCTTTTTTGTGCCAGAAAAAAGCTGGAGTGGGGCTGCAGTGCATGTTTATTTTATTTTGGAGCATGTTGTTTTAATTTATAATTAGTTTAATATTGTTTTAAGGGGTGGGAGGGATAGATGGGGATTTTGACTGTTTTAACTTGTGTATTTTAAATGCTGTAACCCGCCCCGATTGCTCCGCAGAGAGGCGGGCTATAAATAAAAATTATTATTATTATTATTATTATCATGGTTGCTGCTGCGCCCACCCAACTTTTTCATGAGCGGCGTGACACCACCCCTTTGGGGTGGTCTGCTTCACCCATTACTGTGTAACTCAGGGTGCTGAAAGTGTGGCCCCCAAATATCTGCAAAGTGATCTAAGTGGTGAGACAATCTGACCTAGAGCCAGGTTCTTTCCAACCTGAAAAAGGCCTCTCCTGACTTTGAGCCTGAATGACCCAGAAAGCCAAAAACATGGCAAAGTTTGGGAGGAAAAAAGTTTCTAATATTTTTTCAGGAGTGCGAGCAGTGGTAGTCCATGGTAAGGAAACAATGGTAAGGGATGGTGGAAGCTGCAATCCAAAAATAATACACCTAGAGAGCCACAGTTGCAGCAAAATCTATTAAGGGGGGTTGCAGACTGCCAGAAAAAGTGCAAATTCAGTCCACTTTTAGGGTTAGGGTTAGGGTTAGGGTTAGGGAATCATGGGAACTGTAGTTTATTGTGGCACTAGAGCTCTCTGACAGAGAAGGCTCAATGTCTCAGGAAAAAAAACAATTCAGATGATTCCCTAGCTCTAACCCTAACCCTAAAAGTGGACTGAATTTGCACTATTTCTGACAGTCTGCAACCCCCCCTAAGTCACAATAGTATGAGAAGTACCTGCTTTTGTGCTTCACAAATTATTTAAGCTTGCTTAAAAGCATTTGGAATTCAGGAGAGAAAAAAATCTGTATATCATTACATCATTGTGCCCAGTAAAAGGGTTCCCAACTCCATGCACAAGCTACGCAGTTTCCATCATTCAACAAATGGTAACCAACTCGTATATTTAAAATCCTGGCTGAGGAACACAATGTAGTTAGCAGCTTAACTGACATAGTGTAGCCCATGACTCTGCCAATTGTACCACACAAGCAAGCAATTTGATCGGGGGCAACAAAATTGAGCACACTTAGGATTTCAACAGCACATTTCTAATTTTTATGGCAACAAATATAACCCTTAAAGTGTGGGGACATTGCCTGAAGAAATCTCAGAACCTAATAGAAAGCAGAGTAGAAACTGAAGTCTTCCAGGATTAGATTTCAGTGTCCTGCACAGTTTTTTTCAGCCTCCCTTGACTAATAAAAAGTAAAATCATGCCAAGTAACACATATGTAAATAACTTATAAAAAGATAAAGATATTCCCCATTGACAAAGTTGTCAAGTCATGTCCAACCATGGGCGGTGGTGCTCATCTCCTTTACTAAGCCGAAGAGCCAGCATTGTCAGAGACTACTCTGTGATCATGTGGCCAGCATGATTGCATAGAACGTTGTTACTTTCTCACCAAAGTGGTACCTATTTATTTACTTGCATTTGCATGCTTTCAAATGCTAGGTTGGCAGATGCTGGGACTAGTGAGCCCACCCCATCATGTGGCACCCGGGCCTTGAACTGCCAACCTGCCGATCTTGCAATCAACAGAGTCAGTGCCTTAACCAATTGAGCTACTGTGTCCCTTACATCAATAACTTATACACATCCAAAAATTTAACTGTATGTAGGTGCGTGTGTTTTTTACTTTTAAAATGCAAAACATGCATAATCCTATACTGTTGTTTTCTTGTGCTATTTCCAACCAAGCTTTAGAACTGAAGCAGTCATTTTAATTTAGGGTACAATCTGCATGCTGGGCCCTATCAAATGAACAACTCACTCCTATGTTCAATTTGAGATGATACAATAACACGAATGAACCATATCACATCCAGTTTTGCATGTTTGGTCTTAAATTAATGAAACATGCTCAGAATATTATTTTTACAACAAAATAGATAGACATGATCTTTCCTCCCTCTAAATCAGTGGTCCCTAAACTTTTTTGGCCACTGGCCCCTTTCCTTTTAGGTGGCAACCCTAGTGCCACTGCCCCCCATGCATATTTTTTGATATTAGATCTACTGTTGTTTACGCAGTCATGCTGGCCACATGACCACGAAATCGTCTCTAACAATACTGGCTCTCTTGGCTTAGTAACAGAAATAAGCACCGCCCCCTACAGTCAAACACTAGTCAACCTTCTGAAGGGAAAGTATTTACCTTTACCTTTTCTACTGCAAGTTCAAAACAACAAATCTTGGTTGCTGCTCCCTTTGCACCCAGTCACCTTGAGAGCAGCAACCAAGCAGAAGACTGAGCAGTGACCAAGAAGCTTCTTGCTTGTGCCAGCCTTGCAAATGAGGCCAGTGTAGGCAAGAGGTTTCTTGCTGCTGTTTGACTCGCTGCTCAGTCACTCCCTTTGCACCCTGTCATCCTGGGAGCAGCAACTGAGCAGCTGGCTGAGCAGCAACCAAGAAACCTTTTACCAGTGCCAGCCTTATGGCAAAGGACAGTGCAGACAAGAGGCCTCTTGGTTGCTGCTCAGGCAGCTGCTCAGATGCTGCTCCCAGGGTGACCAGGTGCAAGGGGAAAGCTTCTCCCTAGAGAAGAGGGACTCTCAATTCTTCATCAGAACAGAGAAAGGCACAGCCAGTGTGTGTGTAGGGGGTTTACAGAGGCCACATGCTCTGGACTGGAGACTGTTGTGGGCTGGAAAGGGAGATATTTTAACTACAGAAGCCACTCCAAGACAAAGGACTCTTTCCAAGAATCAAGTGCAGATGCTCCTTCCCCAGAGACTTGTCTTCCCAACACAGCTTCAAGTATCCACTCTCTCATAAAAAAATTGTTTCTTCTGCAACCTCTTCTCTCAGCTTGTCTGATGAAAGAAAACAGGAGCAGCAGTAAGTCCCAGCAAAGCTCACAAAGCTTAAGCAGGGTCCCAAAATTTGAAAGCTCTCTTTTACCACCATTTCTCCCCCACCATGTGCTCTAACTCTTTGCTCCAGCCTGCCCCAAAATGGTGCCACTCTGAGCCATAAAAGCAATGCCCTGGGCCCAAACCTCACCCAAATTTCCCAAATGCCACTAGCGAAAGATGCTGGAAAGGGAATGAACTCGCATGGACAGGCAAAGAGTGGGAAACACCACTACACAAAATGATCAGCAAGGCTATGTGGTGGTTTTCTGGGGACCCAGAAAAAAGTTTAATGTAATCCTCATCTCCACCACGATCCTAAAGACTGCTAGCCTTTCCTGCACACCAATGCTTTGACTGAAGGCCAGCCTACCACACTCTTTTCCCCTCACCTCCCTACTGTCCCCTTTCTACCTCACTGCCCCCCCGGATCCTTCCACCGCTGGGGGGAGAATACCCCCCACTTTGGGTATCACTGATCTAAATGACCCATAAACATTACTTTGTGATGCCACTGGATATGTCAGGCTAGCTTTGTGATTTTTAACGTTTCTTGACTAACTTGTGTTCAATAACATATGACAACACTTCATCATCTCTCATCCCCCAAATCACCATTGCATATAACACTTCATGAAATGAGTAATAGTACACAAAAGCTTATGCTACAATAAATGCATTAGTTTTTAAGGTGCCACCAGGCTCACCACTGATTTTGCAGCAACAGACTAATATTTCTTAGTATTTTATGTACTTGCTGCCTTTCCCCCATCTTTCCTTCAGTGACTTCAAAGAAAAGCACATGACTCTACTCCTCCATATTATCCTCACAATAAACTTATGTAGGTCAAGCTAAAAAAAAAAGATCAACAAGCCTAAGGTGTACCAGTGAGTTTCCCAGCTGGGTGGAGACTTGAGTCTGGATCAGTTTCAGATCAAAACTAACCACTTGATAATGGCTAAAGAGCTAGTTGTTGTTAGCTGCCATCAAGTTAATGTCGACCTATGGTGACCCTGTGTATGAGACATCTCCAAGCCCCCCTGCCCGAGCTATAAGTACCATTTAATACTCTCTTGTGTCAGTATCCCTCACAGAGAGGCTCTGTGTCCCAGAAACAGGAATCCTAAGGGCACTTAGCTCTACAAAAATGGTCTGTGGATTATACTACCACAGGGTTAAATGTTATAATTGTTATTGCTGTTTAATATGCTTTTAAACTGTATCTCATAATATGCTTTGTATCTTATATTATGTAAGCCGCTTTGATTGCCTTGGCAAAAGGTGGGGTATAAGAATAAATTATTATTATTATCATTATTATTATTAGGAAAGCTCATGCTGCCAATTTCTTTTTTCCCCCGTTAGGCTCAAAGGTGCTCCTACGTACTCACTCTTTCTTGTGTGTGATCAGGAAACCATTTCCTTTGAGGAGAGTCTTAGGGAGCTAGGTATGTTTAGCCTGGAGAAGAGAAAGTTAAGAGGTGTTAGGATCGCCCTAACTATAAATATTTAAAGGGAAGTCATATTGAGGATGGAGTAATGGAGTCAGACTACAGGAAAAGAGACACCACCACAAAATTAGGAAGACTTTCCTGACAGTAAGAGCTGTTTAACAGTGGAACATACTCTTCCCTCGCAGAGTGGTGGAGTCTCCTTCTTTGGAGGTCTCTAAACAGAAGCTGGATAGCCATCTGTCACAGGGGTGCTTTGATGGTGAGCTCCTACATGGCAGAAAAGGGGATTGGGACTGGATGGCCCTTGATGGTCTCTTCCAACCCTAGCATTCTAACAAAACCAAAGGCATCTGAGGCAGTAGACTAAAGTCTAGGAACTGCCAACTTCTTTCTTTCAATTAGCGTCAAAGGTGCTACAAGATCTCTCGCTACATACTGATCCCACAGACTAACATGGCTATATCTTTGAATTCTAACAAAACCATGCCCTTTGGTGATTTATTGGCCCATTTACAGGGTTCTCTTGGGCAAAGGGACAGTTTGACCAAGCCCCTTCTTCCCAAAACACTGTGCCCCAGCTCTTCCCCCGGCAGTCTCCTGTCCAAGTACGAACCAGGGCTGACCCTGCTTGGTCGGGGGCCTTTAGAGGATTTAATGGGCATGTTTGTCTTTACTCCAAGTGTGGCAGGGGTGGTTTAGGTAACACTATGTGCAAGATTCCAGGAACAGATAATATACCAATAGAACTGTTGCAATCCACATTGACAGAGTCAACTCTAGTGCTAGCCAACATATGTCGACAGATATGGAAAACAAAATGATGGCCAACAGATTAGAAGCGATCAGTATACATCCTCATCCACAAAAACAGAGACACAAGAGACTGCAGCAACTATAGAACCATAGCATTGATCTCTCATGCAAGCAAAATTTTGCTCAAAATACTGCAAAATAAACTCCAACCACACATGGAGAGAGAAATCCCAGAGGTCCAAGCAGGGTTCAGGAAAGGAAGAGGCACCAGGGATCACATTGCAAACATATGGTGGCTAATGGGGCGTAGCAGGGAGTTCCAAGAGAAAATCAGCATGTGCTTTATAGACTATAGCAAAGCCTTTGACTGCATAGATCATGAAAGGCTATGGAATGCCCTTAAAGACATGGGAGTGCCAATACATCTGATAGTACTGATGATGAATCTGTGCTCAGGACAAGAGGCTACTGTCAGAACAGAAGATGGAGAAACAAAATGGTTTCCAATTGGCAAAGGGGTCAGATAAAGCTGCATATTATCACCCTACCTATTCAACTTATATGCAAAATATATTGTAAGGAAAGCTGGTTTGGACATGAAAGAGGGAGGAGTGAAAAGAGGAGGATGGAATATCAACAATCTGAGATATGCTGATGACACTATAATACTAGCAGAGAACCTCACAGACCTGGAACAACTACTAAGGAAGATCAAAGAAGAAAATGCAAAGGCAGGCTTAATGTTGAACATAAAGAAAACAAAAATAATGACCACAGAGAACTTAAACACATCAAACTAGAAATAGAAATAGTAAAATAATTCCGATACCTGGGATCAAACATTGATATAACTGGGGACTGCAGCCAGGAAATCAGGAGATTAAGAATGGGAAGGATGGCTATGAAAGAACTACATAAATGGATGGACTTTATTAAAGAGACCACGAATGTGTTTGCAGGAGCTGGGCAGAGCAGTGGGGGACGGGGGTCTGGAGATGTCTCATCCATAGGGTCGCCATGGGTCAAGACCGACACAAAGGCAGGGGGGTTGCAGACTGCCAGAAATAGTGCAAATTGAGTCCACTTTTACGGTTAGAGTTAGGGTTAGGGAATCATGGGAACTGTATTTTATTGTGGCACCAGAGCTCTCTGACAGAGAAGGCTCAATGTGCCAGAAAAAAAACAATTCCCATGATTCCCTAGCACTAACCCTAACCCTAAAAGTGGACTCAATTTGCACTATTTCTGGCAGTCTGCAACACCCCTCACTTAACAACAACAACAAATGTACTTAAAGCTACGCCTCAGGTCCTCTCACTGAGAGAGAGATGGAGAAAGAAAGAGAGGGCCTAGCTGTCCTTCTATTGGCTAGTCAGAAAGGGGAGGGCGCGCGCGGTCGCAGCGGCCGTTGGCTCGGCGGGGCCTTGGCGCGCGCCCGGGACATTCCCCCCCCCCGCGCGCCAGATCCCCGCGAGGCCCCTCCGAGCCAACGGCCGCTGCGCGCGCTTCACCCCCATCCACCCCTGGCCCCCGCCGTTACCTAGCAACCGAGCCAATTCCTTCCCGGCTCTCAGTCCCGGCGTCGCTGCTCGGCTTCCGCTTCCGCACAGGAGCGAGACTTGGGTGCTGAGGGAAGGGAGGGAGAAGGAGAGAAAGCGCCAGTGGAGGGGGAGGTTGGGCTCCCTCAGGTTCCCCTCTCCTTGCCTCCCCTTCTTTTGGCGAGGATGGGAGCCGGCCGCAACCTGTGTGCTACTGCCTCAGGGAAAGGAGAGCTTTCTTTACATGAAAAGCGAATGTTAAAGCACAGCCTTAAGAGTGAGGGCAGTGCCGTTGTTGTTGCTGTGTGCCTCGCTATCCTGGGGTTTTCTTGGTGTTTTCACAGGGGGCTTGCCCTTGCCACCCTCTGAGGTTAACCACATTTCTGCACATGTTCCACCATGAATGCCCTCTCTTCCTCCTGTGGCATTCTGGGGTTTGTAGTTCAGTGAGGCCTAACACCTCTTTGGCTGAGGAGTCAAAATGCACTTCCCTCAACTGCAAATCCCAGAATGCAACAGGAGGCAGCCAGAGCACTAATTAATTGGTCACTGGGAACTTGTCTTCCCGGGAAGTGCATCCAGCAAATGACTATTAGTGTGGCTATGAAAGAACTAGAAAAGATGCTAAAATGCAAAGATGTACAACTAAACACAAAAGTGAGAGATGTACGAGACCAATTAATGACTGGAAACATCATTCAAGGATGTCTCCCATCTTTCAACTGTGTGTTTTGAATATTAATGTAAATCTCTTTTCATATTCTAAGGCAAGATACATGGGGACTGCTCCAAGAACACCCATTGACTCCAGAGGTGGGCAGCAGATGCATGAAAGCACCAGCAAAAAATTACATGTCCAAGGCCAAGAACCCTGGGAGCATGCCCAACTCAGTTGCCTGGATAATGACAGCCAATGGCTTCCAAGGCCCAGATGATAAGGTCACTTCGGGAATAACGGGCTTTGCACAATGTGAGGAAGAACCACTCCTCAGGTGTGGTTATGGAGGGCTGTGGCAAACTGCCCTTGAGTTGACTCCCATTTCATAGCAACCATCTCTAAGTCCCCTGTCTTCCACTTCTCAGCTCTGGCCTCATAACTTCCCTAATTGAGTCCAACCATCTGGCATGTGGTCTTCCTCTCTTGCTGCTACCTTCTACCTTTCCTAGCATTATAATAACCTTTTCTAATGAGTTGTGCCTTCTCATGATGTGGCCAAAATAAGAAAGTCTGTTTGATTATCTTGGCTTAGCTTTCAGGGGAGAGTTCAGGCTTGATCTATTCAATGACCCATTTATTTGTCTTTTTAGCTGCCCACAGTATCCTCAGCACTCTTCTCCAGTACCACATCTCCAATGAGTTGATTTTTTTCCCCTATCTGCTTTCTTCACTGTCCAGCTCTCACATCGATATATGATGATGGGGAATGCAATGGCTTTCATGATTCTAACTTTTGTATTCAGTTGTATATCTTTACACTTTAGTTTAGGATCTTATTTAGTTCTTTCATGACTGACCTTCCCATTCTTAGTTTTCTTCTGATTTCTTCATTGCAGTCTCTGTTCTGGTCAATATTTGATCCAAACTACAGGAAATCTTTATTTCAACTTCCTTGTTATTTAGTGAATTTATGTAAATCCTCAGTAATCATTATTTTTGTTTTCTTTTATGTTCTGCAGATTTCAAAGATATAGTCATGTTAGTCTATAGAATCAGTATATAAATATGTAGAAATATCTTGTTGCACCTTTGAGACTAACCGAAAGAAAGAAGTTGGCAACATCTGAAGAATCTGAGCAAGTAGATTTAATTCTACGAAAGCTCATGCTGCCAACTTCTTTCAGTTACAAGTCTCAAAGGTGTTACAAGATCTCTTACATATTTATGTTCAGCAGTAACCCTGCCTTTGAATTTTCTTCTTTAATCTTCCTTAGTAATTATTCCAAGTCTCTGACGTTTTGTGCTAGTAATATGGTGTCATCTGCATATTTTAGATTATTGATATTCCTTCCTCCTATCTTCACTCCTCCTTCTGAGTCTAAACCTGCTCCTATATTTTCTGCATACAAGATGAACAGATAGAGTGATAGTATGCAGCCTTGCCTGACCTCTTTGCCAATTGGAAACCATTCAGTTTCTCCATATTTTGTTTTAACATATTCTCATATTCTTGAACTAAGTACAGATTTCTCATCAAGACTATCATATGTAGTGGCACTCCCATGTCTTTAAGAGTCTTCCATAGCTTTTCATGGTCTGTATGCAGTCAAAGGTTTTGCTATAGTCTGCAAAGCACATGCTGATTTGCTTCCAGAATTCTTTGGTTCACTCCATTATCCATAGCTACGTGTATGCAACTGTACAACTAACAATTGGAAATATATAAATTCTTCTGTAGCACATGGACAGGGGATCTTGAGAAAACAAGACAGGGTGCAGAATCTCCAAGATGTTTTATATTGGGCCCCATGTGTCATGGTTTGGGGATTGGATTAAACTCTCTGAGACTAGGGTTCATATCTCCACTTGACCATGGAAAGGGCAAGTCACATTCTCTCAGTCTCAGAGGAAGGCAAGGGAAAACCTCCTCTGAACAAATTTTGCCAAGAAAACTCTGCGATAGGGTTCACTGAAGCCATAGCATAGTCCAATACCCCAACCATGACACTATGGGGGCCATTATAAAAATTCCACTATACCTTGCTAAAGAATGAGAAAGTCTGGCTTGGATAAGCAGTCTGAGATAAGTAATCAATTTTTTAGCTCAAAAAAGAAAAAGAAAAAACCATCCTAGTTTATCTTCCTCAAAACTTTGATGCAGAAAATAACATGAAGAAAAATAAATTCACAGAATTCCATCGGAATATATGTTCTGTGGGTTATCATCATGGCAGCATAAGGTCTCAAAATACCCCATTGATACATCATAAGGTACTGTGCCACACATGCTATTTTCTCCTACATTTTCAAGATGACAGGGATTTCCTCAAAGGCTACTGCTATCGTCACTTCTCTAGAATTGGCAAAAAAAAAACACTTCATTTTAAAAGAAGATGGTGGGTGGATGCAGGCTGACCAGCTGATCTGCGGTGTAATCAGTCTCCTAGGGAAAAAAATGGGGTGTGGGGAAGATAGGAAAACAAAAAGTAAAGAGAATCTACTGTCATCATGGGTCTGTAAATCTAAGCATGGGAGAGCAGTGGGGAAGGACACTGAAGGATTACTTTGGGAAGGTAGTGGGAGTAAGCTTGAGAAGCAAGGAGCAAACTGGTGCTGGAAGAACGGAGGGACATTCCTGTGTTGTGGGTATGCTGGGTAAGTAGCAATGTGTGTAAAGAGTGAGAGTACACTCGTCCCTCCACATCTGTGGATTTGATTATTCATGGATTTGATTAATATGTTATCTCTAGGAATACCTAGGTGCTCCAGCGCAACGCTATGGTCAACTTTAACCAAAAGTTGAACTGAAGGACCTAGAGATTCCTAGAGCGAACACTCAAGGCATTTGTAGCTCCTCTAGCACAATTCTGTGGTCAATGTCTGGCAGATGTTGACCACAGAGTTGCACTGGAGGACCTAGAGATTCCTAGAGAGATGTTCTCTCTGGTAAAACCAGTGTTTTTGTTATTTGTGGTTTTTTCCACATTCATGGAGATCCTGTGCCCTAACTCCAATGAATGTGGAGGGATGAGTGTATTTTGGAGAATGCTCATAAGTGTGAACTCTGTAGGTGGGTAACCCTGACTGAGAAATAGGCATTTTGTTCTTTTGTGGGGATACTGTGATTTAGCATTTGCACTCAGTAGACCCCTTACATTATACAAGTTGTGTATCTCTTATCCGAAATGTTTGGAACCAGTATTTTGGAGTTGGGATTTTTATTTTATTTTTATTTCTTTTTCGCATTTTGGAATATACAAGTAGCATAGTATGTATCTGTACTGTATTTCTGAGGCTGAAGAGAGATGCAAGGGTGGAGAGATATGAAGATTTATGAAATGTTGGGAGGCATAGATTTGTGCCAAGCACTTCTTTTGTGTTCCTGCCATTTCACAGATCCTGTCTCTCTCCAGCCTTGTGTCTTTTTGGCACCAACTGTCTGCTTCTGCCTTTGAGGCAGCAGGTGTGGCATTCCTGCTCATTCATCTCTCCAGCCTTGTGTCTTGTTCATTCGCTACTTCTGTTGTGTATGAGATGCAAGGCTGAAGAGACACTGCAGCTGGCAGCAGAATGT
Source organism: Phrynosoma platyrhinos (assembly GCA_020142125.1). Classification (NCBI taxonomy): domain Eukaryota; kingdom Metazoa; phylum Chordata; class Lepidosauria; order Squamata; family Phrynosomatidae; genus Phrynosoma; species Phrynosoma platyrhinos. Next base: position 131,456,588 of record CM034706.1, on the reverse strand, counting down.
TTTGGGTTTGGAACATCTTTGTATTTCATGGATTAAGAGTGCTCAACCAGTACTTGATTTTTGGGAACATGTATCATGTAAATACCACACCCCTAAAGAGGCCAGAAGCTGCTTCTTTTGGCCTGTACGTTTCGGGCCTGAGTTTGTCTTCCGTGAAATAAGTATTCCAAAATAAGTCATATTTAGGACAGCAACCATTTTTTAAATGGACACATCTTGGCCTATATCAGACATTTTGTGACAGTACTCATAGCATTTTATCAAAATTCAAAATACACAGTCAACCCAAAAGGTCTGGAGATCTGGCTTATCATAAAACTGGGTTGTAGCTTTATGAAAGATGGAACAAAATATATTTTATAGTGTAAGCCGCCCTGATTGGTTTACCATTGGGCGGGGTAGAAATAAATTTTATTATTATTATTATTATTATTATTATTATTATTATTATTATTATTATTATTATTATTCCTATGCATTTTCTCTACACCATAAACATTTCACACACTTCTAATTTACTCACCTTTTTCTAAACTAAGCCTTCACTTATTCCTTATAGAAGGTGCTCTAGACCCTTTGGATTTTCCTTTTTTTGCACAATTACCAACTCTACACTGTTGGGTTTTTTTTAGAAGTGGCAACCAAAAACAGTATTATACAGCATTTTAAATGTGACACTGCCATATACACAATTTGTATTACTAGCATTTCAAATTCAAAATAATCTCACAATGCTTATCTCACAATGCCCAGTGCACCTGAGTGAGTTGGGAGGGTGGAGAAGTGAGAGGCTGTTTGGAGTTGTAAGAAAAATGGATTTGACTGAAGGGGGGGGGTTGCAGACTGCCAGAAATAGTGCAAATTGAGTCCACTTTTAGGGTTAGGATAAGTGCTAGGGAATCATGGGAATTGTTTTTTTTTTCTGGGACATTGAGCCTTCTCTGTCAGAGAGCTCTGGTGCCACAATAAACTACAGTCCCTATGATTCCCTAACCCTAACCCTAAAAGTGGACTCAATTTGCACTGTTTCTGGCAGTCTGCAACCCCCCTAAGTTTCTTTTACCTGCCTAGGCTATGAGCTGGAGGTGAGGGGTGGATCAACTGCAGTCTTGACATTGCTGAAAGGAGGGAGTTACCTTTGCCTGTTGGGGGAACATGAGGAGGAAGAAGAAACGAAAATCTTGCCATTGAAGGAACTTTAAATGTTTAGAAGGTGGTCATGATGGGAGTGCTGAGCCTGTGCTAAGCCCAGGTCTCTGTGGTGACCATGAGTATGTTTGCATAGTTAAAGTTAACTGTGCCTGTTCCTGGAGAAGTCAGATCTGGCTATAGTTGTACATACATTGGTTACATCCCTTTTGGATGACTGTAATGCACTCTACATGGGGCTGCCTTTGAAAAGTACTCAGAAATTTCAGTTGGCCCAAAGGATTATAGACAAGTTGTTAACTGGGCCTGGCTACAGGGAGCATAGAACTCCCTTGTTGCAACAGCTCCACTGGCTGCTGGTCCATTTCTGGCTACAATTAAAAGTGTTGGTTTTGACTAACAAAGCCCTATGTTGTTTGGGTCTAGAGACTATCTGAAGGACCAGATCTCCCTTTATGAGTCCATTAGAGTGTTTGGATAATTTGGAGAGGCCCTTCTCTCTGTCCCACCACATTCTCAGGCTCCTTTGGTGAGAACAAGGGAGAGGGCTTTCTTGGTGGCTACTCCCAGACTTTGGAACTCCCTCCCCAGAGAGGCCAGGATGGCCATGTCATTGCTTTCCTTTGGCAGCAAGTTAAAACATTTTTGTGCCACCAGGCCTTTACAGATGGTTGAGGTTCGGCTCTTAAATCTCTGTGGTGCCGGATTTGAAAGTTTTTAAGGGTCTGTATATAGTTTTATTTTAAATGTTTTAATGTTATAGCATTTTAAACTGTTTTAATATGTACAGTTTTTAAGCACTTTTATCTTTTAAAGTGCATTTTATTATTGTAATTACTGATGTGTTTTAATACTATACTAGTTTAATTCTGTTTAACACCCACCTTTTTGTTTTTAATTGAATTGTTTTTTAATTTGTAAGCCACTTTTTATCCCAATGGGGGGGGAAGTGAGCTATAAATAGATATAATCATCAACATAATCATTATCATCATCAGCTTGTCATAATAGGAGGAAGGGGTTTCCTTTGTCTGCAGTAAGGGGGGGGCATGAGGGGTATGAAGAAACTGGAATCTTGATGTGGCTGCAGGGGATTCCTCAGCTTGCTTAGCCAGGAGTTCAGGTGAGCACCTGGAGTCTCATCAGAGAACCAATGAGATGTTTCTCTAGCTCTGAAAAGAAGATGTACGCTCTGATGCTTTAAACCTCCTTAAAATTAGTGGCAGGTGAACCCATCCCCCTGATCCAGTTTTCTATGAAAATGGTTCACCCCATTTAGATCATTCTCAATTTACAACCCAAGTCCTGGAACTCAGGCCTAGCTCCATCAGGCCTAGCCCAGAAGAAGAAGAAAGCTCTTCCTCCAGTCCATCTGCCATCATCCTGGCCTCAGAAGGAAAGAAGGGAAGGCCTAGCCCAGAGGAAGAAGGCCCTCCCTCCAGTCCATCTGCCATTGCCTGGGCCTCAGAGGGAGAGAAGAACCACTGAACTTGATCCCCTTCCCCACTGCCACTCCCTTCTCCTTTTGTGTCCTGTCTTTTTAAATTGTAAGCCTGAGGGCAGAGAACTGTCTAATTAACAAGTTGTAAGTTGCTCTGAGAGCCTTTGTGGCTGAAGAGCCCAGTATAAATACTCCAAATAAATAAATAAACAAGCAAACAAAACCAATCCTGATGTAAACCGAGACTTGCTTGTATGTGTATAGAAACACTGACGTATTAGCTGTTGTATCTTCAATCATTTGCCTAATGAACCTTAGCACAATTTTTGCCTTTTTTTTTCAACTGCCACACATCAGGCTGATGTGATTTCATTAAAAGTATGGAAGAGAGAGATACATTAGTAGCAAGAAGAGGGCCAAAGCACAATTACTTTTATTTTCACTTCAGTAAACAGTTAATATTCTAAAAGAATGTTGCTTGAATGTGGCTCAGTCATTGCTCACTTATTTATTTTCTTATCAAACTGCATAGCTTTGTTAAAATTTTCAGTGAGCCAAGGCAGCAACTTATTTAAGGACTGTTATATTTCTCCAGTACCCCAAACAGAAGTAAGAAATTGGATCAAAGATGTGCTTCAATGTTGATGCTTTTATAAAACACAAATGTCACAGTTAACCTTAACCATCCAGGTATGTTTAGAATGCCTCCTGTAGATCAGAGCTTCTTTCAGAGTCAAAGTATTTTTCATCTTTCCATCAGTGAGATGCAGTACAATACTTCTCTTCTTTCAGGAGAATTTCCCTGGTTGAGGTGGTGGTCCAAGAAACCCTCCAGCCTGTTTGGTGGCAGCTCGTGAAGGAGCCAGGCCCAACAGCTTCTGAATATTCTGATAAGAAGCAGAAACACACTATTGAACATTGTGGGAGCGCAAATAAATAAACAAACCAAGTTAGCCTCAAGTAACTGCCACTCTTTGGTTTATACTTAACAGGTAAGAGATATCATTCTACACAAAGCGAAAGTGAAAAATAGGGTTAGTCCATCCTAGAGCAACTTCTCAGTTATCCTGTTTGTGAGAAAATACACTTAATGGATACCACTAAGTGATCTTGAGTGGCTGCTGTACATTTCATTCCATCATTTTCAGGATATGATTCAGCCTTCCCCTTGTCTGCTAGAACAGGAAGGAAATGAAATGTAAAAGATCCAGACATATATATCCAAGCAATGAGATTAATGATCTAAAAGCAAATATGCATATATTTTGAGATTTTTATTAATTATGTAATAGTTAAAGCTACCCTGTAGTGCAGCAGTTCCCAAACTGTGCCCTGGCGTCCCAGTGAACCCCCACAAGCTCACGGGTGCCACCTGGATATTTTAAATTTTCACTTCCTGACGACTGGAAGACAGGTTTCATAATAGTGACTCAGTTGTAGCAGCAGCAGCAGCTTCAGAATTGCCTGCTGAAGCAAATTTGTCAATCCTTCCTGTTTGACAAAAGAAATCAGCACCCCAAGTGGCTGCCCTGCAAATCCCCAGCAAAGATGCTGTCATGCTCAATGCCCCAAAGGTGGCAGCGCTATGACTGAAATGTGTCTGAATCCCTTCTGGAAATGGCTTGGAACTGTAGCCACAACCAACAAGGCGAGTTGAAAGAAGACACCTGTTGGCTCTTAGTAAACTCTTGAAAAGAGGCAAACATAATAGCCTGATATCCAATCTGTACCACTCTTTCTACTGAGGTGCCTTAGGAACTAGAAAAGGAGAAGGCAGAACCATCATATCCTGAAAATGATGGAATACTGAATTAATTTTAGGAATAAAAATGGAAAACAACTGAATCCTTATGAAATACACACAACTCTTCACAGAATGACAGAGTCCTCCAGAGATTTTGTGAGCCAAAGGAATAGCAACCAAAACCAAAACTTTCAGCCTAAGAAATTTCAATCCACTAATCTCAAGGGTTCAAAAGTAGACTTCAACAAAGCCCGCAGAACTACATGCAGATTCCATGAAAGAAAGCGATGGACTGTTCCTGGATGAAGCAAAGACACACCCTTCCAAAAAAAAAAAAAAAGGAAAGAAAACTGCACATGTGGATGAGATGCAAGCAGTTTGCCCCATTGGCCTTTCAAAATAGAACCTAAGGCTGAGACACGTCCTTATTCAAACCCACCTGCAGAAAAGTCAAAACTAACCCCATTGTAGCCATTTAAGGACATACCGGTACTCCTTTACACCAACACCATCTACAAAAAGTCCACCAAGTAGACTTGTACGAACACTTAATGAAAAAAAGTCTTCTAACTGTGTGGATAGTTTGAATCACATCAGTCCTCATATTCTTCAGTTACTAACCTTTCCTGCACAACCTTCAGGTGTGTAATTGTAACCAAGTGGGGCTGATGGAATTTTTCTTGAGATTCATTAGAAAGCTCAGGAAAATAGGAAAGATTGATTTAATATCACCAGCAAAGTGAACACCAGAAAGTGCATGAGCAGTAAAAGCAAACTAGTCCACTCTTATTCTCCCAGCCTCCATGTGTCCTCCAATAAAGAACTAAGGTAAACTTAGAGTAATATAAAGAGATAAATTTACTTACAAAATCATGTGCATACTCATACACAGGTAAAGCTTCATGTTGCAAAGAAAATGAGGTAAAAAGTAGTCTACGTGCTTGCAAAGAAAGTTTCTTATCAGCATGCTAGAAAGTCATGCTGCTCAGGTCAAAGGACAAAGGAGAAAGATAAGGTAATGGCGATCTCTCCAGAGACAAAGAAAAGTGCTTTTAGAGAAGAAAGAAATCAGGGGTCATAAAACAGTAAACTATCATGGACATGCACCTGTGTTCCTAGAAAGACTCAGCATGCTTGAGTTGCAGAATCCCCAATAGGGTCAGTATGCAACAGACGGTTGATGTAATAGATCCAGCCAAGATGTTAGAGCCCAACTCTCTTGAACTTTCATGCTGATTATCTTGGAAAACCACCTAGATGTTATCAAATTTATCTCTCCCCCCTCCATCCTTATTGTTCCATAAAACTGGATAACATCACCACTGGAGAAAAAGCACAGCACAAAACCCTTTGCCGAGTCATCGTGAGAGCATTAAAAGCCAAAGCTCCCTCTGCCCATAATCTTGATAGGCGGTTTGCGATTCTCTTGAGAGGCAAAAAGATCCGCCCACAGAGTGCCAAACATCTGTACTATCCTTTGAAATACCAGAGAATTCAGAGCCCACTCTCCTTGGTGCAGGCACTCTCTGCTTAACCAACTGGCCCAATTTAGTTGGCCCTTCTGACAACTCCCCCCCCTCCTTTCTTCACACCCTGAATGACTAAAGGTGAGTCTCTCCCAGGGTGCCTCTTGCACTAGGTCCGCAATTACCCCCCTTACCTGCTTATGCAGCTTTGGTGGTCATGTTGTCTTTCTGGATCAACATGACTGCCCTGAACTTCTGATTGCAGGCTGAGGAATGCCAAATGCACTGCCTATTGTTCCAGCCAATTGGTACTGTGTATCTTCTCACTGGGTGAACACAAACTTTGTGCCATCTGGCCACTACAGTGCACCCCCCAATGCTTCAAACTGGCATCAGTTGTGATTACCACTCTTCTCAAAATCCTAAATCCCTTTCTCAACACCTTTAAAGGCAAACAATATAGAGAAAACTTGGGGGGGGGGGAGCAGATCCAGCTGACACTTTTGAGCACCCTGGTAGAGCAGAAGGAAATACTGTGGTTCCCTCAGATGGCAGCCAGCCCAAGGAACCCAATCCAAAAAAGCCACAATGTTGTCTGCCTTATAGAATCACAGAGTTGGAAGAGACTACAAGGACCATCCAGTCTAACCTCCTATCTTGAAGGAAGACACAATCAAAGCACTCCTGACAGATGGCCATTCAGCCTCTCTTTCTCCAAAGAAAAAGACTCCACCACACTCGGAAGCAGCATACTCCACTGTCAAATAGTTCTTACTGTCAGGAAGTTCTTTGTAATGTTCAGGTGGAATCTCTTTTCTTATAGTTTGAATCTATTGCTCTGGACTAGCAGAAAACAAGCCTGCTCCATCCTCAATATGACATCCATTCAAAATATTTAAGCACAGCCATCATGTTACCCCTTAACCTTCTCTTCTCCAGGATAGACATATCCAGCTCCCTAAGCTGCTCCTCATAGGGCATGGTTTCCAGACAACACTCTCCTAACCAGGGGTAGGCAACTTTTTTGAGCCGGGGGCCAGATTGCTGTTCCTCAAACAATTGGGGGGCCGAAGCACCAAAAATAAATAAATAAATAAATAAATAAATAAATATTTATTTCCTAAAAATAAAAAATTATTTCTTTCAGCCCCAGAAAAGCCATGGCAAAACCCCTGTGGAGATTTTGCCAAGAAAACCCCAAGAACAAGTAATAACAACAATAATCAATATTATCATGGAGGGTGGAGGTGACGGCAGTAGGACCGGCCTGGGGCCAGTCCAAAGGCCTCGGGGGGGCGCATCTGGTCCCCGGGCCTTAGGTTGCCTACCCCTGCTCCAGACAATCCATGGTAACCCACATAACCTCCTTGCCTTTCTCCAGGGAAAGTGTACGGATGAATAGTTCATCCAGGTAGGGGTACATATACACACCCTGCAAACCAAATGGTAAGGCCCTGTACTCACAGTGACCCAGGTAAGCCAACCTGAAGTGCTTTCTGTGAGCTGCGTGTACCAGGATGTGCAAGCACACCTCCTGGAAGATGCGGGACATCAGATAATCCTGTTCTTGCACTCCTTCCAGAATCAATTGTAGAGTTTCTGTGCACAACTTCCACTTGAGAACAAGATAACTGACCCTACAAAGGTTCGGTATAACCTTCTAGTCTTTTTTTTTTTTCTTCTTTGAGACAAAGAAGAGCACTGAGTAGGATCCCAAAAATCTCTATTAAGAAGGTACTGGCTTTATAGTCTTTACCTAAAGCAGGTGTTCTATGGCCCAAAGCATCTGCCACTGCTTTCCCACAGACCTGGGGTTGTGCACAGGAGCTTTTGAATGAAATCAATGGTGTAACTATCTCTTATGGGTCTGCACACCCAAGCATCAGATGTCCATTCCCAGCAATGGGCAAAGTGCAATAGGAAAGCTTCTACTGAGCTGCCCCAAGACAGAAAAACTGACTGACAAACAGGGAGCTCTCCAAAGCAGCTCTGATGGCAAAAGCAGAAGCCTCATGAGACCTGCATAAAAAGTTGTCCAGCCTCTGACTCTTAAGCATCAACAAGAGGAAGTTTCAATTTCTTCATCACTTCAGTAGGCAACAAGCACAACCATTCACCAAAATCAGGATGAATCCATCCTTCCTTCCATAACCTCTGCAAACACTTCACAGAGCGGTACAACTGATGGCTCTTGCTTAGCCTTGCCCCTGATTTCTGGAACCCTTTTCACATTAGTATCAGAAACCTGGCTGCTAAAAGTCAACCCCAAAAACTTTCCCACCTGTGAAAGAAGGACATGATATTGTTCATATTCAAACAATGCTCAGAGAATATATGAGAAACATGCTCAAGAATATAAATCCCCCACCTCCATGGATAACTCTCCTTCCTCCTTATCTGAAGTCTCTGGAGAAACTGAAGACTCCACATCCACACAGAGGTTACAGCAGATGCATCCTTTGTCTTTCTTTTCACTTTGTGAGGGGAAGAAACCAAATAATGTGCCCCTTATACATTCCCTTCTGAGAGGAGGAAGAATCTGAGGTATGATGCTTTCGGGAATATTTTTCATGCTTCTGGCCACTAGATGGCCTGCAAATGTCAGAAAGCTCTTCATTACTGAGTTTGCATCTTTTTTCATGCCAGTATGTATGGTACTCAACATGTTTGTCATCTTGGGCGGCTGACAGATTCACTGCCACTTCCCCCCCCCCACTTGATAGTGACCCATCCACTAAGGAAAACTTAAAGAACTCCATCTCTCTTTACCCAAAGGAATACAACCTATGAGAGTAGCCTAATAGTTGTCTAGTATTTAAGGGAGTGCTCCACTCATTACCGTATATTAGTTCCTTAAACAATTCAGGCAAAGGCATCTCTATCCCTTGAATCACCTACCTCCTAATTACAGAAGCTATCTTCTCCTCCATATCATTCCTTGTCTTAGACTACAATGTTACTTTAGGATCATCTCTAAGCCTAGTGTGTGCAGCACCATTTTTAAAGGACTCTGGGATGCCCCGTATTAGAATCTAATTCTTTTTCAGGATTTTGGGCATGATTTTGCTTGCATGGGAGATCAATGCCCTGGTAGCCTCTTTTTTGTTCTTATTTCCCTGTTTGGCCCATTTACCAACCCTTTCACTTTGGAATGAAGTTTTCTCTCTCTTTCAGCCTTACTATCTTTAGCTCCTCCACTTCACTTTCACTGAAGAATAAGAAAATGTTGCTTAATTCCTCTTTCCAGGCTGGGGGGTCAACTGAGGATCTGTTTTCAGTTTCTTTTTCTGTTCCTCGATTGGCTGCTCCACCATCAAGGGGAGAATCTCATCTTTACTCTTCATGTCTGTTGATTTCCTTTTTCCTTCTATCATTATCTCAGTCTCCCTAACTTTCTTCTCCATTTCAATTCCTGCTCCCAGCTAATTTTAATGATTCTGTACATTTGTCAGAGAAGAGCAAACACATCTAATTGGCACAGCAGGAAAAACTGTTGGAGAAGGGAAGGGGTTTAACAGTTGTAACTGGAATCAAACATGGGCTCCTGTTAGATACGGTTGGCACATGGAAATAAACCCAACATGGTATATTGTTCCTTCATGCCATTCTGAGAATGTGCCAGTCCTCCAGCATACAGATATTTCCCAAAACACATGCAAGAGTATGGACTTTCTGGGAAGCTCCACATTTTCCCTTTCTTGCTGTCAAGTTCTTGTGCAGTTCAAAAGTCCCATTCATCCTTGGGAGCTATCATCAGGCTGGTAGCTGAGGGGGAGTTGTGCTAGCTCTGGCAGCAGGTAGTAGGGGTGGTATGCTTGTGTTTCTGTGTGTTTGTTTGCCTGAGGGCAGGTTTTATACCTCATCCTCATTATGGGGGACAGGGCTGAACTACTTTCCTCCTGGTCTTCTAACTTTTTAAACTCCTCCTCCAACTTTGTGAACTCCTCTCTCCTGTTCCAGCATCTCTTCTGTATCATACTTTACCAGATTCTCATCCTTTTTTGTTTCTTGACTTCCATTTACTTCCTACCAACTACACTCCCTATCTGTGCTCCCTAACCTTCGATTTTGGAAACCCCCCCCCAAAAAAAACATTTTGCCTTCAGTCTCAGCATTTATCAACTGAACTAGATTTCTAACAGTTTTTGGCACTCTCATTCAAATTCTAGTGGAATCTCCTCAAAGGGCCTTTGCATCTGTAAAGTTTGAGGTATATGCCTAAAAGAGCTTTTAAACTGGCAACTGGAAATAGAAAGTATAATTGGAACAGACTTCTGTATATGAAGCATACTCATCTGCAAGATGTGATGGAGTGAGGATAAGCCAAGTGTCAAATGTGGTGCTAGAAAAGAGTTATAGCCAGGATGGTCAAAAATACTATCAGTACATCAGCAGGAAAAGAGAGGTGATGTCTGCTATCAGTAGGAAAAGAGAAGATTCCAGTACAGATGGATTTGCTCAATAAAGGCCACAATCCAGAGTTTACAAATCCAGTTTATTAACAGCAGGATCTGCTGGAGGCCTCTTATTCGCAGAGTCACCATAACATGAAGCCAACGACAGCACTTACAAATCTACAATCTTCAGAAGTGAGGATGGATGATTAAGTCTTTTCAACTCCAACAGTTTTCCCCATTCAAAATAAATTCCTAAATACTTATTCCTAAATACTTATGTTTGGACCTAGCTACTTAGAAAATAGAACGGTTAGGTATTTCTTTGAACTAGGGGAGCTGTGAAAAAATTACTGAAGGACTGAGGGAGCTGTGAAACAAGAAAATGTGGGAATCACTGCTGTACTGAATTCCTCTAAGAGGATGTCACTTTCATTCCTATAATAACTGGGACACTGAACCAAATGAGGCTCCAACAGAACATGCTGGCAAGATTCTTGCCACTGAAGTCCAAGAATACATTGGAAAAGATAATCTTGACTGGTGTAGTGCAGGCCTGCACAACGTATGGCTTGGGGACCGCGTGCGGCCCGCCAAAGAATTTCGGGTGACCCGCAAGGATGTGGAACAACTTCAAGGCTCCTCTATTGCTCAGCCTTCTCTTGATGAGAGGGCCATACACAGGAGGAGGAGGAAGAGGAAGGGAAAACACTCACCCTGCAAGGCTCTCTGTTGCTCAACTTTCTTCCAAGGAGAAAGCCAGGTAGCGGAAGAGGAGGATGGGCAAATGCTTGCCCAGCAAAGCTCCTCCAACACCTGGATTTCTCCTGAGGAGGAGGACAGGCAGCAGAGGAGGAGGAGGATGGGCAAATATGTGCCGTACAAGGCTCCTGATGAGAAGGCCAGATGGAAGAAGAGGATGAGGGCTCTCAGGGCTCCTTCACTGCCCAGCTTTCTCCTGAGGAGGAAGTCAGGAGGTGGAGGAGGAGGACAGGCAAATGCTTGCCCTGCAAGGATTCTGCACCACTCAGCTTTCTCCTGAAGAAACGGCAGGCGGAGGAGGAGGAGGTCGGAATTAATATTACAATTAATATTTAATTAAAATCTATCTGTGGCCCAAAGAAATTTAGCTTATTTTAATTTTGGCCCCTACCTACTGCCAAGTTGATTTTACTATTTTATATAAGAGACACCATTTCACTACACCATTATATATAATGGAACTTCAGCATTCACGGATTTTGGCATCCATGGGGGGTTGGTCCTGGAACTAAACTCCAGCAAATACCAAGGGCCCACTGTACTACCAAAGGTTTTCTAGGAGAGTTAATTCAACTTTTTTCACCAGAAAAAGCATGGCCCAGAAATATTGGTTCAAACACAACCTAGGACCACTCTTTGTTTCTATCCATGATTTAGTGCAAATAGAAAACATTCAGGGATAGCTGTGTTGCCCATTTACCAAATTAGCAAATTCAAACAAAAATCTATCAGCAATACCTTTATTGACCAACCAAAATGCACAATATACTTGTTGCAAGCTTTCGAAGCTCCATGGCCTTCTTCATCAGGCCAGATGTTACAAACCAAACAGGAGATGTTAGTCAGATGCCTACATGTTGTTTCAGTCTTTAGTTAAGATGGTATATGATGGGATTCAGGGGTAGCTGTGCAATAAGTATATTGTGCATTTTGGTTGGCCAATAAAGGTATCCCTGATGGATTTTTGTTTGAATTTGCTAATTTGCTAAATGGGCAACACAGCTACCCCTGAATGTTTTCTGTATTGTGAGATACTACATTGTACTGCAACAGGGGAACCAGTAATGGAACTTCAACCAAGGTAAAACATTTTTTCTTCTTCTTAAATTTGGAC
>CM034706.1:131425717-131442373 GCA_020142125.1 Phrynosoma platyrhinos | reverse complement strand
GTGGTCTCTTTCAACTCTATGATTCTATGATTCTATGATTCTAACCATCTTATTTTGTCCCAAATCTGATTTTTATATCATGATTTCATTTCTAGAGACATCAGATCTGCCATGAGGATTCACTCCTTAGTAACATCCAGACTGGACTGTAAAAATGTGCTCTAAGTAGGACTGCCCAAACACCTCATGGGTATGCCCATAAAATCTTGATCTTTTGTGAGCTGTACACTAGCATCAGGCCTCTAATCTACTGTACAGAGAAAACAAAATTGACACATGTCTCCCTTAACATGTCTGTATAATTTTCTAGAGCAAGAGGATTGCACAACCCTATCGCACTAATTGCAATTATTTGGAGGTTCATGGGAACACTTCTATTAATTTCAAATCTAACTTTCTGCTAGATATCCACTAAATCTCCACTATCAAAGTACAATGGACGATGCTGCCCACATAGGAAGTTGCGCTCGCTTACTAGAAAAACATATACTGTATGACGTATATACTCATGTATAAGACTAGAAATTTAGGTCAAAAAATTGACCCAAAAATCCTGAGTTGACTTATCCACAGGTCAATATAAGTACTGTTCTTAGTTCTTATTTAAAAAAAAAAGGTAAGAGCACAATCTGTCTTGGAAGCACTGACTCTCCCCAACCCTGGTCTCTCATCCATCCAGCCTTTAGGATGAGCACAAACAGTTATGCCTGTTGGAATTTTGTAAGTCATCATTTTCCTTTGCTTTGTCCTTTACATCCTTTGTTATATGCCCCTATATTTTACCCTCTACTTATCCATGGGTCATATCAAAATCCACAATTTTGGCCCCAAAACTAGCCCTTGACTTATACATTAGGTTGACTTATAATTGAGTATATACGGTACTTAAGATCACAGGATTGACTAGTCTTGACAGGAAAAATCACATAGGCGATTTATCTCTTTGTAGATTCATGGAGATCTGTATAAATTATAGACACACCTGCAGAAGCAAAGGGCACAGCTAAAATTAAAAAATGCAGTACTCACCTGTCGAATAGACATGGTACAGAGAATGTAGAGGAAGATGAAGGAACAATCTGTATAATCCTCACCTAGAAGATTACGATGGGACAAGCCCTGGATATAGGAAAGTGGTACAAAGGGAAGTTTGGCAACCACTCGACCATCAAATCTGAAACAAATTATGCTCTTGGTTAATAGTGTAGCTTGACACAGGCTACCAGCTTATGGACAGGCATACCTCACTTAAGCCTCTGACAAAAGACCTATTTCATTACAAACATTCATTACACTAGCCCTCACTTTTTCCTCCTTATCTTCTGTTTAGCTGGAAGTTTTTTTTAGCATTATCAGCACTGGGAAGATGATGAGAGCTGGAGTAACACAAGACTTTCTGTATCAGGTTGCAGTACTGCCTCTTTAGTAAACCAGTTCAAAGTTTGAACTGGGAAAGAATAGAATGCTATTGTAGCCAACCGTACTGTAGTTGTGTGGGCCTGCCTACAACAGGAAAAGTTGTCTCCAGAATCCCTTACTGAACATGTGTGAATGGCAAAACGGGGATAAAAGAGGAGAGCAGATAAAACCACTTTATCAGCTGCCCCAAGAATGTTAAGAATCTATGGATATAGCCACCAAATGGATAGCATAAGAAAAATGGAGCAGGTGAAAGAAAAAGTATCCTTGGATACATTTTGGAAAAAACTTGCAAGCTCTAGGAGGTTCAAAATGTTTCCATTTATTTATACAAGGCTTAACTGACCTGATTGTTTCATTTCACACATGCACATTTGTTGTTTTGAATAAACTGAAACACATTTAATTGTTCTTCTTTTTTTGTGATATAGAAACCTATCCCTATTCTTTCCCTGTTATTTCTGCCTTCAGTACCAAAGTTTCTGCTAAAGATGTAATCACTAAAAACACACTAAATTCACTAACTGAAGTATATCTGTATTTAACACCTCTGTTATCCAGAAGACAAGCTCTCAGGCTTGCATGCAGAGTGGACCTAAAACCATAAACTGCAAAAATATAAAACAATGCTTAAAAGGAAACACAAACATTTACAAAATAAAGCTAAAGTAAGAACCAACAGAAGACCAAAAATCTAAAAACTGTGAACACTTTTTTTGTTTAAAAAATGAAGGACTAAAAATATCCTCAAGTGATGGTCATGTAGTAGGAGTAGGAATCGTGTGGCCCTCTAGCCATTGTGGGACTGTAACCCTAGCCAACATAGCCCATGGTGAGGAATATTGGCAGTTGCAGTCCAACATCTGAGGACCCACATGATTGCTAACCCTCCTGCAAGACCATAAGTTATGACCAAAGCAATCTTCTTGGGGGAACGTACTCCACAACCAGAACATCAGCACTGAAAATGCCCTGGTTCTCCTGCTGCAGCAGAGGGTCAAGCACGCCCCACATGGTTTCACCGCCACCTGGCTCCCTACCTGGGGAGGGATATGAGATAGCAGTGAGGGCTGTAGAGGGTCGAGCATGCCTCTTGTGGCTTTGTCACTGTCCAGCTCCCTCCCCAGGGAGGGAGTGACAGCGGTGACAGAGGGGTGACCATACCCTTTGTGACTGCTGCCACCCCGGCACACTAGGAGGGAGGGAGGGAGGGAGGGGGAGAATGCGGTGGGGGCCAGCACACCCCCATGGTTTCGTCGCTGGCCCAGCTCTCTCCCCAGGAAGGGAGTTGGGCTGGCAACAAAGCCACGTGAGGCAAGCATTGATTGGGGGTTCCCCGTTGACAGTAATCCCCTGCACAGAGTGTCACCAATCCTGATGAAGCCACTGAAGCATTTTATGATTTGCTGCAAAGAACGCGAGTCTGTAGCAGGCCTCATTTCGTTACTAAAGCAAAGGGTGAGAAACCCTATTTCAAATTCCTGGGAGACGCAAAAATCTATGAGTCAATTAAAGTTACTTTGCGTATAATCATGGATAACTGCTAACCAGAATGTCTAAATGCATCTCTTACATTGCATAGCTTTATTTCCCCTCATCTTGTTCAATTTTTGCAGGTGTTTCTGGTGCAGTAAACTCTTAAATAAGTGTTTCTTCCTGTAGAGACATGGATTTAGCAAGCTGCAACTTCCAGCAAGTGCCAACCCTACTGACAGCCAAGGTATTTTGGCAGAATGGCTAGAAACGGATGTTTATCCCCCTTTGATAGCCCCCCAGTGTTGCAGCATTCTACGTGGTTCCTGTCTCCTCTTTTGGACACAGTTAAAAAGAGAAAAACAAGCAGGAAGTGCTAAAGTGTAGGGCCCCATATCTTTGTCACTGGATTGGATGAAAACTAAAGGCAGGAATGTAAACAGCCTAAGATGCAGTGGGAAATTCATGTTAACCTTGACACGACCTCACTAACCTAATTACCAAAATAAAAATGACTCGGCTTGAGAGTTCTTATGAAAGCCCATTTCTCCACCATGGCAAACAGATTCTATCTTGCTAACCAAGGATTAGCTTATTGGAGTATGAGGGCAGTTAAAGGCAACCAATTACACTTTCATTGTGGACTACCAAGGCTGCTCACAGCAAGTACTAGGCATCACACAGAGGCATCCAATCATTGCCAATAACTGAGACTGTTTTTCTCTCTCTCAGAACTGGACAGAAGTGCTTAGGCTTTCCCATAATCATTTCAGTTGCATATACTAGGAAATTAATCTACTGCTTAGAAATCAGGGGTAGGCAACCTTTCCCCTTTAAGGGCTGAGGAACTTCAGCTCCCAGAATCCCAGGAGGTATAGGCCAACATGGGACTATTGGCCAACATGGCTGAGGCTTCTGGGAGCTGAAGTCCCTCGGCCCTTAAAGGGGAAAGGTTGCCTACCCCTGGCTTAGATAAACACTAAAATCTATAGTGGTATGTGCAAAATTTCTTCCCTATAAGAGCTACAATCCTTAACAACCCCAAAGCACAAACCCTCATGCTATCTAATACAATTTCCAGCCTTTCCATGCTTTCTAAGGGCCTTTGCAGACTGCCAGAAATAATGCAACTTGAGTCCACTTTAATTGTCCTGGCTCAGTGCTAGGGAATCATGGGGACTGTAGCTTATTGTGGCACCAGAGCTCTCTGATAGAGAGAGGCTCAATGTCTCAGAAAAAACTACAGTTCCCATGATTCCATAGCACTGAGACAGAGCAGTTAAAGTGGACTCAAGCTGCATTATTTCTGGCAGTCTGTAAAGGCCCCATGTTCCCAAGCAAAAAACCAGGACATCAGGAAACAGTTAAGAAAGCCAGAGTTCATGCATGCAATACCCATGTGTGTATCCCTCTTCCAAGGATGGTCCAATGAACAATTACACATCTTCCTCACCGACACTATACCATTCTGTCCACAACAGGGCTGTTGCTGCTTCATTGCCATCATACAAACATTTCATGTTGGGGATCAAGAAGCAAAATCCATACCAATTCCTGTTTGTCAGGACATAATACTTCTATAAAGAAACCCTGCACCTGTCAATGCAACTGCTGGAAGTGGCAACACCTCCACCTTGCTTCTCTGAGTCCCCCATATCAGAAGTCATGGAGAAAGAAATGATAACGGAAGCAGATTGCCAAGTTGCTCCTCCATGACAGACTTGCTCTAAGACAGCTCTAAAGAGAGCCATGATAAATACATTTCTTAGGCATAGTGAGCACTGGAAAATAAAAGAAAGAAAGAAAGAAAGAAAGAAAGAAAGAAGAAAGAGACATCTCAGCTTTAACATCAACTCTTTTTAAAAGGTATCCACTTACATAGAATTGAACATTCCCATCAGAGCGGTGAAACAAAAACCAATTGCAAACATAGACTTCATGCGAACCTGAAAATAAAACAAGTGAGGAACTTTATTAAAGTATGAGAAATGGGGAGCTGAAAAGGGCATTAAACATTTCTAGTTGAAGACTTCATAGTTACAGCTCTAGAGTAGCCTTCCCTAATATACTGTCCTCCAGATGTGGTGCTGTTGTTAACAGCCATCCAGTTGACTTTGACTTATGGATCCCCTATGAATGGGAGACCTCCAACTTAGGGTGATCCTATGAATGACAGACATGCTCAGGTCTTGCAGACTCAGCACTGGCCTCCTTGACTGAACCTATCAATTTGTAATGTGGTCTTCCTCTTTTCCTACTGCCTTCTACTTTACCAAGCATTACGGTCTTTTCTAGTGAGTCATGTTTTCTCATTATACGTCCAAAGTACTACAGTCTCAGTTTAGTCATCTTGGCTTGATTTGCTCTAGGACCCATTTGTTAAAAGATGTTCCCAGGACAGAAAATTGCAGTATTTCAAAACAACAGGTATAGGGGCTAGGGAATGATGGTCTTTGAAAACCCATCCAAAGCTTTTTCTGTACTGAATCACGATGTAGAAGAAGAAAGCCCTGTCAAAGTTCTGTTGAGCAGAACATACCCATACAGCACACATTTACATTCAAACAAATATAATTGTTTTTACTCAGGTGGTACCTGAATACCCTGAACTCACCAGATCCTGTCTGATCACAAAAGCTAAGCAGGGTCAGGCTTTGTTCCTTTATTAAGTTTATATGCCATTTACATCCTTGTACAGGAACCAAGGTGGCTTACAAGCAATTAAAAGCAGGGTACAGCTAAAAATTATTTGTAAAAATGTTCAAAAACAATTAAACAATTAAGTTAAAAACACAAAGTCAAAACATAAAATACAGTTCAGTTCATCTTTATTATGGTCATAGACCAGCACAGGTAAAAAGGGGACATAGAATAAAAGAAGGTAATGTTAAAAAATGGATAATCAAGGTAAAAACAGGGTAAAAACCAGATAAAAACACAGATTAAAAACATTATAGCCTCAACAGGATTCCCACCATTTGCTGTTGGGGATAAAAAATAAAAGAAGGTAATGATAAAAGCAAGGTAAAAACAAGATAGAGGCCAGGTAAAAACAGTATTTCCTTTTAAAATCTGTATAATAGGGCAAGATTAATTCTAGTCTACCGCAGAGGTCATTTCCTGATGGATTTTAACTGCAGCTGCACAGAATCTGGCAGCATTATAAGCGATATCTGGACTGGTGTCCAAAAGAGATAAGGCTGAGGCATATGTCACTGAAGTATGAGCACAGTAGTAATACGTGCTCTGCTGTTTCTATTTGGCCAGAGTTACAGGGGCATAGTCTGTTTGAGAAGGGGATCTTCTTATATAGGCCTTCAAGAACAGGTAAGGGGAGGGCATGGCGTCATGCCAAAACAAAGGCTCTCTGATGTTTAGGTACTTCGAGTTTTACTAAATATGCCACAGTTGATGACAAGGAGTCACTGACAATAAAAGTTGGGGTGCTAGCTAGGTCTAGCTGTCACTCTATATCTATCACCTGTTGTCTGATGGTTGCTTTGGCTTTTTCATATCCCATGCTGAGCAAAAGGTCTGGAGGGAAACCCAGTGAAGAAATTTTAGTCATCACCATCTGTTTCCACATAGACTGGAATCATCAGTCAAGGTAAGTGGAGCAAGGCTGGTGAGAAAGAAGGATAGTCTGAGCCAGTAGCCAAGTATAGTCAAAATGCAGTCAGTTCTTCATATCCGCGGGGATTCCATTCTGGACCACCACCCACCCAGATAGCACAATCTGCGAGACCTCAAGTCCCGTTGTTTCCAATAGTGATGTGACTATGCGACCACACTGGCACAGCCATGTGCATGCTCCACCATTGGGGAGAACAGGGTGGGCCTATCCACAGATGCTCTAATCCACAGATGGCAAGAAGAGAGCTGACTACAATTAAACTATAGTAAAAACAAAACAAAATGCAATCTCATTAAAATGCAGAAAATCCCTTTTGCTACACAAATTATAAGCCAAAGGCCTACCTCAATATAAAGATCTTTGTCTGACAGTGGAAGGACAGGAGAGGGGTTGAACAAACCTTCCACAACCTGGGAGCAGCAGCTGAAGCGGCCCTCTTAGTGTTTTCACCAAACATGCCTGTGATGGTGGTGACTGGGGAACCAAAAGAAACCTTCACTGAAGATCTTAAAACTCAGGCAGACTCATACAGGGAAATAAGGTCTTTCAGATAGTGTGGACCCATAGGCTTTCAAAGGGCATAAACAGCACTTTGAATTCTCCCCAGAAATGGGCTGGCAGCCAGTGAAGATGTTTCAAAAGGGGTTTATATTTTCCTAGTAACCAGCCTCAGTCAGATGGTGCAATAGTTTTAACTATGCAAACATACTCCTGGCCACTGCTGCAACCTTACATCAGAGTCCAGGAGCACTCAGCTGTCCAGGAGCACACTCAGCTGTAAACCTGAGATTTCAGGGGAACTGTTACCTCATCCAAAACAGGCTGAATTCCTGTACCTGATCTACCTTTTGACTGTCCTCTGTCCTACATGAAGCCACTGGGAGGGGTTTAACTTGTTTGCTCTCATCCATTCCATTATTGACAACAGCTTCCTTGCAGCAAGATGGAAAGAAGAAACATCTGCATACTGGTGACACTCAGCTCCAAAACTCCTTCATGCTAGATAGATGTTAAACAGCATGGGAGACAAAATTGTGCACTGGGGTACTCCATAGGCCAATGGCGAGGGCATAGAACAGAAATCCATGAACTTGTCTTTTCCCCTCTGAGGAGGACTGGAACCACAGTAGAAGAATGTCCCCAAACTCCACCCCAGATGGTGGCCAATGGTATCAAATGCCACTGAAAGGTCCAGAACCAAGAGGGACGCACTCCCCTGTCCAGTTCTCCTGGTATGTCATCCATCAAGGCCACCAAAGCTGTTTCAATCCCCCAGCCAGGCCTGGATCCAAACTGAAATGGCCAGTACACACTCCAGAACCTTGCACAAAAAAGAGATGCTGGAGACTAGCCAGTAGTTATCTAGTGTAGCGGGGCTAAGGGAGGGCTTTTCAATAAAGTCTCACTGGAGCCTCCTTTAGACAGGATAGAACGCCTTGCTGCAGTGAAGCATTCACCACTTCCTTTACCCATTCAGTCAGTCTCCCTCTAGCTTTTATAAGCCAGGGAGGGCATGGGTCTAGTGCACTTGGCTCTAACCTTTTCAAGGATCCTGCCCAATCCTAAGGCTACTTAATGTAATCAATATATATCACTAAGTAACAGGCTAAGAGGAGTCAAGATTACATTCAATGGACCCGTACTAACCATAGCACCCAAGTCAGAGCAGATCTAAGGAATTTTATCTGCAAATTGTTGTGTAAATTCTTCACCACAGGCTTCCAAGTGGTCTACATCCTGCTCTTGTGGAACAGAGTGCAAAAGGACCCTGGCCATTTCAGACAGCTCTACTGGACAACACTGTGCAGACCGCTATTGCTCTACCTCCCAACCCATTTGTTTCATCACTGCCAATTCCTTAATAAACCAAGGTCACTTGACTCCAATCTGTGGTTGGGGACACTAAGGACTGATTATATCCACTGCCCTGGCCCAGATATCAGCCAGGGCTTCAACAGCATCACTTGTCCTGGCAACAGGAGCCATCAGGAATCCATCCAAATCTATAACTTTCCTGGGTTGTACTCCACTTCTGCAGAAATTCTGTGTCCCGGTGAATCTAAATCCCACCAGATGGCAATCTGTCCATTACTATGGAAAGTTCCTCCAAAAACATCAATGTCATCCTTCCCAGCAGAGAAAACTAGGTCTAGAGCATTCCTATGACATGGCCGTACCAGATACTTCTTGAGACAGACCCATGATCATTACGGAGGACATGAAGTCCCAATCTGCTCCCCAAAGAGTGACTTCAGCATGTATGTTTAAGTCCCCCAGCACAACAAGCCAGGGGGACTCCAACATCACTGCCAAGATCAATTCAGTCAGCTCAGGAAGAGAGACTGTTAAACAGCATGGTGAGCAGTACACCAACAGAATCCATATTGTGACGCTGTAACCATCAAACAAATATACTCAAACCCAGCAGACTGTGGAACAGGACAACTGGTGAGGAAAATGGAGTCTTGATAGAATACTGCTACTCCACCTCCCCAGCCTCCAGGCCTTGCCTGCTGCTGTACAGAGAATGCAGTGCTAAAAGCTAGGAGAGGCTCATCCAGCTAGGTCTGGCCAACATGCTCATCCAGGATCAAATCCTAGATGCTAGTCATTTCCCCATTTACTGAGCAGCAGCATTTTCCGCCCAGGGGGCTCTAGCCAAAGCTAACCTGATTACTTCAAGTAAGGGACAGTTTGGGAACAACATGCATGCTATGGCTTCCCTTCTCCCATGGCTATAGCACTGTCTGCCCACCTCGTATTGCCCTCTACTCATTATTGTGTCAATGGCTGCTCCCTAGATCAATTCCCCTCCCATATCCCCATGTAACTTATCTTTCTTGTTTCTTTTGCCAGTGGGCAGGATATTTTAAAATATGACAACTGAAAGTAAAATAAACAAACAAAGAAACCACTCCTTTACCCTAAAATAGGAAGAATGGCCTTCATCCTCACTCCATTCATAAAGGGGCTCCTCCCTTTTGGGGACAACCCCACATGTAGCCGAGGGGCTGGTCCTGTAGGTAATGCATTTGAGGCAACAGTCCACGGGGAGAGAGGCAGAAACAGGCAAAGCAGAAGACAGGCAGAAAGGAGCAAGATTTCTCCCCTTTCTGAGAAGTCTTTGGAAGGTAGCCCACCAAGGAATACCATGTGCTGTAGGCTATATCCAAAGGAAGACAATGGCAAACCACTGCGAAATAAACTTTGCATAGAAAACTTCATAATAGGGGTGCTATAAGTTGGAGCTAAGGGCCTTTGCAGACTGCCAAAAATAGTGCAAATTGAGTCCACTTTAACTGCCCTGGCTCAGTGCTAGGGAATCATGGGAATTGTATTTATTTTTTCCTGAGACATTGAGCCTTCTCTGTCAGAGAGCTCTAGTGCCACAATAAATTACAGTTCCCATGATACCCTAGCATGGGCAGTTAAAGTGGACTCAATTCACACTATTTCTGGCAGTCTGCAAAGGCCCTAACTTGAAGGCACGTAACAACAACAGTAAGGGAACATTTGATGTAGGCATTCACACACACACAGAGAATTAAACACTGGCAACACTGAAGGTCTCATAAGTAAAAGTAAAAAAGTTCCCTGCAGAAATGATTTAATGAAAAGAGAGAAATAAAAAGACAGAGCTTGAAGCCCTGCCACACTACATAACCCAATATTAAATCACAAATACTTCTGGCTGCTATAGAAATAAGTGAGCTGAGATGAAGATTAGACTGGTTTTAACATCTATTGTTGTAAATTGTTTTAATTTCATGATGTTTAATACTGTTTTAAGGGGAGGGTGGGTTTGGGTTTGGGAGGGTTTACTGTGAGATTTTCATTTAATATTCTTTATTAGTTTCATTTCATAAAAAAATAAAAACACATAAACACATATTTCTCAAACTTTCACAACTGCGCCCATTTACAACCTTAAATCACACAATAGACAATACAATACCCATACATCTACATTCAAACCAACATCACTCCAGTTTAAAACCGACTTCCTCGAGTCTATAACTGTGGTATTCTATGTTAAATTAATATCTCTAGTATTTTGCTACAAAAAGAAAATCTATTTTGACTTCTATATTTTGAAGCTATTATTTCTAATTGTACCTTTGTTTTTATTCGATATACATGTTTTATTAACTATCATTGTCTATATACTCTATTTGCTTATGTATATATGATACAACATATACTTGTTTTAATTTCTGATATCATTAAACCATTTAAGTAACTTTTTTGTCTCCTTCACATTTCGATTAACACTTTTAAGTATTTCCGTATCAATTAATTTCCTTACGTATCCCTCTATGATTGCATTTTGTGTTGGATCCATTCGATTACCTCTGTCCATTCCTTATTAAATTTCTCAATTGGTTTATTTCTTAACATTTGAGTTAATCTATCTATTTCAATATATTCTAATAGCCTCGAATACCATTCTGTTATTTCCAGTGCTTTATTTTGCTTCCAATTAGCCGCATATGTTATTCTTGCCGCTGTTATCATGTAGAAGTTTCTTTCCATGTTTCTTTTCAAATTTTTCCTCCATTATTCCTAACAAGAATGTTTTAGGGCCTTTTTCTAGTTTAAGTTGAAGTATTTTCTGAATTTTATCGTGTATAGTTCCCCAAAAATTGTTTGCTAGTGGGCACGACCACCACATGTGGAAGAAGGTACCTTTATATGTTTGACACTTCCAACACTTAGCATTTTGGTTGTTTTTAAACTCTGCTAATTTTACTGCAGTAAGGTACCATCTATATAACAACTTATAAAAATTCTCTCTGAGATTATAGCTCGGTGTATGTTTTACTTTTATTTTCCACAGCTTCTCCCATTCTTCCAACAGAATCGGTCTTCCCAGATTTTGTGCCCAGTGGATCATACATTCTTTAACATGTTCCTCTTCTGTGTCCCATTGCAGCAATATCCTATATGTTTTGGATATTATATGCTCTGTTTCTTCTAATAATACTTTTTCAATTGCACTATCCGTTGATATTATATCTCTGCTTCTTTGATCGGTAGTGAATCTGTCTTTTAATTGAAGGTATAGAAACCAATTATTTTTTATTCCTTCTTTACCAAGCTCTTCCCTTGTTTTCAATCTCCATTTACAATTATCTTTTATCAATAGATCTCTATAAGTTATCCATTTTTTTCTCTAACATTTCATCATTTCTATGAAAAGCCTCATTGGGTGACAAATACAACTGTATTTCCTTATTGATTCTCAATTTTACAGCTCTATTTCCACGCGTGTGCTTTGGATTGGTTGAAAGAATGGCTAAGACTGACGGACAGAAGACTATTGTATTTGGAAGGAGTAAATAATATCTATGGATTCCATGCATACATGTATTATGATAACATTAGAGTGAACAAAGAGTTCAATAACCATTTTGTAAGAAATGCCCTATGGAAAGTTTGGGAAAAATACTGTGAGATGTTATTGTTGTAAGCTGCCCCGATTGCTTCGGTAAAGGGGCGGGATAGAAATAAATGTTATTATTATTATATTATTATAAGATCCAAGATATTTAACTATGGCCCTTTGCAGACAGCGCTTTGCGCCGTCTTGGAGGTAAGGAAGGGGAGGGGCAGCCTCATGCTGGGCGCCCCAACCCCTTCCTGAACACGTCATCGGCGCGGCCGTCACTCCACACGACGGCCGCTCTGATGACGTCCTTCCACTGTGGCGTCTGGACACACTGCAACAGAAGAGACGCCGAAGAGGCGCCCAACGCCTCTTGCGGTGCACCTTCGTCGCCTTGCGGAAGGAACGCTATTTTAGCGCTCCTTCCAGGGCCCGAAAAGAGGTGCATTGGGGCCAAGAAGTGCGGGTACCTCGGCCCCAATCCGTGCCTTCTCGGGGCGGCCCATGGCCACCCGTCTGCAGAGGCCCTATGTCATTCTGTGTCACATAGCAGTGACTGCAGAGCCCCTCATAAAATATATCCAAGCATTCAAAGGAGGACCTGTGAGAACTTCAACCCCACTCACTAGCTCTCCTTGGCACCAGACTTTCTGCTCTTCTGAAAGCAAAAGCTCCTATGATGCTTTGGATGTGTCAAGGTTAAGGTCGCTTCAGAGGGTGGGGAAACAACCACCATCTCAATCTGAAGGGACCTGAGCCAAATCCAATAAATCAAGCTAAATCCAGTTACCTGATGGTGGTAAGAAAAATGGGGCAATCTTTCATTCTGGTTTTAGAGATCCACAGCTGTTTTAACTAATATATCCTATGGAGATGGTGGAATAAAGTCAGTCCCAATGGCAATGGTACGTGCGAAAGGGATCTACTAGACTACAAGGTAAACATGAGTCAACAGTGTGATGCAGCAGCTAAAAGAGCCAATATGATCCTAGGCTGCATCAATGAGTGTAGTACTCTATTCTGCTTTGGTCAGACTTCACCTGGAATATTGTGCATGCTGTCTCAGAGTGTGTGGAGTTTCCTTCTTTGGATCTGTCAGGAGTTATTTAATTGTGTATTGCTGGATGGCCTTTATGTTCTCTTCTAGCTCTGTGAGTCTATAATTTGTTGTCATGTACATTGCTTATCCAAGCAAACTGCCCAAATGATTCTTATTCATCATCTATTCAGTATGTTATGCTGCCTTACCATCGAAAGATCTCGGTTGTTGTTCTTCAGTTTTTCTTCTTGCCTCTCTGAAAAACAGTGAGGGAAAGGTTACTGAGTATTACAAAGACAGGAACTCATTTCCAACCAGGCTGTAAGAAACAAGCACGAAGAAAAACATCTCTATAGCAGGAAAATGAGATTCTGAACTACTTCCTTGTATAACAGAAAGGCACACTGGAAGGCTGAGGCACTCAGCTCAATACAAACATGTCAAGGCTGAACCCAAAAGGTGCTCAGCAATACTCCTCTTCATCTTGAAGAGAAGTGACCAATGGGGTGCCACAGACTTCTGTCCTGGGCTCAGTGCTAGTCAACATCTTTATCAATGATTTGAAAAAAGAGGGCATGTTTATCAAATTTGCAGATGACACCAAATTAGGAGTAGCAGCTAATACCACAAAAGAGGATCAAAATTCAAAATGACCTAGAATCATAGAATCATAGAGTTGGAAAAGACCACAAGGGCCATCCAGTCCAAACACCTGCCATGCAGGAACTCAAAATCAATGCATCCCCGACAGGTGGCCATCCAGCCTGTTTAAAGACCTCCAAAGAAGGAGACTCCCCCACTCTCTGAGGGAGTGCGTTCCATTGTCGAACAGTTCTCAGTGTCAGGAAGTTTTTCCCAAGGTTGAAATGGAATCTCTATTCCAATAGTTTGAATCTGTTACTCTGGGTCCTATTCTCTGGAGCAGAAAACAAGCTAGCACCCTCCTCAATATGACATCCCTTCAAATACTTAAAGAGGGCTATCATATCCCCTCTCAACTGTCTCTTCTCCAGGCTAAACATACCCAGTTCCCTAAGTTGTTCCTCGTAGAGCATGGTTTCTAGACCCTTCACCATTTTAGTCGCCCTCCTCTGGATACGCTCCAGTTTTTCAACATCCTTTTTGAATTGTGGTGACCTGAATAGATTAGAAAGCTGGGCCAAAGGTAACAAAATGAATTTTAACATGGAGAAATATAAGGTACTGCACTTAGGCAGAAAAAATGAAATGCACAGATATAGGATGAGGGACACCTGGATTAATGAGACTACGTGTGAAAGGGATCTAGGAATCCTAGTAGACCACAAGCTGAACATGAGTCAACACAGTGATGTGGCAGCTAAAAAAGCCAATGCGATTTTAGGCCGCATCAATAGAAGTATAGTGTCTAGATCAAGGGAAGTAATAGTGCCACTGTATTCTGCTTTGGTCAGGCCTCATCTGAAATACTGTGTCCAGTTCTGGCCACCACAATTCAAAAAGGATGTGGGGAAACTGGAGTGTGTCCAAAAGAGGGCAACTAAAATGGAGAAGGGTCTGGAAACCATGCCCTATGAAGAGAGACTTAGGGAGCTGGGTATGTTTAGCCTGGAGAAGAGAAGGTTAAGAGGTGATATGATAGCCCTGTTTAAGTATTTGAAGGGATGTCATATTGAGGATGGAGGAAGCTTGTTTTCTGCTGCACCAGAGATCAGGAGCCAGAACAACGGAGGCAAGCTACAGGGAAAGAGATTCCACTTAAACATTAGGAGGAGCTGTTCAACAGTGGAACACACTCCCTCGGAGTGTGGTGGAGTCTCCTTCTTGGAGGTCATTAAACAGAGACTGGATGGCCATCCGTTGGGGGTGCTTTAATTGTGACTTCCTACATGGCAGGGGATTGAACTGGATGGTCCTTGTTGTCTCTTCCAACTCTATGATTCTATGATTACCAACTCATTATAGGTGATATGTCAGGGAGCAGACAACATTATCTTCTTCAAACACTCACTGCACAGTGTTGAGCATCTTCTCTTCCAATGAAGCTAAAAATTGGCTGCTCAGATTAAATCATGCAATCTGCACAAACTTAATTATTAGTATAATATTCTTGATAGTAAGACCACAAAGAATAACTCCAATTCATGGACATTTTATTACTTCTCTTCAGCTGCAGGAGCAGTGACACTGTTTATTCACTTTTGGAACAGAAAGAAGACGAATGAAAATGTGAGAAGTTTTCTCCTTGACTAGTGGCATAGTTTTTTATCCTCGGAAAATGCTCTTTACAACTTCCGTTTCAGTAATTCATTTATCATTACTCAATTTATATACCACTTCTCATTTTGCTATGTCCTTTTTTGGAGAGAAGTTGTGTATAAATTGTTAAAAGATATACATAAAAATATTATTGTTTTATACTAACACTTTCTTTTAAAAATAATGTTCTAAATTTTCTGGAGTAAAAATATCATCAATGCAAGGAGCTTCTTTCCATAAAATATTTTTCAGAAGGCCAAGTTTAGTAGCTGATTTCACACTCTATCCTTTAGAACAGGAATATAATTTTCAATATATCTGGACTGAAGGCCACCTCCCACACCTATCTATGAGAAAGAACAAGGATTCCTCAGAAAACCAAACCCACACACCCACACTTACTTCAGATCCCAGCATTACCTATTTTCTTTTTCTGCTGCCGGCCAGCTGATTCTGTTATTGTTTCCTTCTTTTTTTCCACTGCAGAGATCAGACAATATAGTGAGTTATTTTCATAAAGAAAGCACCTCTTTTTGCCTCCTAGGCTTGAAAAACAAATCTACTGCAAAATCCACAACAAACAGGTACAACAGTGAAAACTAAAATAGTGTGAAAATGTCTGGTTTTGACAAAATAAGTGTTTTAGGTAAGTGTCAAGATGGATGGCGCTTACTGTAACATGTTTCATGTATCCAACTTTGCTGTACATATTGCTGCCATTTTGTTACAGCTGTTTTCTTTCTACATCCATTCTCTCAGCCTCAGAGGAAGGCAATGGCAAACCTCTGAAGAAATTTTGCCAAGAAAACCCCAGGATAGGTTCACTTTAAGACTGCCCTAAATTAGAAAAAAGGAGGCACATTCTCTCAGCCTCAGAGGAAGGAAATGGCAAATACCCTCTGAAGTAATTTTGCCATGAAAAACTCATAATAATAATAATAATAATAATAATAAATTTTATTTATATCCCGCCCCTCTGCAGTGAAAATGTGGGACATGACAAAATAGAAGCTAAAAACACTCATAAATCTAAATTCACGCTTCTTAGTCATGCTCAAAATGGAGGACCTTTTGAAATTCCTTCTGGACAGAAGGATGAAATGCAGGACATGTTCTGTATAAAGGAGGATATCTGGTCACCCTGGCCCTGTGTTCCTTACCGTCAGGCACAAAGGTTCTCCTTTTCCAGGACTTTTCAGCAATCTGTCCAGGAGGAATTCCAAAACATCCTCCATTTTTCAGGGTGGCCAGATGTCGAAAGGATGACAAGGCACCACAAAAGGTAGCATAATCCAGAAAAGCGTAGGACAATTCAAACTAAAAGCGAAAAACACTCCTATAAATAAATATAAATCCATGCTTCTTAGCCGCGCTCAAAATGGAGGATGTTATGGAATTCCTCCTGGGCAGAAGGCATAAATAGAGGACATGCCCCTGGAAAAAGGAGGACCAAGTCTGGTCACCCTG
>CM034706.1:131391515-131414182 GCA_020142125.1 Phrynosoma platyrhinos | reverse complement strand
TATCACTATTGATGCTACTGCTGTACTAAGCACCATTTTAAAAAAAGACAGCATGCCCCCCCCCAATTAAAAAGACACAGTATTTCTTTCATTTTGCTTGTCTTCTTTTTATGTACAACTGGGGGGAAATTAGCATTGCTTAGATTGCATTTTGTCTCATTACACAATACTGTCATATTTGAGACCAGATGAACAATTATCCCACTAGGGCATCTCTTCTGATAGCAGTCTAGAAAGCAATCAATTAATTGCATGGGAATTGAGAATGAGAAAAGGATAATATGTGTACATCCCTGGGAGATTGCCAAAAGGGTTAGCAGGCAGAAAAACAGCTCTTGGGGCTGGACCCACTGGGGCTGTGCTTGGGCTTTAAGGTCAATTTTTGTTTTTAGTGGCTTTATTGGAGAAGCCAAGAGCAAATGGGTTTTCACTATGGTAAATAATGTTGTGGGTTTCTTTTTAATCGACAAAAGAAAAAGAGAGAGAGTAACCCTGAGAACCTTTGTCTGGATAATTCTGTTTTGAAAATCTGTGCTAGCCACAGCAATGTAGTACAATAGCAATGTTAATATTTAGTTTGATATTGTTGTCATAATTGTTCTGGTGAAGGCCAGTGATAGGCCTGTTACAGATAATTTCTGAAACCCTGTATTGAATGAGATCTGATTGAGCATGGTAGTACAGTTTTTTGAAAAAGGGGTCAGCATTACAATCTGAAAAATATTTGATAAATTCTTCTGATAGATAAAATCAGTTGGACTGATTTATTTAATAAGAAAACCTATTCAGTAATATGCACTTACAAAATGATAACTCTGAATAAGTGTCACTCTGTTCAGTAGGCTGCAATATTAAGTGTTCATACGTTTATTGGGAAACTTATTAAAATTGAATACATAATGCCTACCGTCCTGTTGGTTAGTCCCAACCAGGTTATTGTCAGCTGCCTTGGCGTTGACATTGACTCATGTCTCCCTTTGAATGAGACATCTCCAAGACCAACTACTATCCTTTACCTCTCCGCTTAAGTCCTGTAGGCGTAGGCCCATGGTCTCACTGATTGAGGTCCAAAACACACTGCAGAAATAATCCAGTTTGAAACTGCTTTAATTGCCCTGGCTCAGTGCTGTGGAATCCTGGGAATTGTAGTTTGTTGTAGCAACAGAGCTCTTTGACAGAAGACTGTCTCAGAAAACTACAGTTCACAGAGTTCCCTAGCATTGACCCAAGGCAGTTAAAGTGGTCTCAAACTGGATTATTTCTGCAGTGTGTTTTGCACCTAAGTCTATGCATCTGGCATGCGATCTTCCTCTGTTTCTACTTCCTTCCACCTTCCCCAGCATCAGTCTTTTCTAATGAGTCGTACCTTCTCATGATGGGGCTGAAGGATGACAGCCTCAATTTAGTAATCTTGGATTTCAGGGAAAGTTTAGGCTTGATTTGTTCTAGGACCCAATTGTTTGTCCTTTTGTCTGTCCATGGGATCCTCAGCACTCTTCTCCAGCACCACATTCTCTCAAATGCATTGATTTTCTTCCGATCTGCTTTCTTCATTGTATAGCTCTCACATCTGTACATGGTAATGGAGAATATAATGGCCTGAACGATTCTAACTTTAGTGTTCATCTGTTTATCTTTACACTTTAGGAGTTTGTATAGTTTCTTTCACAGAGGCCCTTCCCATTCCTAATCTTCTTCTGATATCTTGACTGCATTCTCCGTTCTGATCAATATTTGAACCAAGATATGGGAAATCTTTAACTATTTTGATTTCCTTGTTGTCTATGTTGAATTTATGTAAACCCTCTATGGTCATTATTTTTGTTTTCTTTATGTTCAACAGTAAGCCTGCCTTTGCACTTTATTCTTTGGCCTTCCTTAGTAATAGTTTCAAGTCTGTGTTGCTTTCCTCTAGTAGCTTGGTATTGTCCACGTATCTTAGATTGTTGATGTTCCTTCCTCCAATCTTCAGTCTTCCTACTCTACCTATTATATTTTCTGCATACAAGTTGAACAGATAGGGTGATAAAATGCAGCCTTGCCTAACCCCTTTTGCTAATTGGGAACCATTCTGTTTCTCTGTGTTCTGTTCTTACAGCAGCCTCTTATCCCAAGTACAGATTCCTCATCAGAACTGTCAGATGTAGTGGCACTCCCATTTCTTTAATAGTATTCCATAGTTTTTTGTGATCTATGCAGTCAAAGGCCTTGCTATAGTCTACAAAGCACATGCTGACTGGACTATAATTCTATGAAAAACTGCTGAGAAGTCCAGCAGAATCCTTCCTCCAAACAGAACGAGAGGCCTTTGTCCTTATAGTCCCTGAAACGGTTTCCCCAAAGGGGCAAGCCCCTGTTCAGTGCCACCCTTTTTGCAGTGACTGCCAGCAGCAAAACCTTCCCCACTTGAGCTGAAGGGAAGTGCGTGCACTACCTAGATCACTGAGGCAATGTACTCTTGGTGACAGTTGCCAATCAAAAGCAGTCGCAAAATAGTGGTATAATGAATATAGAGAATCTTAGATGTGCATTCAACTGGAAATTAAGGTCTATTCTACTCATAAAAGGAGAGTTTGCGAATTGTTCTTTTACCTGCTCTGAGAAGTCCTTTGCCTTGTATTGAAATGGAGGCACTAAACAGCTTATGCAAGTCCATTCTTTTCTCTGATAATTTCATTTCATATTATTCAGATTATTTAGGGCTTGTAACCTCTGATGTCCAGGAATAGGCTTGGGACTTTGGCCTGGCTGACCCCTACACCACAGTCCCAGAGTTTTCCTGATCATTGTTAAGTTACGATGTTGATGTATCGAATGGGAGCTGGGAAACTGTACACTCAACCAGAGGCTAGACAGACTGGCTTTGGTGCAGATGTGATGAGGGTTGGGGTACTGATACCTGAAGAGGAAGGAGGTAGGGAACAACAGACCAACAAATACACAACATCAGTTAAAAACACTTCAATTTAAAAGAACAAACAAGACACATATGTATTAAAACAATTCACATCTATCTTAACAGTTATTGTTCTAGTGCCAGAATTCTTCCTAATTCTCTTTTCTTTACTTCTTTTGCAGTCCTCTGTCTGTGCCAAAATTGTTCAGCTGCTGGGACAGAATGATGTAGACCATCACCACAAGCAGGTTGTGATTCTGAGTCAAGACAGCTTCTATCGGGTACTCACCACTGAGCAGAAAGCCAAAGCCCTCAAGGGCCAGTTCAACTTTGACCACCCAGGTGACCTGTCACTGGAGCTGGGGAAGGGGTAGATCCACATAGACCCACGCTTCTTCAACTCCTGCTAGGCTTCCCAAAGATAAATTTCGGAGACTGGAATATCACAGTGCAACATCTGTGGAGAAGTAGTCACATTATGAGAATCGATAAAGCAGTTAGATAAACTGGAAAATTTGGGGGGGGGGGTTTCTTTAAAGGTGTCACCATGGGAGATCCAAATATTATCCAATAAAACATAAATTAAAACAAAATGCACAGTATTGGGAAGGGCAACACAAACCACAGAGGAAAAAGCAGCAATAAACCAGTTCATGACTGATAATGAAAAGATTCCCATATCAGTTTAAAGAATAATAAAGTTATAGTATAAACTTTCATAGATCTCAGGTGCAGCTAAAATGAGGGGAAAAATTGGCCTCACCCTGCAGTGACCCAGTTAAGTCTACAAATACAAAGCACTTCAAAGCGACACCAGCACAACTGGCCACACGTTTCTCTCTGGCAAACTTGCATCTTTCCCCCTTCCCAGCATGCATCAACCTATCACCCAATAGCCCCTATGGTTTGCCTGCCAATCTGTTGCAGCCACTCTGATTGGGTGCTTCTCCATCCAATTCCCTTTTCCCCTTTGCCACTCTGGTTAGTGAAGAGGATAATTTCAAATGTATACACACAGCGCAGAGAAAAACAAAATAAAATTGCATTTAATTCATCTTTTATGTATGAAAATGGCCAGCCATGAGATCAGCACTGGGGAGTTAGATTGGGACACTTCCTCCCTCTTCCATGCAAGTGTTGCATTCATGTTTACTGCTTTTACTCTTCTCCCCTTCCTCCGATCCTGCTCCCTGATCATTCACTCATTTGCTCATGCAGAGAACTGCAATGTATGTATAGGTGGATGGGCGGGGGGGGGGGGGGGGGGGGGGGGGGAGGGAGTGCATAAAATCTCAGCACAAGTGAATGAGTAAATGAAGGAGAGAGTAAAATCAGTAAATATAAAAATGACACTTAGGGAGGAGAGAAGAGTTCCCCAATCTAACCTCTCATTGCTGATCTCGTGGCTGAACAAACACTTTAGTAGGAAAATATGGCGACACACATTAGGCTTGCCAGACCCAACCTCTCTTGCCCACCAACAATTCCTCCCATCCCTGGGATATCGCTATGGAGCACAGTACACATACATGAGCGAATATCCAGATTTTATGGTCAAATCCTGGAGTAAATCCCCACATTTTCCCTCTGGATTAAAGCCCTAGGGTGCTGAAAAAGCCTGGATTCTGCTTGAATTATTTCGTACATCATATGGACAGCCCATTTTGAAATCAAGGTGAGACCACTTTTTTGGCCCATATAGAGAAGGCTCTTGTTATTTGAAAGTTTCCATAGGCTTCTTTACTGCTTTGGCAGCAACAGACTAACACAGCTACCCTTTTGGAACCTATACCAATAATCAAATTACTAATTCGGTAAAAGGCCATGTTTCACCAAGAGACAGAAACTAAACTGAAGAAATCAGCCTTCTCTAGGTAGGTCATTCCATTGCCCAGGTGCCAGGGCTAAAAAGGCCCAGTCACTTAAACCCATGCACCACATATCCCAAAGAGATATGTGCAATTTTCATAGAACTAAATAGGAACTAGACCAGAGCATAATAATATAGGCTGAGCCATAGGCTCTGACATTTGCTCACCATGGAGAGACCTGCTGCCTTTGGAGAGCATGAGAAGCCTTCCTCCAAATCTCAAAGCTGGAGAGGTGGGCAAGAATCACCTCGCAGTTGTCCATCAATTCTCACCACTCCCAAACTCTGGAGGAAGTCTAGGTTTCATGTCCCCTGTGTGTCTCAGACACCTGGAGCATCTCTGCTAGGCAAGATCACACAGCTATATCTCCACTTCCCTGCAGGTCCAGAGCAGGCAAGAGGCATGAGGATTCCCTTGGCTGCTGCTCCTGTTTGTTATTGGGCACCAGTATTCAGTAATAGACCCCAAGAGCTCCATACTATAGGAAAAGAGGGCATGGAGCCTTCTCAGACCAGTGTTGCCAGCTGAAACAGGGACAACAAGTTGGAAAGCACTATTTTTGGTTTGGATGATCTAGGAGACTAAGGGGTGTTGCAGACTGCCAGAAATAGTGCAAATTCAGTCCACTGTTAGGGTTAGAGTTAGTGCTAGGGAATCATGGGAATTGTTTTTGTTCTGAGACATTGAGCCTTCTCTGTCAGAGAGCTCTGGTGCCACAATAAAATACAGTTCCCATGATTCCCTAACCCTAACCCTAAAAGTGGACTGAATTTGCACTATTTCTGGCAGTCTGCAACACCCCTAAGGTCCAAAACACACTGCAGAAATAATCCAGTTTGAGACCGCTTTAACTGCCTTGGCTCAGTGTTAATGCATCCTAGGAATTGTAATTTATTGTGGCACCAATGCTCTCTGACAAAGAAGACTAAATGTCTCACAAAATTACAGTTCCCAGAATTGCTTAGCAATGAGGCAGGGCAGTTAAAGCAGTCTCAAACTGGATTATTTATGCAATGTGTTCTGGACCTAAAATAACTTAAGACAAGGAAGGATGAGTTGATGCTTCTTCTCAAAACTGAGAGGTCACATTGAGAGCCACACACATTTAACATTGTGTCTCTTGTTCTCCATACAGATGCCTTTGACAATGAGCTGATCGTCAAAACACTCAGGGAAATCATGGAGGGGAAGACTGTGCAGATACCTGTCTATGACTTTGTATCCCATTCTCGGTAAGCCTCCTTCTTTCCGAGTTCTCCTAACTTTGGTGCTATATGTCTGTATCTGATTCTCATGATCAGAGACAGCCGCTGAGTCCTTCATGGCAAAGTGTCACCATGAATGGTAGTAAATGCTGCATCTTGGCTTAGATCTTTAGACATGAAGCTATCTTGTAGGGGGACTAAAGGATTGTATTGACAAATCTATGTATTGACTGATTAACTTAAACAAAATAATTGAAACGAGCTCTTTCCACCCCTGCTTGCTATCTGTCAAAAATCATTTCAAGCCTTTCCTTTTGCAGCCAAAAGCAGAGAAGGATCCCATGTTGTGTTTGGGGCATTTATTACAGTGGGCATTGAGGAGGAAGGGGTCTCCTTCACTTAGCTCAGTTGTCAGAAATCTGATCCAATGTGGACCTGGGGCCTACCTCAAAACTACTTGATAGCAACAATGAATGTTTTCACCATATGCCATTGCTTTTGTACAATTCCATACAACTAAGCTCTTCCAGATGGTGGAGCAGACCTGCACAACTTGGCAGTAGGTGGGGGCCAAAATTAAAATAGGCTAAACTTTTTCAGGCTGCAGATAGGTTTTAATTAAATATTAATTAATGAATAGTCATTATTCATATTAATTATAATTAATTAATGTTAATTCTGTCTCCTCTGCTCGGCCCAAAATTAAAATCCTAAATACACATGGTGGTGAAATCTTCATTGGGCCAAAAAAGGGGGCACGGCATTAATCATACCAGCTTTTGAAGCCCACTAGCTCCTTCAAAGCAAGTAAAAAAATCACCAGGGGAAGACAACTGTTGACATGAGAGTCATGGACTTACCTCTTGTTCACTTGAGGCAATATAGAAGGATGATGTATGCTGCAGAAATATCAGAGCACATCCCTCTCTGTGGAATGACAGGGAACAAAAGCACTAAAAGAAAGACATGCTTTTTTTTCTTTCCCCATTTGCAGCCATAAAGTACCTCCTTTTGATACTTGGGACTGTCTCTGTTCTATGCAAAGCCCTAGGTTTCTTTGTAGGCAGAGTGCAATGAGTTTCTCAGGAAGCCTCTATACTGTCTGCAGATATATTGTGGCAGGCAAAGCAGGTTGTTTGCTGTCTTTAACATTACTTTTTTTTTCTTGGAAATGAAGTGCACTAACTTCACAGACACTGATACTACCCCATTTGGTGGAATGGGAGACTCAGGGATTTGTAGTGCAATGGGAACTGAAGAACAGTCTAATCCGTATTGAATCTCATCCGTATTGTCTTCTGTACATAAATAGTTACATTCTGCTTTTTGATCTCTTACTCAAAGCTAGCTCAAGCATGCCTAAAGAAGGCATTGTAAAGCCTCTGTTGAAAAATCTTCCTATCTTAATCCTAGGAATCTATTTCAGTTATGAGCTGGTGTGTGCCATCAGGAATGGATTGGATGAGGGCAAAGTTTAATCCAGATAAACAGAGGTGGTCCTGGTCAATTGAAAGACAGAGCAGGGAATAAGGATTCAGCCTATGATGGATGGGATTATGCTGTCCTGAAGACACAGGTCCACAGCTTGGGTATGGTCTTAGATTCAGCCCTGAGCCTGGAAGTTCAGGTTTCAGTGGTGATCAGGAATGTGTTTGCACACTTAAAGTTAGTGTTCTCTCTGCGTGTCCGTTCCTGGTGATACCAGATCTTGGCCCTATTGACACATGTCTTAATTATATCCCATTTGGATTACTGTTATGCGCTCTATGTAGGGCTGGTTTTGAAGACTGTTTGGCCCGAAAAAACTATAGCCAGAGTGTTAGTTAGGGATAGTTACTGGGAGGATAGAACTCCCTTGTTGCAATAACTCCACTGGCTGCTAGTCTGTTCCTAGGCACAATTCCAAGTGCTGATTATGAACTATAAATCCCCATATGGCTTAGGTACACACTATCAGACAGTATCTCCCCATGTGAGCCTATCTTGGCCCTGAGATCCTTAGGAGAGGCCCTTTTCACAGTCCCACTTTTATAGCCATCTTTACAGGTGCATCTGCCCCTAGGGTTTGGGACACCTTTCCTAGGAAGGCTAGAATGGCCTGCTGTTTGCAGTCCTTTTGTTGAAAGTAAGGGCTGTTAGGGAAATCTGTTGTTTTTATTGTATTAACTCTACTGTTTTTTAAACTGCATTTTATCATTTTTTAACGATATGTTTTAAATTGTTTTAAATGTTGTTGGTGGTTTAATGCTATTTTAATGTTGTTGTTTCTTACATGATGTAATCGTATTGTATTTCAGTTTGTAAGCCACCTTGATTCCCAATTTTTGGGAAAAGGCAGGTTATAAATACAGCTAACAACAAAAATCAAAAAATGCAGTGCAGTTTCAAACCAAAACAGACTTAGAAACTGTATCGTCATAAAATTTTGGGGACCAGAAACCTTTTACACCTAAAGTGCTTAGCTAATTTAATTTAATATTTTTGGGTGTTTGTTTCATACGTTAACAGCAAAGAAGAGACTGTAAGCGTGTATCCTGCTGATGTGGTTCTCTTCGAAGGCATTCTAGCTTTCTACAGCCAAGAGGTTCGGGACCTTTTCCAGATGAAGCTCTTTGTGGACACAGATGCAGACACCCGGCTGTCTCGAAGGGGTAGGTTGTAAGTTGTCCCATCCCTGCTGTATATGCAGAGGTGACAGAAATGAAATTTGAGTGTCTGTGTAGCTACATCTCAAATAGCATCTGAGTGCTGTGAGTCTATCAACAGAATTTGCACAATTGCTATAACTTGGCAGAGTGTGAATCTCATCAGCGTTTTTGTAGAGGGGCTGGCTTCTGCTACAGATTCCAGAATTCCTGACATCATCATTTATTCAACCTTTATCAGGCATACAACAACAACAACAACAACAATATACATTTACATTTACATTTACAATAAAACATCAAGTATTGTTTTTAGGAATTTTAAGCCATAAGTTTCCTGACATATTTATTCTGTTTTATTCAGAGCAAAGTATTTAGTGGTGAGATTTCAACACGTGATTAAACAATTAAGGGCCAATGTGTGTTTTTGGATATTGGACTATGACTTTGGAGATCAGGGTTTGAATCCCTTCTCTGCCATGCAAACCCACTGGGTGACTCTAGGCAAGTCACACTTTCTCAGCCTCAGAGGATGGCAATGGCAAACACCCTCTGAAG
The DNA here is from genome assembly GCA_020142125.1 of Phrynosoma platyrhinos. Classification (NCBI taxonomy): domain Eukaryota; kingdom Metazoa; phylum Chordata; class Lepidosauria; order Squamata; family Phrynosomatidae; genus Phrynosoma; species Phrynosoma platyrhinos. The sequence continues at coordinate 131,405,007 of CM034706.1, read as the reverse complement.
AAACTTGCCAAGAAAAGTTTGTGATAGGTTCGCCTTAGGGTCACCATAAGTTGGAAATGACTTGAAGGCACACAACAACAACAACAACAATGTGGCTTGTGGTAGGAAGATATGTTACTAACAAGGGCTAGATTTCTTTGCTTCCTTTCTTCATGATAGCAATTCCTTTTGCCAGAGAAAGAAACCATACCTGGCCATCTGGACCATGTTTAATTTAAGCAGATTTAGATTTGTGAAGACTTGGAGCGGATGGATCAATTTGAGACCGGTAGATTGTCTGTCAGCCTCACTAGTTTGCCTTCTCTAAAATGAGTATCCTCTTGTGCTTTGCAGGGTCAAATATGTGGTCTAGCTCTGTGGTTCAGACCCAAAGTGCAGTGGCATTACTAGGGGAGTGCAGGGAGTGCAGACTGCACCAGATGACACCCCAGAGAGGATTGACACCCTGTTGGGCCCTCTTCCCGTTTGGTGCATAAGAAGGATCTCAAAAGTGTTCTCAGCTATATACTAATCCCATACACATACACACATACACACACACACACACAAAATTTGTTTATTTATTGCCTCTCTCTCCCCCTCCCTTCCCACCCATCCTCCCCAGGAATGGCATTTCCTTTTTAATTTCTTTTTCCTCTCATATAGAATATCATTTTAACTGTTTCCTTTACATTTTCATACTCCTTCTGCTCCTGCTCCTCAACAAACTCAGTCATTCTTTTCCAATTACTAAACCAATCTTCTTCTTTCAATTGACCAAAATAAAGCCTCCTTTTTCCATTATAAAATCAAGCATCATATATCTGATATATATTGCTTCCATCTATTACATTTCCACTTTTCTTATCCTTCCACCCATATGCAATCACTGCATATGTTGCTCTAATTGATTGTTTGATTAAATATTCCTCCTTCTTCTGTAATCCTACATTCCTAACATTTCCAGTTATATTTCTTTATTTAATTGATTTTTCCCTATTATTTTATTAATTTCTTGTTCTATTTCCTTCCAAAATCTTTGTAATTTACCACACATGGTGTTACCAAAGGCAGTGACGCCACTGCCAAGGTGTATCCCCCTGCTCTTTTCTTTCTCTTTGGAGCCATGGGAATTAAAGCAGTATTAAAGCAATAACTATATCATATCAACCTGGCTGTTTCTACCATAACCTAAGACTGTGAAACTTGGACTGTGAAACTCACATGCATACTGACAGGGTTCTAGGGGTGTGCATCTTGGGGTTATTTTGTTTTTAAAATGGATCAGTTTTAGTTAATTAAAATTATCTGTACCTGCAATATTATCTTCAGCCACTAGGTGACAGATTTTTCTTAACCAGTGAAGCAGAGAGGAAATTAACCCCAGGCCTCGTACAGTCCGCCCTTGGTATCTGCAGATTTGCCATCTGTGGAACCCAGCATCCGCGAATGTCAAGCCCATGGGGGGGGTGTCAGAGGAGCAAGAGGAGGAAGAGGGGGAGGCAGTGCGAAGAGGAGGAAGCAGCAACATTGAGGAGGAGGAAGAGGAGGCGGAAGAGGCGGTGGCGGGGGAAAGAGGAGCAGAAAGGAAGAGGAAGAGATGGAGGCGGCAGTGGGGAGAAGAGGAGGAGGAGGAGGAAGGAAGAGGAGGCTACCTTCTGCTGCCTACCATGGTGAGAGTGGAGAGGTGGACTTTGGGCAGCCAGAACCCCAAAGTCCCATTGTCCCTAACCGTGGCGTGGCCGTGTGACCACACCACCATTGAGTACAGTGGGATTTGAGTATCCATGGATTTTGTTATCTGCGGGGGGATCAGGAGCAGATCCTGACACAGATACCGAGGGCCAACTGTGTATTCGTGTCACCAGAAAGTCTGCAGACAAGACTTCATGACCTGCCAAAGAAAGAAAACATGCTGTTTTATACAAACTATTTTAAGAGTGAAGGGATAAAGAAAGGGCAAGTGAATAGAAGGAAAGTCTTGTTGAACACTGAGAATGGGAAGAGAATAGAAAGAGCACTAAGTAGGAGAAGAGATAGATCACCTGGGGGATGGGACGAGAAAAGAAAGAAAAAAAGAAAGCAAGCAAGCAAGCAACTGGCTGAGTGAAGGGAAAGAGAAAGAACTTATATGTGTGGGAGGGAGTTGGGTGGGAAACTAAGAGGTTTCTAACCTATGTAAAGCAGTACTTCTACTGGAAAGACCCTAAGAAACTTTCTGGATCAAGATTTGCCTTCCAATCTCTTCTAGCTTGGCTCTTTTAACTTTTTTTCCTTCTCAGCACAGATTCTTGTTCCCACTGGTTTTAAGAAGAAACTACCTTAGCTTTTATCCCCTCTTTTTAAATCCTCCTCCCTGTGACGCTTTACTCTTTCTAGGAAAACAAAAAAGCAAGCTACTTAGGATATTCTGCTTAGCAATACGACTATAAGTGTAGTTCAGTCAAAGCATTGTTTGTTTTTTCCCTCTAGTTCTTCGAGACATCAATGAACGAGGCAGGGACCTAGAACAGATCTTATCTCAATATATTACATTTGTCAAGCCAGCCTTTGAAGAGTTTTGCTTGCCTGTAAGTACAGATATTTGCTCCTCTGTCAGCTCTGAGCATGAGAGACTGGGTGGCTAGGAGGCTCAGAAGGGGAGGGTTTTGGTCTGTGCTCTTTTTCTCCCAGCTAGTGTAGTCAGTAGGGCCTAAATGCCCCAAAGGCACCAGATCTGGTTTGATCTTGGAAGCTAAGAAGGGTCAGCCCTGGTTAGGATTTGGATGGGAAACCACCAAAGAATACAGGTAATGTAGGATATATTGCAGAGGAAGGAACTCGCAAAACCACCTCTGAGTACTCCTTGCCTAAGAAAACCCAGTGAAATTAATGGGGTCACCATAAATCAAGGGGTGGCTTGAAGGAGTGCAAACAGACACACACACACACAGTGAGGCCAGTAGCATACCTAGCATATTTGACACCCTGAGCCTATAATTTTTAACACCCTCCTCCTCTAAATGACTATTTTCAGTAATAATTATGAAGTGAAACAAATAATAATAATCTGAGTAATTCTTTAAAAGCCTGAGAGCCTCATCCTGCAAGGGCAAAGGAACCTGACCTGGCCCACAGGATACTGAGAAGGACCTCTGCGTGTGAAAGCAGATGTTTCTTTCTATGGGGAAGAGGAGCAATGAAAGGGTCTCAAAATGGAGTGGGAGGCTGAGCAGCATCAGGGGTATGGGAAGAGCAAAAGAGAAAGAAGCTTCTCATGTGGGGGAGACTGGTGAAGATGAAGGAGCAAAGGAGGAAGAAGAGGGAGGATTCTGATGAGAGGGGCTCCCAACCCTGAGAATAAAAGTGGGAAAGGGGACGGACACACTTAGCTCTATCCTTTCTCCTGCAGGAAGGGAAGCACAATTTTCTGTCTCTATCCACCTGGCTTCTTCTCAATGGTAGCATAAACAGTCCAAGACAGGCCAGACACAAAGGCTGCCCCCCATACAGCATCTCCTTTCACAGTGCCCCAAGATGCAGAAAAGGAGAAAAGAGCTGCTGCATTTGCCAGCAGCAAACACCATTACCCTTCCTGCTGTCCCTTTTCTTCTTCAGCAAGCCCACTCTCCGCTGACTAACGGCTCTTCAAGAGTTTTTTTTGTCCCCTGCCTTAAGTAGCAAACACCCTGTACTCGCCTTCACTTTGTTTCCCTTCCTGCCACCTCTGCCAATTGGCCTTGCAACCCACAAGCTAAACATCATGAGTAAATGTGACTATCAATGGTCTCTGGTTTCAGTTATACACCACTTCCTTATCTTCACTGATGAGTTATTTAGGGCAGGGGTAGGCAACCTTTCCCCTTTAAGGGCCGAGGGACTTCAGCTCCCAGAAGCCTCAGCTATGTTGGCCAGTAGCTCCTGGGATTCTGGGAGCTGAAGTCCCTCGGCCCTTAAAGGGGAAAGGTTGCCTACCCCTGGTTTAGGGCAACAAACTATGGGCCTTTGCAGACTGCCAGAAACAGTGCAAATTGAGTCCACTTTAAGGGTTAGGGTTAGGGAATCATGGGAACTGTATTTTATTGTGGCACCAGAGCTCTCTGACAGAGAAGGCTCAATGTCTCAGAAAAAAACACCAATTCCCATGATTCCCTAGCACTAACCCTAACCCTTAAAGTGGACTCAATTTGCACTATTTCTGGCAGTCTGCAAAGGCCCTATATCTCCTAGCGCACCTCAGTCCTTCTTTCACATGGAGACTTCATGTCCCAGCAGGAAGCAGCTCAGGCTTCTCATCACATGGGAATGCCTGAGGAAAAGGATCCAGACGTGGTGGTGAGGCCAAGCCACCAAATTGGTAGCATGTCTTCTTAATGCTGGCCACATGTTTGCATGTCTTGTGAAGGAATGACATTCTTGCTGTTGATGCAGGGCAGGGCATCTTGCATCCCCCAGCAGCTGCAATGGGAATTGTTTTATTATTGTTTTAAATTCTCTACAGACAATGTTGCCCATTATTGTTTGCATCCAGGGTGGACTGCTCCTGCCACCTTTCCCTTGGTACATGGTTCAGCGAAGTGTGATGCTCTTCCTGTGAGAAGCTACATCTTATTTTGACTGGGGATAATGCTAGAGAAGCTGTTGTGAACAGAAGCTGTGCTCCATGCTGCATTACCATGTAGTATGGGCACACCCTAAATCAGGGGTAGGCAACCTTTCCCCTTTAAGGGCCGAGGGACTTCAGCTCCCAGAATCCCAGGAGCTATTGGCCAACATGGGACTATTGGCCAAGATGGCTGAGGCTTCTGGGAGCTGAAGTCCCTCGGCCCTTAAAGGGGAAAGGTTGCCTACCCTTGCCCTAAATTCTGTGCTGGGAGGAAGGCAGGGTGAGCTAAATGTTTGTAACTACCTGACAGTGTTTTCAACAACTCCTAAATCTATGCTGAAAACCCCACAAATGAGTGCTCAGAGTAAATCATGCCATTTGGCTTGCTTTTCCAAAATCGTGTTTCAATTGGACTTCAACAACACTGAATCATAGTAAACATCTCAGTTATGCAGTCACATTATTCACACCTCTGCCCAGAATCACTGCAAAGTGGAGGGACCAAAAATTGCAATAAATACAACCACTATGGAGAATTCTAAGGGATGTTTCTGCAGAGCCTCCTCAGGTGGTCTCTCAGGTTCTGTCTTGTGACGTCTTAAAGACTACGGAGATTATCTCACTACACTCTTAAAGCATTGCTATTCCACTTTAACTGCTCTGACTGCCTCCTGTTGCATTTTGGGGTTTGTAGTTCAGTGAGGCCTAAGAGCTCTTTGGCTGAATATTCTAAATGCCTCTCCCTAAACGGCAAATCCCAGCATGCAACTGGAGGCACCCAGAGCGGTTAAAGTGGAATAGCGGTGCTATAATAATGTAGTGCAATAATCTAGTAAGAAACTAAGGTATCTATTTGGCTTAAGCTTTTATGGACTTGAGTCCACCTCATCAGATGCCAGCCAAGGATAACACTTCATGCATCTGATGGAGTCCAGTTCACTAAAGTTTATGATGTAATAACATTCTTTGTTGTTCTGGCTGCAACCAATGGGCATCACTGTCCCTATGGAAATTGTCAGATAAGGGCTGTGGAGAAAAGATAATTTTTGCTCTGGCATATGAAGCCTTGTACCAACCTTGCCTGGGGAAGAGAAGAGTGAGCAAAGGAAAAGCTGGCTCACTTGCAATCCTTGAGGAGAGAAAACCTTCAGCGAACTCTGATGGACGAGAGTAAGGCTGGTAATTGTCCCACCCATCACTCCAATAACATGGCTTCCTTCTTTTTTATAGACCAAGAAATATGCTGATGTGATCATCCCAAGAGGGGTGGATAATCTTGGTAAGTAGGAGACAAGCTGGGTGGAAAGCTAGGTGATTCAGATGTCCCTTTATTTGGGATCTTGAACATTAGTTTCAGAGAACTAGAGGAAATTGTCAAGGACAAGCAGCTAGCAAGACAGATCTTATTCTTTTCAGTATACTGAACTGGTAATGCTTGATGATACTTGACAGGGAAGAAAGGACTAACCACGTGTTTTTATTCTGACTTCAGATAGCAGAGTGCAGAGAGCAAAATATTAACTGCTGTTTAAAAATAAACACTCTCTTTAGCAGTATTACTACTTCCTCTATTGTCCTACTGCCACTAGATCCTGTAGGAGGAAATACCACCTGCCCACCAAGCTACCTAAGAGTGGGAGGACTGGATTCAGCCAGAATGTATTAACCTGAGAGATCATGTTCATGTATGAATGGAGGTAGAAAAACTGCTCATCTTCAGAATAGCATGACAAAGACAGAAGGATGTTTGGAAACTAAGTTCTGTGAGGATAAATGGAAGGAACTGTATGCATATATCCTAGAATAGAGGTGGGCAACACTCCCCCTGTGAGTCCCTCTAAGCACCCCAACCCTCCCATTAAAAAAACCTCTAATTTTCAAGCAAAATCATCTCCAGTCCCACACAGAAAGCCCTCCAAATACCTCTATTCTCATTGTAGTTCTTTTCAGCATGGTGACAGTTACCGATGCAATGTCACATCTAGTCACCAGTTTTGAAAGGATTCAAATGAAGATATTAGTATCTGGGAGCACTGTCTTGGGGTGTGACCAAGGTCCGTAGACCATGTATAGTTGCCCACTCCTGGCCTAGAGAAAAAGCAGTTTAGAGGTGATACACTAACCATCTTTAATTAGTAGAAGGGCTGTTATAGAGAAGATGGTGCAAGTTTGCTTTTCTTGTTCTAGAGAGTAGGATCAAAACCAGTAGGTTCAAATTGCAAGGAAACGGTTTCTTTTAAACATGAAAAGGATCTTCCTGATGGTTTGAGCTGTTCAGCTGTGTAACTTGAGAAAGTGTTGGACTCTCATTTGTTGAAGGTGTTTTCTTGTGCAGTGGCACTATACACCATTTGTACCTTTTGGATTTTGTGAAATCACAGTTATTTTTGATCTGTTATTACAGGAAGAAAAGCTAGGCACTTGTGGGGTCACAGCAGATCCATCCTGGCTGCTTCTTGTTTTGGGCAGTGGGGAGTGTCTGAATTGGAGCCTTCAGCCTTAATTTACCTGCATCTTTCAGCAAAAAAAGAAACAAGGAAGAAAATAACAAATTTATGACTTTCTGGAGAGAGTCAAAAAAGAAATCTCTGTTGATAAGAGAGAAATGAAGTAGGCAGGGGAAAGAGAAGGAAGGAGATTAAAATTTAAAGAATGTCCTTGCTAGTTATATCACTTAGGGACGCAATCTATTTTCTGTGGCATAAAAAGATGTTAAAGCTACATTTGGAGTCTGTGTTGACTGACTTTCTAATCCTGCCTCCCTTTCCTCTACCCAGTGGCCATCAACCTGATTGTGCAACATATCCAGGACATCCTCAATGGAGGCTTTTGCAAGCGACAGTCCAATGGGTACCTGAATGGCTGCACTCCTCCATGCCAGCGACAACCCTCAGAATCCAGCAGCCGGCCACATTGATCTTGAGGCTGCCAGGAGGTCCTCCACTGCTGTGCCTCCTGTGCACTCCATCCTCTTGGCCTTTTCCCTTTTTTTAAAGACCTCCCCTTCCCTTGCAGGGCTTGTTTGCCTGTCTGCTGGAGAGACTGGTGCGTCCCTACAGAAGATCATTGCTTCCCTGACCAGATATTAGCCGTCTGCAGTGCCTGCAGTGCTCCAGAGTCCATAAGGAAGGGATGAATCCCTTCAGTAAGATGATTTTGATGTATAGTGCAATGGCAAGATGACATCTCAGTCTTGGTGGTGAGACCATGCAGTTGTGGAGATATACTTGGACAAGGGAGTTGAACTTGAGCTAGGTGGCCAAAAAGGTGTGTCACTAGCTAAAAATCGCATCTTAACTCAGGTTTGTATTAAAAGCAAGAATGAAAAGGAGGCTAGCAGAGCTTTTTGTTGTTGTTGTTCTATTTATCAGAAATATGTATCATTTCATTTTGGTGGGTTTATGGAGGAAAGCGGAGATGGTGAGAGGAAGATCTGTTCCATCCAATCTTCTGCAATCTCACTATCCAAGCAGGCAATGCCACTCTTTCCCAGCAACCCCCGCCACACCAAGACTGATAAAATGCCAGAATCTAAGTAGTGGTTTTTCAGCTTGTTAGATAACCTTGAAGTGTGAGGTTAAATGGTTTGACTTTGCCTTGATCTTCTGCCTTGACTGGTGTTTTCTGGCTATATCACATACATGCTTTCTTTCCCAAGTTCCCACAAAACAACCTGGGAACTCTTGAACCAAGACTGTTGTGTTTCCATCCAAGTGGTATAGACCCATTAACATCTGGTTTTAATCTCAGCCATGTCGGAGGGTAGTTAGGCCTATGTCATCTTGGATGAATGAGGCTGGGTTAAGCACATTGGAGATTGGGGCCAGTGCCATGGACCAAACCATTGTTTGTGGAGGGCGCCATTGTGTGTGGGGAGCCTTGTCTGATACAAAATGAAGAGACTGCAACCCAGTATAGTTTCTCACTGACACTGTGATTCTCTGAGGCAGCACTCCATACTCTATTCTAGAAATTGCAATTGCAGCTGAAATGAAATTGTTAAGCAACGACTTGCTTTTTCTTTATTTTGGTGCTTAGCTGGCTGGAAAAAGAGAGCAAAGAGTGAGAGTCTCCTGCCTTCTGCCATGTACACTCTCTCCCTTCATTGCACGGAATCCAGCACCTAGTGTTTTCTTCAATCATTCAGGGGGAAAGGAGTTTTCCAAAATTTACTCCTTGCCTGCATGTCTGGGAGGCCTGTTTTAGGGAGGTTTGGTGGATCCCGTGTAGGGTGTGAAGTTTTTCAGTTACAGTTTGGATGTGATGTACTTCTCTTGAGCCTTAATAAAGGTGACATTCTGAAATATTTAGTATGTCTTCTGTTTTAAAATGTCATGTTGGCTGTATGGTAGAATGATTCTTCACTAGGTGTGTTATTAGGGCTCTGAAATTATGTACAGTTCAAATATCCTGGGATAAAGTATCCATAGCCTCACAAAGAATTCGAGACAAACTGGGTCTCAAATGCTTTTTGTCTTGCTAATAGAATTTAAAGTTTATTTCCTGGACTTTAAGAATCTCCAGTACCCACATGGCCTTTAGGAGGAGGGGCCTGCCTGCATGAATACCCTTCCATTTCATCTGAACTAAGGCCAAGAACTACAACATCTTGACAAAATGCAGGCCTATGACTAATACTGTCTTTTTTTCCCTTTCATTCGCCTGCATGATTTTTAACACTTGCCTGATGAAGAAGCCAGTGGAGCTCTGAAAGCTGTGCATTTTCATTGGCCCAATAAAAGTGTCATTGTTTTGTAGATTTTCAATGATACTGTACTTTGCTGTATGGCCAACATGGCTACCCTGGATGCTATTATTATATTGTTATAAAGCCATTGCAGGTATTATAATTTATAGCAAAGGGGACAGCTGTGAGCTTTTCAACAATAGACCTATCAAATTGTTTTTAGTAGGTGACAAATTATATGCTAGCTACCATATCTTTTCAATTGAGGATGAAAGTTAGGTTAGCCATTGTCTTATTTTAGGTCATTTGTCAGAGTTGTATCTTTGCTCCAATGGGTTTAATTTATACCTAAATGATGCAATTGTGACTTATTCATCTTCTGATTTTAATTTATTCACACTGGCTATATCTAGAATTCCACTGCTATTACATGCTGATAACATCTGAGGTTGCAAAGAGAAAGACCAAGCTCTGGTGTTGTTAGGTGAAGATATTACTATACATAGCTGACATGTTTCAGTGGAAGAACTCTTCTCCATGAGCGAAATCTCTGCAAATACAGCCAACAGATACTTTATTTAGTATCTTCCCCACCACCACCACCATGACTACAAGAAAAACTTCTACAGTTTTCTTAACAGCAAGATACAGTGGGCATTTGGTATCAGCTGTGTTTGGTTCCAGGACTCCCCATGAATATCAAAATCTGGATGCTCAAGTCCCTCTAAATATAGTGGCATAGTGGAATGGTGTCCTTTATATAAAATGGCTAAAATAAGGTTTTCTTAAAATATTTTCAAGCCATGGATGCTTGAACAGCTGGCTGTTCCTAGTAGGATTGCTCTGGCTACTGAATATTCTCTTCCAGGGCTGATATAGACCCTCTGCATGTGCCCTGCAATCTCAAATTCTCTGGCTGCTTGCATCTCTGCTATTTCCAATCCATGCTTCTGGAGTTCTTTCACTTGCTAATGTGCCCTGTCCTTGCCATTGCTACTTCATTGTGGGGTCTCAACCTCTCTCATTCTCCAGAGCAGCAATTCATAACTTTTAGTCCTCCAGTTTCCTGAAGCTGAAGATAACATGACCAATGGCCAGGGACTGAGCAAGTTGATCGTTGAATGGGTTTCAGCACATGGGGACAGTTTCTTTTTCAGGTGATCTATCCTCAAGCACTCAGCATTCATTTAAAAAGAAGATCTCTTGCCCTTGTAGAACCCAGAATACATAGCAAAAATGTGCAACTTTTTTGCTCTGCACATTTTGCCTTGTGAGAAATTAACCTGCACCTGCCTTTCAGTGCTTTCAGCCAATGAAATAAATCCTGTCAATGGCTAACGCATTATCTAGAGAAGAAACAATCTGGTTCATTTTAAAACCTTTTTCATCCCTAGTGAGAAATGGTTCTACTTGTAGAATTAATTGCGTCCTTGGAAACCTCCTGGAAGTTCAGTTCTCCTTCAAGACAAAATACATATTCACTGCATTTCTTGTTCTAAAGCAATTTGTTGTTGTGTACCTCCAACTCATTTTTAATTTCTGATGACCCTAAGGCAACCCTATCATCGGGTGTTCTTGATAAGTTTCTTCAGTAGTAGTGGGGTTTTATTTACTTCTTCCACATCACTGAAACTTGGCTTGGTGTGATTGTCAGGGATTTCCAGGAGGGGCAACTGGGCATTGGATTTGCCCATCCCTAACATTGACAGTAGTAGATAGGAGCTAAATAATTGGGTAAAGATTGCCAGAAACTTCTTCTCTGCAAGCACTATTAAAATAAGTGAGGTGTGTGCAAGAGGATATTCCAGGGCGTTGTGGGATTGTGTTCATTATTGAGGATGAACTATTGTCTGGATTTTCTGCCTCAGGCACCAAAATGCCTTGCTCCAACCCTACACTAATCCTTTTCATGTAACTTGTAATTAATTGGAGCCAGTACATACAACATCAAATATCCAGCCTGGATTAGTACCTTTAATATCTTCTACCTCTAAAGTGGGGGTGGACAACTAATGGCCCTCCAGATGTCATACTGTGAATCCCAGCATCTGTAAATATTGTCTGTGCTCTCTACAGATTTATTTATTTATTTATTTATTTTGTATGCCGCCTTTCTCCCAGAGTGGGACCAAAGGCAGCTTACATAAAGAATCAATTAAAAACCTAACAAAATTTTAAAACAATTAAAAATGATCGCACTGAAACAGTACACATCCAGGCTCAGAGCTGAGTCCAGGAAAACACCCACACTGTGAGCCTGAGATTTCAAGGGGAGCATAATCCCCTCCAGCACCTATTCCCTGATCTGACTTTTGACTGACCAGAAGCATCTCTGTGTTATCCAGATTACATTTCAGTTTGTTTGCCCTCATCCAGTCCATCACTGGCAAAAAACATTGATTCAGTACACAGGCAGCTTCCTTGGAATCAGGTGGGAAGGAGAGAGTTGGATGTCATCCATCAGCATATTGGTGACACCAAACCCCAGAACTTTGGATGAACTGAGCCCTGAGGGACCCACTGGCCAATGGCCAAGGCATTGAACAGGGCTCCCCAGCACCACCTTCTGACTTCAGCCCATTCCCCGGACTGGAACTACTGCAGGACAGTGCCTCCAGTTCCCATCCCAGAGAGGCAGCCCAGAAGCATGCCATGGTCAATGATATCAAAAGCCATGGAGAAGTCCAGCAGCACCAACAGAGACATACTCCCCCTGTCCAATTCCCTATGTAAGTCATCCATCAAGGTGACCAAAGCTGTCTCAGCCTCATAAACAGCCCTGAAGCCAGAATGAAATGGATCCAGATCATCCATCTATCCAGAAATCCCAGAACCTTTCAGACAACAATAGCAACAATAATAGAATGTTAAGAAATGGCTGATAATTATCCAGAATGGTGGGATCCAGGAACTGTAGTCCAATAGCATACGGAAGGCTAAAAGCTGCCAGCCTCTATTTGGAAGGGGTGGATTGTGTTGATTTTAGCTGTGTATATATGTCATCTCAATAATACGGATAATACTTTTGAGTGGTCCTAGGACCTATTAATCTTTACCCTTTATTTATTGACTTCACCCCTTCTGCTTGCTCATTGTCTTTCGGTTGCTCCCAAAGTATACGTGATCCTGATCCCATTTCACTGAAAAAATGCATTCACTGCATGCCAAAACAGAGAAGCGTGGATGAAGGACACATTGCACTGAATATAGGTGTGGAGCAAATGAAATGGCTGTTAAAAAGAAAACAAGTTGGAGCAAGGGAGGAAAATAGAATGGTGTTTCCATCTTTAAACATATTTAGTGCCAACACCTGCCTAGGCACTGCACTGATCATAGAAATCATATGGGTCCTGTCTAGACAGATTCCACCTCAAATTAAACTGGGCAGGTTAGCAATGGAGAGTTAAGATATACAAAGGGGTATTGAGAATCAGCAGAGAATTTTAAAAAAGTGTAAATAAATGCTAAAATCAATTGAGCTAAGAACATCTCAAGAATAACTTGCAGAAGTGAAGCCAGGATGTAGGAACTGAAAAGGACCAGCTGAGGGAGCAGTTCCCAGCAGTAGACTCATGAATTCCACACAAGATGGCAGGGAGCTGTCCTAAGTGCTGAAAAGGCAGCACTCAATAGTTCACAGGCAGAAAGACCAATCCAAATCCAAAGGATTCGAGACAAGCTGGATTGTAGCCTTTTATCCTACAAATAGAATTTAAAGTTTATTTCCTAGACAGACTCTTCCAGTACCCACATGGCCAGAAGGATGACTAACATCATCAAAATATTTTCTTTCTTTCTCCTGTATCATTTTTAATATTTTTGCCTGATGAAGAAGCCAGTGGAGCTTTAAGAGCTTGCAATAGCAAAAGCAAGTACATTTCTATACCGCTTACCAGTGCACTTAAGCACTCCCTAAGCCAAGGGTAGGCAACCTTTCCCCTTTAAGGGCCAAGGGACTTCAGCTCCCAGAATCCCAGGAGCTATTGGCCAACATGGGACTATTGGCCAACATGGCTGAGGCTTCTGGGAGCTGAAGTCCCTCGGCCCTTAAAGGGGAAAGGTGGCCTACCCCTGCCCTAAGCAGTTTACAAAGTGTAAGCTATTTGCTTCCAACAAGCTGGGTACTCATTTTAGCAACCAACGGAAGGATGCAAGGCTGAGTCGACCCCGAGTTCCTGGCTGGTATTGAATTTCTACTCATTTATTTTAAGTGGGACTTTGGTCATCGATTTGGAGTGAGA
>CM034706.1:131344887-131379132 GCA_020142125.1 Phrynosoma platyrhinos | reverse complement strand
GCCCTTGTGGTCTCTTCCAACTCTATGATTCTATGATTCTATTTCAGGAACAATAAGTCTGCAATCCTGTCCAAGAAGCTGTAGCAAGCAGTGGCCACACATTTCAGCTCAGAAAATCACAGCCTATCTGATTTGTCCATCTGGTATTGAGGTGTCTTCAGGCACCTTAGACAAAAGGGAGAATTTCAGGATTTGTAGACTCAATACCGCAATAGCACATGGCCTCAACTTAAGAGTATAATATCATAAAATAATAGAATCATAGAACTGGAAGACACTACAAGGATCACCAAGTACAATCCTCTGTCATGCAGGAATACACAATCAAAGCACTCCTGACAGATAGCCATCCAGACTCTCTTTAAAAACCTCCACAGGAGACTCTGATGCAGCATATTCAACTGTCAATTAGCTCTTATCATCAGGAAGCTCTTTCTAATGTTGAAGTGGAATGTCTTTTCCTGTATTTTAATCCATTGTTTGATATCCTATTCTCTGCAGCATCAGAAAACAAGCTTGCTCCATTGTCAATCTGACATCCCTTCAAATATTTAAGCTGGTTATCATGTCACCTCTTAACCTTCTCTTCCTCAAGTTAAATATACCCAACTCCCTAACCTGTTCCTCATAAGGCATGGTTTCCAGACCTTTCACCATTTGGTCATCCTTCTCTGGACATGTTCTATCTTGTCAATATCTTTCTTGAATTGTGGTGTCCAGAAACAGACACAGTATTCCAGGTGAGGTATGACCAAAGCAGAATAAAATGGCACTGTTACTTCATTCAGTGTAAACACTATAATCCTATTGATGCAACCTAGTATTGCATTGGTTTTTTCAGCTGCTGCATCACACTACTGACTCATGTTTAGCTTGTGGTGTAGTAAGACTCCTAGATTCCTCTTGTACTATTGTTGTCAAGACAAGTATTCCCCATCCTATATCTGTGCATTTCATTTTTTCTGCCTAAGTGTACTACTTTATATTTCTCCCTGTTGAAACTCATTTTGTTAATTTTGGTCCTGCTCTCCAAATCTATTAAGGTAATTTTTAATTCTGATCCTGTCCTCTTGGGTATTGGCTCCTGCTCCTAATTTACTGTGATCTGCAAATCTGATAAGCATGTTCTCTGTTTCATAATCCAAGTTACTGATAAAGATATTAAATAGCACTGGGCCCCCAAAAGTCACATCTCTCCAGGTTGGAAAAGATCCAATGGTGAGCACCCTTTGGGTTCACTCTGTCAGCCAGTTAAAAATCCACCTAGCAGTACCATTTTCTAGCCCACATTTTACTACTTTTGCTTTTTTTGCAACTTGACAAAGGCCTTACTGAAATCAAGATACACTACAACAATAGCATTCCCTTCATCTACCAAGCCTGTTAATCTATCAGAAAAAAAAAGATCAGTCTGGCATGACTTGTTTATGAGAAACCCATGTTGACATTTAGTGATCATGGCATTCCTTTCCAAGGGGTTACAGACTGTTTCATGATCTGCTCTAGATCCTTTCCTGCTATTGATGTCAGGCTGACTGGTAATTGTTTACATTCCCCCCCCCCCTCCGCATTTTGAACATGGCGGCAACATTTCTCCTCCAGTCTGCTGGACTTCTCCAGTTCTCCAGGAATTCTCAAATATTATTGCCAGTGGTTCTCAGGTGATTTCTGTCACGTTTAATATCCTTGGATGTAGTTCATCTGGTCCTGGAGATTTGAATTCATTTATACTGGCCAAGTATTCCTGCACTACCTCTTTACCTATTCTGTGCTGCATTTCCCCTACTGCAGCATCTGCTCCATTTTTCCCAGGTTGAACAATGGTTTCCATTTTGGAGAAGACCAAGGCAAAAAAGGTGTTGAATCGTGCTGCTGTCTTTTCTCTGTCCTCTGTTAGCATTTGTCGGCCCTACTACTTCCACTAAGAATGCTGGAAACAAGAGTGTTTTAAACTGGATGTAGCTCAGTTCCAGCTGTAGCAAGAGGAGCAAGTCGAACCTGAAACATTTTGCTTATATTTTTCAGTTCTGTCTGTTCATCACTTCTCTATGTGTGTGCGCGCGCGTGCACACATCCTTCTGGGATCCAGGACAAACCTGGAGAAATGCTGTTGGTTTCTTTTTTTCATCCTTTCTCTGTGTGAAAGTGAGGACTCTGCAACAATGTGGAATCAGCCCCATATTTTCTTTTGATGGGAATTTAATGCCACTACACATAATCTGTTGCCCATACAGCTCATTTGCGGCCACCAAAGGTAGCATTTCTGTTGCAGGAATTTCTGCTTCTGAGTTTTTCTGAGAGCTTTCTGTGCTCCCCTGAAGTGTATCTCCTCGCCAGGAGCCTTGAGGAATGAGGAGGCAGTGCAAGGGAAGGAAGTGGCTTCAACTCATTCTTGGCTTCCCTCCATGGGACTGGTTATCCCCTCCTTCCCCCAAATAAAAGGAGAGGAAGGAATAGTGCTGCCCCTTCCCAGTTGCCTCTCTTGCTGACAGTGAGGGCCGGGTACCTCTATAAACCAATCTGTACGTCAGATAGATTAAAATGTATAAATAATATTTATCTGTGGATGTATGCCCTTGGAACTAGTTAGGAGAAGTAAAGGTGCATTTAGACGTCAAACAGATGTCCCAAAAGGACTGCTGTTGCGCCGATCCAGGGGCGGGATGTGCACATGAATCATGCCCCCAGATTGCATAGAGACCACACCGGGGCCACCTAACATGGCCCAAACCCCACAAAAGGAGCAGTTTCTTACCACTCCGTTTAGGACCACAGTAGCGGCCACCCTCAGGATCGTGGCATCTGGTTGCCGTGGTCGTGCAGCAGTCCCGCAGCGATTGTCCCATCTGCTATGCCCCAAAGAGAATAAAACAGAGTGCTTAATCCTTCATGAGATACAGTACACTAATATAAAGTATTAGTTTAGTTAGTTTTTCTGTAGTTGGCTGATGTGGAGGTAGCTACCTCACAATACAGATTTTTGTTCTATAAAGTGTGGTCAGCTTGAGATTTGTATACACCATTTATGTAATTTTTCATTTTACAAGCCTGGCTTGGTGTACAAGCAATGAGGGGCTGTGCTTATGAAGGTACCACACCATCACATGTCTAAAAAGAAAGCTAAGGCTCAAATCAACAGCAGAATAGGTTGTTTAATGCTGTTACTATCAAGGAAGTCATTGCAATACCAACCAGAAGGAAAAGCAAGGTTTAGTCTCACTGCTTAAACTCCACCACCTTTGCATTTTCCAATTATCATTCAGATTGGAATGTGTACATGAAATATCAACTCATTCAGTTCAACCTGAACATGGCGTTTCCCATATTCCACCACACTTTTGTGAAGGCAGGTACCCCCAGTTTCCAGTGTCAGATCTTTCTGCACAACAGATTTGACAGAATAGATATGCAGTTATTTATCTATTATAAATCTTCCAGATAGCCTTCTTGATCACCAGCACAGCTATTATGGAGATAACGCATTTTGGGAGAATCAGAAACACAGTATTTCATCTCAATCTTTCCCCTACATCCATACTTCTCAAAGCTATCTGATGTGGAGAACTGGCAATTTTTTTCCTGATGTTTAAGGGACTTGATGCCATATTTGCATCCATTTATCACAGCAGTTTCTTTCTTTCCTGGAAGCATGCTGCAAACCTGGAGCCAATGGCCCAGACTGGCGTCAATCCAGGAACCACCACTTTGCATAGCACTGTTCTAAACAGCCCAGACTTTGCTGTTGGGATTAGCCAGCATAAGGTTGTGTGGTTGTGGAAATATCAGAGCCATTCCCTTGATCATGCCTGTGATGATTGATGGTAGGGAACACAAAGCATCTCCCATTGTGCTGTACCATTCTGGCATGAATGTGCTTTTCTAGTCCTTTTTTTAAAAAAAGGCTATGAGGCCTGCATCACTGCAAGTGTACTGCCTCCTTTTGCAGCCATTTAATGAATTAAATTTCCTTCACCTTGTTATTGTTGTTAAAGACTGAATTCAGTATTTACCCTTAAAATCAAATCACTGCAAAAACAATGATCTAAAACTTGTAAATACTGATGTAGCTCCTCCTCCATTAAGTTTAAATTGAACATAGTGTTTTATGGAAAACCTTTGATATACAACTTGAGGAGAGACTGTTGCAAGGATGTCTAACTGAGCTAATCAAAAGTTTTCCATAAGCACATCAGAAACATTGCAAAGTTTCTCTAATTTGATTCATTTCAATGCTAGCTGCACCAAGAATCTCAAGTGGAAACTCTTCTTTCTTTCCCAAACGGTGTTGTCAGATGGCTCACAAACCTGAAATTTAAACTTACTCCCATCCCGCATAAATAAAGGAAGCGGTCTTCTGTTAGCAATACATATTGTATTTAACAATTTCTTCAAATCCCAGAGAAATGGAATGCAACATTGATTGAGCCTTTTGTAAAATCCAGAATCAAAGAGCAATGTCCCTCTACCCCTTTCCCCCCACCCTCAATTAATGTCAGTGTTGTTTTAAGGCACTCTGCAAAAAACAGCTTTCCTCTTCCAGTCTTTTCCAAATGAGAGAATACCTGGGTTTTTAAAATTTCCAAACTGACTTCCACAAGCTCTTACTCCTATCAGTGTCTCTGGAGACCGATAACTCCTGTAACAGTAGTGAAAGGAATAATACCACACAGGGGAAAGGATAAAAGGGGGGATGTGGGGGATTTCTACAAAGTCCAGCCTAAAGTTGGAAAGAAAGAGACTTGTGAATTGAAGGGAACAGATATTAAATCTCTCCACCTCCTCCTTTCCCCAGCTTAGTGCAACTTCTGTTCAGAGCTGCTAATCATGGTGCAAAGAAAGCATTAAAAACAAGGTGGAAGCTTAAGACAATAAGCAGCATGTGTGAGAAAGCCATCCCTTATGCCCTAAGTTTAGTGGTTTGTTTCAATGCCAACACTAGACATTCACTATAAGGACCACTGAGATCAGGAGATTGCTCAGGGGGTGAAAGATTAAATTAAAATAAATAGATTAATAAACAAAGATGATGTATGTAATGTTGTCTTGCAGTTCAAAATAACAGATGTTACAGTCCAGAGTACATGTTTCCCTGATGCAGAACAAACGTACAATTTGGGAGGGCTGCTCCCTTTCAGCAAATACAGACTACAGCTCTTCCGCAAAAGAGGGGAAGGAATTCTTCTGCTGGAATACAACCACACAGCTCTATGGATCAATGAGTAACCACAGAGATACTGCTTCTACTCCTGATACTCTATAGCAGGGGTAGGCAACCTTTCCCCTTTAAGGGCCAAGGGACTTCAGCTCCCAGAAGCCTCAGCCATGTTGGCCTATAGTCCCATGTTGGCTAATAGCTCCTGGTATTCTGGGAGCTGAAGTCCCTCGGCCCTTAAAGGGGAAAGGTTGCCTACCCCTACTCTATAGCATGGATACTATGCACCTGATCTCAAAAACAATTCCCACGGAAATCTATCTACAGAGGAAGAGCCTGTTCCTGCTCTGTCTGTCACCAGTCACCCTGGCTTGCTGCAGCTAGAGTCATTAGGCTTGGAACCACATACAACAGTTTCTGTCACAGGCTGGGACACGGTGATGTAGAGGCACAAATGTGAAGATGGGCATGTGCTAAAGGGAACCAAGACACTGGAGGATCTTTAAATCCAGTTCCACATTCAGAGAAAATATCTGGATTCCCAATCTGTGTGATCTCCCCCTCCCCGCTCTCTGTTCTTCCCTGAGAGTAAAGATGCCAAATCCTTTTGTGGATTGCATGTGTGGTTGACTGATAACTTCACAGACATTCAGTAGACAGAACTGTTTCAGGATAGTAAGGCTGGAAAGACCTGGAAAGTTCCATTCCCTGTCCCAAGGTGGGATCCAATTTACAGTCATCTCCTGTGGATTAACTTGTTGAATCCAAACTACAACAAGCCACAAGTTGAAAGTGGGAATCCCACAAGTTGTGCCAAGACAGAAGCAGCAAGAAGAAAGGAAGAAGGCAGAAAGTGTCAGAGCCATAAATACCTCAGCTGTTATGACAGCTCCCAAAACAAAAAATGAAACAGCAAAAGAAGGAACTTCTGTTGTGCCAATGTTCATTCCTGGCTCAGGCACACAAAACTCATTGAGCTGTGTAGAAAGGAGGCTCTTTCATAGCCACAGTTTTAAGGTAGGTGGTAGATAGTGACTTTATAATACAACTCAAAGACACAGATTCACTGTATCCAAATTAAAGCTTATACTGATTATTTTTATGTTTATATAGATTTCTAACCCATACACAATGTGCATGCCCAAAATGAGACTATTCCGCTCCTTGCTCTCTTGCAGCAGTCACCAGTTCCCCATCTTTTGCTGCCTCCAAAAGTTATTCAAGGCTAGAAGACATCAAGAGTGCAAAATTTAAACTTAAAAATGACTTTATTACTCAAGAAATCCCAATGGCTCTGGGGTGATGAAAGTCTTCCTCCCTTACAAGTAACCTTGCTGTCTACACAGCTGAGAAAGATTACTGAAAGAAAGAATATTGAACTCAAAAGGTTGCCTACACTTTACACTAGCAGATGTTAAGCCTGTAAAAGATACTGATGCCAGCAGCCAAAGATTTGGCTAGTTACTTCAAATCCATATGTGAATTTTTAGCTCTCTTGACCAATGTTTGCCATGTACACTTTTTTTCTTCTAGTTTCCTTTTCCCTTGCTAGAAGCATACTTGTTGTAGTGCTCAAATCATTTGAGGGAAAGATGGGAATTAAAAAGATCCACAAGCCCACCCTTTGAGTTCTACCAACTTCAGTCAAACTATGCCCTCTTGAACCTTTCTAAAACAGAAACTAGGGGGGTGACCCAAAAGGGTAAGGCATCAATGGGCAATTTTGATGGTTCTGTTTGATATTTTTGCCCAACACCAAAACCCTGATCCCTGAAAAAAAAAAAGATTCAAAAATGTAATTTCATGCCCCATTCAGTCTGTTTTCAAAACAGTAATTGACTGGTAACTTTTGTTTTTAAGGCTTAAAAAAAATCCTAAAAGAGATAAATGGTCCATTCACAAACAACTGGCAAATCGTGCCCACCATAGGCTTTGGAGCATGATTTACCATAGAGGGGTATCACAATTTTTTCTCACTATTAGGGTGTCTTGGGAATATCTGAGAGCTACACTGGGATCACTGGAGGGTAAATGCAATGCACAGGCTTCACTTTGCTCATCCTTTGCTCATCCTTTGCTCATCCTCAGGCTATCCATAAAGAACTTGCCTCCTCTTTCCCCTTGAGCAGTTGCTTCCCCCGAACGCCTTTCTCTCACACCTTTCCTGGAACTGTTTGACAGCTATGTCAAAGATCAGAATAGCAAAAATTGTCTTTTCACTACCTAATTCTCCTATGACACAGCTCAGCCAATCACTGCCAAATACTTCATCAGTACCATCAAACTGCATATTGCAACATAATTTGCTTTATAATCTATTTAATACCAAGAAAGAAGAACACCTCACTTCATGCAGACTGAAGTATTAGAATAGCTTCCTGGGATGCCCTGGGATAGATGACCAGTTTTGATTAGGTCCTCCATTGACAGGCCAGCTAGCCAGTGCAGCCCTACTCAAAAACTAGTTCCCTCATGAAATACACCACACTCAGGCATAGACTTTCTAAAGTGACTTGTAATTTAAGAGCAACAACTATAACAATCCCTGAAATGTACTTTGAACACCTTGAGTTCATTTTGGGGCTCACCCTGAGCAATGACTTCTTCTTCTACACATTCGGCTGGGCTTGGAAATACAGTGCTGCTCTCCCATACCAAGTAGCAAGACCATGCGATACATGGAATATTCTTAATGTTCACTCCAGTTTAAATTCCCCTGAGCAATGTGGTCCTAATACACACACACACACACACACACACACATATACACAGAGAGAGTCAAAGCATCAAGATAAACACATAGTCATAACCATAATTTATCACTTCTGGGTATCCTTGCCAAACACTGTAGTCATCCACTATCAGTCTCTCTTCCCTCTGGGAAAGCCACAACTGTCTTTCCTGGGTGCTTTTCCAGCAAGACAAGAATGGACAATCCAGCGATAAACAGAGATGGTTTGGTATCACCGCTTGAATGCACTAGACTAACCAGTCTTCAGTTCTCCCATGTCTAACCAGTCTTTTAACAAGATTCTCCATCTCAGGCATCAATGTCAATACTGCATAATAGATGAGACTTTAAAAACTAGGGGAGCCAGGAGGCTTAAAATTATACATAAAAATGATCTTGGATACTTGTACACCTCCATCCAACTCAGTTTTTCTAAAATGCATCGAATGGGACTATTAGCTTTCATTCAAGATATTCAAATAGTCACATCGAGGATATGCTGTATATGTTGTAGGTGTATGTGTGGGATCATACTAGAATTCAAAATTGGCTCCTTTCCCCCTGCTTTTCTACAACACCATCCAATTGTTTCATCCACAATTATTCATTTCCAATGAGCTACTAAAATATTGCTCCATTTTTCCTTAAAAGAAAAGAAATATGAGAAGTCTCCTCGTAGTCTCTTAGACATTGTTTTAATAATTTTTGTGGTGCTGCATGTTCTCAGAAATAGTCTGTGCCAGTCTACCAGAGCTTTACAGCTCCTAAATTATTTGTTTTCTGAGGTAATGGAGAAGAGCAATTAATCCTAGCCAAGGCCAACCAAAGGCACAGGTCATTGAAATCTGGGGAAACTAGACAGGAAGACTTTGATTTCAGTACCAAAGCTCAGCATATTTGAAGTGTAAACAGAAATCCATCAATAAAACCAATATGAGGAGACCTAAATGAAGCTGAGCTTGACACGGCTTAACAATTTTTTTTAGAAGGCATAGAACTGTAATGTCCCATACCTTCCCAATTCCATCTGTTTTTTTAAGCATCCATGAAGTCATGGCTGGGACCCTGGATCATACCATGAAATTCCACCAGTTAGAACTACACCAAATATCCCCTCCAATCTCTCTAAAATCCACTTTTTACCTGCTGTAGACTCCCCCAACACAACCATTTACCAGCTAGGGAAGAGCATAGCAAAGAAGCATCCTTCAGGACCACCTGGGGAACTTACAGAGGTCTTAGAAGATGACAGCATTGTTGTGTGTTTCCAGCTATAGGACTATAATAGTGTGCCTCTCTCTCTTTCCACCACCCAGTAAATGGTTATGTTGGGGGACCTACATCAGGTATAAGGTTGGTTTTGATGGGAGAGTTTGGTCATTGTGCAAGAGCAATAGAGAATTCTAACCTCCACAATGACCAAAGGATTCACTAACAGGGTGCCAGCCTGTATTATGTGTATTATGCAAAAAGATCAGTGCAGCAAAACCCAATGCATTGTGTGCAGGATAGTATTAATATGATGTTTTAGAATCAGGTGTTTATTCTCAAAGTCACTCTGACTTTGATGCTGTCATTGAGACAGGTCCAGTGCATGTAATCTTAGTGCTTGCTTGTCCTCTATTATTGGATACCTTTCAATTTGTGCAGCCTGAAGATGTGGACCGGATCCTTGCAGAGGTGAACAGCTACCTCACTGCAGCAAGGGAGGTTTCCATCCTGCCTAAAAGAGGCTGTGGTGAGGCTGCTACTAAAAAAGGCCTCCCTGGACCCCACCATTCTTGATCATTATTGGCCAGTCTCTAACCCTCCATTTTGGGGCAAAGTTCTGGAGTGGGGCATCGTCTAGTTCCATTTCAATGTGGCTTCAGGCCTGTTTATGGGACGGAGACAGCTTTAGTCAACTTGGTGAATGACCCCTATGCAGGGAACTGGGAACTGTTCCAGTTGGTTCTGTGACTTTCAGTATCACTGACTACAGTATCCTCCTGGGCCAACTCTCTGGGATGGGACCTGGGGACAATGTTATGCAGTGGTTCTGGTCTTTCTTGGAGGGGCAAACTCAGAAGATGATGCTGGGGGCTCCTGTTCGATGCCCTAGCTGTTGGCCTTTGGGGTCCCTCAGAGTTTTGTTTTGACCCCCCATGCTGTTTAACATCTACATGAATCTGCTAGGAGAGTCATCCCAAATTCTGGGGTATGATATCACCAGTATGCTGAGGACACCCAACTCTACCTCTTCTTCCCGTCTGATTCCAAATTTTGGTAATGAACCAATGTCTGTTCCCAGTAATGGACTGGATGAGAGCAAACAAATTGAAACTTAATCCAGGCAAGACAGAGGTGCTCTTGATCAGCTGAAAGTCAGATTGGGAATAGGGACTCCACCTGTGCTAGATTCCCCTGGAAATCTCAGGCTCACAGGTTGGGTGTTCTCCTGGATTCAACTTGTACTCTGAGCCTCAATGTCCATGTTTCAGCAGTGGTCAGGAGTGCATTTGCACAGCTAAAACTAGTGTTACAGCTATGCCTATTCCTTGAGATGTCCAATCTGGCTATGGAGGCACACTCCTTGATTATATTCCATTTGGTCTACTGTAACACACTCTATGTGGTGCTACCTTTGGAAACTGTCCAGAAACTTGAGTGGGTCCAAAATGCAGCAGCCAGAATGGTGGACCAGGGTAAACTATAGGGAATATGCAACCCCTTTGTTAAAACAGTTTCACTGGCTACTAGTTTGTTTCCAGGGACAATTCAAAATGCTGGTCACATCCTATAAAGCCCTATGTGGCTTACATCCAGACTTAAGAGACCATATCTCCCATACAAACCTGCTAGAACCCTAAAATCAGGGGTAGGCAACCTTTCCCCTTTAAGGGCCGAGGGACTTCAGCTCCCTGAAGCCTCAGTCATGTTGGCCAATAGTCCCATGTTAGCCAATAGCTCCTGGGATTCTGGGAGCTGAAGTCCCTCGGCCCTTAAAGGGGAAAGGTTGCCTACGCCTGTCTAAATCTTCAGGAGAAGGCTTTCTCTCAGCCTGGTGAGGACACAAGAGAGAGCCTTCTCAGTGGCTGCTCCCAATCTCGGCAACTCCCTTCCATGGTAGGCTAGGCTGGCCTCCTCTCTGTTTTCCTTTCACTGGTAGGCAAAGAACATTTTGTATAAGCAGGCTTTTAATGTGTAGACAGGCTTCTTTTATGGGGATGTAATATTTATCTTTTTAACCTTGTGTACAAGTATATGTTGTAAATTATTTTATACTGTCTTATGTGGTTTTGATTGTTTTAAATTTCTTATAGTAATGGGTTTTAAATTGACTCTGTCTGGGAGCTGCCTTGGGTCCTACTCTAGGATAAAGGCAGCATAAAAATCAAACAAACAAACAACCTATGGAAATTCAGCAGTGTTGAGTAAACTTCTAGAGGGAAATTCATACAAAGCTAACATTAGTCTACTTAATATCAATCAACATACCACCTATTATATTGTAGGAAAAGGAACGATGCAATACAGCTCTTTGAAACTTGCTACAACAAGGATGTCACACAAAGCCTGTATTCTGTGTGGCAGTAAATTTCACAGCAGATGGCACAGTGGTATATTTCATTCCCTTAATAATTGTATGGCAGACTCATCTGTAATTTCAGTAGTGTTTGCCCTACTGTATGTCCTTGTAGACCCATGGCTTAATAACAGCATCTGTATAGCAGCTTTTTCAAGTTCAAAACTTCACATAAATGTTTTAGTAATCTTCCAAAGGAACTGGCCATAAGAAACATGCCTACCTGTCCATGGATGCTCAACAGTCCTAGGCTACTTGGACAGTGTGGGAACAAGAGCTCCATGGAACAAGTATATGGAATCTTAGATAAGAAGGATCATTAAAAACACTACAATGAAGGAAAATGATGACAACAAACTATGGCAACAATGGAAATATGTGAAGCTAATCTGAAAACAGAAGTTCAGTATCAAGATCAAGCCCAAAACCAGTGCTAATGTTATTTCAGCTTAGGCTTCCTACCCTGACAGCCAAAAAGCAATTCCAAAGACTATGATGCAATTTCACTAAAGTTACAAAGAATTCCTCCCTCTCCCACAATGATTCCAGTCATACAAAATAGAGCTTCAGGGGCCTAAACAGCTCATGGTGAAAATCTATAACCTAAAGACATGTCAACAGACTGATATTAGTGTATCATACATCTATACACATAGCTAAAGAGCACAATCAACTCACTGAAAAATGCATTATTTTCTTTGGAAGGGCAAATCTCTGCTTACCCAAGAATGACAATCTCCAATGCTTCTGGCTGACTGCTTATACCAGGGGTAGGCAACCTCTCCCCTTTAAGGGCCGAGGGACTTCAGCTCCCAGAAGCCTCAGCCATGTTGGCCAATAGCTCCTGGGATTCTGGGAGCTGAAGTCCCTTGGCCCTTAAAGGGGAAAGGTTGCCTATCCCTGGCTTAAACACTTCTTGTGAAAATATGTTAGTAGACCACACATTTTGTACTAGTATGAATTCTTGATGTAGCAGTTCCTGAAAATGTTGAAACACACCATGAACCTCTTTTAACTGTCCCTATCTGCACACCCACACAACAGCTACTAGCCAAACTACTATGACCCATACATTATTCTCCAACTGAAGAAATCAGCAGTATTTCTCATCTTCTTCACAGTTTTGTACATCTCCTTTGTTCACAATGCCATTAATGCTGCAATAACACTGCAGGTGGATCAAAAAGCTAAGCATAAAGCTACCATCAACTGTACTACTGTCTGCACTACCTCTTCTGAAGTTCCCAGAGTAGGTGTTGCTTCAAAGTCAACAACACTATGATAACAGAAGTAGGCTCAAAGCACATCTCTGGGTATTTTATGAGTTTTGAGTACTGTCACTCTCTCCTTAATAATCAAAGATGCTACCAATCTGACAAGCGCTTATGAAGATGTCAAAGAAGGTGGCATTATCTTCCAGTGTTCATTACACAGAGTAAGATGATGTATTCCACTTCAAACAGCGAGATGAAATTCAACCTTCAAAGTTATTTTTATGGTGGGAAACTTTGTTTACAAAACTTTCCCTCTATGCTTGGGATATTCAGAAAGTAGCCTTAGGGTATTATCTAACCTTGCAAGATTTTGTTTAGTGCTGACTCTTCATGCAACAGTAAAATAGGTTTGCTTCATGAGTATTTTTTTCTTCCTCTGAGTGTGCCCCCCTCACAATCTACAAGCAAAGATTTAATAGAAAGTGGAGTAGAGACATGCTGGGTTCTTAATATTCTCTACTGATCACATTTTAAGGGCAAGTTTTTCCTTCTGTTTTTCAGCACTGTCAGTGATTAGAATCATCTTTTTATGCCAAACATAACCAATAACTTCTTCCCCCTTGCTGAAGGAACATGCTGTCTGCAGACCATATTTTGCTCCTTGACAAAAACAGAGTAGGGAATGTTGTGTGGAAACAATAGTGTTTCTTAAACACTAAGGTGATGCTAGTAGATTTACCTTGGATTTTCCCCAGAACATGGAAAACTATGGCAAAACTCCTACACTTACAACTACTTGAAACACATTGAGAAACATGCAAAAGGTCTTAACTCCATTAGTCCAAATAAATTATTCTTTGAAAGGTATTACTGGTAGTTCGGGTTGTGCTTTAGTTCAGCACCGTGGACAGTTCCATGCGGACACAGCTTTTCTTTCTACAAGAATGAAGCTAAACAGACAGCACTATTGTTCCTGCTTCATAAACATTCCTTTCACTCCAATCAGCAGGGCAATCTGATTATCAATAAAAATGCATAGGTATAATGTTGTGGTAATATGCCATCCCTTCCTGTCCTATTCCCCAGAAGTAGGCAATATACTAGAAGTCCATGAATGTCTTGTTAAGAATGACCTCCATAACTACATCTAGTTGGCTAGGAAGCAGCATTAGCCACAGGCACTGGAAATAATATTCATGATCACCATATTTCACTGAAGATAAGAAAGCCACTTTCTCCATGAGAAAACCTTTGAGGTGAGAAAAAGCTTCATTTCTTCTTCCAACATCCCCAGACCTAGCTATTTCACTGTGGCACAGCACTGGCCACAGCCATGTAATACTGTCTTGAAGAAGCCCTCTTCCCACTTGCAGCTGCAAAAGGCAGGTGAACTTGAGAGGTCTTCTTTGGCTCAGATTTAACACCAGTAGTTGCAATTTTGCAAAAAACTCTCACTTGTACAGTCAAACATGTTCTCTACTTGGGTGGTATCACTACCAAAGGCATGCCTCTCTTGGGCCTCCACATGAGGACCTGGGCATCATTGGCGTTAGGTTTCACTAGTGCATTTGGTGGGATGGGTTCCATTCTGCTCAGAATTTTGGGCTGTTCCTGTTGAGTCCTTCCCACCAACCGGGCTCGCTTGCCCAAAAGCTGCATGGGATCAACTTCAATGTCCACTCGCATCCTCCATTTTATAGTCTGCAAGATAATTTTTTCCTTTGTGGTCATATTCATGGCTACAAGCCATGTAGTAAAGCTTTGGTCCCGTTTGATCCTGGTTAGTAGTGGCACATTGCTGTCACTCACAGGGACAGCCCATGTTACACTAGGGTAGAAATTGTCATTCATACTGACTGAGAACCTGGAGACCTTATTAGTGGGGCCTATCAAAGTCACTGTTTCTGTGGTGTTTCCATACCAGGGGTAGCTCACTCCATCAGAGTCACTGATGGCTTTCACACGTCCTTCCCTTAAGTCTGGAAGTTCCCAGCTTGACCTAGAAGAGTAAAGCGGAAAAAGAAATGAGAGAAGCCATAAAAACAGCACTAAGCAATTTCACAAACAAAAGCATCACTTGCCATTTTTCAATCTACAGTTCTGAATAGGAAAAAAAAGTAGCAGTAAAGGAAAGCATATGCAGAAGGAGGTGGAAAAGGAGGAGGAAGTGAAATCAGGAGCAGCAGACTATAACAGGAAAAAATATTTTCCTAGAATTGGCACCTATGTTTCATGCTGGATCTAAAGGTGGTTCCCCAGGGCTCAAAAGTCTAAGATTGCTAATGTAAATGGCAAAGCAAATTGAAGCTAGAGGCTTTACAACATGCTACCAGTAGACATCGAGCTAAACAAATTTGAGTAGCTTGTAGTTTTCATACACAACCAATATCACAACACTGTCAGTTTTGCAACCATCCCACAAAGCAGAGAGACCGATAGCACTGTACACCTTCAAGAATGCTAGCATATTAAACTCACCTTCAGAGATGCCATTCAGGCTTGAGTCCTTTTTTATTATCTACATTCTTTCACAACATCCTGTCATTCTCCAGTGTGAGCAACAAATCCAACTGGTTGTGAACAACAATGTGAATACTCGTTTGGAAATGGGTAATCTTGCCCTCATATGGGAAAATTGGGTTCTTCAGGTCAGGGAGCAGGTCTACCATTCATCCAGCCATGGCCCCAAGAGCTCCCTTTAACCATTTCTCATAAAAAGAAATGCAATTGATTTTCCAATTACTCCTTTGGAGAAAAGTAAAATGCTCCATTTTGAGACATTACTGTACTCTCTAAAATTTGCTCTCTGGCATGATTCCTACTTCCAAAGAGTGTTCAGTGTCTCCCTGCAGATCAGGCTCTGAAGACATTTAAGTGCTAGAAACAAGCCTGGGTAATTTATATAAATTCTCCATGTGTTCCCACAATTTTATAAAGCTTTGAATACAATCTGAATAAGAAATATTTGATTTCCTCAGTCTACTGAAAAGATCATATGCAGGGCTTATGCTTTATGCAGGCTACTCTATGACATCTGGGTGTGAGGGGGCTGGTTTACAGCCACACCAAGCGATCAAAGGAAACCTCCTCCACCTCGAAAGGTATTTTCTGCATGTGAATTGTCATTAATTTAAAAGCTTAAATTACAGGAGGACACGTGCTTTAAAAATACAGTACTTCTTCCAGTAACCTGAATCACATCATATAATCAGAACTGTTGGGGCCTCCTCAAATGGAAGAATTTCACATCTTCTACTCCATGATAGCCTCAGTAACAGAGACTCTTGCAACATCCAAAATATTTAACAGGTTGTATTGTGGCAAGAGCTTTCCTAGGTGCCTTAATGAGCATGATTATCTTAATTCATGCTCAATGCTGGTTTAGGGCAAAGAAATTCCTTCGGCTTCTGAAACACACATCAACTCACAGCAAGGTTGCAAAAACACACATTCAGAAAAACTCCAAAAATTATTTCAAGTATATTCTGCTCAGATTGTGCGAGCTAAAAGGCAGATTATGCAGAAGGTTGGAGAAAATATATTTTGCCTTTTATAAAATCCGCTGCTAGTCCTTAATGACGTCAAACTGAGAAGAACATAACGTTTCCTGCAAAACTGTCTTCAAAACAATGTATGTATTGAAGGTACTGATGCTGAGTGGGTGATAATGCAACATGTGCTACTCGGCAATACCTGCCTGGTTTGATGCAGATTAAGAAGCAGAGAAGCAAATTGGTTTGATGCACCTTGTTTCACTGCTGCCCATTTCAAGGCATCTTACAGTTGCTCCCAGACTAGGTACCTACAAGTTAAAACATCTGCTGAGGCAGAAAATCTCTTTACTCAAACATTTGTTGACACTCTCAAATTGGAGTTTTAGCATGGACCTGCCGTGTCCATTGGTGGCTACAGAGGGGTCC
The DNA here is from genome assembly GCA_020142125.1 of Phrynosoma platyrhinos. Lineage (NCBI taxonomy): Eukaryota > Metazoa > Chordata > Lepidosauria > Squamata > Phrynosomatidae > Phrynosoma > Phrynosoma platyrhinos. The sequence continues at coordinate 131,362,550 of CM034706.1, read as the reverse complement.
CCTCTGCTGCTATTTATTTAGAGCTCCCAGCAACTGAACCAAAGTGTTGCCTTGGTACAATATATGCATATTCTTGTGTGTAACTTACTGGGTGTATAATAAATCTTTAGGTTCTGCAACTACCACAAGTGTTTTGTATTTCTTCCAAATCCCAGAAAAGAACCCTTGCCTTTGGCAAGACATAATGACATTGTAAACATATCCACCAGAGAAACGTCCAGATCTGAGCTAGACAAAACTGATCCTGTGCTCTTTAAAATTCAAGCCTTACTATCTAAGATGTCTAATCACATTTTAGATTTGAATAGATGTGTAACAGAAAGTAATGACAACTCGACTAATTAAGATTAGGAATAATAGGACAAGTAAACCACTTTAAAGAGCTTGCTGAAAAACAGTTGAAAGAGGCCATGGTAGCAGTTCAGAATCTCACAACAACTACACACGAACATGAGAAAATTTCTGAGAAATCTGAGGAAATGGGCATTTTACAGCAAGATTTGGAAAAGATGCAGGATAGAATTATGATGATGAAGTTAAAAATCAAAGGAAATGCAAATTAGATTAAGAGACATTCTAGAAGAGCCAAATGACTAAAACACACAGTCTTAAAACACAGTCTTTGATGGGTGTTATAAATAGCCCTGGTGAAGAATTTGACAGGACAGAAGCAATAGTTAGGAAAAACTCTGCTCGTGTACAGTGGAAAATACTACCAAGAGATGTGCTAATTTGTTTCAAACATAAAAGTATCAGAGATGAAATATTAACTACAATATTTAGAAAGGTTGAAAATAAATGAGAATTGAAATAATTGTATTTAAAGAAATTCTTGAAAGAATGCTGAAAAAATGTGGAGCATATGAATTCTTGGTGGAGGTATTCAGAAAAAATATGTACAACCTTTCACTAGATAGAGATCTTGTAGCACCTTTGAGACTAATTGCAAGAAAAAAATTGGCAGTCTGAGCTTTTGTAGACTTCAGTCTACTTTTTCAGGAGGAAATGCATCAGTCTACTTCCTCAGATGTAAATGCATCTGAGGAAGTAGACTGAAGTCTACGAAAGCTCATGCTGCCAATTTCTTTCTTTCAGTTAAGTCTCGAAGGTGCTACAAGATCTCTCTACATACTGATTCTACAGACTAACACAGCTATATCTTTGAATTCTTTCATTGGATAGTCCCAGAGGACTTGAGAACCAGTAATGCAGGTGAAAAATATACAATAAACTCTTTGGAGAGATTAAGAGATCTGTTCAAAACGTTGAAGGAAGAAGCACAAAAGGAGACATTTTAAAAATTGAGAAGTTGTTCTGCAGATGGGAAAAATGCAAAAAATCATGCCCCATATTAATGGCAGCACAATAATCAGCTTGTCCACATTCATGTCACCGATATTTAAAAATATGGGATGTGATGATCCAGGAATGATTGAATTCACAGAGCCAACGTACACAGATCCAAAGGGCCAACTGTAAAATGAATCTGAAAATAAATTAACAGAATGTAAATGGACTGAATTTGACCCCCAAAGGGGAATGAATTGGCATTTTAAAAAAATCCCAAATATGAAATTATTTGTCTTCAAAAAACTCATACAAGAAAAAGTGATTATAGATTTTTGCAGATTACAAACATGGGCCTAGAGTTTGTGTCTGCAAACAAGAAGAAAACAAATGGAGTAGCTTTTTACATAAACTTTACAACCTAAACTGATTTTTGAAGATGGACAAGGCAGATGTGTAATTGTGGAAATAACTGGAATGGAAAGATAATACATTTAATGGGTATTTATGGCCCCAATAATGAGAAATCAATGTTCTATAATCATTTTTCCAGAAAGGCATCTGAACTAGAAATACAAAATCTGTTCTGGGTGGATTATTAGAATGGGGTTGTTGATCATAATAAAGATAAATGTCCCAGTAAAGGTATTAAGGAAGATTGAGAGAAACTACCTAGTTCATTTTAGAAATAATCTAGAGTTCTTCAGATTACTAGAGAGTTGGAGATATTTATAGCCAGACTACACTTTTTTCAGAACATTATGAATACTTTTCTAGAATAGACATGTTCTGAATTTCTAAGAATATGGTTAGGGCCAAAAGACACTGCTGAGACCGCTTTAACTGCCCTGGCTCAATGCAAGGGAATTCTGGGAACTGGAGTTTTGTGAGACATTAAGCCTTCTCTGTCAGAGAGCTCTGGTGCCACAATAAACTACAATTCCCATGATACCCTAGCACTGAGTCAGGGCAGTTAAAGCAGTCTCAAACTGGATTATTTCTGCAGTGTGTTTTGAACCTTTGTGAACAGTATAAACATTTTACCAAAATATTTTCAGATCATAATCAGAGCAAACACAGGGGCTGTACAGACAGTCTCTAAGGGGCAGCGGGATGCTGCATCCCCGATCCAGCACTTTGCCGCTCTCAAAAGAGCTGGCAAATGCCGCTCCTTTTTGGATCAGCAAAAAGCTGCCCTTGCCATGGCGCCAGTGGCTCTTCCACGCTCCTTTGCCACCCCAACTCTACCCCCAGGCCAGCCCTTTTGGCCGGTCTGTATAGGGCCAAGGGACTTCAGCTCCCAGAAGCCTCAGCCATGTTGGCCAATAGTCCCATGTTGGCCAATAGCTCCTGGGATTCTGGGAGCTGAAGTCACTCGGCCCTTAAAAAGGAAAGGTTGCCTACCTCAGGTTTAGGTGGAGACCTAACGAATATAGATTGAGTATCCTTTATTTGAAATGCTTGAGACCAGAAGCATTTCAGAGTTGGGACTTTATCAGATTTTGGAATACACGAGTAGTGTAGCATGTACATGTACTATATTGGTGAAGTTGGGGAGAGGAGAAGCTGCAGAGAGATGTGAGGATTTGTGAAATGGTGGGAGGCATGGATTTGTACCAAGCACTATGCTTGGGTTCATGCCATTTCACAGATCCCCAGTCTCTCTCCAATCTCATGTCTTTTGGCCACCAGCTGCTTGCTTCTGACCTCTAACTGAAAGTTGTTGTGCTCCTGCTCATTCGTCTTTCTCTAGCCTTGTGTTTTGTTCATTTGCTATTTGTGTTGTGTTTGAGATGCGAGACTGGAGATAGACTGCATGTCTGCAAGACAAATGAACAGGAGTGCCACTACCTCAAAGGCAGAAGTGGGTTCCTGGCGGCAAAAAAGTTTTGGATTATGGAGGTTTTCAGATTTCCAGATCAATCTGTATTTATTTCTAAAATACAACAACAATGTAAACAAGAACTGAGGAATTTCTAAATAGCTGAATTAAATAAGGGTACAGAGCCCACAATAGTTTGGGATGCAAGCAAACCTTACATGAGAGAAGAATTTATAAAAGATGGTTTTTGATTGACTAAAGAAAGAAAGGTTAAAAAGAGGGAGTTGACAGGAAATACGGAATTTTAAGGGGGGGAAAATAGAAGAATTTTTTTATAAGCTCAACAAAAAGTTAAAGTAATAACAGTTCTCATTGTTTACAATCCAATAAATGAACTTATTGTTATGTTCCTTCATGTCATTTTTGACTTATGGCAACCCTAAGGTGAACCTATCATAGGGTTTTATTTGTAAGTTCTTCACATTAATAGAGAGTTGCCATTGCTATCCTCTGAGCTGAGAGAATGTGACTTGCTGAAGGTCATCCAGTGGTTTTTATAGTCAAGCAGGGAATTGAATCCTGATCTCCAGAGTCCAACATTCACACTACTACAGCATGCCGACTCTCCCAGACTACTGTATATTAAGCAAAAGAACTTTGAATTTGCAAATAAACCTGGGAAGTGGCTTTCCTTTAAGTTGAGACAAGACAGGATAAAGAAAAATATCAGAAAGATCAAGAAGGGAGATTGGTTTGCAATGGACAATTTGAAAATGTTAAAGCCTTTGATGGAGAGACGTACATGTGAGTGGCAATGAAAAAAAATGATATGAAAGACTACTGGATAAACTCCATTTGGACAAATTAAACTTGGAATAAGAGCAAGGCCTGAATGGGCCTGTGACAACTATAGAGCATACTGAAGTGATTAAAAAGATTAAATCTGGAAAAGCGTCACTACCTGCAGCATGTTATAAATTTGATGAGCTACTTCAGCCATTAAAAGTTTTGTTAGTGATGAGTTATTAGAACTAGGGTAGATGCCAGATTCTTGGAGAAATGCCTATATTACAGTGATTCATAAAGAAAATACAGATGAGACATTAGTAAGGAATTATAGACCTATTTCACTACTAAATAATGACTATAAGATACTTACTACCATCTTGGCAGGCAGATTGAGAAGACACATTTCTCAGAATACCCATGAGGATCAGAGAGAGGTTTTCTGCCAAAAAGACAATTAAGGAATAATGTAATAACTATTCTTAATATTACTGAATTTTTGGAACATCATAATTGACTCAAGGGCAGTTAACAAAAAAAAAAAAAAAAAAGCAACCAAAGGTTTGTTTTAATTTTTTTAGATGCAGAGAAAGCATTGGCTAATATTTCTTGGAATTATTTAGTTCAAGGACTTTAGTGATAATATTATTTGAGCAATAAAGACAATCTACTCAGTTCAAAAGGCCCAGATCTTAGTAAATTGCAATGCAAGGCGACTGACTGAAATACAAACGGGGACCAGACAAGGTTGTCCGCTTTCACCTTTACTGTTTATTTTGTTGCTGGAAATCCTATTGAGAGATATTAAGACAAGATAACAGAATCTATAAAGTGAGGATAAAAAAAATAACAGTATAAATTGAGAGATTATGTGGATAATCTTATGATAATGACATAAAAATTATAAAATTTATAATAAAGTTAATTTTAAAAAAATTTAAAAAGAAAGAAAAATGGAAAAATTACATTTATCCTTTTCAGTTAGAAGTGCAGTAATAAAAGTCAAAGCTTTTAGTTCTCTTTCAAACAATCCCTGCTATAAGAAACTCAATACTTTTTTGTGCAATGGTAGTAAAAGACTTCTAGATCTGTCTGGTAGGCAAAGAAACCCAGTATAAAATTGAAAACAATGCATGATGCTAAGGAAAGCAGCAGCTAGGGAGTCCATAATCTCAAACTGTATTATTTATTTATTGCATTTATATCCTGCCTTTTCCCCAAAATGGGATCCAAGGGTGCTTAAAATATCACAAGGCCTGCTGTTTTGTTGAAGGAATGACTGTTGCTTAGAGATATAAAACTCTTGGAACCTGAAGGCCATAATTTAATATTTGGTTGGCATGGTTATCGTTGGTATGAAAAAGTTAAGGAAGTGCTAAATTTAAAAATCATTGAATTAGAAAGGGTCTCCTAAGAGTCTGGTAGAAGTATGAACAGAGACTTTTTCCTAATATAATATTAGCTACCTCACCACAGAAAGCCTTTTAAAAGGAAAAAGATGAGATAAAAATTAGAGATAGTTGTTCTATGATGATCTTTTGTATTTTGAGCGAGATAGCTGGAAGTTTAAATCAAGAGAGATGATGCTTAAGGAAAGCAAAGATCTTAACTGATTTGCCTATATGTAACTTAAGGACAGATTTAATCAAGACAAAAGAAACACTGCCATAGAGGTTAGAGGAGATAAATTTTATTTGGGGTTGTGCAAAGACAATGGCCATGTAATTTAAAAGGTTTATCAATGGCTTTTGAAACAACAGAGAGAAGATGAGCCTGTATTGGGGGTGGGGGGGAAATGTGGTCCAAAGATTTTTAAAAATTAGTCTATGCAATAATTTAAAAGAAACAAGATAATGTACAGATATAGCTAATCCTAATAAACTGTCAAAATGTTCCAGAATATTTCAAATCAATGTTAGGGATGCCAAGATAAGGAGGGCTCCTTTTTTCATATGTGGTGAACTTGTAAGAAAGAAAAAAGTTACTGGTCTAAGATTTATATCTTAATCCCCAGAAAATCTAAAGCTAGGTTTTGTAATGTTAACAGAATATTTTTTTTGGGGGGGGGGTTTGGGCATTATGGATAAAGAACTGGATTGTAAATATGGATTACTTCATATATGACAACAGCAACAAGAATATTGTTTGCTCAAACTTGAAAACAGACTGAAGCACCAACAATGGAAGAATGGGTTATTAAGTTTGCTGAGTTAGCCCAATGACCAAATTAATGTGGGTTCTAAAGCATAGGCCAACTGAAGATCTTTTTGAAAGACTGGAAACTGTTTATGGATTTTTGAACAATAAGAAATCTACTGATGTAATAATCTGTGGCTATTGGTATTCGCAAGCTTAGAAGCATTATTTAGTTGGATCTATATGGCAGGAGGTTGGACTGGATGGCCCTTGTGGTCTCTTCCAATTCTATGATTCTATAATAGTTGATTTTCTTTTCTTTTCTTTTCTTTCTTCTTCTTTTTACTACAGTCAGGATGGGGTGTATCTGTGTCAGAGCCCTACCGTGTCTTAGCTTATGTCTGTTTTGTCTCCCCCAACTTCTTTTTCTCTTTTTGTTCTTTCCATTACTTTAACTTTGATGATACGTTAGCTGAACTGCAAATTAAAATGTTTGTGCTAAAAATAATAAAATAAAAAAAAATAATCTCAAAAAGAAAGAACGAACTGCACTGTATTGTGAACAGCAGCTCCTTATCACTCTGTGACACAAAGCCAGAACTGACAGGAGCCACTGTATATATTTCAAGCTGGGATTTTTGTTTAAAGAACTCTTTTAGATGAGATATCCTGGTTCACATGAAAAAGACCTCCATCAGGGTCCTCTCTGAACAGTTACTCTGGGGAACTATTTGGGTTGCTTGTAGCAGAGGAGGTGAGATGGGAAGGAGGGCTCTGCTGAAAGACAACATGCTTGCCTCCTTTCCTTTCCATCCCCTTTTTCTTTTGTACCCTGCCTTTTCAGGTTACAAAAGGGACTATCTTGTTTTACTTAATTACATGTAAGCTGCTTGGGAACATCTTTGTCTGAGGAACAAAGTAAAATGTTTTAACTGAATTAATTTTTAAAAAAGACTGAAACTTAATATGGCCAGCATTGGCAATTCTTGAGAACAAAAGAGCCATACTCGTTCAGACCAGAAGACACTTGGGACCTTTGCACTTAGGGATAGTGGTGAAGAGGGTAAAAAGCAGGGCAAGTGTAAGGACTTTATCACACGGGGGAAATCCTGTGCAGAAACGGGCTTTTAAATCAGGAAAACCCGCAAAAGTGGGTAGATTTTCACACGTCATTGTTAAACGGTTGTTAACCCAAACGGAACGTAGTCAAAAGCTGCTTCTTTTTACTTTTGGAAAATCCCAAAAGTAAAAAGGAGCGGCTTTTGACTACTTTCCATTCGGGTTAACAACAATTTAACAATGATGTGTGTGAATATCAACCCACTTTTGCGGGTTTTCCCCAGCTTTTAAATCCTGTTTCTGTATGGGATTTCCCCCATGTGATAAAGTCCTAAGTTACAGGGGCCTTCTGAGGTTGGAATGTAAAAAGCAAGCTAAGGCTTGAAAGAAGGTCCCATCACATCCTGTATGCAACCTGCCTGCCTCTGTCTTTGCTCTGCCACCTTTTCCCTGTACTTTTGGGTATGCTCCCCCTCCTGCTCCAGGTGTGCCAGCAGGTCTCTCATGCATGCCAAGTTCTGCTCAATGAGGTGACCATAGCTGGCATCACCTGCCACCTTTTTGTCCTGGCTCTCATCACTAGTTGCTGTGTTGGCCAATGCCAGGGTGACTGGTCACAGAGACAAAGGAGGTGGAGGTCCCCTTCCTGCCTTGAGATATCATTCCCACTGGGTGACTTTGGGGAACTCACATGCTCTCAGCCTCAGAGGAAGGCAATGGCAAACCTCCTCTGAACAAACCTTGCCCAAATAACCCCATGATAGGGTCGTCATAACTCAGAAACTACCTGAAGGGACGCCACCTCAATGACATCTCTTCACTGTCAGATAATGCAAACATCAAGTAGCTAATGTACACACCCCATTCAACCGCCTTTCAACCACATCTTAAAATGTGGATTTTGTATACCGCTGGCTTAGTTGCAACTCCAACAAGACTGTTTGAAATATCTGCTCTTTGGTGAATTTTTCCGGGTTGCTCCTTGCACAGAGCAGACAATTCAAATCCCAAATAGCTTCAGCATTGCCAGGCAACACACAGCCTTGAGAGAAGATGCTCAGTACAGAAATAGCTGGTACACGCATGCTGTATAAAAAGTGTTCATGAGCAAGTTGTCATTCACATGTTCATAAATGGTCTGCAGAATCTGTGGCCCACCAAACTGAATATGGCTGAGCAGCCTTATATTGCTAATAAGCATTAATTCCTAATTTTGCAGTCCATGGCAGGCATGAAAACCTGGAGACTGATTAAGCCCCCAGAAGGCTGCTTGTTATACAGCCCAAATCAGCTGCGATCACTTTGGATATGCTAAGATGTGCAGGCCTATTTTCATTGCAAAGCTTGTAAAATCAACAAAGAGAAACAGGAGAATGTTTGCTTCTTTGTGCTATTTTAATTGCCAATTGTTGGAGCACTACTATATTTTATGCCCTATGCCTTCTCTCTCTCTCTCTTTCTACCCATGTCTCCTTTAGAGAAAAGTAGTAATATATCTTAGCAATGGGGAACCCATGAAAAATGCAGCAGCAACAGCCTTGTTGTGATTAGATTTTTGCCATCCTTTTCTAGGATTGATGGAATTGTGATAATCCCACACCTTACTCCACTTACCCAACGTGTCCTTCCTTTGTAACCCTGTGTCTTTGGTCTCTCATTTCAATGGTGGACATGCAGTCCTGTATTTGAAAAATAAAACTATGTAATTCCATCACCTGGGTTCGATTTTTTTGGGAGGGGGGACAATTTTAGCATATTCTAAACCCCTCCTGCTGGATATGCAGTTTCATAATAACTAGAGCTGGTCTTATTTCACTATGATCAGCAGAAACTAAAAGTTATACACACGTAGGAGTCATGCTGACTGGAGGACATGTGGAGACCTAGATAAAAACAAGGAAATGGGTTTGCTGATCACCTCACTCCCCTCCCACAGGTTTCATGCATCTCCACTTACAATGGAAGGAAAAAGAAGGAAAAAGATTCCTATTGAAGAGCAATCAGTGATCATACCCTTTACCTCACCTTCCGATGATGTTCCTACATCCTTCCTCCTGCTGAATTGTCAAAGGATTGTCTCAAATCTAATCAATGCATTGTCACTTTGGTGCTAAGTTCATCTAGCCATTTCGGACCTTTTGGGAAAGACATCAAGGTTTTTGTCATACCAAAGGTAACACAGTGCACCCCTTGAGGTTATGAAATGGTGTATAAATATCTCCTGCAGCCTTAGACATGTTGTTTACAGACCAGGATTCCACTGTGTAATCCTCAGATGCAGTCTGAGCCAATCTGTTTTCCACGGACCTCTCTTCAGGATCGGTAACTATTGCCCTCTTCAACCCCTGACTTCTCTCTATCCAATCTTCCACACCTTTCTTTCCAATATGTATGATTCTCAAGGTTGCTTTGGTTCTTGTATACCTGCATGCACCCTTGCACCATTCTAAATAAAACACTTTATTTACTGAAACTGGCACTCTCTCTGCAGTTAGTATACATATACATAGGTGAAAAGATCCCGGCAGTACTCTCACAGGCCTTCTTTTGAGTCACCTTTCAAGGTAACACCATCTCCATCGGCAAACTGGACTGGGAGTTTAATTTTACTTCAATACGGATGATACAACAGTGTCTTCCACTATACCAGAGAGCAGCAGGCTAATTTAAGGTGTGCAAGACAGGCTAACAGGAGACTCAGAAGGACTGGCTGAAGGGTTGCTGCTGCCCATGGTAGTTGCTTCACTCTGTCTAATGGTAGGTGCAACCCTGATGCAAGAAGACAGATCAAAGATGAAGAAAGCATTGTTGAAGACAGAAGTCTTCACAGAGGCACAATCTTCAATACTAATCCTTATCGTCACTTCATATTAAATCTGTAAATCTATTTGCATCCTGCAACTAGTGAACCACAAGCAAAAGAGACAAGTATTAGTGAACACAGTGTCCTACTCCATTAGTTTTTGATAGTTAGGCAATTGATCATTAAAACAAAGTAGAGAACTTAAGCCAGAGCCAAGAAAGACATAAGCAGGTAAGCAGAATGGAGCAGAGGAGAGGAAAAACAAACCCCAATCCCATAACAGTTGTGAGACATAACAGAGTTGCTCACTGGTACTGTAGGAGAAATATAGCAGTGACGGATGGGTATCTGTTACCTCATCACTGTAAATTTCAGCACACATGCTATGGCTGCTGCAAGTACTCAGAAAGAGACTCACATTACTGAGACAGCATACTTGCCCAGCACAAGCAATTTAGGCCACAATCCAGCAAAAGCACGCTTAAGCCAACTGTGGCCGTAGGAGGACAGAATGGCATTTCGGTTGCTATGGGTATCCGAAACAAAAGCACACTTTGACTACTGTGGTATAGGAAGAAGCCTGAGAGAAAGCAGGGAATGTAGGGAAAATCCCAGATACCTAATTTTCCATATGGTTCCATTAAGCATGGTAGTGAATGGAAAAAAGAGCATTTCTAGTCCACTATTGGAAACTTACAAATTCAGTAAGCACTTTCTCTTTCATCAGAATGTATGGTTTAGAGAAGGAAGTATCACATGGCTGAAGATTCATAACAGGCAGTCTGCAGATAAAATGGCTTGTATGTCTTCCCATTTAGATGTTATGTTGAGTATAATTCCTAATCAGAAGAGAGTTGCTTGGATGGTTTTAAGGAGATAATGCCTGGAGAAGTGGAGAGAATCCTTGGAAACATGTGTCTAGCCATATGTGCACTTGTGCACTTGATCATGTCCATTCTGTCTTTTGCCAAGTGGCAATGGTCAGCTGAGTTGGTCAAGCAGATGTGAAAGTGTCTCTTTGCAAAGGTTAATTTCAGCCCTACTGCAAAGGCAATTGTGAGATCTCTTTTTAAAAAGAAAAAGAAAAAAGAAATGTTAAAACCATGAAACAGATTCTTTAACTTATCATTCTTGGGCTAGTGGTAGCAACCCATCTCTATGTTCTGGAAGATGCTGATTATTTTGAACCATATATCAGTGGAGATTCAGAAGTAGGTTATAGATTGAAACTGGGCTGGTAAATGATCTGTGCTGAGACAGACCCAAAAAGTGATCCAATTGATCTCCTAGGACAGCTAGGATTTTTCAGTACACATTATCTACATACTCTTCAGCTTTCACTCAGAAAACACTTCCTGCTCCACAGTATATCTAAATTCTACCACACAATTGTCATTTTCCATTTCCAATTTTTTCCACTGCATCAGACAAAACCTTAATTATCTAAATCAGGCTTTCCATAAACTACCATATCCACATGTGTGGCTGCATATACACCTAATCTAGGACAGAGAGGAGAAAAGGACAGAATAATACTCACTCTTGCCTATTTCTCCCATAAATCATCTCCTCCCTAACCTAGACAAACCTAGACAAACTACAGACAACTTCCTAAAATCTAGGATTGCTGCTTGCCACCAAACCTTAGGCCACACAATATTTATTTATCTGTGGTACTCATGTAAAGTAACTATGATAGAAAATTCTAATAAGTTTGCATTAAAATACAAACATAACCCAATACAACCAGTATATACCAGTTTTAAAATTAAAAACCAATAATAATTAAGAACATTCCTAGATCAAATACAAAAACAGAACCGTAATAATAATTACTGGATAAGAAAAGCCTACATAAACAAATATATTTTCAGCAGGCATTAAATCTTGACATAATTTCTCGACTAAACCCTAAACAAGTATACATGCCAACCTTGTCCTAATAGCCACTTGGGCAGCATTATCACAGAGCCTTATAATTCCAGCAAGATGGCTTTGTATGTATTGCTGTTGATCTTCTTGTTTGACTAGCCATTGTTCTATTATGAAGGTAAAAATATACAGGGGAAAAAGAGAGTCTTTATAAACCAGCAGACTTTGATATAAAGGCACAGTCTGCAACCAAAACCAGCAGTGGAAGCACTGGCATTCCATCTATGCCAAACTCAATATACAGTAGTAGTTTATATCAAACTAGAAAGTTTTTAAAAAAATGATGTCCCTTGAGCCTTTAAACTCTTTCAGCTGGTGGGGCTACAGAAGGGTCAGGATTCATAGAATCATAGAATCATCGAGTTGGAAGAGACCACAAGGGCCATCCAGTCCAACCCCCTGCCATGCAGGAACTCCCAATCAAAGCATCCCTGACAGATGGCCATCCAGCCTCTGCTTAAAGATTCAATAATATTGCAGCTATATCACATACAAATTGAGGACTCCACAGTCACTGACTGGACTCAGGCAAGTATGGAAGAAGGACATGGGAAGAGAAACTGAGGCACTGCAATTAGACGAGCAAGAATCTGGAAAGAAAAATCATTAAAGTTGGTTTCTCCACAGGGAAAACTCAAATCAAACTGATACAAATAATGCCACGCTTTTGGAAAAGATGTGAGCAAAGGTTACGTATTTTCATATTTGGTGGGAATGATAGGTAGTGACAGTATTCTGGAATGAAGTTTTTCATTGGCTATTATTATTATTTCTACCCCACCTTTTTCTCAGATTGAGACTCAAAGTGGCTTACAACAATGAAAAAGCATTGTTGAAAATCCACAAAATATAAAAGTTAAAACACAATTAAACAATTAGAAAAAATTAAAATCACATTAAAACATAATAATAATAATAATAATAATAATAATAATAAAACATGTATTAAAACACACACACACACACACAGAGCAATTAGCAATATCCAGCACATTGTCCAAAACATGCTCAAATAGAACTTAAACTGGTGTTATTGAGTATTTTGGATGTGTGTGTGTGTGTGTGTGTGTGTGTGCGCGCGCAAGTCATCTGATGTCAAGAGCTGGGGTCCCCTCATGTTTGCTAGCCATATATTTTGCATATGCTTTATAATTCTGGTTGTGAGTGAAGAGAAGAATGTGCTTCAACCTGTCAAGGTCAAATCGATGGGAATGGATGGAAAGGATGAGGAGTCCTGGGAACAGAAATGCTTGGGTTGAAAGTCCAATGGGGTACAAGCGTGTGAACCTGTTTGAATTGTTATGGGCTTTTAATATACTTTGTAAGCAAAACTGCTTCAGTCCTGACAATATCATTTATGATGTGAACACCTTTAGTTTCTCAATAGTTTTCTGAACTTTTCTGACACTTGTGTCTTCTGAATTGAGGACTGCCAGTACATGACAGTTTGTCGGGACTCAAGCAGCTTCAGTTATGAGGTACATTAAAAGCACATAACAATTGAAATAGCAACCCCATGAATGACTTATGGCAACCCCATTAATTTCATAGAGTTTTCTTAGACAAGAAATACTCAGTGTTGGTTCTGTCAGTTCCTATAATACCTGGCTTTCACTAGCAATCTCCCATCCAAGTACTAACCAGAGCTGACCCTTCTTAACTTCCAAGATCAATTACTCCTTTAGCCCTCCTTTTCACAGTTTGCTGCAGGAAACACTGAGATAGTCCCAGTAATTTCAAAATAATTAAGTGCCAACTCTAGAAATGTAGTACCAGAAACAATCTCTCATTCCTAAAATAACATGTTAAATATGTTTGACAACTGAACCCACAAACAGAAAGGACACCTGTGTAATCTTATATACACATACAGACAATAACTTGATTCACTACAAAACCCATGTGTAAAATATCTCTACAAGCTAGTTATTGATCAATAACAATTGTTCACTTGGCTAATCCTATAAGGAAACTGTGTAAAAAATGGAATACTGATATTAGACTGCTGTTCCTCGAAAGTGATAGATGCCACCACCTATTTATTTTCTCTCCACACCTGACAAAATATATGCAAGAGAATAAGCAGATACAACTCTGGCATGAAATACAGCCACATTTGGAACAGCAACACTTGGACACCATTGTTGTTGCAAATCCATTTGTCACATACTGTACTACTTGCATTTCATTGCTTTTATTCTGCCAAAGAGTCATATGACTACTCTTCTGGAATATCTTTTGATAGCATAGTTTCCTTGTGGGTTACCTAGCAAGGATCATATTGATGATACATATTGTGTGTGCCTCAGAAAGTTATGCTGAGTATGCTTTTAAAATGGGATTTTATTCTATGGAATATGTCAAGATTTCATCTGGTCCTTAAAGACCAGTATCAAATTTCCTTTTTTGGGTAAGACGATTCAGAGGGCAGTTGCTCTCAGATCATACAGATTTTCTAGGCCCACTTCAAATAGAAGTCTGGCCTAGATAAGATAGAGATGTTGATGGGAGTGAGCAGGAAGAGGAGAAAGAACAATCTGATGAATCCAGTAGTTCTGTTCTGCAATGGACTACCCTCTCTAGGAAACTAGGTGTAAATTTAGAGGTATTTCTGGAACTGCAGATAATGTAGGTACAGTGGGCCCTCAGTATCAGTATGGTAGCCATCCACAGATTCGAGCATCTGTGGATGGCCATGCTCCATTATCATCAATGGTGGTGTGTGTGTGTGCATGCAGGCATGCTGATGTGGTCATGTGCATGTCGGCATCCATCGACACTAACGGGATCTGAGATCCCACATGATGCTGGGAGGTGGTGTCCAGAATCAACCCCCCACCAATAATGAGGACTGACTGTCCTCTGATATAGCTATTTTGGTAAACTTCATTCTGGTCTACTGTAATGTTCTGCACGTGGCTGCTTTTCAAAACTGTTCAAGATGAGACAGGCAAGCAATTCACCATTATGAGGGAGCCACCCTCATCAAAACCACAGCTGACAATCTGTTTCAGAGCACATTTCAAAGTGCTGATTTTAAGCTTGAAAAGCCATAAATGGTCTTGGTTCTCATAGAATCATAGAGTTGGAAGAGACCACAAGGGCCATCCAGTCCAACCCCCTGCCATGCAGGAACTCCCAATCAAAGCATCCCCAACAGATGGCCATCCAGCCTCTCTTTAAAGACCTCCAAAGGAGACTCTGCCACTCTCCAAGGGAGAGTGTTCCACTCTTAAACAGCTCTCACTGTCAGGAAGTTCCTCTTAATGTTGAGGTGGAATCTCTTTTCCTGGAGCTTGCATCCGTTGTTCCGGATCCTAGTCTCTGGAGCAGCAGAAAACAAGCTTGTTCCCTCTTCAATATGACATCCCTTCAAACATTTAATCGGGGCTATCATATCACCTCTTAACCTTCTCTTCTCCAGGCTAAACATATCCAGCTCCCTAAGTCGTTCCTCATAGGGCATGGTTTCCAGACCCTTCACCATTTTAGTTGTCCTCCTTTGGACACGCTCCAGTTTCTCCACATCCTTTTTGAATTGTGGTGCCCCGAACTGGACACAGTATTCCAGGTGGAGCCTGACCAAAGCAGAATAGAGTGGCACTATTATTTCTCTTGATCTAGACACTATACTTCTATTGATGCAGCCTAAAATTGCATTGGCCTTTTTAGCTGCTGCATCGCACTGTTGAAACAGCTGATTCTGTTTAAGAATCAGCTACTCCTTCCACAAAGAAACAGTGGCTGGAATCCTGTATGGCACACTATAGCAAAGTAGTTCTGCAGGCAGAACTACTCTATATCTGGCCACTGAAGACCAAAGAGGTAAGGGAAGCAAGGACTTAACAAAAATGATGGGGGATCTGGTCATCGTGGAGGAAAGAAATTCAATTTCTGCAACAACAACAACAAGAACAACAACAACACTACACACACAGGCATAAGGTAGGCTTTCACCTGCATATGCACTAAGAGGATGGCAGCTAATAATTCCCACATAAGTCTTTTTAAAAAGCAAGTATTTTCTGTGTAAGCCCCACAATGACTCTTCCTTGCCAGAGAAACCTCTCAAACCAACCCAGTTTTTACTGGTAAAGGGTTGGCAAAGAGTGTTTTGTTTCAACATACCTCTGTGACTATTTTAGAGCTGTAAATATGACTGGCACATCTCATTTCTGAAATCTATCATACATCCTTGTAATATTTTGCCCTGTTGCTCATTTGCATGCAACTTTATGTGCTGTTTACTTATTTAACACTGTTTGTTTGTTTGTTTGTTGACAGAGAGCTTTGGTTAAGAGGTAATATGATATCCCTGTTTAAGTATTTGGATGTCATACTGAGGATGGAGCAAGCTTGTTTTCTGCTGCTCCAGAGACTAGAACATGGGACAATGGATGCAAGCTCCAGGAAAAGAGACTCCACCTCAACATTAGGAGGAACTTCCTGGCAGTAAGAGCTGTTTGACAGTGAAACACACTCTCTCGGAAAGTGGTAGAGTCTCCTTCTTTGGAGGTTTTTAAACAGAGCCTGAGAGTTCCTGCATGGCAGGGGGCTGGACTGGATGGCCCTTGGGGTCTCTTCCAACTCTATGATTCTATAATTCTATGTAACCATCTTAAGTAAGGTTTCAAAAATATCTTGACACATTGATTAAGGGCTGCTCTGTACTTTGCCTCTACCTCACCCTGCTCTCTCTCTCTCTCTCTCTCTCTCTCTCTCTATTTGACACTTCTATATGTACCCTACAGCAAACACAGAAACAATGGATACAGCCCCCCCCCCCCCCCCCATAAGATGTATAGGCATCTTAATCATATTCTCAGGAACTTTCCTGAAGTAGCTGTTGTCCACATTTTGACTATCTGCTGCAGGAAACATTGAGATAGTCCCAGTATATCTGAGAACATGCTTGCCAGAGAAATATAAATGACAGTAGCACCTTACAATGCAGTTCTCCCATCTCCTGCAGAAATCCACTGGGCCTGGGCTTTGAAGACACTAGTGCTTAAAGAAAAGCCTATGATACCCACAACAGATGTGTTTGTTATGGAAAAGACTAATGTAATTGCTGTTCTTTACAAGAGTTGAGTCGGCCCTCCATATCCATGGATTTTTTATCCACCGATTCAACCATCCATGGCTTGAAAATATTCAACAAAGATATAAATTCCGATAAGCAAACCTTGATTTTGCTGTTTTATATAAAGGAAACCACTTTATTCTGCCACTGTATTTAATGGGACATGAGCATCCATGGATTCTGGTATCCATGGGGGATTCTGGAACAAAACCCCAGTGGATACCAAGGGCCCACTGTGTGTGAATCTGTGTCTCTCTGTGTGAATATACCAAAAAGCAACCCTTGATTTTGCTCTTTTGTATAAGGAACACCACCCCAACCAGGCCATTGTCTTTGATGAGACTTGAGCATCCATGGATTCAGGTATCCATGGAGGGTCCTAGAACCAAACCCCAGCAGATAACAAGGTATGAAGTTGAAGTGGACTAGGAATGAGATGGAAGTCCCAATCCCCAAAGGCCTTGTTGGGTGCCCTCGGTCCAGAAAGCCCTCCCAAGAAGGCTCCAGGGGAAGAGAAGCTGCATCCGTTGGCTCCTTTTGCCATGGCAACCCATCATCCCCAGGGAGAGAAGAAGTACCAGCAGGGGAAGGGGGGCACTGCCTGACACCAAAGGCACCGGCACTGGCTTGCCTCCTTCCTCTCCTTCAACCAGCCAAAGCAAACCAGAGAGGGCTCCGGGGGCAACCCAAGGGAAGGCCTCCGCTGCTGCCCTTCCTCCTTTCCTCTCTCCCTCCTTCCCTTCTTTCCTTCCTTC
>CM034706.1:131286301-131301506 GCA_020142125.1 Phrynosoma platyrhinos | reverse complement strand
TCTCTGCATGGCTTCTGCATCTGCGCCAAGTCTTCTTTGGAGTAGATCTGTTTTGAGCCCTGGTCCCACCCCTAGAAGCCAGTCTTTTTTTCTGCTCAGTTCCTCTTTGTCGGTAGACTGGAGTATTTTAAACTTCCTCTTACTACTTACAGGAAGTTAGCAGATCTTAAGAAGTCACTCTTTCAATTCTTTGTATTCATTCTTTTGGTGCATATTTTTGGCCTCTTTGTTTGATACTTTATAGATTATTTTTTCCTTTAGTGTCTCAGGGTTCTTCAGAGTGCTATGGTACTTGCATTCTCTAGCATGTTATTGGGAAAGGATGCCTCATCCGGAGGAAAGGCACCCCTCTAGCCATATACCTCTTTGGCACGTTTGCTTTGTCTTGGGGAAGGCCATCTGGTTGATTGGGACAAGACCTCACTAAGCAAAACAGAACAGAAGCCCTGTTCCTCTCTACTTTGGAAAGAATGGAGAGGAACTTGAACAGCATTCTTCAGCTGAGGTGCTATATTTGGAGTCATTTGCAAGGGTAAGATATACAGAACCTGTGGCCACCTCTGGTAGTTTCTTGCTGCCCTGCAATTTATTCATCTTAGCATTTCCCCTGGTCACTGAGATATGTCTCCTTGTTGGTCTGAACATTTAGTTCATTACCACCCTATGGATCTAATATTCCCTGTGTCCTTCATATATTTAGAACTGATGGTCTCTGTGATAGGATAGAGCATCGCTTCACTATTCTGCTATGGAGAGAGGTTTGAATTTGGGTTGTAGTCAAAAGTGTAATTTGCCATAACTGTTACCAACATCCCACTAGACCATTTTCAATATCATAAAAATATGCACTAAAATGGGGTTCTTTTGATGATTTCCAAACCAATATTCGGGCCCAGTCTGTTTAAAGTCTTATCCTTTGACAACACTAGTGGTCCTTTCAGTTGTTTAAGACAGGATAACTCCATGGACAAAATCCAGACAAACCAAATGTAGGCAATTTAAGTAAAAGCAGTTAAAAGTTAGAATCAAACAGCCTGACTAAAAGCTGGAAGGATCCTGACAGTGAGAAGGTGACTTAGGTAAGAGCAATCCAAAGGCAGAGTCAAAACCACACTCAAGACCAAGGTCTGAAAGAGAGCAGTAGTTCTAGGAAAGAACTGACAGAAGCGATGAGCGCTTGAGGCTGAAACGGATGTAAGCAATCATGCTTGCATAGAAATGAGGCTCACTCCCAGAGCCTTCACTTGGCCTTAGCCGCACTTTCTTCACCAGAAGTTCATTATGAAGAGGGTTTCATTTCTGGGAAAGCTGTTAGTTTCCAGCTGAGTTCTTTCTCAGCTCTACCTGGAGATCCCAGGCCTTGAACTTGGGACCTTTCATTTCTAAAATGCATGATTTATCACTGAGCCCTTTCCCCATGTAGCATGCCAAAGCAATTCTGAACAACTGACACTACCTCATGTTAGACCATTGATCTGCGTCAGTATTTCTAGACAGATTTGGCAGTAGCTCTCCAGTGCTGGAGTCTCTCCCAGCCTTGCCTGGAGATGGCCAGGAATTCAGCTTATCTTCTGCATGCTTTATCACTGCTCTCACACTAAGCAAACATATTTCTTTATCAGCGGGTGTCCAGATATTATAAGATCTGCTGGCTGAAACTGGAAAGAGTCCTGTAACATCAGTAGATATTGTTGTCAACTGCCCTCGAGTTGATCTCTACCCATGGCGACCCTATGGATGAGACATCTCCAAGATCCCCAGTCTTCCACTGCTCTGCTTAAATCCTGCAAACCCATACCCATTACTACCTTAATAGAGTCCATCCATCTAGCATGTGGCCTTCCTCTCTTCCTACTTCCCTCCACCTTCCCCAGCATTATTGTCTTTTCCAAAGAGTCCTTCCTTCTCGTGGTGTGTCTGAAGTATGACAGTCTCAATTTGGTCATCTTGGCTTCCAGGTAGGTTTCTGACTTACTCTGCTCTAGGACCCACTTGTTTGTCCTTTTGGCTATCCATGGGATCCTCAGCACTCTTCTCTAGCACCGCATCTCAAAGGAGTTGATTTTCTTCCTGTCATCTTTCTTAACTGTCCAGCTCTCACATACATAGATAGTAATGGGGAATACAATTACAATGGGGAATCTGCTCCTCCCATTTTCATCTCTACCATTATCAATAGCAACTGGCATTATGAGATGACCAGCTTGGAATGAAAAAGGAATGTATTTCCTCTTAAATTCCCAGACCCACCTAAGTTCTGCTGTGCTTCCATATGTGTGTGATTATTTTTACCTTCCAGCTTGCACAGCCATCCATCCAATCAACACAGCAGCCCATTCAGGCATTATTCCTACCCATACCAAAAACTCTCAGAGATACCCCACTATCTTAAAAAGTTATTGCATGCCTCTCAAGACAAGAGGAGGAATTCCTGCCTTAAGTATAGGTGTCCATTCCAGGTGTATGCTCCACACCAGTAACTTGTGGCCAGGTCCAGGTCTATTCAACGTGTGTGTGTGTGTGTGTGTGTGTGTGTGTGTGTGTGATTAGTTTGGCTGGTTTTGTTCTTGAGAAACCCACACTGGTTCCTACTGATCACTGCATCATCACTAGGAAATTTGCAGATGGATTCCTGTATCAGCCTTTCTAATATTTTTCCTGGTATTGAGGTAACTGGTTTAGTAGATGGTGGAAATGCTGTGGGTGCCATTTATCTGGATTGCAACAAGGCATTTACTAAGGATCAAACTGAATTATTTCTGCCGTGTGTTTTGGACCTCTGTTTGTAAAATATCACTCAAAATAAAACGTTGATGATGAAGCTCATTATGCTTCTTGTCTGATGTTTGACTCAACACTTTTCTGTTGAATTAATGTTGTGAAATACCCAGTTTGGAGTATTTCCTCCCATCAGTTGTTATCCAAGTGTATTCACTCAACATACAAAGAAGGTGAACATTAGCTGTGCCTTCCTCTGTCTCTAGTACATATTGAGAAGTCTTATTATTATTATTATTATTATTATTATTATTATTATTATTATTATTATTATTATTATTTCTACCCCACCCCTCTGTCAAACAATTGGGGTGGCTTACAAATTCCATACAATCACTTATCTCAAAATACATTCTAAAATGTACTCTAAAGTCGAAATAGGAGAGCTTTCCCTATGTGTGGATGCACAACAGCAACTCTATTCGAAGAGCTCCCACCTGGAGAAGAGGCTCTCCTATTCATCCTCATTGTCCTCCAGGTGAAGATTTACAGAGCTGGGAATGGAAGGGGGCAGTTCTAGTATGCTGTTCCCTCTTAGGACCTTATCACATGGGGGAAATCCCATGCAGAAACAGGATTTAAAAGCTGGGGAAAATCAAAAAAAGCAGGTTGATTTTCACACACATCGCTGTTAAGCTGCTGTTAACCCGAACGGAAAGTAGTCAAAAGCCGCTCCTTTTTACTTTCGGGATTTTCCGAAAGTAAAAAGAATCAGCTTTTGATCACTTTCCATTCAGGTTAACAACAGTTTAACATCAACGTCTGAAAATCTACCCGCTTTTGTGGGTTTTCCCGATTTAAAACCCTGTTTCTGCACGGGATTTCCCCCGTGTGATAAAGTCCTTAAATAATGACTGCATAAACTTTGTATACATTGTAATATTTGAGTCTGAGAAAAAAAAAGGATGGATGCACACAAGCTAAAAGTATTTAAGGTATCATAGCAGCACACAAATTAGAATTTCACACCACATGGCAGTTATAAATTTTCCTTTTTAAAAGACATTAATTAGAGACAGCTAGTCTCCATGAATGTATATCAAAAAGCACTGGAGAGGAGTTGGAAGATGCAAGTTCAGCCAAGCATCTGTCTTAGTCATTACTCCAATAAAAGGACTCATTAGTATATGAGGGAAGAAGGCTATCTGGAGTTTCTCTGTCTTCATAATCCCCTGGGTATAACTGGTGGCGGTTTAGATTTAGCCCATTCCTTTTCTCAGATCCCCTAATAGAAACAATGCATGCTTTTGGGGAAACTCCATTGCTAATTTGGTCCACCTCTGAAGACTTTTTGACTGTTCCCATCAACCCTCACAGCAGTTTTCCCAGCTTTTCTTAAACCATTGTGACAGGGTTATGATGATGATCTGCAGTTCCCAGTGTCAACGTAAAAATATCTCCACTTAATATATCCTGTTTTGGTAAACAGGGAAATAAAAAAAATATTAATGGAATGTACTCTGTCCGGGGTGAGCCTCTGAAACAACTAGCATCTAATGTTTCACAGCAGTCAGATGTTAATATTTATTATCTGTTTCTCATTTTCTCATTTATTCTCGTTGTACATCTGACTTCAGCAGAGAAAGCATTCTGATGGTTTTATGCACATAAAAAAAGGAAGGGAAATAAAGGAGAAAAAGAAACTGAGGGGAAGGAATCTTGTAAAGGTGGCCACTACAATCTTAACATGTAGTCCAGAACAGAACTGATCAGGCACAAAACAGTCCTGGTTGTTGTCCAAGTTTCTTTCTAAAGAAAAAGGTTGAATTTTGCATGACAACTGCAGCTTCCTCAGTCCTCGAATAGCTATGTGCAGCCCTACCTTTCGGCATAAATGGGCTCAGCCAGTCACAGGCAAATTGGGATACCCTCCCCTGT
Organism: Phrynosoma platyrhinos; assembly: GCA_020142125.1. Lineage (NCBI taxonomy): Eukaryota > Metazoa > Chordata > Lepidosauria > Squamata > Phrynosomatidae > Phrynosoma > Phrynosoma platyrhinos. The sequence continues at coordinate 131,296,850 of CM034706.1, read as the reverse complement.
TTCACCTGCTAGCTTCTCTCCTTTTATGAACAGGAGAAATAAATAACATTTTATTGCAAGTTGCCTTGAATTTGGGCCAAGACTTTGTCTTTGTCTAGTGGCCATAAAGGAATGTGAACTTTGCGACTAGCACTGCAGGTGGGTAAGGCCTTTCCTGCCAATAGCTTAAATCATGGGATTGGGATGAATCTAAATTCAGGAGTACATTTTGCCAGGATAGCATGTTACTTCCTCAGTTCTGAGGGGTGTGTGTGTGAGTGTGTGTGTGAACCTATGGTAACCCCCATGAGCTTCATGGGGCTTTCTTAGGCAAAGAACATTCAGAGGTGGTTTTGCCAGTAGCCTACAGTATATCTAGTATTCATTGGAGGTCTCTCCTTCAAGTACAGTCAGCCCTGCTTAGCTTCCAAGGTTGGATGGGATCTGGTGCCACTGAGGGCTGCAGGTAGTCTCTGAAGTCTTGCTTATATGAGGCCTAAGGCAGCCTGTTAAAATGAAAATATTACCCCATGATCTGGTGCTCTGCACTCCTTCTGATTTTCAATATCAAGTTGATATCAAAAGGGATTTTTAGGAGGGCACTACCATGCCATATAAGGACATCCATGACCATATAAGATCTGACTGGCTCAGCACGGGGAATGCTCGAGAACACATAGCCAGGATAGATAAATTTAGATCAGATGGTGGGTGATAGAACTGGTGTTTGAGTATATTTCCCTCTTGAAGAGATACTCCATTGTCCAGAGACATTTGCACTGATTGTCCAGTCATTTACAAGTTCTCTTAACTCTTAGAAACTTCATTTTAATCCCAGAATCTGCCCTGGAATATATTGTGTCCTATAAATATGCCTGCCAGGGCATCCCCAGTTTGGTCTTGCTTGAGATTCAGACAGATGCTCTGTCAGTATCTCATTTGACTCCTCAGCATTGCTGGCAGCTGCTTACCCATTTCACTTCACAGTATCCCCTGATTGGAAACCCATTTAGGATTGATACAGTATTACCTTCTGCAATCCCTAAAGTTGCTATCTGCTACCACCTTTTATATCATTAGTTCCTTTATGTGAGTGTGAGTGGTGATTCGCTTTTACAAATAAAACTGCATTTGAACCTTGCATTTTGGAGTCCTGGTTCTCAGAACCAGTATATATTGACTTGATCCCTGCTTTTAGTTGCCGAAGCCCTCTCAGGATCTTTAGTTAGGCTAATAAAATTCCCCTATTAAATATTGATTGCAGGTGCCATCTTGGAACTATTTCATTTTGGGTAACAAAATAAATTCTGTTAGCTGGCAGATATATACATTTCCCCTCTGTTGTTAATAGCAATAGGTGATAAGAAAAAAACACACAACAGAAACATATGTGAGAGTCACACATGAAAAACCATCCCAAAAATGTCAACTGTGAAAGAGGAAGTGCAAATTTCACCCTTTTCACAGATTTATTAGGCAGCTTCAGACAACTCCCATTTCTAGCCCCCAACAGAGGAAAAAAGAATTACTGGTCAATCTTTTAAGGTTGTGTTACTGGGATAATGTAAAGGTAAAGGTATTCCCTGTTGACAAGGTTGTCAAGTTGTGTCTAACCATAGGGGGTGGTGCTCATCTCCGTTACTAAGCCAAAGAGCCAGCATTGTCAGAGACTACTCTGTGATCATGGCGCCAGCATGACTGCACAGAACACTGTTTACCTTCCCAGAGTAGTGGTACCTATTTATCTACTTGCATTTGTATGCTTTCAAACTGCTAAGTTGGCAGAAGCTGGCACTAGTTACAGGAGCTCACCCCATCATGCAGCACCTGGGCCTTGAACTGCCAACCTGCCCATCTTGCAGTCAACAGAATCAGAGTCTTAACCATTTGAATTTATTTTACATGCTTTAAAATGCTCAATATTGCTGTATTGTGAAAATATTGCAAAAACTGTTATCTTCGGAGAAGAATAGGAAAGATGATGAAACAGCTGAATATTACAAGTGCAATACCAACAGAATAAAAAGAGCAGCAACAAAAAAAGGGAGCTATTTATATACTGTCCATGTTAAAGATAATTTGATACAGATTTTGTACTCTTCAGTCAAACTATATGTTTCACTTGCAACTACATCTTTTTTCTTTACTTAATTAGTGTGGGGGGGTATTATCAAGATTGCAGTATGCGGAGAACAGATCTTTATATGTTCCCTCTCCAGCCACAATCTTCTGTAATTTTCAAGAGCATTGTAATACGACAAACCTCCCTTCAACAGGCACTTGAATTTTGATAACGTCCCACCCCATAGCTTGATCTATCTCTTATCTATCTCTCATTTTTTTAAGCAGGGGAAGATTCCAAGGCTCCATGGTATAACTTCCATGGTATAGAAAAAATCCCTTGGAGAAAACTGTATGCCAGACATTGCAGTTAATCTGCATTCTAGAGTGGCTAAAGAAGTGACTAATTTTGTCTCATTGTCCAGCATTTTTCTCCAAGGGATTTTTCTGATCCAGTAGTTTATGGCCATCAGAAGTTCTAGAGCAGGCCAAGGATATATATTACTCTACATATTTTTGTGACTCTAATTCTAAGGATATTGCTGGCAAGTGCTGATGCTTAAAGAACACACAGGGTTGCACCTGCAGTCAAGAGTCACAAATTGGAGCAACCCTGGGTGCTCTTTAAGCATCAGCACTTGCCACCAATATCCTTAGACTTAGTCACAAAAATGAATGAAGAATATAGTGCAAGCTTGTAACTGCATTTGGTAAAGAATTATTTTTAATTCTCTGTAAAGTATGAAATAATTGTACCTTAAAGAAGAGAGGGAGGTTGAAAAATGGAGTTTTCTTATCAATTCTTCCCGCTCCCTTGGGTTCTAAAACCAGAATTTGGGTGGTGATGAAATATTTGTGATTTAGAGAAAATCACTAGAATACAACTGGTAAATACCCACTTTTCTTCATGGTTTCTTTTGCCTCTTCTTTCTTGGTCTATGCATCTGTGGCAAAGGCTGCCAGCTTCCTGTTTGATTCTTTCCACTCATTATCTGTGTGTTTCTATCCGCACCCAGTGCAGCAGATTGTTTTTGGCTCTGATGACTAAATGTTTATAGCAACCAGAATTTCCACAAAACCTCCGAAATGACATAGCAAGAGTTTCCTGTTCATGGTTTCTCTCTCTCTCTGTTTTTTTGGGTTGCAACAGCTCACTGGTTTGGTTTCTCTGACAATACATTGCCACGTCCTTCTGTGAACTGGATGTGCATAGCTTTCAAGTCTTGCACTCTGTTGGCCACAGCTTTCCTTTTAACCATCAATGCTGTGTAAGGTTTCTGGACACATTTTTACTGGAGCTTTCAAGCTACTGGAGAAGTTGTAGTCTAAAGGCACTTATACCACTGAAGGCTAGGGGACTTGCTTCATGAATTAGATTGCTCTGTAATGAGCTCTGTAATTAATGCTTTTAAGCAATATTATCCAAACTTTTGTGAGATACTGAAGGGCAACTCTCAAATTAATACATGAAAAGGTTCACTTATTGATAGAAATACTAGAATTCAAAGATACGGCCGTATTAGTGCAAATGCATCTGAGGAAGTAGACTTAAGTCTATGAAAGCTCGTGCTACCAATTTCGTCTCAAAAGTGCTACAAGATCTCTCTACGTACTGATAGAAATACTACCATTCACATTTTATTTTTTTAACCTGTACTACAGTAGTACCTTAGACAAAAATATACCACTACCCCCAAATGTGCTGTTAACTTGTTAAGCAGTGGTTAGAAATGGCTCCCTATCAAAATGCTGATTAATTTATTAGTTACCAATTATGTTGCCATTCAATGATTGTAGCTCTAAAAGAAAGACGCTCCCACTGAGCTATCAAATGTTAGCTTGTATGTTGGATGTAGCCCTCTGTTTGCATTCACAGCTGAATAAGCAATATGTGATACTGCCTTGCCCTAACTTAATGATGCATCATGAAAGTGTGGATTGCAATATCCCTTGTAGGAATGAGATTGTCCTGTGCGGCTCAGCAGAACCTTTCAACAAATTAACAGAGAGCCCAGCTATACTCTCTATTGACAGAAAGGAGTCAAGCTAAAAGAAGCAGAAGGATCTGTCCTTTGATCATACATGTTGTGTCCTGTATACTTCACTACTTACCTTACCTGCTTACCTTTCATTCTTCACTCACTGAGATATTGCTCCACATTCTTTCATTTATTGTAGAGGCGAGAGACAGAACAGAGCTGGGCTTTCTGATGTAGCACCCATACTGAGAAACATTCCTTCTTTGAGGGATCCCTGTAAAATTTCACTACCAACTGAAATGTTATGATTTCAAATAGCATTTGAAAATGCATGAGCATGCCTGGTTTTTTTTTTGTCTCTCTCTGTGTTTATTTATTAATTTCCTTTAGTTGTCATATGTAACCCTGAGTACTCAGTTTCTGAATGGAAAACTATCTCACAAACGTACGAACGTAATACAGTTGTCCCTCCACATTTGCAGATTTAACTTTTGCGGATTTGATTATTCACGGACTGTATTAATATGTCCTCTTTAGGAATCTCTAGGTCCTCCAGTGTAACTCTATGGTCAACTTTAACCAAAAGTTGCACTGAAGGATTTAGAGTCCTAGAGAAAACAATCCACTAGGCATTTGTAGCTCCTCCAGTGCAATTCTATGGTCAGTGTCTGGCAGATTGTTGACCACAGAGTTGTACTGGAGGACATAGAGAGGTGTTCTCTCAGTTAAAAACAATGTTTTTGCTATTTGCAGTTTTTCCACTTTCACGGGGGTCCTGTGCCCCTAATCCTAGCAAATGTGGAGGGATCACTGTAAAATGTTTTAAGGAGAGAAAATCCCTTGATTCTGTCCTGTTTGCATCAGGTCAAACCAGGTGAAGATTCATGGTAAGATTTCCCTGTTTTCATGTTTTACTTAAAAGCAGCCATAGAGGATACTAAAGTAAATGGAGGCAGTGAGGTGGAATGGTACTTTCTACCATACTATTGCTCTGAGTAAACCTCAGCAGGAAAAAAAACCCTAAACATTCATAATACAAATACAAAAAGAACTGTGTAGCAGAGAAAACAACTTGAAGACAGCAGTTGAATTAGAAAACTGTAAGCACTACATCCAAACTAGAGCCAGTTGCTATTATATAGAGCTGGTTGCTTTAAATAAAATTAAAATGCAGGGTGAATTAAAAAAAGAATGATGCAAAACTGAATAAGAACAGCTTTATTTTTGCACCATTCTTTTGAACCGTCTGGTATCATTAAAACCCATTATGGATCTCCTCTGTCACAGGTGCTTTAGCTTTTGAAACTGACTGCCTTGCTGTGTTCACAGAGCCAGGACCAGTTGTACTCTCTCCCAACCATTTTTCTAATCTAGTCCTCAAGCTTGTGGATCATATTTGCTCAATCAAAAATAATTTGCATTGTTTAGCTGTTCATATTTGTATTTTAATTTGAAAACTGCCTATTTTGCATCTGTTTCATTCCATTAAGCAAACCATATGGTGAAGGAAATAATTGGGTCCGCAAGGATACTTAAATAGACATGTGCTTTAGCAAACTAGAGAGAACACATTTGCTTGCTTTTGGCCGCACTCGAGTCAGCTTCAATAAAGAGACAATATGAGTCTACCACTTGTGAATGACAAATGGGTAACATGTAGCCTGTCTCCTTTAATGAAGCTAAATAAAATGTGATGTGGGATTTGGCTATGTGGAATTGTTTCTGCTTAAGTCTAAGCAACTGCTCTTGCAAGTGCAAGTATGTGTGTATGTATGTATGCATTCTGTGTGTTTATAAAGCCATCCCAAAATAAGGTGAAAACACAGATTTTGGGCAGAGTAGAAAACATGGGTTAGTTAAAACACCTGAGCAAATTAGGAGATCTTCATGTAGCAACAGAAAAACTATAAAGATAAAACCAAGCAGGCCTTTCTAGGGCTTATTCCATAGACAGGTTCCATCACTTAAATGGCCCTGAGAGCAGGGCTTCATTTGGGTTGATATAAAGTGTGGAATTCCTTCTCAAGAAAGTTAGGCTGGCGCCATCTCCAGTGGGCAGCCAAAACAGTGCTTGTTCCACATGGCCTTAAATGTCTGAAATTGCTATTTTAACTCTTTAAAAATCCTAATTATTTTATTATTTTAAACACTTTTAAAGAGTATTTTAATATGTTTTAAAAAACAAAACGATTTTATCTTTGCACTGTTTTAATTGCTTTTATTTGTTGATCGCTTTTGGAACCCTTGTGGGCTGGGTGGCAATACAAAAATACTTTTAATTAATTAGCTTACCGTATGTATTTGTGGGAATAACACACAAATACATTTAAGTAACCATTTCACAACCATAGTGGTACTAGTGGTAGTCTAGCGGTAGACTAAAACTCCTATTAGGCCAATCAGCATGGCCAATAGTCAGCAATTTGGGGACTTGCAGTCCAACAATATCTGTTAGACCATAGGTTACCCACTCCTCTTTATGGGTTTAAAAAGCTACAGCACATTAAACTTGGCATCAAAACAGAGAGGAAGCCAGTGCAGAAGACAAAACAAAAGCATAGTACATTCAAAATGTACATAGTACAGTCAGGCAGTGTTCTAGCAGTTCTGAACCAACTGCAGATTTGGGCTCATTTTAAAAGGCATATATATAGTATCAGAGTACAGGAAATTGTACTCAAACTATCTCCATCTAGGTAAGATGGAACATTAATAGAAAAGGTGATTTGAAGCAAACAGATCTCTCCGGATTCCACATGTAGTTCTCCTCAATCCAAGTGTGTAATTCATTTATTAGGGAATCTGTATTATTCAGCTGAATTTGAAGACTACTACTGGACTAGTAGATGGGAAACCCTAGCTCTCAAGGAACAGAAAAAGAATCGACTGCTCAGTCCCACACACTGGCTTGTATTTCACTTAAATTTTGCACTCTGGTATGGTAGAGTACAGAGAGAAGGGCTGACATTTTTCCTAGGAGGCGTGTGATTTTCACAGGGGAAAAATACAGTTGAGTGCATGAAAAATTCAAAGTCCTGTAGCAGACGTGTAATCTCAAAGGAACGCCTAAGGAATATGTGCAAGAGAAAAATAAATATGCCTTTCTTGTGTCAAGAGTTCTGGAATATTTGAGACACTCTCTGTCACATTTTTGGTTATAACTTTGTATCCTTTTAGTAAAATTGGGGTTAACACTAAGGAGTTTATAAAGCCACCCGTGCGGAAATCCCGTGCGGAAACGGGGCTTTAAATTAAACAAAACCCGCAAAAGCGGGTGTTGTTTCAGACGAACTCGCTGTTAAAAGAAGGTTAATCCAAACAGAAATTAGACAAGAACCTCTTCTTTTTACTTTCAGAAGATCCCGAAAGTAAAAAGAAGCAGTTTTTGTTTAATTTCCATCTGGATTAACCTCCTTTTAACAGCGCTGGAGTTTATCACACAGAGAAATACCGTTGATAAATTGCTTCCGCTTTTGCGGGGTTTTTTCTCTTTAAAGTACCGTTTCTGCACAGGGCTCCCCGTGTGATAAACTCCTAAGATAGACAAGTAGAAATCTACCATAGTTTCAAACTAAAATGTTTTGCCCATTTCTACCCACCTTAAATATGACTGGAACTACCTTCTTGAGCTATCTTCCTCATTCTTTGGGGCCAGGCATTAACACAGCTTTTACTCTACATCAAATTCAAGACTTGCAATCCCACCATCACAGAAAAAGAGGTCAGCAGGATCTCATATCAGCAAGAGATGAAGACTGAGTTCAGAGCTAGGGCTGCCCACAGATATCTCAATTGGGCTGAGTTCTGTGCTCTGCATAAGGATAGAGCTTTTTGGTTCAGTATCATCACCTGTATGGAAATCTCAGTGAGTGAGTGCAGTATTCATTCCACTGTGAATTCCTAAGAAAGCTCTCAGAGGCTCTCTTGAAGAGCTTCCGTTACATACCTTTCTCAACGAGTTTTAGTAAGTACTTACACATTCTTTGAGCAAACTATTTAAACTCAAGCTTTTATTACGGAAGCAGAATCATCATCATGGTGCAAAGGGTCTACAAGCAAGCTTAGCTTTTTTTTCTTCTTCTTCTGGAACTCATTTCCAGGAAATTCCCAGTGCTATTATTAGCAAATATTTCCTGACCTCCACCCCATAATATTTCTCAACTGATCCAGAACAGGAAATTGTCCAGCATTTGGAATTACACATCTTCAGAAAGCTTTTATAATATGCTAGCTTACTACAAGAGGATGAGAGAGAAAAAACCAAACATTTTGGATTCGTTGCTTTTAAAGCTGCCAGGATCCACAGCAAACCACATCATTCCAGCCCTAAAGAGGAAAAGAGAACATTGTGAGAGAAGGAAAAAAAAAAAACACACACTTAGATCACCCTCAAAACATCTCACATCAGGCCTCTCTAATGAAGACCATGACTATCTACCAAGGATAAGCCAATTACCTGAGCTTCACTTGAATGTGTGGCTTTCAGCACCTCCACGGCCAAACCCTGAAAGAAAAGAAAAATCAAGGAAAATAACTAGACAGTCCTCCTCCTCCCTGAAGCTCCACAAAAACCAGAATATCTTTGCCCCTAGCGACCTAAGAGGACTGTAGGTCACTGTCATCTCTTCTGCAATAGGCAAATTTAGAGAATGTGATGCTGTGAGTATATCCAAGATATTTTGGTTGATGGTACTGCCCTCTGTGGTATCCTTCAGATATGAGAAAGAGAGAAAAATCCTGCATATAGGGAAATTCCCATTTACTAATTCACTTGAATCCTATTGGCAGATCCCTTGAGTTGACTGTGAGTCGGTACTTAAATAAATCCCATTGATTCAATGGTTCTAACTCTACAAGGAACTACCAACAGAATGCAGGCCATTGTCTTCTAAAACAGCATCAGTGCAGAGAAATCTAAAAAGATCTGAAATGTCTTGTTAAAATAGTGAGAGAACACTACATCTTTAGTATCATAGTGATCTTGAAAACTAAGCAGGGTAAATCCTGGTTAGTACTTGGATGGGAGTCTGCCAACAAATGCCAGTTGCTGTAGGCTATATTTCAGGGGAAGGAACTTGGAAAAACCATTACTGAGTATTCCTTGCCTAAGAAAACCCTATGAAGAAAATTCATGAAGTCACTATAGGTAGACAAGTGACTTGAAGACACACGTGTAGCGCCTTCTGGAAATCACTCCCTAGGAGGAGCAGCTTAGGGAGTTGGGTATAACCATGTTTAAATATGTGAAAGGATGTCATATTGAAGATGGAGCAAGCTGGCCTTCCCTCTGCTCCAGAGACCGGGACAAGGACCAATGGATTCAAATTACAGGAAAAGATATTCACTTAAACATTAGGAAGAACTTCCTGACAGTAAGAGTTGGTTGACAATGGAATATGCTGCCTTGGACTATGGTGGAGTCTTTAATTGTATGTAAATGAGTGTACAGGCCATTCTATATCCAGCCCTTGTTTTGCCCTAAGTTGAAAATAGCAAACCTATGAGAAGCAAGCCTGGAGAAGTCCCAGCATAAATAATTTGTATGTCTGTATGTTGATAGAATATTTTATACTCTTTTACAGTGGCATATGGCTGTAGGAAAAATTTTAATTTGCTAAGTTACTGTCCAGCTTGGGGCTGGTGAAAAGCCAGATAGCATATTTTGAGAGAAACCTCAAACTGAGACATAATTTGTCAGAGCACAAAGACATCTAGGAGTGAACTGCCACTGCGCTTCGGTATATAGTTGTGCTCCCAGGTGACTGAAGCCTAGAATCAAGTGCCTCTCAATACCTGGCATCCCATTCCCTCCCTGCTGCGATCTTACCTTTGGGTCCAAATAATGCAGCATAGCAGGGATGGTTACAATAAGGCTTCCCATCATGCTGTAAAGACAATATAAACATCTCAAAAGAAGCATCTGATTGATTCTATTCAGTGTTCTTGGGACTGACCTTATGAAGATGGAGGAAGACACAAATCCTAAAAAGGGAGGGGGTCTACTCTTTGGAAATGTAAGCAGACCATCTTACTCAGTTTACTCTGAGCAACACAGCTGGCTGTCTTCCCTACAGCTTCCTCTCATGTGAGTTCCCTCCAGAGTGTTATTTTCCAGCATTTCTACACAGGATATAAGTTCTGTATATGACCATGAACATGGCAGCCCTTCCGGCCAAAAAATACGTTGCAGAAAAACCACTTTCCAGGTTCCTCTCTCCCTCCCATGGATGTGTATGCTGCTTTCTAACAGGAAAATATTTAAATTATCAGAGAAGAGAAAGTCATCTACAAATTGTAGAGACTAATTCTATAAAGAATTGCAGAAAAAGGGACTTTGTGTTAGAAAATACAGATAAATAAATAAATATAAATAATATAATAATCATACAAATAAATGTCATTAATGACAGCCAAAGTCATCTTCACCCATAAGACACATACATCAAGTGAGCAGTAAAAAGCAGGAGATGGTTGGTAACCTTTTTTAATTTTGTGATGTTTAATACTGTTTTAATGGGAGGGTGGGTTTG
>CM034706.1:131258417-131271774 GCA_020142125.1 Phrynosoma platyrhinos | reverse complement strand
AATAATCCAGGTTGACACCACTTTAACTGCCCTGGCTCAGTGCTATGGCATCCTGGGATTTGTCATTTTGTGAGACATTTAGCCTTCTCTAAATGTCAGTGCGCTCTGGTGTCACAACAAACTACAGATCCCAGGATCCCATAGCATGGAGCCATGGCAGTTAAAGTGGTGTCAACCTGGATTATTTCTTAATAATAATAATAATAATAATAATAATAATAATAATAATAATAATAATACAATTTATCTCTAACCCACCCCTCTGCAACGCAATCGCAATTCTCCCATGGCCTATGTGATTCTTGACGCTTCCAGTGTTTCAATTTGCCTTTTAAATATTTTATATTTCAATGTATATCTGCCAGAACATGTTCAGTATATTTTGATAGTGCACACCCTCTTTTTATTTTCATTTCCATTGTTTCGTTTTGGTTCACCTCTTCCATTCCCTTCAGGGAGGTGCAGGATTGGAAATCGGTCCTCAGCTACTAGGATGGCCTATAATGCCGTCGATCCCTTTGGCTACCGATTGTTCAGAGCCTGGAGGCATCCAATATTCAGCAATCAAATTCTGCTTTTATATATATATATATATATTAGTTTCCTCTAGTAAAAACTGACAGTGGGAAAAATGCACCAATTCTGTACAGTCCGCAAACAGTGAAGCAGTGGACGCTGGAGCCCCAGGCGTCAATGCCAAGAGCAGCCACAGCCTCTGCCCAGTCTGGCAGATAAAGGAGAGCGTGTTTGCAGGCTCCTTGGTTACTTACTCTGGTAACCAAAGCAGAAGGACAAGGATTGGGTGCGGCATTTTATTAGTGTGTAGGAATAAACTCTTTCCGATCAAATTCTGTTTCTGGCTTCTCAACGTCTTCTGGCAATTCTTTCCATTCTTAAAACATCATCATCATCATCATCATCATTATTATTACTACTACTACCAAAGGCACTCAATACGATTTGCAATTCAGAATTCTGATTTATTTTGCCTCAGTGCAGAACTTTGTCTTTTCCTCTCCTGATCTATGTAATCCCTCTCTCTCACACATACATATCTCTGAGAGCGGTGGAGTCGCCTTCTTTGGAGGTCCTTAAACAGACGCTGGATGGCCATCTGTCGGGGATGCTTTGATTTTGAGTTCCTGCATGGCAGAATGGGGTTGGACTGGGTGGCCCTTGGGGGTCTCTTCCAACTCTATGATATAAACTTATATACATATGTATATGGGCTTTGAAGTTGCCTGTTGACTTATGGTGACCCCATGAATTTCATAGGGTTTTCTCAGGCAAGGAATGTCCAGATGTGGTTTTTGCCAGTTCCTTCCTCTGAAATATGGCCTACAGCACCTGGTATTTGTTGGCGGTCTCCCCTACAAGTACTAACCAGAGCTGACCCTGCTTAGCTTCCAAGATCAGACAGAATCTCATGCCTTTAAGTTTTTTTGGCCCACACAGACACCTCCCCAGTTATTCAAATACACATATAACCACCCCGGAAGAGCATGCATGCATAGACATATGTTGCCTCACCCAAGAAGCCTTTCCAATTTTGCCTCTCCTTCCCATCCCACTCCAGCCTTATGATCCCAACCTCATAAATACATTTTCTGCAGTTGAAGGAGCACTTGATCCTGTTGTTGTGGGAAGGGCCCTCTCCTGGCAGCAAAAGGAAAGTCAACTTTCCGCTCTATTGTAGTTTGCAAATTTTCTGCATATCTGCCCTGCTCAAACTTCATCTTAAAAATGAGTAAAATCGGTCTAGTGGATCTTGAGAAATAAGTGTTACTCTGACTCGGGGGTTCCCAACCTTTTTCCTATGGAGGAGCCCCTAAGAGGCCAGCCCTATCTGTCTTACAAGTTAATGGCGTTTAGGAGTATATATAAGAATATATTCTTATTCTTTAATTTCATTCAATTTTTATTTCTTTCATTTTCCTGGAGTGGCCACAGAGCCCGAAGGGCTCCTTGGAGCACAGGTTGGGAACCGCTGCTCTAACTTATTCCTATATAGAATTTAAAAATATAGCCATGTTAGTCTGTAGAGTTAATATGTATAAAGATTTTGTAGCACCTTTGAGACTAACTGCGGAATAAATAGAGGTTTGTAGCCTGAGCTTTCATAGACTTTAGTCTCCTTCTTCAGATGCTTATGATGGACTGAAAGCCAGGGAGAGACAGGAGTGCAGATGTTTAATGTAAGAAGAAAACTGAAAAGGAAAATTGGCTACTGCAGAAACTTCCAAAAACACATCTGCACTCCTGTCTCTCCCTGGCTTTCAGTCCATCATAAGCATCTGAAGAAGGAGACTAAAGTCTACGAAAGCTCAGGCTACAACCCTCTTTTTTTTTCTCCAGTTAGTCTCAAAGATGCTACAAAATCTCTATACATATTAATTCGACAGACTAACACGGCTATGTCTTTAAATTCTACAACTATGGAAAGCACCAAATTTAGCTGAATGAAGTGGAAATCCATCAACCTCCTCAAGAAACTTGCCCAGATGCAGACAGACATCTTAATTCTCAACAAGTGTAAACAGTGGGATGTCATTCCTGTGGATCTTTGTGTGGGGAGCCCTTTGCAAACTACGCATCATGTAGAGCTCATGGGTTCTACTCATGCTGACTGGGTCTACAGTAACTAACAATATACTTTTCAGTTTTCTTCTTACGTTAAACATCTGCACTCCTGTCTATCCCTGCTTTCAGTCCATCATAAGTATCTGAAGAAGCAGACTAAAGTCTGCGAAAGCTCAGGCTACAAAGCTCTTTTTATTTTTATTTTTTCCAATTAGTCTCAAAGGTGCTAGAAAATCTCTATACATATTAATTCCTATATAGATACGTTCTGCTCTCTCATGACATTATTTCATCCTAATTCCAAGTAGTAAGTAGTAGACTTCTGCACAGAGCCAAGAGATGCATGTGATGCATAAAAAGCAGGCTTCCCAGAACTCAGGGTCCGATCCCTCTTCTCCAGTCCTCAGGTTGAAGAGAGGAATCTTAGGGCAAGAGTTCTGCCATGAAAAATGGGTAAGTATCTATTTTCCTCCTAGGGCTTACTATTTTTAAAAATGAAATACTGTGTGTAATTGCACTGGATGCTTCACGTCTCGTGGTTCATGCCCTCACAAGGGATTGTGAAATGTCAGGGCCTTGGATTGTCCTTACCTGTCATCTCTAAGGGACTTTTAACCAGTGAAGGCTTCTTCTGGACAGAGATAGACTTGCAACATCCAGATGACTCTTACAATGCCTTGCACCCAGGGAAGCTGGTCTGAAATACCCCTGGGCTCATTCACATGAAGCCTCTGCCCAATGCTTAATCTGCTTCCCAGGGTGCTGTCCAGTCCTGAGCAGAATTTGGAGGTCATGTTTTAAGCTTTGAATTGCTAAATGGCTTTGAATCCCAGTATCTGAAAGGACATGGACGCCAACACAAGAGCATGCTAAATCCACCAGCTGAGGTCATGGCTAACTGGAGAGAGAGAGAGAGAAAGGTTTCCCCATATGCTTGCAACTCTCAGCTTCTGGAACACTCTCATCAGAGAGGCTTTCCTGGCACCAACTCGGACATCTTTTTGGCACCGTCTCTTTTGGTGAACGAAACAGCTTTTGAAATAATCTCGTTCCTGTTTTGGTCTTTGCTGAAATGTTGACAGATATGCTATTTTAGCTGCTTAAATTGTTTTAAATGCTTTAAGGCAAAGGTAGAGGTAATCCCTGTTGACAAGGTTGTCAAGTCATGTCTGACTGTAAGGGTGGTGTGAAGAAACATCCAACTAAAGGTGGTGGCAAATATGGGTGTGCAACACCAGTACCCTGGTGAGATCAAACTCTTTTACCCAAAAAGGCTCCAATGCTGAATGTAAAGTCCAAAAAGGGGAAAATTTATTTAAAGAACAAAAGAAAAAGATTTCTCCTCCCCAGCTCTAACAGGCTTAAAATAAAAGATACTTTACAGTTTAGGTTTCAGCAATCTTCAGGGTTGTCATCTCTCTGGGTTTGATCTTGATTTGATCTCCTACTCAATGAAGCTGGTGCAGGGTCTTTCAGCTTCTGGTGCTCTTGAGTTCTTTATTGTTGATATTCAGTTTAATTAACTGCTTTTGGTAACTAATCTGGTTAAATGGTAACTAAATTGGCTAAATGGTAAATAAATTGGCTAACTGGTAAATAAATTGGCTAAATGGTGTAAGAAATGCCCTTTCCCTCTGTCTGTGCCTGTTTGCCACCAAACAGATAAAGCCAAGCCTGCCTAAGAAAAACTAAAAATCCCAAGCTGAAACAGAGCTTGCTGGGAAGGGGCAAACCAAAAACTAGAAAAATGCAGGGGATTCCTACAGCTCCTCCCACAAACTAATACAGTGTAAGATTCCTATGCTCAAACATACTAAGGACTGACTAAAAATGAAGGAAAATGCAAGGGAGAATTTAAACAGTCCAGGCTGGACATCACAGGTGGTGCTCATCTCTGTTACTAAGCCAAAGAGCCAGAGTTGTCAGAGACTACTCTGTGATCATGGGGCCAGCATGATTGCACAGAATGCTTTTTACCTTCCCCCCCAAAGTGGTACCTATTTATCTTCTTGCATTTGCATGCTTTCAAACTGCTGGGTTGGCAGAAGCTGGGACTAGTGACAGGAGCTCACCTCATCATGCAGCACCAGGGCCTTGAACTGCCAACCTACCGTTCTTGCAATCAACAGCGTCAGTGTCTTAAGCACTTGAGCCATTGCATCCCTATTTTAAATGCTTTAAAGTATTGTTATTATGTGGTTATTTTAATCTAAGCTACCCTGGGAAATATTTAAATAATGTCTCCTACCAGTTTGGCCATGCTTTGCTATATTCTTCCCAAGAGGCCATTTCCTGGGCTGGGGAATAGGGTGACATCACTTCCCTAGATTTGGGAGGAAAATGCAGACAAAAACAATTATTTCCATGTCGTATCCAAATGTCATGGGTTCTAGTTTCCATGGAAACCCAATGGAAGCAAACATGTAAGCGATGGTGGGAGGCGGTGGAGAGTTTGCTTTTAAGTGTCTGGGAAATCAACTGTGGCTGGAGGAATTTCTTTGCTATTCAGTACCTAAGTCAGCTGCTGGAACAAAATGACCTTTTGTGCCTATTATTTTGCCAGTGAATTTTTGACATTTCACTCCCCTTTTTTACCACCCACTCACTCCCTGCCAGGCAAATTGGCTTTAAATGTTAGCGGTATGTATTCAGCATTTTGTAATGGAACCTCTGTGCCCTATTCAGTTTCAGATCAAGGATCTGAAATCTTCCCCTTGTAGAAGGCCACCATAACATTTCAGTCTGGAGCAGCACAATAAGTGCCCTTGTCCTGGAGTGCTGTTTCTGTGTGCCTTTGTGCCATGCAGTGTTTTTGGTCCGTATATGCAAGCGCATATTGATGAGTATGCAGTGATCAGAAAGTCTCAATCATCTGCAAGAAAATGACAGGTCTCCAGTTGTAAGCTGCCCCGGTTGTGTTACGCAGAGGGGCGGGATAAAAATTATTATTATTATTATTATTATTATTATTATTATTATTATTATTATTATTATTTCAGACTTTGCCACTCCTCACACCAAGATCTGAACTGATGCAGGCAGGAGTTGGTGCGGATATGGTGAGATAGATGACATGGGACCAATGTGAATGCTTGGGGTCTTGTGCACAGCCCTGCTCCCACATTGTGTCTGCCATACTTTCTTCTAATCACACACAAAGCTTTATTGCATATGATCCAAGGCATTTTGCACCAGGGCTCAGAAGCAATGAGTTACGAGTCGCAACCTTACCTGTAACAAGCTGCCGTGGGCAAAATAAGTTGTTTTCGCAAGATAACAAACCACTACTTACTTTATTGGATATTTTATTACAAAGACTGGTTTGCAGTGCCTTCCCCAGGGCACTGGGAAAGAACTGGGACTTGTAATTATTTCCGATGCATTACCCAGGGGAGGATGAGCACTGCTGCTGTTATCCCTCCCAATCTGCTTGCTCATTCACTTGTCTGTTTTCTTCTCTCCTTCCCACTGCCCTCCCCTGTTGCCTCCACTTCACTTCCCTCCTTCCTCCCCTGCACCTTGCCTTTTGCCGTCACAAGAAGCGGCAGAATCCTCCAGTTGCATTAGCTATGGGACTGTGCAGTGGCTCTGTTCCCAAACCTGTCATTTGAGGGACAGAGAGAGACCTTGACAGTCTCCCAATCCCCTTATTGGGCAGCAGCCACTGCAATCCATGGGGATCTCTTCCTCTCTTACTTGGGAAGCAGTCAACTGATGCACCCATCTCCTCCATGAGCAAACTCTGGTACAACAGGTAGATGCAGATTTCACTAAAATAATGAAGCTACATCTGATGATGCCACCTCCCTAAAACGTACCTACCCAACAGAGGGATTTCCAAGGCCCTGCAGATCAGGGCACTGGGAAAGAATATGTGCTCTCTTGGTTGCAGCACATGTTGAGAACAGGGTCCAGGATTGATCACCTTTACTCCAGATTATGAGAAGCAGGAATGGTTTGGAAAGAGAGACTAACTTTGTCGTCTCATGCTGACATTAAGATCTGTTCAGAACATCCTACCTGAGAAGCGATTTGGATGC
This sequence comes from Phrynosoma platyrhinos, assembly GCA_020142125.1. Classification (NCBI taxonomy): domain Eukaryota; kingdom Metazoa; phylum Chordata; class Lepidosauria; order Squamata; family Phrynosomatidae; genus Phrynosoma; species Phrynosoma platyrhinos. Next base: position 131,265,154 of record CM034706.1, on the reverse strand, counting down.
AGCAAAAGAGAGAAACTTTACAGTAAGTTTTTCTGAAACTCTGTAATGTATCCCACCCTGATGGCTTTCAAGGGCCATAAATCCAATGCTATGGTTTCCCATGTCTGAATATACCATAACAGACTCCCTCCAAGCGGAGATGATACAAGATCAGGCCTGCTGCCATCCAGATTATCAGCTATAGGAGTGACAGCTGTTTAAGACTGGAATCAATGAAAACTCAATTAGAATCTAAATCTGGACCTGGTAGGTTTTCCAAACCCATAGCTATAAAGTTAAAAGCAGAAACAAGAAGGCATCCCAGTGGAGCGAAGAGAACCTTTTAGACATGTTCATCTTTCTTGTGATGTTTGCAGGTATCTTACTTTTTGTCTTTGGCCTTCCAATGCCTCTGCGTCAAACAAGGGCAAGGCCACATTGTCTCCGGGGAAAACTTCAATGCTGCAAATGTTAAAGCTGTAGTGTTCTTTGTGCCACAGCAGTGACTGCATATGTAACAGGGTCCTGCCATGATGGAGGCTGCTCTTTTTTCTTCACGGAGCTGTGGGTTTCTCTTCTGGTACACAGCGCGGCATCAACCAGTCCAGTATAGCCAGCTGTCTAGCAGCTGTTCAGTGGTCCGCTCCCACAGCTGGGCCAGCAGCTGACAGTTATCCTCTTGGATTGAAGCACATCACTAACATTGCATGGGAAGTGCATGGGAAGGGCTATACCTTTTCCATCCCAGCAGCAAGCTTATTGAAGATCCCCAATGTGATAATTAGGCTTCTGAAAATTTCCCATTGAATCCAATGCCATTTGTTTTAAAAAAAAAATGAAATGACTGCAGGTGGCTTGAACACTCTAGAGCAGGGGTAGGCAACCTTTCCCCTTTAAGGGCCGAGAGACTTCAGCTCCCAGAATCCCAGGAGCTATTGGCCAACATGGGACTATTGGCCAACATGGCTGAGGCTTCTGGGAGCTGAGGTCCCTCGGCCCTTAAAGGGGAAAGGTTGCCTACCCCTGCTCTAGACTGATGATCCCCTAACTATGCTACACTACCATCATCCCAAAGAAGTTTGATAACAAATAAGGCTCCACCTTCCGTTGTGCAGAGGGTTTGGGCAATCCGCATGAGAAGCAAGGATGGAGGGCTGAGGAAGCATGGCTAACATTGGCGGGGGCAAGTGTACAGGCAGGGATGTTTTGGAAGAAACTGGACAGCAGAAGTGACTGGTAGGCCTCCATGTCAGTGAGATGGTGAATCCACTGCAGAGTTTAATTTCCTCTTTAAAGAAGCTATCCAAGATTCTGACCATATTTTGGAGGTAGGGCTTGTGACCTTTAAATTTCATACCAAAACCCCAAGCAGATTCAACACTCTGCTGACTTAAGAACCACCAACAACCATGAGTTGAACAGTAAGTGAACCCTTGGAAACCTGATGATGAGCTTTGTCTCCACCTGACTAATTGCTTTAGTAACATATAGTGCTTCAGAATATTCCTAGCATCTTGCACATTGTAAAATAGTTGCATTTTCTTCCATTGGAGCTCCACCATTGCACATCCTATGAATCTTACAGTTTGCATTTTAGTATCTTACTACTAGTTTTTGTTGCTCTATTGTTGTTGTTTCAACCCAGTTATGGGAAATGTAATTTATTACAAGTATTCCCTCTTACAATCCAAGAGGGAAGTACACGCAGATATGGTGATGAGGATCAGACTAGCCAAGAGAGTGGAAGGTATTTAATGCTTGGCTTGCCTTCTGGTCTTTGACTCTGAGATGAAAAGGGTTCCCCATTCCTGTTGTAGAGCAAGTTTAGCAGCAATATGCTCTGAATATCTCCAGATTGAGGAGACATGCAATACTTCATAGAATTATTCACATGCACTCCTTTGGCTGCCTCAGATTTTGTTGTGTTACATTAAGGGTAGGCAACCTTTCCCCTTTAATGGCCGAGGGACTTCAGCTCCCAGAAGCCTCAGCCATGTTTGCCAATAATCCCATGTTGGCCAATAGCTCCTGGGATTCTGGGAGCTGAAGTCCCTCGGCCCTTAAAGGGGAAAGGTTGCCTACCCCTGTGTTACATCCTGGAATTAAAATGGATTTAACTGCCATTGTTAACATATGATGTGTGCAAGAAACTCAAAACTGTGAAGTCACAAAATAGCTTTAGTGGGGTACAAAAGCTAACAAAGACAAAAAGGCACTTGTTAGTTGTTTAAGTATTCTCTCCTCTTAGCCAATATTGGCAGAACCATGTTTGGCAGCAATTAAAGCCGAGAGCCTTCTTCGATAAAGCTCCCTCATTTTTGTCTATCTGGATCATGCAATGTTTGTCTATTGTTTTTGACAAATTGCTCCATCCCTGTCAGTCTTGATGGGACTGTTGGAAAACAGACACTTGTCAGTTTTGCTACACGTTCTCAACTTGATTGAGGTCTGGGTTTTGACTGAACCATTCTAGGACATTCAATTTCTTGTTTGTAAACCACCCCATTGTTATTTTGGCTTTGTGAGTAGAGTCATTGTCCTGCTGACTTAGTGATGCCAATTTGTGGAGGCAACATATCCAAGGCATCCATTAGAATATATACCTAAGCCACAAGGCTTTCACCCTCTCATTCTCCATTTTGACAGGACTGCATTTGCACCCAAACTTCCAACATTTCTCTTTTGCTATCATTACCCAGGTGCCCACAAGGAAACTAAGCATCATTCCTTGGAGGCAAGAGGGATGGAGGGAGCAAAGTTGACTCATGTCGAAGTCCTTCCATCCTTAGTAGTTCACACACTGGCTATTCACATTAAATTCCAAACACATGGCATGAAGGGCAAATGCAATTCTTATCTTTTTGGCATACATTTGAACACAGTTTTACTTTTATAAGAGGAGGAGGAGGAGGAGGAGGAGGAGGAGGAGGAAGAGCACTTATACCAGATTTCAAAGGCCTTCAAGTGTGAGGCCTTTTGGACAATTTCTACAGTAAGGTGGGGGTGAGGACTACAGGAAGTAATACTAAAGCAGGAAAAAATGATCACCATTCACAATTCTGGGCGATACAGGCCCTTCTCAAAATTAACACAAAAGGTCCAGATATCTCACCAACCTGAGCAATGGTTCCACTCACACACCACAAACAGTTTATGAAATATTTTTTATTAGCGGAAAACAGTAGGTTTGAAGAGGCATCCTTGGTTGTAGAAGCTGGTCTATAATTTGGATAGTGCAAGCTTTGCAAAGTTGTTTCATAAACACTGCCTCTGCTCCAGACCTCAGTTACTGACTGTGCCTTTTGCCCCCGTGTCCATGCTCCATGGCAGCTAGAAACACTGGAAGGGCATGGCATTCCCCAAAGCAAAAAGCAATTTACTACCTGGTTATAAATATATCTGAAACATGAACCAAACCCCAGAAGTGGTCCATTTCTAAGCAGACAGAGCCACTCTCCAATACACATATACACATTTACACACTTACCTACAAGTCTCTACTACTCCCCTTTTAGAATACAGTTGCATTCTAAAATAAGTTTTACAAGAAAAGGCAAGGTTTCCTATAAACTAGTGAGCCACATCCACAGATCTTTCATTTTATAGACACAACGGCATCCCAAAGCGACAAGTATCAGACAAGCAACCCTTACCTCATCACCAAAGTTATGATAACAACTTTTTTTCTAGGATAATATTAGCAGGGCTAATAATTTCTGACAGAGTTCACACCAATACAGACTAGACTTTCAAACAAAAGCATTTAGCTCTGCCCACATGCTAGGAAGTGCCTGTTGTTGATGTCTGTCCTGAGGGAGATTAACTTTAAGGACCATGCTGCAATATTGCCAAACAATAAGACCACAGTGCAGACTTGTCCCCTCTTCTAGCTGAACACTAATCCAAAAACGCAGCTTGTTTCCAATCCTTCTCGATATCCAGTTGTTAAATAGCCAGTGGCTGATTGTGTATAAATGCAGCAAGAGCTATAGCTTGCTGTGGAATGTCCCAGGGACATTGGGTGACAGGAATAACTCATATAACCTGAGCTGAGATACTGTCTCAGAGCAAACTGAGGTAAAGGGATGAAATGGAGAGGGCAGGCAGTGGGAGAGAAGTAGCTCTGTGTGCTTTTATATCAATTGTAAAATGAAGGAACAGCAGAATGCCAACCTGTCCCGGGAGGAAACAGCAAAACAAGTGCAGCTACCTCATCAACTGCTCTTATAGGGCTGAGCCAGCATGTGGCATCACTATATCTAAACACACAAGGTTAGTCAGGAAAATGCAGTGCAAGTGGGCTGAGCAGCTGGAATAGTTGGCAGGAAAAGCTTTCAAGGTTGATCCTTTGCCTCAGAGTCTTTATCGTAGATGTAACTTCCAACTGCACCAGTGTTCACTCCTGAAAAATGAACAGAAGCATAAATGGAGGAAGGGCCATGGGAGAAGAGAAAAGGAGTAGCAGGTTGCAGGGTTGGGGAAGGGGGGAGTTGATCATTTTTAATCTGTACAAATGCACAGAGTATGAATCTCTGTGTGGCCAAAATGGCACTGTCTATGCTTGAATGGGAAGTATCAGAAGATGCAGGAAAACCTGAAGATTTGCAGAGATTTTTAAAAGTACTGGGAAGAAAATGTTGCCACACAGTGAGAGAAGTCACCCCCACAATCATTTCCTCTACAAATCCCTCTACGTACTTAGGATCACAAAAAAATACATTACTCCTGACAACCTGTGGATGCTGTTTACTGTTGCTGACCACTGATTTTATGACAGCTGAGCAGTAGAAGAGCCAACAAGCAGCCAGTGGTTGCAGCAGTACTTCAGCAACAAATGCTATGTGAATGGAAGGGAGATGTTTTACACTCCCTCAGATTCTGCCTCCACCCACCAGTCTTCAAGAATGGGCTTTTACACAGGCCCTTGTAAAGGTGAGAAGTAATGTATCTGCATGAATGTCAGGGGAATCAAGAGAGCATCCTCGCACACATAACACCAATGCAACATTGTCTTCATCAAGGAAGGGAGAAAGGACAGTAATCAGCTTTCAGCCTTTTGCCCAGCGTAGAGGGTGGATGGATACCAAGAATGGAAATGACTTCCTTGGCTGGAATCCTGAACAGGAGCACTTTCTACTGTCCCATTACATTGCAATGCCTCACTTGTTATATAATGACAGAGTAGTCATTACACTTTCGCTCCCATCAAGATCTCCTTGGAATCCCTTCCCACCACCACCTGGAGCACTGTTGCTTCTCCCACCCATTAATCCATCTCCACCCATGTTACACTCACCCTTTGGTCCAAACAAGATCCCATAGCATGGTTTGTGGCAATAAGGCTGGCCATCATGCTGGAGACAAGAAAAATAAATGCAGAATATCAGGGTCAGTCTCTCCACACCTAGGGTGCTTCCCAGCCCTTGAGTAACCTGTTGACACTCATGTTCCCTTGGCCTATGCCTCAATCTACACCTGGCTCTAGGGAAAGTTTTGTGGTTACACGAAGTCACATGATAAACTTCAGTATGCATCCTGGCCTGTTTGGCACCCACTCTAATGAAATGCTGAAACTCCCTCCCAGGAATGCTTTAAAACTACCTTGTGCTTGAGGACAAGTATGTCAAAAAACCAAGATAGTCCCACAACCCAGAGCTTCTGGTGTCATGGCTATCTCAGGGACAAAGCCTGACATTCAAAGATTCTGCAAGCCTTAGACCCATAGGCCAGAGTCACCAATGTAAAGCACAGATAATATGTTTTTTTGTACCTTCAAGTCACTCAAGTCACCCTAAGACTTATGATTACCACATGGGGTTTTCTTGGCAAAATTTGTTTAGAAGGGTTTGCCTTTGCCTTTGCTCTCTGAGGCTGAGAAAGCATGACTTGCCCAAGGCCATCCAATGGGTTTCCACAGCTGAATGAGGATTCGAACCTTGGCCTCCAGAGTTATAGCCCAATGCTCAAACCCCTATACCACACTGGCTCTCCAGAGAGATAATATACACTTCTCCATCCACATTTGTGGCTTTGACTTTTGTGGATTTAATTATTCATGGATTTTATTAATATGTTCTCTCTAGGGATATCTAGGTCATCCAGCGCAACTCTATGATCAACTTCAACCAAAAGTCGCACTGAAGGACCTAGAGATTCCTAGAGGAAGACTCCACTAGACATTTGTAGCTTCTCCAGCACAATTCTATGGTCAATGTCTGGCAGATGTTGACCACAGAATTGCACTGGGGGACCTAGAGATTCCTAGAGAGGTGATTTTGGTGATTTCCCTTTTTTTCCATTTCTTATATATGTTCCATTTAAAACTTAGCTCATTTGTAACTTCCTTAGTCATCCATCCTGGTTTCTTGAGACATCTCCCATTCTTCCTCCTTATTGGAACTGTTTTAAATTGTCCCTTCAGTATCTCCCTTTTGAAAAATTCCCATCTGTCTTGAACTCCCTTCTCTTTTGGTATTCCTGACCACGGGGCCACCCCCAGTATTTCCCTAAGTGAAATCAGCTCTAGAATGCATGTCTGACTATGCCTGGCTTCTCCTTTCCACTGTATAACAAACTCCAGGAGAACATGATCACTCCCACCTAAGGATCCCACCACTTGCACCCCATTGACTACGTCATCCCTGTTGGTTAGGATCAGATCTAAAATAACGGATCCTCTTGTTGCCTCTTCTACCTTTTAGACAATCTTCGAGGCAAGTGAGGGATTTGCTAGACCTTAAAGTTTTGGCTGAGTTTGA
>CM034706.1:131221167-131258317 GCA_020142125.1 Phrynosoma platyrhinos | reverse complement strand
TCTGGGCATTAGTGTAGAGACATCTAAGACCATGTGTCCCTGCTACTTGCTGCCTGTGCAATTTTTTTTGCCTCCTACTGAGTCCTTGTACTGTTTACCTTGTTCCCTCTATGACAGTTTGACTATTTTTGCTAGCCCTTTTGCCTTCCTGAACATTGGGGGGTTGCAGACTGCCAGAAATAGTGCAAATTGAGTCCACTTTTAGGGTTAGGGTTAGTGCTAGGAAATCATGGGAATTGGTTTTTTTCTGAGACATTGAGCCTTCTCTCCTTTGGCATAAAATACAGTTCCCATGATTCCCTAAGCCTAAGCCTAACCCTAAAAGTGGACTCAATTTGCACTATTTCTGGCAGTCTGCAACCCCCCATTGTCTCCCTGCCCCACATAACTCAGTTTAAATCTGCATCAAATTTTTGAGACTATTGGCAAAAATGTTTCTGGCATGAGATGCAACCCATCTCTTGCCAGAAGTCCACCCTCACAGAACTGCAGCCCATGATCCAAGAATCCAAATCATTCTTGGCAGCACCATCTGCGGAGCCAATTATTCACATCTGCTATTTTCCTCTCCCTTCCTGGACCATGCCCTTCAACTGGGAGAAGAGATGAGATGATAGCCTGTGCATCCAGCTCTTTCAGCTTCCTACTCAAAGACTTATAATCCCTTCTGATTGCCTTACAGTATCATTGGTTCCCACATGGACCAAAAGGAAGGGGTAATGGTCAGTAGGTTTGACAAGTCTTGACAGCCTGACACTCACATCACACATTTTTGCCCCAGGGAGACAACACATCTCCCAAGAAATCTTGTCAGGCCCACAAACTCTAGCTTCTGTACCTCTCAGCAAGGAGTCCCCCACCATCACCACATGCCTCTTCCAAGGTTTAGCAGTAGCTGTTCCCTTTGGTGGTATTCTTAGGCTTCCCTGCACTGTCCCTGAAGTCTGTCCCTACTGCTCTTCCTCATCATCCCTGATTAGGGAGAGAGCTTCAAATCGGTATCTCCCTGCAATATATAAAAAGCCCATCCTGAGTTTTTCAGTAACATGTTGATTGGTAATTTTGGAGAGACAATATACAGTACCATATTTTTGAACCTGAACTTGTCTGAGAAAGGATGTAGAAGAGGAGTTGCATGTAAATGTCTTCCTAGTCACTAGGGGGCACTTTGGTTCTTCTTTGCATTCTCCTTTGGCATTCAGCTGCCATAAGGACACAGAAAAATGCTGATTTGCTTTCCAGGTTAGTAGCAAAGAAAGTTGCTAATGCCAAAACAAACAAGTCCATGGTGGGAAGAGCAGCAGTGAGGAACTTCAAATATCTAAACCAGTTATAAAATTAGTGGCCCAAAATTACAGGCAGATAGGGCTGACTCTCTGTGCTTATGGCCTGTTGCTTTTTATATTTCTCCTATAGGAGATTTATGTAACAAATATTTCTTCTTAATGTGACATCATAAGGAAAGGTCTGGATTTCTCATATTCGGAGTTTTTAGTGCTCCTCCAAGGGCAATATGTAATTAATACATTATATTTTCCAAGCACTGTAGACTTTGGAATAGTAACTCTATACATGAAGCTGCCCAAAACCATGGTTCCAGAAATCAAGCCATGCATATCTGCTGAATGTCAAGCATCTAATTAGGCAATTTTTAATTTTCAAGCCATCTGCTCAAGTTCTGATGGCTTTCTAATGCATAGATCCTTTAGTGCTTTGCTAAAAGCATGACTTCAAATAATGTGATTGGAATCACTTTGCTACTGCTACTGTGCAGACATTGTAGGCGGAGTGCAGCCCTCCAGATACATCTGGACTTCAATTCTCATTACCTTTAGACAGAATAGCCACTGCTGAAGAATGCTGAAGGGCTGCACTTGTCCCACTCCTTTTACATGGAAAGAAGTTTCAGTAGTAACTTTGCAAGTTTGTCCCCTTGAAAAAATGGGGGGAGGGAAGTATCCTGAAAGAATCCCCTTATTAAGATTTGAACATTTCTGTTTCCACTCTTGATCTTGTTTCACTCCTTCTTAGAGCCAAATGCCCTGTTAAAGCAATCCCAACGATACCTGCATACCCAGATGGCACTTGTAGCCAAGGCTACGGCGTCCTACCTCAGCATGGCCTCCAGGAGTTAGTGTCTTCCCACAGCGTTCACAACGTAAGCATGGACGGTGCCAATCCTTGCCCAGTGAAGTCACCTTCTCAGCTAGAACAGAAAAGAGGAGGCTTGCATATTCAACATCTACAGCAGAAGTGGGGAACGTCTGGGAGCTGCATTAGCCCCAAAGAGACCTTGGAAACAGGGCAGCCATCTGCCAGAGGTGCTTTGAGTGTATTCCTACATGGATGAAGGGGGTCGAACTGAATGAATCTATGATTCTATATACTAAATCATGAGTAGGAAATGAGGGAAGGCTAAGGGGGCACATTGGAGGGATGTACACACCCTACAAAAAATAAATTGCTTTGCCTTCCAATGTGGCCAAATATCCTCAAGGGTGTGTGGGTTATTTTTGCCATGTTTTTCTGCCCCTAGCCATTTTAGTCACTTCTTGTTCTGTTCCCTAGGGGAACAGAAAAGTGGTAAAAATGCCTTCCCACCCCCTAGAACACATCTGGGAACATCTGAGGCAAACACTTTGGTCTCAGGAGGCCCTCTGGGCCACAAAAACCAGCATGGGGGTGGGGCTTCCTATGGCTCACAGACACTTTGCCCACACTTTCATAAAATTTTGGTTACTGTGGATAGTCAGATAAAGTCCTATCTGCAGACCCAGGGGTGGCACCAGCTTCTCTGTGCTGCAGGGTCTCTCTGAAACAGTAAGATGAAGATGGGAGAAACACAGTGCAAGTGGGAGACCGGGATGAAACTCACCAAAATAGACTTTCTTGGAGCAGCGTGGGCAGACATTGGGTTCCCCTGTGAAGGTTGTAATGCTGGAGGCTGAAATACAGACAGGAAGACATGACTATCTCTTGGGAGTACTTTGACGGTGTTTCCTACATGGCAGAGGTTGGAGTGGATGGCCCTTGAAATCCCTTCCAACCTATGATCACTATGATAATTTCCCAAATATGGCTTGGGAAAGGCTGGAAGTTACCTGGGCAGCATCCAGCTGTGGGTCTGCTGGGTGGGGGGGAGAATAGATGCCACCTTCCTCGAATGTTCTGGAGATCAAGAGGGTGATATCTACTTTTTTCTCCCAGTGGTAGAGGCTGCCCAGGTGCCCCAGCCACTAAAATAACCATGGGGCACAGGCACTGAGAAGCTTTCTTGTCAGGGGACAGAGGAGAAACCCCATGTGAGCACACACACAGGAGACTATCAGATGAGGCTAAAAAGTGCAATTAAAGCAGAACAGACACACCACTGGCTGAACCTTATCAGATGACGCAATGGCTGAGCTGTAGCTGCTCTGTCCTCCATCCATGACTATTGCACAGTTTTTCATTGATGGTCTTTCCCCATCAATTGCTGCCAATATTGCTGCTATAGAATTAATGTGTGATCATGTCCTGTCCTGACATAAGGCAGTCATGTGATGTCACTTTCCTACTCTCCCTCACTCCTACCCAACTATTCCCAATCACCCTGTTTTCTCTTTTAAAAAAACTTTTTCTTTTCTCTCCCCTCACCTTTGCCTTTCATAATGCCCAAATTATGAAGAGAGAGAGAGAGAGAGAGGGGGGGGGGGAGGAAAGGCATGATGATGGTAAACCAGTAGGCACAGTAAGGAGCATGCTTGGAGTCCCAGGCCGGCAATGGGTGCTACAGTGATGCAGACACGTGTAATAGGGACTGCTTTTCATTAAGAAAATTGTGGTGAGAATGGGGGCTCGTGTGATCATTTTTACAGAGAGGGACACTCCACGCCATGTAGAATTGTAATTGAGGCATGCAATGCCTGTATGAACTTTAAATAGGGATCTCTCAGGAGAAAACTAGGGTAGTTTTCTATCCAGATTAAGGGGCCAAAGAAGGTATTCTACACAGAATTACAAGGATCAGAAGGGCATTATCCTAAATAATATCCTAAATAATCAATGCAATTAAATTCTTAATTTAATTTACACAAAGGCTATGTATAGTCTAAAACAAAACAAAACACAGAGATGCATCAAAGAAAAACACACAATATGCAGAAGGCAAACTGACATGCTACAAGAGCCCCTCATAAATCCCCCCTCCAGCATCACCCAGTTCAGTTGCCTTGGTGGTTTCCAGGCTTCTTGCACACCAGTACACACCTTTGCTGGGTCCCTTAGGGGCAGCACTGACTTTTTTCTCTTCCACTTTGGGTACATGTTCAATAGGGCCTGACACCAACTGTCCTTCAGTCTGGGGCTTATCGTAGATGTAAGAGCCTGCCCCTCCAATGTTCACACCTGAAAAGGGAGCAAAAGAAATCAGAGCAGCTTGGTACAATAAGCTGTCCCATCCTCCACAACATCTACAAATTTTGAAGAAGTGATACATTAATCAATACAGTAGGAATCCAAGCAAGCTCATTGTGTCTATCTGTTTCCATCTAGGATTCAATAAATGCTTTCCCTGGTTTCCAGTGAATGGAGAAAATGAAGATATGGCATAAAACAGAGTATCTTTTACTCCAGTGACTATGAGCTGTCCCAATCTGGCCTATGAAATCATTTTATGTTTTAATCATTTAATTATGATGATTTTATTTTGTTTTATTTTGTTTAATTGTTAATTGGATTTTAATCATGTTATTTGTTTAATAATGTTTTAAGGGGGGGGGGAATCGTTCTTTATTGTAATTGTGTTTTATGCTGTAAACCGCCCTGATTGGGTAACCATTGGGCAGTATATAAATAAATATTATGATGATGATGATGATGATGATGATGAAAAGATACCCCAAAGCCCCATTCTTTGGGGAGTCACTTCCACTTGGCTCATGCAACCCATTGGGATTACAAGTGGGGAGGAGGAATTCCTTTGCTACTACTAATCAGAGGTTGGGCATAGAAGTAAAGAACCCTCTCTATTTCACCACTTGCTTTCACAAAGGTAAAGACTAATGGCATGTGGGGGAACTCCCCATTGTTATCTCTGAATGGAAGTAAAAGCAGGGAACTTTGCCTACCTGAGGAAACTACAAGACAGGCAAAGCTTTCCAGACCAAGCTGCCAGTTGCAGTGATGCTCCTGGGCAGGCATCTTACCTCTGAGTGAGACGTGCTGTTTGTAGGGAAACCTATGTGCAGGGAAATCCCAGAGGCTAATGTTATCAGGGGCCATCCCTAGCATCATGTAGCCTATAAAGGCCAGCTCCCATCTGATTTAAAGACATCAGATTCTGTCTGATCTTGGAATCTAAACAGGGTCATCCCTGGTTAGTACTTGGATGGGAAACTGCCAAGGAATACTAAGTGTTGTAAGCCATATTTCAGAAGAAGGAACTCGAAAAAACCACCTCTGAGTATTCTTTCCCTAAGAAAACCCTATGAAATTCATGGGGTCACCATAAGTTAACAGATGATTTGAAGGCAGGCACTTGCGCGTGCGCACACACACACACACACACACACACACACACACTCCTTTTAAATTCATATGGGTCTAAAAAATAGGAGAAGACACAGGACACCACCCAGTCCACCAGAGTAAAGCTAAATATAAATGCATGTTTGTGAAAAAGCACACATGCACAATCCTGTGTGAAGGAGAAGATTGTGGTGGTGTTGGTTGGGGGAAGAACTGCAGCAGGAAGAGTACACTGTACAGATGAATATAAGATGTTTTATGAGTCAAACCTCTGGTCCTTCTAGGCCAGTATTGTCAATACTGTCTGGCAGTGGCTCTCCAGGGTTTGGGGTAGAATTCTTTCCTAGCTCTAGCTGGAGATTCTGGAAATTGAAACTGATATCTTCTGCAAGCAAAAAAAGGGTCTTTGCTGCTGAACTATGATCCTACCCCAAAAGTGCTGAACTACACACACACACACGCACAGGGCACACCCTTTCTGTGCTATCAGTCATGCCCACCCACAGTGTCTCTCTCACATATGGCTGCATGTAATGTTTTGATCCACCCAAAGTAGCTCACATTCCAATTACACCACAACCAGATAAGGTGTGTCCCATTAGAGATGCTTGTAGAATTACATCAACACAGATCTGGATCTCTTTGGCAGGCTTTGAGAAGAATTGTGCAGAGAACGATACAATCAAAGACAGAAAGAACAATGCAGCAGCGTTTCTTTTGGAAGCTGAAAGGGAAACATACCTTTGGGTCCAAACAGTGTTGCATAACAGGGTTTATGGCAGTAGGGCTTCCCATCATGCTAAGACAAGGAAATGGCAAGTGTTAGACTAGCCAGAATTTGTGAAAAGGCAAATAAAACAATTAGCTATCAAACACTCATTATCACACATGATAAAACAACATGATTAAAAGGAGGGGGGATGTGAAGTCAAAGGCTTTCATGGCCGGTGACCATAGTTTTCTGTGGGTTTTCTGAGCTATGGGGCTGCATTCTGCCATGCCACCACCCTCTGAAGATGCCAGCCACAGATGCAGGTGAAACGTGAGGAATAAACTATTCCAGAACGTAGCCGCACAGCCTGGAAAACCCACAGAAAACTGATGAGGGGACTTTTTAGGTCTGGGGCCAAACTCTAATCTGAGAAGGGTCACATTCATTCAGGAGTCACATTCTAACAGTAGCCCATTCAAAGTGGATGGGGCTAAATATAATTCTCACCAAGAAATTAAATTAAAATTAAGTTAAATTAAATTAAATTACAAATTAGGCATTTTCCCATTAAGAAAAATTCACTTTTACATGTCTACTCAGGAGTAATCTCCAATGCAACAGCCTCCCAGGCTGCAAAACACAGTTCAGTCTTCTTTCACTGACAGGAGACAGCAGAAGATGTTTGCATTAGAATGGGGAAACCCCCATGAGCTGCATCTTTGTATTAAAAACTACAATACAACAGAATGTCTTTGTTCAGAGCAGCCACATCCATTTACAGTTTAGCCATGATAACACCCAATGGTAGGAGAAGAATGAGAAAAAAGGCTACAATACCCTGCAAACACCACAAGATCATGCCATTTCAGTGATTTGTTCTGAAATATTTAATCTGATACTTCACAGTCAATGCATTCAGGGTGGTTGTCATATACTTTACAAAACAATCAAATAATTAAAGAAGTAGACAACAGCCAAAAAGCATTCACACAGGGACAGAACCCAAAATCTGTCAAAATAGACACATCATTTATAGCTGGCAAAAAGTAGTAACAGGGGACCTGATGCCTTCTACTGTGGAAAGGAGCTAAAGTCCAGGAAAAGGGCTTTTCTTGCTCCTTCTAGAGTTGCTGCAGATGTTCAGAGTCAAGAGGTGAGGTTACAAACAACCAAATTATCTTGCTAACAAGAAAATGTATGGCTTCCTATTCCCACAAGCCTTCCCAATCTATAAAAGCCTGCTGCAATGACATACCAAATACCATTCTGACTGCCCTTTCCTTACCTGGCAAACAAGAGTGGCATGTAGTGGCAGGAGAATAATTAATCTCTTCCTTCACTTTTCCTCATGCAGGGGCTCATGGGCAATGTTGTCTATCAGAGGAAACTGCAGTACATCTCCCAAGTATAAGCTGCCCAGACAGCATGTCAATTCAAATCATACTTCAACAGAGAAAGTCTTCTAAGCTTTGTTTCTGAGCCTCATGCCTTGGCATAGCTACCCTTTTTTACCCTCTTTTTGAATGAACTGGGGGTGTGAGGTGTTCATTTTTATGAGTCTTGGCTCAGTTAAAAAAAAAAGTCCTCCCCAGTTTCAGTGAAGGAAGAATTCAAATCATTTTCTACAATTCTGATAGTGGCATATGGGGAGATTAAATAGGAAGAAATGATCCTTATGGTAGCTTTGAGGTCATAGTAGTAAAAACACTCAACAACGCTACATAGGCACATTGAGCAAAAGAATGTATAATCTATCAGGAGTGGTGCATAAAAGCATCTCTAAAATACCGTATATATATCAGGCCGATCCAAGAACTCAAAACTACCTTTTGGTATGGAGAGATTAGCTGTAGGGATTAATTCCTTCAGCCTACACATTTGGTACCTCTCTGGTGTCACCTTCAGTTCTACAATAAATTAACACTCTTGGAATTTGAGAATAAGTTAATTTGTACTGATTAAAAAGAATTTGGGGAAGGGGTTAATCTAAAAATGGGAAAATGACTGGATTACCTAGTTATGTCCAAGTGATCATAATTCATAGTGATCAACTCTTTTCATTTTTTTTATCCATCCCAGAAGACAGACTACAGGCATAGACTACCCCTATGCCATTTTATATTTCCTTATTTGAAATGTATTGATTAATTTAAAGCTAAAGAACTGAATTAAGAATACTTTCTTCAGGGGTGCTGGATTCAAACCCAGTCATGGTGGTTCTGATTAGAAAAGGTGTTCTTATAGACAGGAAGATAAAGGGGATCAGAAATTTGGAGTGAGGAAGCAAGAAAATAATTCTGTAACAACAGCATAAATTGTTCTTATTTTCCCAAGCTTTATGTTCTTTCTTCAAAACTCAACTTGTCCCTCTACACACAGTGACTTTATAGCCATCATTTTAGGTCTTTCAAACTTCCTTCTCAAATAATTTCTTGAGCACAGGCAACAGGGCTCTCCCCCCTTCGCTTGATCCTGGTCTTTCTGGTACCCTGAACATCCTCTTGAGCACAAGGATGGTCTCCCTCCTCAGGGCCTTTCCATAAAAGAGAAACCTGGTCTGGTGACCAGAGAGACAAGAAGGAATCTGAGGAAAGGAGGAAGAAGTGTCAGCTGAAGTGACCAGTTGGGTTTGTGGAAGGAGACTATGAGGAAGAAATATGGACAACTCAAAAGAGATATCTATTGAGACTCAAGGGAAATCCTATATATGATTCATTACTGGTGCTTACTTTCATCTACTTTGAAGCACGATCCTACTCTCTAGTTACCTGACAATGTCAGTATGCCACCTTTTCTCCTCATAGTGAACTAAATGTGTGTTTTCTCTGCAACACGCACACACTACAGCCAGACCATTTTAGGCATCCTTCAGTCAAGTCAGCACCAACACATCTATTAATTATACCAGTAAGGAAACCGCTTCCTGAGAAGAAATGGGTGTGTGTGTGGAAGAGAAAAGAAAAATCCTATTTATCTGTAACATCACTTATTGTTTTCCATTATTCAGACACCTTTCTTCTTTCAGATACTCTTCCACTCCAGATCATTACGCAGTTCATGCCCCAGAGGCCCAGCTAGCAACAGGGGCACTATCAGCTCCCTACTGTCAACAGGAGATGATTTCTGAGAGGAAACAGTGATAAGGCAGGAACATATTTTCCCTTTAACGCAAGGAATGAGGAGCCACTTGTGCTTCTATCTGTCAAAGCTGCCATAGAAGGAAACAACAGACACGGCCAGCAGGCACAGAGAATAGTCTTCTCTCTCTTAGCAGCCATAGCCACCTCATCTGTGGCATCTGGGGGGCAGTGGGACGGAAGAGGCGGTGGAGTGCCATGAAGAATTCCATGTACCTCTCACACCCCACATGAAATAAAGAATGAAAAATGGTCGGGCAAGACTCCTCTCCCTCTAAGGACAGATCCCAAGCAGGAGGAAATGTGCTAGACTTCCTGGCAAAGTGCTCAAGTGACGGCTAAATGCACATTTAGCGAGAAAGTGTTTTTGGGGTGAGTCACTTTCTCCAGCTTTCTCCAGCAGTATCAATAAATGACTCCCAGTTAGGGCACTTCTTTGATGTGTGGACACACCCTAGTTTTCATTTCTACTTACAATATCATAATGGGAAGAATTAACTGTTTTGTCTAAAACTAGGAATGGCAAGATCCTGGCAGTGTATTCCTATCCCACCTAATGCACTTTGTGTATCTTTAAAAGAGAGAGAATTGTGTGGCTTTCAGATGCTGATGAAGAGGCAGTCCCATTAAGCTTAGTCAATCGTGAGGAACAGTGGGAGTTGCAATCCAGAACATCTGGAGGGCCACACAATCCCTCTTTCCCCATCCCACCTGGCATCCACGATGTTTCACTATCCACTCTTTGGCTCTCCAACATTTAAACAGTTTTGCACTTAAGAAGCCAGAATTACACAGAATGGCTATGGCGGTCTAGTTGTAAATGTACTAACAACTCTAGCTTTCTTGAACATCACCACCATTGGAACAAGCCCCAGATTAAAATCAAGGGCCAGCCAGCAAACAAATACGCTTTTGTGTTCCTTTAAGCAGAATATTTGGTGTTGTTTTCTTTTGTGAGCTTGAAAGGAATTTCGCCCCAAAACCGGGCTCCTTCTAAAACTTTTAAACCACAGCAGCAAGATAGTACATAAATACCAAAAACATTAGGAGGAAATCAAGGGGAATTGTAATGATGTGGCACAAACATGAAAAGATGTACATCACTGGACCAATCAATGGGCTCAGCCCACAATTTGGAGCAGGGCACTAAATCCTCAAATGTTAAAAAAGAGGACGAAATCTCTGAGCCATATTGATCCTGAGATATCAGTTAAAATGTTTCAGTACTTCTGGGAAGCCGTGCTAGCCATAAATATATATGCAGACTGACCACCATCCTTGGGAGGAAGGTTCTAGTTCATTAGGAATCTATAAAAACAAAACAAAACCCTATCTTCATGGAGCACTGATTGCTGCACTGAGAAAGCAACTGAACAGTTTCCAATTTTAGAGTAGCTGTGCTTGAAAAATAGCATTCTGCCAAAGGAAATCAAGCTCACTGATGCTGAGTGAGGTGAGGTGAGGTGAAGGTAAGAATGGAAAATATCAGCCCTACACATTACAGCATTTTTGCTATGCTATGGGAGAGGAAGAGAATAGTATATGAAACCCCTGTTATATAGTCCAGGGTTTCTACCCAGGAAAAGGTGGGAAGAAGGGTTGGTTGAAGTGATTCAGGTTGCAGTGCTAAGCAGGCTTAGCTGAGATGAATACAGTAGAAGTTTTTTCTATGTAAGTGTGCACAGGAATGTGCTGTAAGGCTGCACTTTCTATTATTTGGAATTTAGCCCTACCAAACCCAATATGTATTTTTGAGTAAGCAGATCAGAAGCAAGAGGATATTTCTTGTCGATTTTGATTTTTAGTATAAATTGCAGCATAAACTGTAGGAGTTAGTGTCTGTAGAGCCACAAATCTGGCTGCAATTGCTAAGGTTTTGACTCATGTTTGGGGAAGAGGATGTGTGATGGAATCATTCATTTACAGGTTCCCAAATGGCACATTAAGATCTAATCTCAGTGAAGGATTGGCATGAGCTAACAAAGTGATCCAGACATTCTGTCAAAAGAATAATCTTGAGCTGCGGACAGGCATGTAGGCTGTTCTGGATGTGACTGCACTTTCACTAAAACAAAGAGAGATATAGCCCAACAGTACTCCCAGCCCTTGCTAGCCTGCTAGACAGAGGGGTGATAATGGTGGGCTGAACAACTTTTTCTGGGGAATGCTAACCTTGCCACGAATACACATGCCCTGGCATGTCCTATCCTACATTTCTTCCAGTCTAGGAAACAAGGTATTACACAACATGAGTTATAACAAAACATAGGTAAAACAATTTATAATACAAAAGATTTTATAAACCCCCAATAATATTACAAATACTAATTTAAAACAATTTAAAACATAGCATTTGCTTCCTCCCCATTAAAATACCTGTTTAAATATAAAGATCTGCTAAAATAAATACAGGGAAGTGGCCAACCTAGCTTCCCAAAGCCACTGAGGAGGATTTATCACATGTCCTCACAAAATGTTCCTGTGATTATGATGTTAAAACTTGGGCAAGTTCTTATAGAGCAGTGGCACATGTGCCCTCTCTGGCATACAGAGCTCTCTGTGGGCACCTGCCGTCTGTCACTTCAATAGGAGTATAATAGGAGATCGCACCTGTTCCTCATCTTCCCCCACCCTCCCATCCCTTCAGCTGTCTCTGGGGAGGCAGTTAAAGGAATGGGAGGGCAGGGGAAGAGGAAGAACAGGCCTACGTTGGCTCTTCCTCTTCCTCCCATCCCCTTAACTGCCTCACCAAAGACAACTGAAGAGATGGGAGGGCAGGGGAAGAGGAAGAGTCGATGTGCACCTGTTCCTCCTTTTCCCCCACCCCTTCAACAGCTAGCATGAGGCTGAGAGAGTGTACCTTCCTCACCCACCCCGGAAGTCCTGCCTCTGGAAGGCAGAGGTCCTGCCCCCCAGTAGTCCCCCCCCCCCAGCACCAGGTGAAACCTGGAGCAGGAACACCACTGAGTTTGGGCACTCGGCCTCTAAAAGGTTCAGCATCACTGTTATAGAATGATTTGGGCTGAGATCTTGCATTGGGAGATGTATCTCTGGCACGTGGCTATAATGTGCCAACTACTGAAAACCCACCCAACTTCTTGGTATGGCAGTCCACCCCACAGATGCCATTTCAGTGCTGGTGGAGAGAGGAAGGAGTGGCATAGAACATCCAGGTGTTGTCTTATGGCAGGATATACAGCAATGTCTTCCTCAGAGATCTCTCAGGGGTCCTCCAGTGGTCCCTGAGGATGGTGTTATTGTTATGTCTCTATAGGAAAAGAGCTTGATGCTTTTCTGCTGCTCGCCCTGCTCTCTATCAGCACAGAAATGGCTGTTGGGGGGGGGGGGGGAAGACACACTGACTTTGGGGACACTTTGCTTGTTGAGCAGCTGGAACAGAATTTCAACCTCCACAATGAACTCAAAAAGTATGATAGTGTACGTTGGACTTACACCACTGTATCTCACTAACAGGATGCCAGCCACTGGCTTTCAGACAATCTACATCCAGATATGTCATAGCCAGCACTTTCAGCTGCGTATGAAACAGACTGGTAGTCATTGGAGAGCCCACCCACTTTGCCATGCAATATAAAGAACAGTTTATATGAGGATATCTTGGGAAGGAGGATGAAAACAATGTGCTCTGTTCTCGTGCCTAGGGATCCTTGAGTATATGCTGTTCTACTCAACAGAAATCTACCTATGTCAGAGCTGTGGAAAATTTCTTGGCTTGGGGAACTCTAATTGAGAAATGGTCTGTGGGGCCTAATTCCAGCATCTGGTGGGGCTAGTCTGAGCTGAACCTGAAGAATCCTTCTTCTTTCTTGCCTAAGATACTCTCTATCATGCATCAGAGATAACAGCAAAAGAAGGCTGTGGGTGGATAGGGAACTGCAGCTGGTCTCCAACCTTTTAAAACAACATAACAACCAGTGATCAGCCTCTAAAACACCAGGGATGAGGACGTGTGATTCTCCAGATGTTGGCCCAAACCTCCCATCAGCCCACACCACTTGACTACACTAGATAAGGCTCATATATAAGTTGCTTTCCAGCAATATATGAGGAAAAACATATTCCTCAATGCAGCTCTAGACAAAAATCCTTCACCTCTGTGGGCTTGTTGAATACATTAGGAATGTTTGATAAAGTTTGATGAGGCCACAATAAAACATCTGCCTTGAGTATGTGTCCACTTACAAAATTGAAAATAGGTAAATTTCAGAGCCGTTAAATTTTTTTAAAAAAAAAAACACGGTTCATCATGAACATACATGATTTTGCCCTAAGACTTGGTCCAGCTACCATCACATTAAAGATTAAAGACTGTCAACAGACCATGTCAGACTCTGTAAAGAATCATAGATTTCTTCAAGATTGGGAAACCAAGAAACCCAGGATCAAATTATATATTTATGTATGAACAGATGACCTCATTTGTGGTGGGGGGGGGGGGAAGCAAGCAGGCAAGTTAATTCCAAGCGCAAACAGTATGCACTTTCCCTCTCTGCTTATGCTCTTTCTTTTTTGTTCTTTAATTTTCTCTCTGGGCCTGACCCTCACACCATTGCTCAGGTAACTGTAATTTTTAAAACATTTAACATTATAAAGAGAGTCAATAAGTAGATTATATTATCTTGGACCTCATCTTGATTCCCCTAAACACCCATGTGTCAAATGTGGACTGGACTATTTAGGTACTAGGAGAACACTAGTTTGCACTATTCCTGTCTTCCAGATCTCTAGTGCTTCTATTCCATCACTCTTTTTGTGAAACCTTTCTTGAGGAAGAAATCTGGTCATCTTGAAAAGATTGCTTGTTTTTTGTGACCTCTGGAATTTTCTCATGGGCTATTATTATAAATGTTGTGTTGTTTGTGCGTTGCTGAGCAGCAGAACAGCTTTAAAAGTGGACTTTGTAAGTATATTCATCTCCCTCCATTATTAATCATGCTCAGAAACCAGAAAGTGAGGAGAAAGGAATCAGAAAAGAACTAAAGTGGAAAATCATTGTCCAGACACCAGTCTACCCCTTGAAGAACAACTGGGTCGACCTATTTTGGTAAATCTGCTGCCCAGGCTACTATAAATAGTAGTCCTATTCTCTTTTTCTCTATTTTCAGAAAAATATGTACAGTTCAAGAAAAAATGTATGTGCTGTAGTTCAAAATTCAAACCATACAAGAATTTGTTGCTGCTGTATGCCTTACAGTTATTTATGACTTATGGCAACCCTAAGGGCAACCTATCACAGGCTTTTGTTGGCAAGATTTGTTCAGAGTGGGTTTGTCTTTGCCTCCCTCTGAGGATGAGAGAGTATAGCTTGCCCAAGGTCACCCAGTTGGCTTCTATGGTCAAGTGGGGATTTGAACTCTGACCTCTAGAGTCAAAGTCCAATGCTCTCAAACCACTACATCATGCTGTCTGATGTTAGTTGATGTGATAGCTGATAACAATGTGAAAAGTAAAATGAATAGCTCAGTCTCCTTCAGAATCCCAGCTCCAAATACAGCTATTTCTTCTACCCTTGTCAAAGATACCCACTACAGAAAAGTCATAACAGTATTTACTGACTGCCATCCATGGCTCCCAAAGCAGTGCATAATATAATGTATTATTGTTGTGTGCCTTCAAGTCATTCCTGACTTATGGTGACCCTAAGGCAAACCTATAATGGGGTTTTCTTGTCAAGATTTGTTCAGAGGAGGTTTGCCATTGCCTTCTCCTGAGGCTAAGAGCATGTGACTTGCCCAAGGTCACCCAATGGGTTTCATGGCCAAGCGGGGAATTGAACCCTTGTCTCCAGAGTTGTAGGCCAATACTCAAACCACTATGCCACCCTGGCTCTCTAATAATATAGGTAAAGATCTCTGTTACTAAGCCTAAGAGCCGGAGTTATCAGAGACTATTCTGTGATCGTGTGGCCAGCATGATTGCACAGAACACTGTTTACCTTCCCAGCAAAGTGGTACCTATTTATTTATTTGCATTTGCATGCTTTCGAACTGCTAGGCTGGTAAAAGCTGGAACTAGTGATGGGAGCTCACCCCATCATGCAGCACCTGGGCCTTGAACTGCCAACCTGCCGATCTTGCAATCAACAAAGTCAGTGTCTTAATCACTTGAGCCACTATGTCTTTACTTTTTTGCAATATATACAAAACATTATTTAAAAGCATATTTAAAAAACTAATGTTGGAAACAAAAGGTCACATGGAGCAATACAATTCGGAGCAATACAGTTCTGACCACTCACCAGAAGCTTGTCAAGGATGGAAACAGAGTGACTCCCTTGCAGGTGGGGGGAGTTCTACTACTAACATGCTTCTGACTGCCTCTTGCACATATCTGTGTAGCCTCCTGGGGTAATGGGACACACTACTAGGTCTCTGGTGCAAATGTTAAATTCTGGATAGACTAACATGGGAGATTCCACTAAAATTACTACAGACTACTTGCCAATTGTACCAAGATGAGGAGTTTTAGTTCTGATTTTAGAATATTGGCACCCATTTAATGCCATGCAATGTGAACCTATCAATAATATGATAAAGGCGGTGATTCCAGACAATGCCATTACAGACTTAAGACTGGTATTACTCTGTTTGTAAAGCTGGGGTTTCCCTCTTCTTCTTAGTATCTTTTTATGGTATCCATAATGCCTCCCTCTTGCAATTAAAATATAATACTCTTCCACATTAGTGTTGTCAATTTCTGAACTTTCTTCAATGTTCTTCTCTCACAGAATCTGTATGCTAAACATGTATGCAGAGACAAGGGAAAATGCACACATCTTTTGACCTATGTACATAAATAACAATCACATAACACTGTCTCCTACCCCGACTTGCTGTTGCTCATGACTTGCTGTTCCTTTTGATAAAATTCACAGCACAGAGCTGGAGCCACCTATTCAGCATATAAGATTACAGCTGTGTTGCAGACAAACACTACACAGTCTGAAGAGAGGCAACCCAACAGGCTTTAATATTTTTCCATCCAGTTTACAGACCAAATGCACACAACTAAGAGATTTAGAGCATACGATACACAAGAAGTGTCTCACTTACCTCAGCATGTCCACCAGGGGTCAGGGTCTTGTTGCAGCGCTCACATTTCAGACAAAACTTGTGCCAATCTTTTCCCAAAGACGTTACTTTCTCAGCTTAATAGTAGAGAAACAAAAGGGAGAAAACCAATTAAAACTATAGATCTGCAAAAATCCATAAACCAGAAATTCTCAAAGTTTTTCCTCCCCTCCAGCCAGGATCATTTTAGAGGGTTGAAAATTACTGAGGATGGCTTGTCACAAAATGATGGTTGAATGAGGACTGCATCATATTTACAAAACTTCAGCATGAGATTTTATAGTTTCTGATGCTCTACATTTCAGAGTGCCAGCCAAAAATACAAATAATAATTAAAAAATTAAAATGTGCTAATCATTCATGTTATTCTTAAATCAGCTACTGGAAATCTCACCTTTTCTAATGGTGGAATCCAACACCCTGGGTGTGGGTTTAACTCATAAAATGGATTCAGCTTTTATGTTACTGAAGCCATCATCTGAAATGTGTGATTGGTTCTACTGACAGTAGAACCATTTAGGAAATGGTGTGTATTTGTTCTTTTGAGGAAAGGAAGGAAGGAAGGAAGGAAGGAAGGAAGGAAGGAAGGAAGACTCAGAGCTACTGCCTTTATATGGTTGGACCAGTATGGTATGCAAGACTTTTTTTCCAGATGCTTCTGCTGGAAGGTACTGTCTCCTTCCTCTGTGACATGCAAACAGACCTCATGCTGGGCAAATTTGTTCCTGCAAGAATCACCACTGGTAGCTCTCAGTAGCTCATGGGAAGCATTTTCTTTGGCCACTAACCATTACTCCAGTCTGGCATGTATACTAACAGGTACCACTGTCATGTGTTGCTCTTCTGGAGCACAAGGTCCAAGAAGCTGTGAGTTCTGCTGGAGCACAGGTGGGGAAGGGTGAAGAGCACAATGAAGTGGTGGTGAAGGCTCACAATCTGTCCTGCTTCAGGCTGGACGCCAGACTGGAGTAACTGCTGCCAATAGTGTACCCCAGGGGTAGGCAACCTGTCCCCTTTAAGGGCCGAGGGACTTCAGCTCCCAGAATCCCAGGAGCTATTGGCCAACATGGGACTATTGGCCAACATGGCTGAGGCTTCTGGGAGCTGAAGTCCCTCGGCCCTTAAAGGGGAAAGGTTGCCTACCCCTGGTGTACCCTCTTCCATCTAGGATTGCGAGAGTGAAAACTGGAGATGGCTCCTGTACCCTTAAAGGCTGTGAAGAAGGAGTAATTTTGACAGGTGTTGCTTGTTCCTTGGTTTCCTAACAAGCAACCCCTGCTGAAATTCCCACTTCTACACAATCATTAAAGGTACAAGAACTGCCTCCACTTTTCAATCTGGCAACCCTAGCATGGATTGGTCATGTCTACAGCAAAATATGAATTTCAGGGGTACTGCTCCTATGGGAAACACTGGCAATTTATGCTGTTATTTTTAAAGCATTTTAAAATCACACTTCTCACACAAAGAATTCCAAAAGCTGACATACTGACACAAGAGAACCGAAGCAAATGCAATGCGGTCTTCTTCCTGACACTTGAGCACAAGAGCCACCTTCTCCTTCCAGATCAGCAGCAGGAAATGTGGGGCGAATATAAACCAACAGGACAAGACTAGGGAACACAATAAAGTAGCTGGCATCTCAGTTTCCCTTATAGCTGAAGCCTTCATTGATACTGTGTGGACTGCTAGATCAAGTAACTGCCTTTTAATATTTTAGGCTGTTTTCAAGATATAGCATACCTGCTTGGGACTTCCACCTTGACTGCAATTTTATCAGCTTCCTGGGAGCATGCTAGAGCTCTTTCTTGTATTGGTTAATAGGGCCAAGAAAGAAATAATCATTTTACTCATTTTGCTTCAGATTAGACCTCAGAGGTAGAATGATTGGAACTACAAGCATGGGGAGAAATTAATATCTTTTTTTCTCTCTTCACCAATATCAACAGCTGCAGACTCAATGACTAACCATGGAAGACCTCTTCCAGTGGCTAAGAAAGAAATCCCAAACTTACACAGAAGTAAGAATAATTGGACATAGCAGTACCCGGTCCTAAACATGTTTAGAATTACTGTATGGAATCCAAATGCCTTTGAAGGACACAAGAAAGAACTGATCAAGTAGCAATATCCTTTTAGAGACATGAAATGGCATCGCCCGATTTGGAGCTTAGTCTGAAGTTATCACTTGACTTCCCTCATCACCGAACTGCCAGGCAGGTCCTGTGCTCAGCATCTGGCAAAAAAACCTAAATCCAGTCTTTAGCAGTGCCTCTTAAAAATTAAGGAATAGCCAGTAGTTTTTTCCTACTATAAACAAGCTATAGTGTGATTTCTTTAAAACTTTGGCTTAAGGTACATTCATCTTATCCACCCTCTATGCCCTCTTGACTATTCAACTTGCCCCCAGCAGCATGGAATGTGTTGAAAATATTGAAATAAAAGAGAAAACAAGTTAGACTCATGTGTGAGAATCTCCCCCAGAATGGCATGGTGCCTATCAAGCATAGGTAATTGTTTGTCTTGCCTAAAAACAAAGGTCACTCCCCTCCAAAGGAACACAAACAGAACAGAGTTTCCACTGGCAAAGGGAAGCAACTTGCGTATGTTTTCCAATCAACTTCAAAAACACTTTATAGATGTCATCCAGGATTAGTCGTAACGTAAGGCAGACATGTAAATAATGTTATTGCTGCTGCTAGAGTCACCCCTATTCACACCACTCATGCTAAACATATGTATAGTGGGGGAGAGATGTGAAATTTTGGCATCATGAGTCAAAATAACATCACTACCTTTGAGCACTATGTGCCTTGCCTTGTGTATGGTGAGGGCAACATCTTTTGCAGCATTGTCTCAGCAGCAAAATGTCTTGAGCAGGTCCTGAAAGCACCACAGATTTTAAAAAGGAAAGAAAAGAGTAGTGCCATGTCATCTTAGATAAAAGTGAAATTTATTGGTGGCAAATGCACTGTATCTCTGAACAAAATATGCTCAGGCCAGATCCCTAGTGGGCAGGCCCTTTTTTACTTACACACATCCAACATTCAACATAAAATTCATACATACAGGTATGTTGGTATAGTGTGATTATGTTTAGCACACACCTATTATTATTACACTGACATAAATAAGATTTTTACTGAAATTTATGGATTGTTCTCTCTCTTGTGAAAGACACACTGAATAAGGTACAAAACCGAGGTACAAAACCAAAGGCTGGCATGAGAGATAGGAGGGAAAATTGCATCCATATGATTGTCTGTGGCAGTCTGTGTTGGAAGGAATTATATTTGGTTCTTTTCCAGCAATGCAGCTATAACCAAGAGGGAGCTCTTCCTCTTTCGTGAAAGAGATATCCAATAAGAGATTGCTTGTTTGTATTGGATGTAATTAATTTTTATGATGAAATATTGTTAAATATATAACTATAGCCTGGCTCTGTTTCCACTCTGTTTTCTCATACTAGACCCTCCACCAAGGAAGGAATACCAAGTTCCAAATAGGCCAAATCTATGGAATTAATAATTAAAAAAAAAACTAAAAATACCATTGGCAGGACAAATTTTCATCCAGCAACAAACATAAATACTGGCTGGGCAGGATATCCTCCCAGTTACTGTTGTTGTTGTGTGTCTTATTGAGAATAAAAGCTAGATCAAGTCTAAATACCACTGAATCCTTGTGAAAAATACAGCGCTCTTAAGGACCAAAAGTCCTCTTAGCTCAGACACTCTCCAAGCCAAGGTAACAGCAACAAAAATAGAACTTTCCAAGTTAGAAATTTAAGATCTGTGCAATAGGCAATTTGAATAATGCCTGCAAAACAATATGCAAGTCCCATTTGGGAATCTGTAAACTGGAGATGGTCTTTATCAAAAACATTCATTTCAAAAAATTCTTAATGTAAGGGTGTCTAGAAATAAGTAAAAAATTCTCCCCCTTCAAAACAGACGCTAAATCTGACTCCACTGTTTTGAAGTATTAATACTCAACCCTCTATTCAGACCAAATGGTGAGAATGCCAAAACCAAACTAATGGAGACTTTTTGGAAGACATCCTCTTTTACAATTGCTTCAGCCATAAAACACATACCTCCTGACGTCACAAATGGTTCTGTATGGCTGCCAAAATTATCTGAGCAACTTTGTCAGAATAACTCTTGGATTTCTTTCAATTTGCCCCACTCAGTTTCCAAGTCTATACTTGTAACCAACTTGGATCTGGATGAAGAAGCCCTTTTTGGCTTAACAGCCATGGTGGAAAATGCCAACAGTCCTTTCTCTTCAGACTTGCCACGTTGGAAAATCAGGCTCTGTAAGGCCAAAAGAGTGCTCTGAGAATCACCTCTACTCTATTCATCCTGATCTTTCAAGTCACTACCATTCAGGACCTGGAAACAAATCTGGGCAATCTGTAATTTCTTTTTGAAGCAAACAAGCCCACCCTTGTGATGCCAACTACCTGAACTACCCTGTGAAACATGAAGGTATCCAGATACCATTCTCCCTGATTTAAGTTTTTCTTGTTCATCCAATCCATTTTGGTACTGACTTGGTCCTAGAGATATTTGGCCTGGAGTAAAAACAGATCTGCCACAGGAGTCCCATCTCTTGCAGCAGGAATCCCGTTTATTTCTGGATCACTTCTTTGATATATGACAACAGCAGAAAAAATATTATTTGTTCAAATTTGTAAACACACCGATGCATGAACAGTGAAAAATATATCATTAAGGTTGATAAGTTAGCCCAAATGGCCAATTTAACATGGATTCTAAAGTTTAACCCAGCTAAAGCCTTTTTGAAAGACTGAAATTTCTATTGAAAAGAGATTTCATCTAAACATTAGAAGATCTTCCTGAAGGTAAGAACAATGGATCACACTCCCTCAGAGAGTGGTGGTCTTCTTTTTTGGAGGTTTTTAAACAGAGGCTGGATGGCCATCTATTTAGGGTGCTTTGATTATGTATTCCTGCATGGCAGGACATTGTACCAGATAGCCCTTGTGGTCTCTTCCAACACTAGGATACTATGATTGGAAACAGTTTACAAATTTTTTTTTAGCAAAAAGAAATCTGACAATGCAATAATCTGTAGCTATGGTTATTAGTAATTTTAGTAGGATTAGTTAGTTTGGTCTGTAATGGTAGAATAATATTTTCTCTTTTTTGTTTTTATTTTCATCACAAGCAAGATTGGGGAGCGGGGTTGTCAGAGTTTTCCAGTGTATTAGAACTATGTCTTTTTCTTTGTCTTTTTACCCTTTTCTCCTTCTCCTCTTTTTCTGTTTCATTAGACTGTTTGTACAACAAACAAATAAAAATTAATCATTAAAAAAGGAGTACCTTTCATGAAGGAATGAGAACACATCTCCCCCTGCTGATTTATGTAGGCTTTGACAGAGATGCTGTCTGAACAGACTAATACATCTGTGCACTGCATCAGGTGCTTCAGTGTTAATCGTACCACTTCCAGTTCCAGCTAACTGTTGCTTAACTTTCCTTGGTCTGAGACCAAAGGTCCTGCACCTTGACAATGAAAACTTTGATTCATCCACTGAAATTGGTACAGCTGCAAGCACTATTGCAAACATTGTTTTAAGATGAAATGGGCCCTTGGTATCCACTGGGGTTTGGTTCCAGGACTTTCCATTGATACCAAAATCTGTGAGTGCTTAAGTCCCATTTTTAAAAAAATGGTGTAGTGAAATGGAGTCCCTTATATAAAATGGCAAAACCAAGGATTGCTTTCTGCAATTTTCAAAACATAAATAGCTGAATCCACGGATGTAGAATCAATCCATGGATCTGGAGGGTGACCATATTCAATCACAGTTGTCCCTCCACGTTTGCAGGGGATAGGGATGCAGGGCTCCTGTGAAAGTGGAAGAATTGTGAATATAAACATATTTAACACAGGGAAAAAAAGTGCCTGTACAATCTATGGATTATTTGGTGTTTAACTGTGTCCTGCTGCACGTGTGTTCCCTCTCTTGCTCATTGGCTCACTCACTTAGGCAGGCAGGAGCAAGGGGATGGGATGGAAATGCAGAAAACCAAAATGGGGGTTTGGTTGCACCCCTGGGGCACATGTGTTCCCTCACTTGTTTACATGCTTGCTCACTCAGGTGGGCAGGGGGCAAACGGATGAGAAAGGAGAATGGGCAATCGAACTGGCAAGGTGACTGCACCTGTTGTGCACACATTCCCTTACTCACTCAGGGAAAAGACTAAGCACACTCTCATATACAGACACGACAAGCCATGAGAGAATGAGATTGGTGGTGGCCTCAGCAGATCTGGACTTAATAAGGGCTGCAAGTCTGTTCTTTCTTATCTCTATTTCTGCAGGTATTGTGTGCACACAGGGCAAGAGGCTCTGTTGGGGACTCCCTTCAATTCATTTTTGAACCAGTGACCCTGAGTTCTGGCATTATGAAAGTACCGGTAGAGGATGGGGAGGAAGAAAAACTATCTTCCCATTTTCTCCACACTCTTCTTTTATTCAATAAACCATCATAAATGCTCCCTTTGCACTTGCTATCCCATCCCCATTTCAAAAGCCTGCCATATCCATTGGGGGCATTGG
Organism: Phrynosoma platyrhinos; assembly: GCA_020142125.1. Taxonomy (NCBI): domain Eukaryota; kingdom Metazoa; phylum Chordata; class Lepidosauria; order Squamata; family Phrynosomatidae; genus Phrynosoma; species Phrynosoma platyrhinos. Next base: position 131,235,278 of record CM034706.1, on the reverse strand, counting down.
ATTTGCCTCCCTATTCACAGCTATGGATAACCCCCCTCCATCAGTTTTATTCTCTTTTTGGGATATGAGGAGGTGACACAGGATTCCCAAATGCAGCTCCTAGCTCTGCTGCCTCCACTTCCAGTCAAGGAACTTTCCCACACCTGAAGCCTCTCTCTGTCTCTCATATCCCCCATGTCCCACCACTTGCGGCTCAATGCGGTTGTGTGTGAGGGTGCGTAATCTTCCACCTACCTTCCCCGCTGCCCGTGCTGCCATCCCACCTAAGTGAGCAAGCCACTCTGCCAGTTTGATTTCCCATTCCCCTCTGTCTCATCCCCTTACCCTTGCCCACCTGTATGAACAAGGAAGGGAATGCAGGGGTGGCAGGACGCAGCCAAACCACCAACATGATATTCCACTCCTCCATCTCACCCCCTTGCCCCTGCTCACCCAAGTGAGCGAGACAGCAAAGCCAAACTGCCTGACTTAAATGAACACAGCTCAAGATGGATATTATCCAAGTCCCTGCATTGTCAACAAATCTGTGAATAATCAAATCCATAGAGGTGAAGCCCACAAATGTGGTGGGATGATTGTAAAGCGGGGGTAGGCAACCTAAGGCCTCCCAATTGTCTGAGGAACAGCAACCTGGCCCCCGGCTCAAAAAGGTTGCCTACCCCTGCTGTAAAGTATAGCTTTCCACTTTCTCTCACAGTCATTGAATTTTTAGGAAGAGTCCACTGTTTTGATTATCTATTTCTTTTTTCTTGTATCTTCTAGGGGTTTCAACTTTATCCTCAATAGTATAACTCTGTAGTACTGAATTTTAATTTTATAAATACATTTTATTAAAATAACCATATCAAAATCTATCAATATCAAAACTGAGAGCCTTATTATACTGGACCAATAGTCTTATTATACTGTACCTTAGTAAATAATCATACTTTCAGCTATACAAATCTTACTTCAGTCATTCTTGCAACCAGTTTTCTTAAAACAATAGAACATTTAAATATTAATCATGATTAACTCAACAGTTCCATCCAATTCATTTTTATTTATCTATTTACGTACTTTATTTATATGTTGCCTGTCTCTCAAAGTGGCTTCCATAACTTTCCATAACACATTAAAATTTTAACTAAATTATACTTTAGTTATCATTATTATTAAGGATACATACTGCTTATTCCTTTCATACTACTTATTCTTCCCCAACATTAACAGCTTTCCCAGACTTACTCTTCTCCTCCCTAACCTTAGTTTAATGTATTTAATTAAAGACAAATTAAATTTTCCATTGAATAATCTTTGGTGTGTCTGCATTTCTCTAATAGTTATAAGGACTTGCAATGCCATTGGTAAGATGATTACACTACTGGCAGTTAGAAGAAACAAAATAAATTTGTTATAGTCTCCACAGTAGGCTGATCAGACATCCTCCTTTTATAGGACATGTCCTACATTTCAGCCTTCTCTCCAGGAGTATTTTCAAAATGTCCTCCATTTTAGGCATGACTAAGAACCATGATTTTATATTTATATTAATGTTTTAGCTTTTATTTTATGACAGTTATGACATCTGGTCACCCTGCTCCATAGCAAATATTTTAAAATAATTTTCCATTACACTAATCACATGAACTGCAAATAATGATTCTACAATACTCAGCAGCTTTTAAAACAGCAGGCCCAAAGGTTACTGTGAAATACATGGGAGCGCACAGGAAATTTATTCCAAGAATGGGCCATGATTCCCATAGAGGCCAATAATGGCAGAGTCTCTGCATCTCTGGAAATGCAAGGTTCAGTTATCAACTCTGCTATTTATATGAAGCTGCAGGATGAAACTATCCAGAGGTCAGTCAGATATCAGTATCACACCTACCTCTATTTTTGTTTTGCAAACAAACCAGCATATGAATGAAAGCAAGCAGATTGCAACCAAGTCCAAACAAGGTGTAAGTGATTATAGGTGGCAGTAATGGCTGCTCACTTCTCTTTACTAACCTACCCCCCTTGCCACATACATCAACTGGAAGACCTAGGATTTCTCAAATGTCGAGATTACACATTTACAGGAGAACCATATTTGCTACCTCCACAATGTTTCAGTTAGTTTGTATACACTTTGCTAGTATGGTTACAGACCCTGCTCATCATCCAAGAGTTTTTGCTATGTGCCTTCAAGTCATTTCTGATTTATGGCAACCCTAAGGGGAAACCTATCATGAGGTTTTCTGAGGCTGGCAGTGTGTTACTCAGTGGGTCTCCATGGCTGAGCAGGGATTTTAACCCTGTTCTCCAGAGTTGTAGCCAAGTGTTCAAACCACTACACCAGGCTGGCTCCCTATCCGAGAGTTATAAGGTCATAAACTATCCTCAGTATTTTGCCTTGCCTCACTAGCTAAAGGGAGAAGGGGGTTCACCACTAGTCCCTTGGTTTTGTAAACATATGGCATATACTTAGCATTCAAGGGAGGGGTGTTTGCAGGCTTAGTGAAAACAGGACAGGCAGAGGTACAGGGGAACAAACAGGTCACAACCTGGTGGACTCCATATTTATTATCTACAACTGTATAAGGCTTGACCCAGCATGGGACAGGGATCTGGGGATCAAATGGTTTGCCTGCTGTCCAAGGGACTCTCTTCATCCCATGCACTCCAAGGTGCACCCTGGAGAAGTAAACATGGAACCCATGCTAATATGCTGTTGTTGTTGTGTGCCTTCAAAATGTTTCCGATTTATGGTGACCCAAAGGTGGGCCTATCATGGGGTCTTCCTGGCAAGATTTGTTCAGAGGAGGTTTGCCATTGCCTTCTCCTGAGGCTGAGAGCATGTGACTTTCTTTCCCAAGGCCACTTAGTGGGGATTTGAACGCTGGTCTTCAGAGTCGAGTCCAACACTCAAACCACTACACCAAGCTGGCTCTTGCTAATATACTAATCCATGCTAATCCTTGCCACCTGGGAGTGAGGTGGGCCATCAGTCCCAGGCCTCACTGGCCCCTGGCCTGGCCATGTTAGCCTGTACCCCCAAGGTCCCTTAAGGGAGGGGTAGGCAACCTGTCCCCTTTAAGGGCCGAGGGACTTCAGCTCCCAGAAGCCTCAGCCATGTTGGCCAATAGTCCCATGTTGGTCAATAGCTCCTGGGATTCTGGGAGCTGAAGTCCCTCGGCCCTTAAAGGGGAAAGGTTGCCTACCCCTGATTAAGGGGACCACAATACTAGGGGAAAGGACTGACAAGCAAACTCCATCTCCCCCAAAACTGGATCTGGACCCATAATACAGCCCAAGTTGTGGCAAAGTAAGAAACAAACAGAGTAACTGGACAAAGGTCATTTATACACAATAATGATGTGAATGAGAATCCTAGAGATTCTGCTTCAAGGGAGAAGGGAGGGATCTGGCTAAATTATCCCTCAGCAGACCTGAAGCTATCCTCAGTAGGGAGAGCCCACCTGCCAAGTAGGTAGTTGGGCTGCTGACTGGATAATGTCCTGTGGGCCTGCAGAAATGAATGGCATCAGCTAAATATGAGAGCTGACCATGTCACCCCACAGGCTGTATACCAAGCCACCCAATGAGTCTGCCTATTCTTGTGCTGGGGTTTTGTAGACGATGCAATGAACACCCCAATGCTGCCACTGCAAAAGTCCAATCAGAAGCGAGATAAATTCTCATTTATGTCTCATTTATAGAGAGAACAAGAAGAGATGGTTTCTATGGCTGCTGCAAAACACACACAGAAGTAATGCCTTCTGCTGCTGCTTCTGGCAAAAAAACAAAATGAAAAAAGCAGTGTGATGGGGAGAAAAACAGCTTTCCTCCAGCAAGCTCCCCATATAGGAAAACAGGCCAATTTTCCCCCTTCCCTTGGGATTCCCTTCCCTTTGGGACTTTTCAGCAACAGCAAGGGCATTAACACTTTCTGCAAAAACTCAGCATGCATGATTCTCTATTATTTTTCTTCTTCCTTTGAAGGAGTTGATGCATTGCAGACTGTCTCCTGAGAGTGGACAGAAGAGAAAAGAACATCTTTACAGCCACTGCCTGGACTTTTCAGATCCAACCTCAGAAGTGTTGAACTTGCTTTTTCAGGAGCCCTCTTCTGATAAGCTTCATGAAAGAGTGCAAATGGCTTTTATCTTTTCAAAGAAATATTTAGTGGTCATATCTTGCTGCAATGTTTCTAGTAAAAACTTTTCCAACTATTATGAAGAACCATTCATCAAAATTATATTTGGGTACATTATGACTGTAACCTTCCTTGGACATTTTGATGTGGCAAGGTAGAAATCTATGTGAAAGTTCAAAGCCCAGATGCCATTAGCCACTTCTCAGGGACAAATTATGTACAGCGTTGGACATCAAGATAAGGATTTCTCATTGCTTTTGTTCTGCCATGCAGCTACTCTGAAGATCAGAAAATAGTATTTAATTTCCCCCTCCTATGTCTTTTCTCTAGTATACAAGCATACATACCTTAGTTAACAAAACCTCTGACAAAAAAGCTCCTTTTTACAAAGTCTGTTTATGCCTGCCCATCCCTCTTCTTCCTCATCCTCTGTTTAGCAGAAAGTTTTTTAGATTTCTAAGTTTAGCCACCAATATGGAAATCGTAAGGAATGTGAAGGCTGGGAAAAGAAAAAATTGTCCCTTGGATGGGTTTTGGAAGATGTTTCCAAATGGTTTCTAGAAGGTTGGAAAGGTTTTTCTTTATTTATGCAAACCTTATTTGACCTGGTCGTTTCACTTTACATGTGCATATTGTTCATTCTGAATTTAAAAGTTTGATGACGCTTACTGAACAGCTCTTCTTTTTTATATTGAGGAATAGGCTGGCCATATTGAGACATAAACGGGACATTAGGATGACAAAAGTGGGACAGGATTATGCAATATTCCATATTCATGATTACAAAGTTTGATTAGATGAACACACTGAGCTAACGATTATTCTTCAGTGACAGAACTCATACAAAAACTAATGTTACAGCAGAACAGACGCCACCAGGTCTTCATATGGACTTTGGATATTCATTGGACTAGGACTCTGGAGAACAGGATTCAAATTCCCATTTAACCATGTAAACCCACTGGGTGCCTTTGCCTTCCCTTCCATTTCACAGCCTCAGAAGGAAACACAGGGTAGGGCAGTGAGCAAGAAGGCAAAGTTGCAGCCACTCATGTAGGCAAGGGGATGCTACTGCCACCACCGCCATTGATTCCTTTTGGGTTTAGCCAGGCAGGAATGTGAGGCGTTGGTGGCCAGCATGTTCACAGCCTTTTTTCTTCTGGGGAAGGCATTGGTGCCACCACTGCCACCTCCACCCCTTCCTGCAGGCCAGCAGCCCATCCAAACCATGAAGGAGATGGGGGGGGGTAGTGTGACCCTGCCAGGAAGCTTGACCTGGCTAGGGTTTATTTTAAAAAGGGAGAAAACTGTCATTTATGTTAAAAGGATGGGATGGTCGGAAAATGTTTTTTAAAACTGCACTGTCCAGTTTAAAAACTCAGCCTATGTATGAACCTATCCCTATTCCTTCCATGTTATTTCTGGAAAGAAATAGTGTCCAGGAACACATCCACTTTGGTAACCGAGTACAACAAATTATAAAATCCACAAAACAATTATACCTTTATTGGGCCAACTAAAGGTATCATTGTTTTGTGAATGTTGTATTTTGCTGCATGGCCAACACAGCTATCCCTGAATTGGTTAACTGAGGTATACCTGTAAAAAAAGATAGAAAACTTTTGGGCTGGAATACTTTACCACAACAATTGTTTTCTGCACTGAACTGGAAACGATGTCAATGGGTGCTCACAAAAAATTGATGAGTGAACAAAGCAATTCCATAGAAAGGGCAAGTGTGGGAGCATCCTACAACATACTCTTCTGTAAAGAAAAATAATTAATACATGCACATACACATACACCTTACTTCCCATGCCAGATTCTTCACCTAACCTCTCAGGTTTCACTACATATCTGAGTGAAACTGAGAATCCAACAGATTCTGCTGACAAGCTCATTCACTTTATTATAACTTCAGAGGTGTGGCTATGTTAATCCAAAACTCTCCAAGATTTCTTGTTTTCCCCCAATTTTATTGCATCAATTCTCATAGACTTCATGTATATTTATGTTAGGTTCTCAGAAAATGCTAAGATAATAGCAGCCCACTGGGACAAAAATATATCAATCAATGGAAAACATTTAGGCCAAAAGTGATCATGTATCCCCAGAAAGAAAGGAAAAAACCCAGAGAGCTAGTATAAAAGACAACGCCCTAAGTATAGGGAACAAAATCCAAGCCAGAAAGCAAATTTTAGCATCCAGCAATTTGCCAGTGCAGGAAGCAGCAATGATGCAATGTCCCATTCCTAGGCCCCATTGATATCCTGCCAAAAGCCAGGACAGAAGCACAGTGTTCTCTCTGGAGAGGAAATTGAGCTAGTCACCAAGCAAGGAAATGTTTCCTACTGTACGAGTGCAACAGTTGAGTGAGGACAATGATTTAAGTTCAGTTCAGTTCTCTTTTCTGCAGCTTTCTGCCCTGATGGCTGAAGGACACAGTAGGCAACTTGGTGAGAAGGGGGCAAGAGGGAGACTCAGGATCTTGACAGACTGCAGTGCCAGCTACTCTTCCAACAATTTTAGGGATAGCTATAGGCAGTGGTTGCTTCACATGCTGGATTAGGCCAAATCTTATTCAATCCCTGGATATGAATCGCTGTAGGCTTACAAAGTCTATCATCTCAGCTTAAGAGAATCATCACAGTTTAAGAAAAGGCAAAAAGGATTCATGATTTGCAAAGCATAGTAACAATCATACCCATTCTTCAGGTGGTAAACTAAGGCACAATGAGAACACAATGAGAAGTATTCTGTGGTACCAGGATGAGTAACAAATTTATTTATCATGAACAACAGATCAACTAGTCTATAGTCTATGAAGGCGCAGACTGTAATATATTTGCTAGTCTTTAATCTGGCACAGGGCTCTTTTGGATCTTGAGATACAATAATTGTAATAATTGTAATAATTGCTTTCTGTTGCAGAACACAGGATGAGTGCCCAGGAGTAGACGCTAAGAAAGGATTGAAAGACTCCAGTAGCTCCTTATGTAATCCTATCTGCCTTACCTGGAGCACTGCAACCTTGTATGTGTGTGCATGTGCCTTCACGTCTGCTCTCGACTTATGAACCTATGAATTTCATAGGGTTTTCTTTGGTGAGAAATAGTCAGAGTTGGCTCTGCCAGCTCCTTTCTCTAAAATGTAGCTTTACCCTTCCAGAATTTCCCTGCTCCTCCCAGCTGAGTCAAGGCCATGCCCTGCAGCCCCAGAGGAATCTAGGAGGAACGCGAATGAATCAAGGCTTTGTTGGGAATGCTACCTTCTTTCCCAGAAGTCGTGTTGCCTCGGAGCCACAGCTCTTGTCTCTGTTCCACTGTATGTCATGCCTGTCATCCTTATACAATTAAGGGACAGGGGAATAAAAACAGCTGGGTCTGGATATTTCTGCTGCCATCCGGAGACAGCTGTAACTGCATTTTTGAAAGCTGACAGGGGTGAGGAGTTGGAGAAGCACAATCCTGGGAGGAAGCAGGAGCCACCCAAATGATGAAGCCACAACGGCGAGACAGACCAGGGGCAACTTCATATAGATCTTGAACTGGATATCTCCTCCCCTCAGCCTAGACCTTGGAATGATTAACCCACTGAAAGCTCATCAGTTACCCCAATTTCATTAAATATTTTTATAACGATTTTAAAAGCTGTTCTTCTAAATGTTATAGGCCAGTGGTATTAGAGATCTGAGTAAAGATTAATGCAGGGGAAGGCAACCTTTCCCCTTTAAGGGCCGAGGGACTTCAGCTCCCAAAATCCCAGGAGCTATTGGCCAACATGGGACTATTGGCCAACATGGCTGAGGCTTCTGAGTGCTGAAGTCCCTCGGCCCTTAAAGGGGAAAGGTTGCCTACCCCTGGATTAATGTTGAAAGCCACTGAAAGGTCCAGCAGAACCAACAGGGATACACTCCCCCTGTCCAGTTATTGTTTCCACTAAAATTAAGATAACAAGTTAATTATTGATTTAATGCCAACCTTTCAGCATTAATATAGCAGAGCTTCTTGACTAGAAGTCAAGTCTGACTAGAAACACAGTCTGCACATGGCTCTTCTTTCCAGGGCACTGGGCAATTAGAGCGCAGCTGGGAATGAAGCTGCCTACTTGACAGAGCATCAACATCCCCCCCTCCCCATTATTTTCCTCTCTATACGCCTGAATAGAGGTAAGAGTAGAGAGCAGCCAGGCCATCTGCTAGACAGCTAGAGAATCTCCCTCTGATGACTCTGCAGGGAACAGCTGTCCCAAACTGCAAATTGCAAATATAGGAAGCCCTGCAGACATCACATAAAGAGATTTCAAAAGGAAGACCCAGAATTGGTTTTGGGAGTCTTGTTAGGTTCAAGCAAACATGACATGACATGATATGACATGAGAGATTCTGGACTGATTTCCCAGTTTTTTTTTAAACTTTAAGAATGACGGTTGTAGGGTCTTTAAAACCTTCTCTGTGCATTTTCTTCATCAAATTTGCTTCTCTCTTCACCTCACCCATAATCTACTACTCATTAAAACTGGGTATCATGCCTTGATTCTTTTCCACTTGAAGCATCTGTGGAGTACCTTAGGCTGGGATAACAGTCTCCACACCAACCTCTAGATACAGCCATGTGTTTGAAAGTCCTAGTCAATCCCTGGCATTGCCACATAGGGATGGAAAATCTGCAGCTTAAAGCTGTGGGAAACCACTGCCAGTCAGCATCCGTAACAGTTGGTCTGATGGACCTTTGGTCTGACCCAGTATAAGGCATCCCCTCCATCTTCTAGTCTAGTGGCACTTCCCTCAATCCAATGTAGCCTTCTCCCTACTCATACGTCTCATTTTAATTAATTAATTAAACTTATAGCCTACCTTTCTCCCAGCATGGAATTCAAGATAGTGTACTACCTCTTAAAAACAATGCAACTTTTTAAAAACCTCTCTTATACAAAAGTTAAAACACAATTAAATCACGTTCTATTGAAAAACAAACACAAGTTAAACACAGGTTAAAAGCAATTTTAAAAATACATTTAAATACATACTAAAATCAAAACACAACAACCCCCTCCCCATTAAAAACTCTATGTGCTTTAACACTGGAAAAATCCAAATGCTTCCTTAAATTAAAGGTCTTTACCTACTGACTGGCAGAACACCATCAGGGAAGAAACCAGCTGAGTTCCATAACTTGGGAATGGCCACTGAGAAAGCTTTCTTGTGTCTTCACCAACCGTTCCTATGATGGTGATGAGACCACGAGAAAGCCCTCCATTGCAGATCTTAAAGCTTGGCCAGGCTCATTTAAGGAGATAGTCTTTCAGTTAGTCTGGACCCAAGCCATGCAGGGCTTTAAATATCAAAAACAGCACTTTGAATTGTGCCCAGATCAGCAACCAGTGGAACTGTTTCAACAGGGTGGTTATATATTCCCTATAATCTCCCCCAGTCAGCAACTTGACTGCAGCATTTTGTACCCACTGAAGTTTCCAAAATGTCCTGTCTGGATTAAGTTTCAATTTGTATGCCCTCATCTGGTACATTACTGACAGCATTGCTTTAGTATAGAGATAGCTTACTTAGAATTGGATGGAAAGCAGAGATAGAGTTGGGTGTCATCAGCATACTCCAAAATTCTGCATAACCTGTTCCAGTTATTTCATGCAGAAGTTAAATAGCATAGGGGACAAAACCAAACACTGAGGGACCTCACAGGCCAATGGCCATGTATAAAACCCCAGCACCATCTTCTGAGTTTGCTTCTCCAAGGAGGACTGGAACCACTCCAGAACTGTGCCCCCAAGTCCCATCCTAGTGAGGTGGCTAAAAGAACACTATGGTCGATGCTGTTGAAAGCCACTGAAAGGTCCAGCAGAACCAACAGGGATACATTCCCCTTGTTCAATTCATTGCATAGGTCATCCAGCAAGGTGACCAAAGATGTGTCTGTTCCATAGCCAAACCAGGATTGAAATGGATCTAGATAATCCATCTCACCCAGAAACCCCTGGAGCTTGGAGGCCACTGCATGCTCCAGGGGATATTGGAGGCTGACCAGTAATTATCCAGTGTAGTCAGGTTTAGGGAGGATTTGTTTTGTTTTGTTTTAGCAGAGGGCTCACCACAGCTTCTTTTAGATAAGATGGAATTCTAGCTTGCTGTAATGAGACGTTCACTATTCCCATTACACATTCAGCCAGTCTCTCTCTGGCTGCTTTTATAAGCCAGGAAAGGCATGGGTCTAGTACTCATGTGGCGGCTCTCACATATCCAAGGAACTAGTCCACATCCTTGGGCTGCACAAACTGAAATGTATCCAATAACAATGGATAAGCAAGAGCCAAGAATACACCCACTGGACATGTATCAACAACATCCAAGTTGGAGTAGATCCAAGTAAATTTATATGTAAAGGGTCTTGCAAATTATTCACAGTGGGCTACTGAGTGGCATGCAAGCTGCTCCTGAAAGGGAGAGCATAAAAGGCCCTTGACCACCCAAGATAGCTCTGCTGGATGATACTGTAAACATGCAATGATGGCAATTAAAAAAAACACCACACACACGAGATTTCACACATCACAATTGTTTTGAGTTTTCAGCTCCAATTATTCCTATCCAACAGCCGCAGCACAGTCTAGAACAACATGAAGAGAATTAAGAGTTGTTGTTGTTGTTTTAAAGGGATCTGAGGAACTCTGTTTAAAGGAGAGGAAGAGCTAAGAAGGCAGGTAAGACACATACACAGAGAAGTACTTATAGAATCCCACAAGAAAGAATGGAAGTCAATGGCTAAGTTGACAATGCTGATCAAAGAGAAATCTTTGAACATATTTAAGAAAGACCAGGAATTGTTTTATTACATATATACAGTCTAACTGGGGGTACGAGTCAGTTTTAGGCTTTGTAAAATAAACGAAGTTTGTACATTGTAGAGACATAAATATATTATTACATATAAAAAGTATAGTAATAGTGGTATATATCCATCAGCCGAGGAAGGGGAAGTCATTAGTGTATGTTTGTTTTTGTTTAGTAGTATAGGTAAGTTGGATTTTGTTATTGGCATATGTATGTTTTAGCTAAATGTATACAATTTGTGTTTGTGTTTAAGATTAATAAAATGATTTTTTAAAATCCTTTGCACACTGATCCAGACTAATACAAGTCTTTGAATACTCTCTCCTAGTCTGTGAAGAGGGCAGTGCAGCCACACAATAAAAGCTTTGTCTGATTCCTAGGTGTACCCTGTTAATATGTGAGAAACATGACATCTTGCAAGAAGCTGTAGTATGCTTCAGTCATAGATACAACCCAAAACGAAAAACAGCATACATACATTTTGCATGTCACAGTTTCTGCAAACCATGTTCCTACAGGGAAGTGGCATCTATGTTTTTTTTAAAAGGGTTATCTTGTGTGAGGTAACTTTCAGAGCAGCTGAGTAAAGAAGATTCCTGCATCTTTTACTGAGCCAGAGAAAAAATAAGGATGCTTCCTCATTTCAGTCAGCACCCCTTCTTATTTTTCACTCTCTTTATCTTGAGGGATACATCTCAGTAACGTCACACAGAGTACCATGGAAACTCTAACTAAATAAACATGCAGGCTCCAACTTGGCACCACCCTTCATGGCTCCTGCATGCTTATGCAAGTCTATTTTGTTAGATGCGATGTAAAAAATTGATGGGAAAGTGGGTGCACTCCTATTCCACCGTCCCCACCCAAGAGACAAAGCACTTCATATTCTAATTACCCCAGCAGTCCTCATGCAAAGCCAGCACCTTCTTCTGAGATAAAGGGACAAGCCTAGGGGGAGAAATGAGAGAATGTCATACCTCTGGAGAACATGCAAAATGGGAAGATTTCAGACGACTGTTCAATTAAATTAAAGCTGCTGCCGCCACCGCTACCATCACCATCGGAGCCAAGAAAGCAGAATTTCATTTCAGGCTGAATTTTCCCATTTCAAGTAAACTAAATATCCACAAAATATCAGGGTTTGCATTTGTTAGATGGCAGCAGGCCTATGTAAATATCCAGTGCATGTTGTTATGAAAACTATGCTGGAATTCCCCCCAAAAAAAGGTTTTACACAGAAACAAGCCTGCTTGCAATTCAATACAAATGCTTCCAAATAGCAAGTTCACTGCACTAAGAGCCTTTATTTGTACATGGGAGGTCCCTTACTTCTTTCTTGCTGCAAAGTACCTATTGAGGAGGAAGAAATGGCTACTGAATAGGACTGATGCAATAAAAACCGCAATAAAAACCATCTCAAAATGATAGGCAAGACTTCCCAAACTTTCTGCCTCTAGGATTCCCTGAAGAAAATGACTAAAGCCCACCTACAATGGCAATACAGGATGGAACCAATCACAAGATAATGGGAGAATTTGGCATAATCTGCTTACAATTACTGGTATCACTTTATATTAATATTTAAATCCCTATGGAAATTGCTCTTTGCCGTAGCAATTTCCTTGGGGCAGGAAGTTCTTTAGTTTGGGTTTCAAATATCATTCAAATAAGTACAGACACAGGCTCTGGGAGGCATCAAGATCCAGCATCCTCATTCTAGACAAAACTTGCTGACCCAGGGGACTTTAAAGTATTCCTTCCCCTTTCCCATGCCTCTGAAAACATTTTCTCACCACCTGTCACTTCTTCTTCCCTACTCTTTTCATCCCATCTTGCATCATCACCCTCTCTCTTCCTGCTTTTACGTTAATTTTCTCCCCAACAGTTTCCATCTCTTGTCCCTCCCTCTTTATTCTCAATTTTATTATGACTATTAAAATATTAACCTTTATCTCCCTACTCTTTTTCAATAACACTTGTTTTTCACACACACCTCCAAGAACACAGACCTTCCAGTTTCTGGATCCACTTGCCCATTAATGGTTCTTTTGAGGCGATGGAGATAGCTTTCACGACACCCAGAAGTTGTGTTGGCATTCCTCCTGCCATGTTCTTCTTCTTTTCCCGCTTCCTCAGTCAGTCTGACCATTCTTCTGTTGTATTTTAAATATTTTTACACTGAACACAAAACCTCCACAAGGCTGCTTACGACAATATAGTTAACATTTAACATTTCACCTCCCCTCTTCCTAATGTGTCTGTTTTCTTTCGTTGACACTTGGCTGCTTTGTCCATCTGTCTAACAAACACTGCTGGGCTGTCATGTATCACACTGAGGACTGCAGGTTTTTCTCTTGAGGGTGGTAGTAAAATATGAGACATTTACCAACCCTTAATTTTAAGATACCCCAAGAGTTATCTTTTCTCCTCTCTTCAAAATTGTAAAGAGAAAGAAAGACTCCCAATCTTTCAAAAAGTTATCAATTTATTTTACCATTAACAGCATAGTGTGGCCATTTGACATCTGATCTTCTATTTTTCCACAACTGAGCATAAAGGAGTCTTGCTGCCATGATCATGTATACCAAAATTCTTTCAAACTGACATTTTATTTGATCATCTGTTTTGAAGGGAGTTTTAGATTTAAGTATCTTCTAGATCATCCCATGTATTTGCTTCCAAAATTTTCTTGCCTTATCACAGGTCCACCAAAGATGATAGAACGTTCCTTCTTGCTGCTTGCATTTCCAACATATATTGTTACAACCTAGAGGGGTTAAGGACAATAAAAAGGGCTTTTTTGGGTATGTCCATAGCAAAAGAAAGAAGGAGGAAATGGTAGGGCCACTGCGCAGAGAAGATGGAGAAATTCTAACAGGGGACAGAGAAAAGGCAGAACTACTCAACATCTTCTTTACCTCAGTCTTCTCACAAAAGGAAGTGTGTTCAACCTGAGAAAAATGGCTCAGAGGACACAACAGGGGAAATGCAGCACAGAATAAGTAAAGAGGTAGTAGAGGAATACCTGGTTAATCTAAATGAATTTAGGTCTCCAGGACCAGGTGAACTACATCCAAGGATATCAAAAGAACTGGTAAATGTAATCTCAGAGCCACTGGCAATACTCTTTGAGAACTCCTGGAG
>CM034706.1:131210744-131221067 GCA_020142125.1 Phrynosoma platyrhinos | reverse complement strand
AGTTGAACATGAGTCAACATTGTGATGCAGCAGCTAAAAAGGCCAATGTGATTTTTGACTACATCAATAGAAGTATAGTATCTAGACCAAGGGAAGTAATAGTGCCACTGTATTCTGCTTTGGTCAGGCCCCACCTGGAATACTGTGTCCAGTTCTAGGCACCACAATTCAAAAAGGATGTTGAAAAACTGGAATGTGTCCAAAAGAGGGCACCTAAAATGGTGAAGAGTCTGGAAACCATGCCCTACGAGGAACAACTTAGGGAACTGGGTATGTTTAGCCTGGAGAAGAGACGGTTAAGAGGGGATATTTTAAATATTTGAAAGGATGTCATATTGAGGAGGGCACTAGCTTGTTTTCTGCTGCTCCAGGGAATAGGACCCAGAAGAATGGATGCAAGCTAAAGGAAAAGAAATTCCACTTCAACATTAGGAGGAACTTCCTATGGCCATCTGTCAGGGATGCTTTGATTGGGATTTCCTGCATGGCAGGGGGTTGGACTGGATGGCCCTTGTGGTCTCTTCCAATTCTATGATTCTATGATTCCTGACAGTGAGAGCTGTTCGACAGTGGAACACACTCCCTCGGAGAGTGGTGGAGTCTCCTTCTTTGGAGGTCTTTAAACAGAGGCTGGATGGCCATCTATTGGGGATACCTTGATTTTGAGTTCCTGCATGGCAGGGGGTTGGACTGGATGGCTCTTGTGGTCTCTTCCAACTCTGTGATTCTATGAACCTTTATAAGTCAGCTTTTTGTATCGTCAGGGTTTTCTGTTCTGGACCCCTACCCTGCAGATAGCAAATTCAGTGGGCCCCCAAGTTTCCCTGCCCTCAATGGAGGTACAATGTGTATGCAACCACACTGGCATAGCCACATACATGTGCTATGAGGAGAATGGAGCTTGGCCATCCACAGATGCTCCAATCTGCGAATGGCAAGCCAGTGAAAGAGAAGAAGACTGTACATGTTTGCTTATTGTACTGATGTTAAATACCATCTATATTATTTATAGTTGAATTTTTTATTATGTTAAAAACATTTACTTACCTAACAAAAAACACCAAATGTCCATATCCAAACATATAACATATATTAAACTTCAACAACAAACTAAACATTGACACCAATACCCAAAAAACAAACAAAAACAAGGGAGAACTTCCTGAACTCCCAAAAAGTCATATCTACTCTTTATCCTCAGCCAGTCCTACTTTTCTTTAGGTTACAGAGAAAAAGAAATTATAGTCATTCTACTAAGGATATCATCATTCTCAAATTGCATTCTTTACACATTTACATACCACTGACACTGTTCTTTTCCCACAGTTCATACCTTTGTTGCACAAATATTGATGCAAGGGTTCCCAATTATTTTCCCCCAGCCCTGGTCTCTCATAACACAGGTGAGCTTGTCAGTTTGTATCAAATCTATCAATTTATTCAGGACATGGACATGTTGGTAATTTCTATTTGCTGACATATACAATCTTGCACTTGTTGTCATATAAAACAACAGTTTGCCACATTTGCGTTCTAGGTCCTCCATTTCACACATATCTAACATCTATATATCATTTTGCAGAAGTTCTCTCTTAAATCAAGATAACATTTCAATCCCTTTTGCCATTCTTTCTCCCGTTGTTCCAATCCAATACTATAGCCAAAATTTAGTACCCACTTTGCCATGCAATCTTTAAGTTGTTCATCTTCAATCTCTGTCTCTAATAATAATGGATACATTTTGACAATCAGATGTTTGCCATTTGTACAAGGCTGTAAATCAAATCATTTTTCTTGTCTTTCTTTCTTGATTTCCTTGTTGCATTGTATAAAAATACCTCTCACAAAAGATTATGTTCTTTAATACAGCTAAAATAATTAAAACAAGGAAGGATCAGGGTCATGTTAGGTGAGATACACACACCCTAGTTAATATTAGCCCTGGAACAGAAAGATCACAAATGAGACAAGAGAGGGTCTGTGGATCATACCTGGCAGACCCTTCAATTCCTCAGGGAGCCTTTCTCTGTCTGTTGTCTCTTGCCCTATCCAAGAAAGCTGACTCTCTTATAATCCTTGGGGGAAAAGGCAGGGACTTCACTGGGAGGGTAGGCAGATGTGAGTATAACCTAGAAGGGTCTGCTCAGAAATGTACTCATCTCATCTCAGTTCTTAGTTTGTATACTATTATGCATCCTCTGCACTCTCATTTAGTAAGTAATAGATGTGGTTCTTCAGGTACAATACTAAGGCTGCCAGTTTATGCAGTATAAACAAGATTAAGTGGAAGAACAATGCCAAGGGCAATCTATGCAGCAGACAAGGTTTCTTCCTTTAACCACTTGGATATTCATAGTTTTAGGCAGAAAAGACAGATAGCATGTTTGAATCCACCCACCCACCCTCTTTTGGCATCCCATAAGACACAGACACAGCTATATAATATTTCCAGACCTTGTAGATAATGAGTTTGAAAGTGTAATGGCAAAAACAGCCACAGTCTGAAAGGGTGGGGAATGAACCTTCCTTATCAGGACTTCCAAATTCATAAGCCAACATGCTCTTATCTCAGGGTACCTACTTTAGAATAAGGATTTGTAGATAAGCACACCATGCCAGCACATGTAATTCAGCACACCACATATCATGAAAGTTATAGTCCAGTTATGTTTGCACACAATTAAGCACCCACAGCTCCTTCTGTATCCTTACAAGAGGTGCCTATATGGGGCTGCTAGGACTGAGTAAGTCACCCTTGAGTTTAGGCAACAAGGCTTCAATCCTATTTCCTTTCACTTGGGAGTAAACCTCATTGAACTCAGTGGAACTTATGTACTCATAGGACAGGCATGGATCTGGCTGCACTGTGAAGCATTATTACAATAGAAAATAAATGAACTAAACCAAACGCATACAGCAATGCACACTTCATTCTTGCAAATTTCACTTTCTTGCTAATCTCAAAATTTCTATTTTAATAAAGTTACTAGGCCAACCAAAAGGACACAGAAATGTGCAGGAATGTAAGATCTTTTAATTTAAGGACTAACAGTTTTATCAACAGATACACATATTGGAACATGAAAAAAGGAGAAAACTGTAAAATTTGACCCCTCTTCACACATTACAATATTTTTAGAAGCATAGCTATAAATAGAAAGAGTGAATATGACAAAGGGATATTGGTACACACATGTATTCTCCAAGTAAATTGATTGGAAAAACAAGATAGATACGACAGTAATATGCACATTATTTTATCAACCCGGTAGGCCAAGGTCTACCCTGTGTTGCTGGCATTCCATTAATGCTTCAGCAATTGAGGATCATTTGGGATTGATATACGGTACTTCAAGATAGAGGGTAAAGCTGTTTTAAAATGGAGTCCACAATTTTTGTCCTCCTGGAGCTCTTTTCAAAGGCAGCATCCCCAAACCATATCCTCCTCAGTAAGATAAAGCAAGGATCCAAATATCTGGCACTGGGCTGACCTTAGAATACAGCAGATGAATTGCTAGGCAAGGTCAGACATAGTGTGTGTGTGTCTGTGTGAATGCATGCCTTCAAATTGGCTATTGGTTTATGGTGACCCCATGAATTGCATAGGGTTTTCTTAGGCAAGGAATACAGCCAGTTCTGCCAGTTCCTTCCTCTGAAATTTAGGGCCTAAGCAGACTGCCAGAAATAGTGCACATTAAATTGAGGCACTGCCCTGGCTCAGTGCTAGGGAATCATGGGAACTGTAATTTATTGTGGCACCAGAGCTCTCTGACAGAGAAGGCTCAATGTCTCAGAAAAAAATACAATTCTCATGATTCCCTAGCACTGAGCCAGGGCAGTGCCTCAATTTAATGTGCACTATTTCTGGCAGTCTGCTTAGGCCTTTAGCCTAATGACCAGACCCTGAATCCATTTGTTAGCCCCAACTAAAGTAAACCCAGGGAATCAGTTGAACCTTTAAATGTTGACTTACCAAATCCCTGCAGTACAGGGTTTACATTAGTTAAGACTAACAGTTGGGTTTAGGCTATAAAATTCTCAGTGCTTCATCAGCTCCACTGGCTCTTGTTCTCTAGCTGGATGTCCTGAATTGAATGGTGGGCTGGATTTGATGGCCTATGGGGCTCCTTCCAACTCTATTCTATGATTCTATTATTCTTGAATTTCTAAGCCAAATTCAAGGTCCTAGTTTTGAACTTTAAAATCCTTTATGGCTTGGGACTAGATTTCTTGAAGGAACACTTGCCCATCCATGCACCACCAAGAGACCCAAAAGGCCCTTCTCTAGCCTCTTTGGTAGTGGTGAGGCACAGCAAGTAGTTACTGGGGAGGAGAAGTCTTTTCAGTGATAGCACACTATGAAATACTGTCCACACAGAAGCTCACACAGCATCTACGGCCAGGAGCCAAGAGAAGACCTTTCCATTTTCCCAGTGTTTTCATTCTTCCTTATACAGTGGGCCTTTGATATCTGCTGAAGTTTGGTTCCAGGACCCCATCCCATAGATACCAAAATCCCTGGATGCTCACATGCCATAACATATAGTGGTGCATTAAAATGGTGTCCCTTATATAAATTGTCGAAATCAAGGTTTGCTTTTTAGAATTTTTAATACTTTCAAGTCATGGATGTTGAATCTGTGGATGCAGAATCCATGGATATGCGAAACAAAGCAGCTTCATTTATATACCACTTCATACCATTATGGGGTGTCTAAACAGTTTACAACTGTAAGCTCATTGCCCCCCCCAACAGCTGAGTACTCATTTTAGCGACCTCAGAAGGATATGGAGGGCTAACTGTATATATTAATCTGTCTAATTCTTTATATTTTTGCATATCCTAGTTTTTCTGTGCTTTTCTTTGCTTATTTCTATGTTGCTTTGATTGTAATTTTTGGTGTTTTTGTTGTTAATTCTGACCTTAGGGTGGTGTGTAAGCTCTACTGCTAAATAACAATGCTACATGCTCATGCAAAAAGTACTAAGTTAAATACAAGACATTTTTAGGTGAAAGGATTTCTGGTAGCAGAGCTGCAAAGGAAAATGAGCAGTTGGAGCAGACAATACTAGGTGAAGCATGCTGATGGCACAACTCAGCACAAGCAACCTTCAAATATCTGCACATTCAAATAAGAAAAATAACTGGTACTTTAATGTGAAGCAACAGTGCAGAAGATGAGCAAACATGTCTAAAGACTGGGGAAACTGACCTTGCAATCCTACACAGAACTGAGAAGAAAGTCACCAGTGCCAAATTCAGGAAGAATGCAATCAAGGCTATTCCTGCTAAGGACTCCTCTAAAAAGCCCTCCTTTTCAAAAATGCTCCTCCTCCATCCATCTCTATGTATGAAAAGGGAAGGACGCAAGAAAATTATCCATTGTTGTATTTTTATCAACTTGCCCTTGGAAGGGTGCCATCTTACCCATTCAGTAGTCCACACATTCTTACTGTCCTCCCAGCCAATCCAGTTTAGAGAAATCAAACACTCAGGGACATCCTTCTTATCACCTTAACAGGCTTCTCGGAGATGAACAATACGCCACAGGCATTTGCTACAGATTTACATGTCACAGAAAGAGAGACAGAGAGCGAGAAAGGGAGCACTTTCAGGGTTTGCAATCAACAGTGGAGAAGGTAGTAGTCTCCTACAGCTGTACGGCTCCATTCACCTGCAGGAGGGAAAAAGCTAACAAAAGCAATGACCCATAAAAATTCTTTGGCAGACCCTTTTGTATGGGTAGCTTAAGAAACATTTGTATGGGTGTCTTGCTTCAGCAACTCCAACAGAACAAAGAAAATTAAAACAGGAGCACGTAGAGCCGTGGGCTGAACAAGGAGCTCAAGTAAAGAGCTGTTTTTGCTATTATATATTCCAAAAGCTAATCATATTTCCTTTTCCGTTTTATGATAAATATCAGGAAAGGATAATGCTATAAACAAAGGTCCTGCTAGCCCAGCATGAATCTTCCCAATTATTTTAAAATTCCCATGATACTTTTAGTGTCTGGAATGCCCATCCAGTACATCTTGTATTTCAATGGAGTCAGAAGCCAAAACAAAAATAAATAAGCAAAAGAGCCCTCAAAGGAGTAGTTTCCCCACCAACAGAAGTCGTTATTTTTGTGGATCTAAAGTTACATTCCTGTGGGACCATGTAAGGACATTTGGTTAGATACAAGGGACTGAGTTCAGAAAAATACCTAATAAACATAAGCCTAGCATAGTAATTGCTTCACGATTCAGGGAAACCTTTGCTGCTAAAAAAAATACCAACACAAATGGAGACAACACTTTCAGTGTTGCCATAAGTAGGGCAATAAAAGTCTTTGGGTTAGGAGAAAAGTAGGATATAAATTATACCAAATCAATCAAATATAAATCTGTGGCCTGGTTCAGATGTGATGGTCAAAAAAGCTGCACACCTACCTACATAATCTCTCCCAGCACCAAAAATTGGCCCCACCTCACACATACAGGTCCAATGAAGCTTTCTTGGTTTCTTGTCTCCCTTTTCAAACAGCTCCCCAGTTCAAACATCACTGGAAACTGTAGCTTCAAAAGCCAAGAAACCTTTGCTCTCATTGGGCACATTCCCACTTGCATTTAGACCGGTTTGCAAGTCGCATTGACATGTGGTCGCTGAATCAATTCATACCGATGCGTAGTTCCCACTATCGGAAGCAAATTATTTCATTATTCTACGCGTTCGTGTATTTTTAACACAATTGTCGTTCACACTAGATTTGCGCCGCTACAAAATGCATGCTCAGTATCGAATGCGATCAATCCATCCTGGCCTTTTTTAAAAATGTCAATCATATGATGCACATCTACCCGTCATTGGTGACGCAACCAGAGGACCCATTACTCGCTCTAGAGAACCCACAGAAATGCGAGTGATTGCAAAATCCGTCATTTAATTTTTTTAAAAAACACGCTAAACCCCTCTCCCCAAGGAAAGCACCCCCAGAGTTGTCCTACCTCTTAAAAATATTGCGGCACAACAGGGAGAAATGCAAAAACAACTGGATCAGGACCAATGAGATTTACAGGGACCACTTGGCTGTGTTTAAAATCTAAAATTGAAAGCCCCCATGGTAGTCAAAAGATAATGCCGAGGCAGTGCTGAGAAGGGGCGGGGGGAATGGCAGATTTCTCAAAACCTGGGGCGGGATGGGTTACACCCCTCTGCCACCCCTTTGCCAATCCCTCCCCTCCAGTGCGATGCAATTGAGATCCGAACGTCGTTCACATTTGTTGAACACGCTTGCAAAAGAACCATCAAAAGATCCATCTTCAAAAAATGCAATTCTTTTGCATCTGCCTCGCTTCACTTTGATTCTCCATGATTCAGACCAAACGCAGTCGGGTCTGAAATCGTTTCCAGTGTGAATGAGGCACATATAAACTGATCAACAAATCAGTTTAAATCATAGTGGGAATGAGCCCACATAGATGAAGGAGAAAAGTAAGCACACAGCCCAATTCCTAGTGCAATATTGTTCTATCTGTGCCAAACCTAAAAGTGTCAAAGGGTCTTTCCAAAAAAGACCATTTTCTGTATGTATTCTTCCACAGGAGTCCTACCAAAAGCACTCCTCAGATGAAAAGGGAAGCTGGGTTGCATCCAAAACAACACAATTTATGTGGTGTAAGCTTCCATGGATCCCAGCCTATTTCATCAGATGCATCACTGGACTGGATTCTACAAAAGCTTCTTTTGTAACCAAATAAGGTACCACATGTCTCTTTAGTACAATACTGTAATTTGGTGTATGGCCAACCCGGCTACCCCTGAATATGTTTCCAGCATGTCTCTTTGTTATGTAACTCCCCAGGAAGTAGGGGGGAAAGAATTAATGTTATTTCTATACTAATTTTGAACTAGGAAGAAGATATTTGCTACACCTGCACAAACATCTTCCAACAGTAATCAGAAAATCTCACTTCCATTTTTGGAGATGGTGCAAAAAGAGCAAGCACATTTGTGTGCATATAACTTACTAATAAACAGAAGCAGGAAGGGTCTAGGAAAGTGGACTATTGTGTTATCATGCGCTTTTCTGAATCTCAAACAATTCCAGGAAGTGAAGAAGCACAACAAATCCTCAGCTGGATGGAACAAGGCAATGCTATGCACTAACTCCATTAGAAAATCATCTGGTGAGCAGAGATTGTCCCTCTAACCTTCTAAATAAAAACCAATGGTTCCCAGAAAAAGGGCTGTCCAGAGAGAAGGATTGGGTGGTGGTAGTGGGGAACAGGTTTTTTTTATTGTTGCAGTTTAAACCAGATTTTTTGCATTAATGTTTCAATGAAAACATTTGAATCCTGCAAATATTCTTTTATGTATTAGAAAGCTTGATCAACCATGTTTCAATGCATTAACATGTTTCTAACATTAACAATCCAAAGTTATTAGGCTTTGATATGATTTACGTCTTTCAATAAAACCCAATTTTACTGCTTGTTATTTCTATGAAATCTGAATATATGCAGACTATACATAATAAAACATAAAAAGTACTCTCAGAGATATCTGAAATTAAGAGTAAGTTCATGTTAAGCATTACTCCTACTTATTACTTATAGCAGTATAGGATTACAATAAAATAGGACTGTATCATAAAATTATGTAGCCAGATGCAGTTCAGATGTTATGGACAATAGCTTGAATAATAATTGTTCTTTTAAAAGCACTCTTTTAAAGTAAGTGGTTTTGGCTGAATTTATGTTAAATGAAGGATTTGTTTCTGAATGGCATTTCTTGGACTATCAAAATAAAATGTTTAAAAAGAAACAATTGACACTGAATACTGGTCTAACAATGAACAACTGTGTTCAAATGTTTAAATTCTAACACATTATTTTTTGTTCCATTAAGAGGGCTGGAAAAGAAAAAGAAGGAGGAGGAGGAGGAGAAGGAAGGAAGAAAGAAAATTTTTAAAAAATGAATAATCAATTTTTAAAAAGAGGAATTTTTAAAGTCATTTTTTTAAAAAATAGTGTAAACCATGGCCCTCTACCTTCCCCATCATTATTGTTTGTTCCAGTGAGTCCTGCCTTCTCATGATATGGCCAAAATAAGACAGCCTCAGTTTCATCATCTTGACTTCCAGGAGGAGTTCTGATCTGATCTGATCAAGGACTCATTTGTCTTTTTGGCTATCCATGTCAGCACACTTCCAGCACCACATCTAGAATGAGCTGATTTTGTATCTTTCTTCACTGTCCAGCTCTCACATCCAAACATGGTGATGAGGAATATAATGGCTTGGATCATTCTAACTTTAGTGCTCAGTTGTATATCTTTACACTTTAGGGTCTCATCTAGGTCTTTCATGGCTGCCCTTCCCATTTCTGGTCTTCTTCTGATTTCTGGACTACAGTCTATTTATTTCATTTCATTTCTATGCCGCCTTTCTCCCATCAATGTTTGATCCCAAGTATGAGAAATCTTTCACTATTTCGATTCCCTTGTTACCTAGGCTGAATTTATGTAGGGCCTTTGTGATCAATATTTTTATTTTCTTTATGTTCAGCAACAAGCCTGCCTTTGCACTTTCTCCTTTGAACTTCATTGTGCAAAGCCAAAGCCAGGCAGGCAGGCAAGAAAATGACAGTAAGAGAAAACTTGGCTGCATTCTCAGTGCTTCATTTAACTAACAGACTGAACTAAAGACACCAAGCTCCAAGACTTATAAATCTGCTTGTCCTGAGACACACGGCACCTACTGAGCCCAACACAAGTCAGAAATAGTTTGAAACAACCTGCCAATGTAGGCGCCCACAATGCTAACAACAAACCCAGCACATAAGTATTCTCTCTGTATCTCTGCTTTTATTCTGCCAGAATACACCTTAAACAGCACCATTTTATATTGCCGGCATGCTGGACTGGAAAGCATGAGTTTCTGGTAACAGTGAAAAAGGATTGCACAAGATATCCATACTCTCAGGCAGCCTGCTGACATCAGTGGAGCAGCCAATGCCATGGAGGGAGAGCCCTTTTATAATCTTGGGGCTCCACACTTCTTTGTGCTCTCATTCCTTGCTTTGGGTAACAGATGCTCTCTAATGGAGGAGGTGGGTCTGCTTCAATTCCCTTTGTCTCTGGCACCTGGTTACCCATTTCTCAACAAGCAGTTTGCAACAAAGAGTATGGCAGTGCTGGTTGTTATTATTATTATGAGAGTATAATATGCCAAACTGCCATTATTAGGGCATCAACAACTGCACAGAGTGAATGTCACCTTAAAATGACAGCCTACACACACTCTAAAAAGCCAAGGCTTTCAGGCTTTGGTTGCTGCTGCT
>CM034706.1:131176808-131191911 GCA_020142125.1 Phrynosoma platyrhinos | reverse complement strand
AAATGTTCATGAGCATACAGTGGTATGGGAAAGCTAGTCAAACAGACCAAACAGTTGTAGGGAAAAACCACCCATGGAGTAAAATTACTCGGGGATTGAGCACACAGGCCAAAATAGCATGAGCTGAGACTGTGCTGTTCTGGCCTTGTGCTCACCTGGATCCATACCAGGTTGGTTCAGGAATGGGGGCGGAAGTGTTTACACACTCATCCCTGTGCCGACCCGGGACCTGCTACCAGGGTGTGCTCCTTATTTTGCTGTCCCGTTGCTAGTACTGGGAAGCCCCCTGTTGCTGTATCCAATTCAGAACCAGGGCACCTGGCTGCACCCACATGGCCAAGTGCTCAATTTTTGCATCAGATGCAGAGATGGGAGTGGGGGCCTTCCCAGTACTAGTGATGGCATGGCAAAGTTAGGAGTACCCAGGAAACTCCATCACAAACCAGGGGTTACAGATGTCCAGTCTGCCAGCATCAAGCCCGATCCTGGCCCTGGGGTTTTGGCCTCTGTCATCTGAACTGGACAATGCAAGGCGGCAGGGAACATGGCCTTTTGGCCCATGCAAACAGCCCCCTAGAAGACTATGAAAGCAGTGGTAGATATGGCTTCCATGTCAACGGGGCAGTGAATCTGCCCCAGGTTTTAGTTTGAATGTCGAATGAACTATCCAAAATACTTAGACATGTTCCCAACATGTTTTGCACCTTGGATCATATCTTTAAAATTTGAATTAAAACACAGAGGGGATTTATTGTCCCACAGACAGAGAAGACCAAAAAAGAAAAAAAGAAAAACAAGCTAGAAATCCACAAAGGGGCAGATTTAGCCACAGAATTATTGCAGGCTCCATATGTAATTTGGAAATGGAAACATGCTATTGCTCCAAAATGATGAAGAATAAAATCAAGAAGGCTTCCAGAAGAAGACAATGTGGTAGCAACGTGCAACTTCAGTTACCTAGACTGAGTAAATTAATGCCTTGAGAAAGACAAAAAGAGAAATTTCCAGATATTGTAACAGACTGCATCCTAGAACAGCTAGTCATGGAACTGAACAGAGGAGGAGGAAACCTTGGACTAAGTAGTGTCCACCAAGTAGCACTATCAGACTGAATTTATAAGCATGTGGATATGCTGTTTTATCCTGGCATTTGAGGACAAAAGATTTGCACAGTTTCCTCCAAACACAGGTTGGAGGACGACGACCCATCTTGGCATCTGGTAGGTGCTTTGGGACCTTTTTGTTTTCCATTAGCAAGATTGCTGTTTTCCACTAGTCAGATTTCTGAGGGGAGTGCATTTTAAAGAGGACGTGAATATTTGGAAACTGGAGTTTATCACACAGGCAAAAGAAATGGGATATTAGCACTATGTTCCCATTAATATCCCATAAATATTGCACACTGATGCAAAGCTTTTCACATGATGTTGCGAGACATCATTATTATTGTGTGATTATCCCATGAAATACAGTGGCAAAATCACGCCAGTTTTATTTTCGGGAAAATCCTGTGGATAAAAAACGGCATGATTTTTCCACTGTATTCATGGGATAATCGCGCAATAATAGTGACGTCATGTGAAAACCGTCATGTTAGTGCGTGATATTCACGGGGTATTGTGTGAGCATAGTACTAATATCCTGTTTCTTTTGTACATGTGATAAACTCCACTAAAGTTGTTGTTTTGCTTGAAAAACATTTTGTTTGCAAAAACTACTCCATTTTTATGCATAACCCTACACATATTTCTATGTGGAATACTCTCCTAGGATACTTCAAAATCTGTGAATACCAGGTGAAAACTGCACAAAATTTTCAGCACTGTGCTTTCTTCCCAAACGGGTTTCCTGAAGTTTGGGAAAACAGTTTTTTGATGTGGTGAATATTCTTTCCATTCCTAATATGAAGACGTAAATTAAAATAAATGCTCTTAAATGCTTGAAGATTATTTAAACTGTATCACAGATCAGAGAAGGTACTTTAATCCAAGAGGATGTCATCATGCATTATTCTAATACCATGGTGAATGGGCAGAGTCAAGTAAAATATTAGAAGTAGGGGGTCTTCCCCAGGAAACAGGACTTATCCATTTGCAGAGGGGAAGAAAGGGACACAAAATTGTACAAAACAAATGCAAGACAATAAGGGATGCAAAACATTAACTAAAGAAAATATTGCCAAAAATATTAAAGCCAACAATATCATTATTCAAGTAAAGCAAGACCTTCTCTTGGAGGTCCTTCCTATGGAGGTTGTGGGCCCATTGAACAAGAAGATCTCAATCCTACTGGCTAGTCACAACTAGAGCAGATCCACTGAATGAACTGCTGAATGGGGAGTCAACACATCGATAAATCTCATTGATTCAATTGGTCTGCTGTACGCAGTGGCATCCTCGCCCGGGGTGTCACCCGGTGCAGGAAGGCAGGGCTTCTTGGGGGCAAAAGGGCACTCCCCCACCTCACTGCCGCGGCATGTAAAATGGTGCCACAGCAGCGCCATGGCTGTGTGAGACCCAGAAAGCAACCCCTGGGGTGTCACCTGGTGTGGTCCATATCACCACACACCTCTAGTGATGCCACTGGATTTTATAATCAAATAAGACAAGGAATCATACATTCTTAGTATTGCCTACTTCGAGGCATCCTAGTTCAAGAAACATATTGACAAGCTGAAATGTGTAAAGAGGAAGGTGACCAAGATGGTATAAAGTCTGGAAAACATCCCCTATGAGGAACAACTTAAGAAACTGGGTATGTTTAGCATGGCGGAAGAAAAGATTGGAATGTGATATGACAGACATATTTAAACACTTGAAAAGATGTCATGTAGAAGATGGAGCAAGCTTGTTTTTGCTGGTCCAGAGCCTAAAATACAAACCAATGGATTCATATTACAAGAAAAGAAATTTCACTAAAACAGAAGGACGAACGTCTTGACTGCAATTGCTGTTCAGCAGTGGAATAGATGGCCTTGCAGGTGTGGGTGTGTGTGGACCTTCCTTCGTTGGAGATCTTTAAGCAGTTTGGATTACCATCTTTTTGGAATGCTTTAGCTGTGTTTTTATGAACTGCAGGGAGCTGGACTAAATGACTCCTGCAGTCCCTTCCAGTTTTGTGATTGTAAGTCACAATGAGAAAGTCCTAATATTGGTCATGTTTTTTAATCTGAATGTTATTTCTACAATGTTCAATATGACACTAGTGGAGCAGAGTTATTTTTGTTTCTGTTGGCATATGTGAAGATGTCAAGCCACATCTTATAAAATTTGTCCCTGATGTGGAGATGTTACATTGCTTTCTCCATTAGAGCATTTATCCACACATCCTTACTTTCCACTTTAAAGACATTTGCTGTTAATTTTTTATGCCCTTACTATTTTCAGTTTTGCCACAGTCTGATCAAAAGCATGCAGCAGTTTGTGGAACAAATCATTGTTATTTCCCTGGTAAATAGAATACTAGTGTCTGAACTGAGGATATCTGTCCTATCTGAATGTTTTCACTAAAGCTTTTTACATCTGTACTTTCATACCAAATGAATTGGAGTGATCTGCCCTGGCACCATTTTCTCCTGTATGGAACCAGAATAAACGGTTAAATATATCTAAGCTTAACTTGAATAAAACATCATCAATTTTTAATAATACTTTTTCTTATTTTAGAAGAAATATGTCATGTTGATGGCTTAGACCACAGAGCTCCCAATGGTGCATCACTAATATGGCTATCTAATTTCTTTCCCCATAACCATTTTAAATCTTCCTTTGACCTGAATGTAGCATAAATTAGTATGTTACATATACATGAAGTAACTCCCATTGAAGATCAATCTGTTTGCTATATTAATTGTTCAAATAGTATTAGAAGTCTCAAAATTCACACTTTTGTTTCTGCAGTACGTAAGAAGTATACAACTTGATATAGTATAGTGTACTATATATAGTATACATCAAGTATACAACTTGATGCTCACAGCACTGGCCCCAACTCTTCCCTTAGTTGTGCACTTGTTTTAGGGGCTGATCTTTAATTAGAAGCAAATCTAGAAAGACTTTAGCCTGCAAATCTCCCTGCTTTTCCATTTTCCATTGTTTGAATTTTATCTCATGGAGTTACATAAGAAGGGGTATTGATAAAGATGGTTCTGGGGTTAGAATTCTAATCCATTTCAGTTCAGTTTCCTTACATCACCAGAATGGCAAGCTCCTTATAACTCTATCCTAATGGTATCTCTAGATCAAACCAAGCTCTGCTTTACTACTTATAATTTGAATATTGTCTTAATTGGTAGCCATCACAATACCATGGCATATTTGGGATCCCTGCCCCTTTAACTTTTAAACTATCTGTATCTTACCTAGAAAACCTTGTCATAAGTTTGTCTTAGGGTCTCTATAAGTTGGAAACAACTTGAAGGCACACAACAACATATTATGTCTGGACTGTCACTGCAAGCAATAAAAGCCATAAGCTGATCTTTTCTTGATGTAATTATCTGAAATGTACATAAATCACACTTTGAATAGATATTTTTAATTATGGGTATGTTTAACTAATACTATTTCTCCTGCATACTTGGACACAGAAGATGGAAAAGCTCCATTCTTTCTGCAGAAACAAGAAACAGGAGCAGATTGTGGCACAGGACATAAACTGCTCATATCAAAAATTAGAGTAAAGCTAAAGAAGAACATTAAACCAATGATCATGCCAAAATACAGCTTGGAGAACATCACCATAGAATTTAAAGATAATGTGAAAAACAGATTTGCTCTATTAAACTTAATTGAGCAGGAGCCAAAAGAACTCTGAACTAAACCCATGGACATTGTCAGGGAAGAATGCAAAAGCACTATCTGTAGCCAAAAAGAAGGAGAAACCTCAATGAAACTCTGCAAGCAGTTAAGAACTGATGAGAAGCAAAAATCAAAGGTGACAGAAATAGAGTCAGAACCCTAAATGCAACTGTTCAATGACTTGTTCACAGGGATAAGAACTACTATAATAATCAATGCAAAGAAAAAGAAGAATAATAATTCTATGATTCTAAGATAACAGAAAAGGAAGAACAAGAGACTTCTTCCACAAGATCAGAGAAATCAAAGGAAAATTTAAACCAAGAGTGGAGATATTCTATGACCAGCAGGAGACTACATTACATAGTCATGTAAAAATAAAAAATATGATGGAAACAATACACAGAAGAACTATATAAAAGAAATGAAATGATGACAGATTCCTTCAGGGAAGAACCATATGAAGATTAACCTCCAATTTTAGAAACAAGTAGAAGCAGCACTCAAAACACTTAGGAGAAATAAATCAACAGGGACAGAATTATCATAGTACTTTTTATTTGTTTGTCAAATAATAGCTAAGAGTTCCAACGAAGATGTAAATAACAATGGAGATTATGGGGAGCCTTATTTTGTTCCTTTTTGATAGCAGTAGGAAGGGAGTAATTAATTTGTTTTGTTGACTATAACTCTATATTCTGTTGATTGAAATTAATATTGTTCTGTTAATTTAATATTGTTCAATAGCTTGATTTGCTGAATTAGCTATTTCAACACATTGTTAAATTTCAATGAAAAATTCGTTAATTCTACCATTAATATAAAATCCTATTTTAATTTATTAAAAGCACTTAATTGCCATATCAGTAGAATTCAAGATGTAGCCATGTTAGTCTGTAGAATCAGTATGTAGAGAGATCTTGTGGCATCTTTGAGATTAAGTGAAAGAAATACATTAGCAACATGAGCTTTCGTAGAGTTCAGTCTACTTCCTCAGATGCATTTGGTGGAGTGAAAGACAGGCGCAGACATATATATGCTATTGGTATGTGAGAATGTCAATTCAAATTACAAATCATTTGTGTGTGGAAATGAAGTTGCAGGTCCAGTTTTAAAGATGGTCGTTAGTGCACAAAGGCATAGGAAACTGGTCTTTGTACATGGAGATGAACTGGGAGATCCAGTTTTGCAGTGGGACTAGCCTGCGGTGAGGGGAATAGATGAATGAGGGCATGAGGTTTTTAGTATTTAAATGAATAACTTCTACTAGTTTAAAATATGGTTTGTGATCTCTCTAAATTTCATGATAACAAACTGATACATTGCACATAATTTATGATCGTATTGTTTAAGCACAAAGCTAGTATTCCTGTCAAGATTTTGGAATTTAGTAAGGAAATCCATCAGTATGAATTAAATTCCTCCAATTCAAGATGTGGGGCTGGAGAAGAGTGCTGGGATACTGTGGGTGGCCAAAAAGACAAACAAAAGGGTCCTTCATCAGATCAAGCCTGGAATCTCCATGGATGCGTAGAAGATGAAATTGTGTCTGTGTTACTTTGGCCACATCCTGGGAAGGCACGATTCATTAAAACAATAATGTTAGGGAAGGTAAAGGGCAGCGGAAAGAGAGGAAGACCACATGCCAAATGGATAGACTGAGAGAAGTCATGGGCATGAATGGAAAATTACTAATATTCAAGCCCCACAGGCTTGAAAGGCAGTGCATGCCCCATTTTGCCCCCCTCCATTTGCCACCTGCAAACAGGTGAGGGTCATGGACTTCAAGTCTGCAAAAACGGAGGGGCAACTGTACTTTTAGAAGGGCCTTTTCACCATAGGTAGCCGTACCACAAATGCAAGGAATGCAAGGCACCTGGGCCCCTCCAAGACATCTGTGCCCAGGGATTTCTGCAGCATTCACTCACTCACTTTTATTTAGGTGTCTTCCCCAGGTAACCAGATGTTTCTCTTACATTAGAGTCTGCTCAGGCACAGGGAATGAAATTTCCAGGGGGAAGCAGATGTGTGAGACTTTGACCACTGCTGTGCTCTGTGGCGCCAGCCAAATGTGACAACTGTAGGAAGTGAACAACCTTGAACTGCAAGTTCATTTCCCCAGCACCCAGTTCCCTTCCCTCTACTGGCTTCTGTTTCTTCTGTAATGTGTCTGATTTTATTGTTTCTGCTGTATTTTGGTACTAGGTAAGATGAGACTTGGGAAGAAAGGATCAGAGAGTGTGGTGAGAAGAAGCAGAGATAATGGGATGGGTGGACTGCTTGTTGGGACATTAGTACACATGGCTTTTAAACTGTGATTTCACCAGGAAATAAATGGAGTTGGCAATACTGCACGACAATCCCTCCAATGCTTAGCTGCCCTGTCTCCAACCCATCTCTTTTCACACATGGGGGATGTCCATGAATGAACTCACAATTGCACAAGTCCTGATGTGCGAAATGTTAATCCTGGGGCAGTTGCACAATTGCCAGCCATGTGGTATTGGTGTACCCTCCTCTCCCCTGCCCGCCTCCCCCTTGCTATTCTGAAGTGCCCTGATTACCTTTCTTTATTTTTTTGCCTATTTCTTTTCTTTTTTTATTTTTAAACACTTTGCCACAGTATTGCTCCAGAATTTCATGGGACAAAGGGAAAAACCAACAAACAAAACCCCTTAAAGGCATGCTGAGTGGGGCATAAGTCAGGGAAGCAAGGTTAAAGGAGAGGTCAGGAAGAGAGTGCGATGGGGCAGCAGCCGTGGTTGCAAGACTGAGAAAGGTGCAGTGGTGGCTGCCTGGAAAGCAGTAGCATCACTGGAGGGGTTCAGGCCAGTGACACCAGGTCAGCTCCCGACCCCTCACAGGCACTGTTTCATCCGCACAGCCACTGATCCACCCTTGTGAGAGTTCCTTGGGCCTGTACGGGTGCTCTTTTGTGCTGCATGGGTGCTCCTCAGCTCTGCATGGGTGCTCCTCAGGGTCACGTGGGTGCTCCTTGGCCCCGGTTGCCCCTCGGACCTGTGCAAGTGCCGCTTAGGGCCATGGGGGTGCCACTCCAGCCCTCGTGGGTGTCCCTCTCACCCACACAAGTGTTCCCATGTGCCCCCCTACCCCAGAAACCCCACCAGAAATCCAAGTCCAGAAGTCCACCACCACCCAGAATTCCCCCACACACACACTGGGTGTCACCCGGTGCAGGAACGCCACTGCTGGAAAGTGGTATGTTTCCCATTTTTTAATTACAAGTGTGAATGCTGTGACAATGGGGCTTGTGCAGAAAAGTCCCAGGAGGAGAGAGAAGAAGATAAATATACAATGGAATGGGGTGCCCTTAGTCTACCTACTTCTGCCCGGGTAAAGAAGAAAATGCTCCTGCTGTAGGGAATGTAAGATGAGCTACTGAGCCTGCCCAGACTCTACTGAGGGTGCATGGGGAGATATTAAGAGGAAAAGTGCACCAGATTTATGGAGTTGTGTGATGTCAATGGAATATATACCTATATAGCTAATTTCATCTGGTAATAGTAAGGATTCCTATTTTACCCCCAGATCCACCAACCCAGTGCTTCACTAGGCTGTAGGGACATGTCAGCACATTATTATATAAAAGTTTAAAAGTAACTTTTGGTCCCTTCATATGTCAACAGGCATCTTCCCTATTCTGCTGCAGATTGAAGCAAGATTAAGAGAAAATTCCAAGATTAAATCACTACTAATAGCATCATAGCTGTAAGAGAAGACAAATGGGACAAAAACAGAGACAACAATAAAGCAAAACAATGAAAACATATTTTTATTTTCAATAAAGAAAGGAGAATATAAATCGAAATCCAGGTTTAGTGAGATTGAAGCAATATATACTCGTTTACCTGGATTTCTTTTATTGGCTACCTAGTGACACTCCAGCATTTCTAAGTACATACTGAAAAAGGTGAAGTTATTGAAGAAAAGATGGAGAAGTTCTGTTACCATATAACACATCTAAACCATAAACGCTGTGCTGTAAGCGAGAGTAACCTATTGTCAATTTGCAAGCATAGTATTATAAGAAAAAGAATATGCACAAAAAGGGAGGAAACGGTTGTCTCTCCTGCTCTGTGGCAAAATGTTTCCACTCTGCTCAGGAGAACCACAATTTTCTAGAAGCCACCATTGACTTCATTGAAATCTGAGAAGAGAATTGGCCAAAGGAAACACTATGGGATCCCATATTAAGGTAGGAGTATTTTTGCTCCAGTCAAAACCAAGCCATGGAGAATGGGGAGTAGATGTATAGTAGTAGATATCACATTACAAGGAGGCCAAAGTGCAAAGAGCTGATCCTCTGTCTCTGCACATGGTTTTAGTAAAGTTGTGTTTGGTGGCAACAAAGTGAACTTCTAGTTCTTCCTTGGACTGAATGTCCAAAGAACAAGCTTGGACTTCTAGGACATTTGTAATCCCACAGGAAACAGATTAGCCAATAAATCAGAAGGTCTCCCTGTCCCTTGTCCGCAACCTTTCTTACTCTGGGAGTTGAGTTCACTTTGTTCAAACAAATATAGAACAGTTTATATTCTGATTAACCTTGCTGGGGGCATATCATAGCCCTCCGGCATATAAAAGAGAGAAGCATCTCTTCAATAGAAAGAAAGAAAGAAAGAAAGAAAGAAAGAAAGAAAGAAAGAAAGAAAGAAAGAAAGAAAGAAAGAAAGACCAAGACAAATTATTAAAGGTGATGCAAGTTTTGGGCTACAACTTCCAGCATTCCTGACCACTGGAATGCTGGCTGGAACTAATGGGAATTGGTCCAAAATAGCTGGAGGCCATCAAGTTTTGGATGGCAGTTCTCAACAGCTATATATATATATATATCTTCCACCATTCTGTAAAGGTATTCCAGAGCTTGGAAAGTAACTAGTTACAAATATTAATTCCTCACTGTATTTTTGCTAATGGAGTAAAAAAATTAATTTGTGACTGGTTACCTTCTGTTAAGAAAGCCAGTGTGATGTAGTGCTTTGAGTGTTGGACTATGACTTTGGAGACCAAGGTTTGAATCCCTGCTCAATCATGGAAACCCACTGGGTGACCTTGGGCAAGTCACACTCTCTCAGCCTCAGAGGAAGGCAAAGACAAACTTCCTCTGAACAAACCTTGTCAATAAAAGCCCATGGTAGGGTCACTACGGGCCTTTACAAACCAGCCTAAAGGGCCGGCCTGGAGGTGGAGTTGGGGCAGGGCAGCTGCACGCTGGCCACCCCAACCCCACCCCAATGCAGTCCTGACACCACGCGCCCATCCGCACGGCGCTTGGTGTCAGGACACCTTCCTGGCGCAGCATGTAGACACACTGTGCCAAAAGGGCACAGAAGAGCTGCGGCGCCAGCTCTTAGGGCGGCCTTTTGCCACCCCTAAAAGGAGCAGCATTTTGCCGCTCTTTGGGGGTGGCAAAAGGGAGGATCGGGGCTGCGGCGTGGGGTTGCTGCATCCCCAATCCACCACTAGCAGGGGCGGGCCAGAGCCCCCCCAAACGGGCTGTCTGTAGAGGCTCTATATGTCAGAAACTATTTGAAGCCACACAAGAACAACAACAAAACTTACTGTATAATTGTAACATGATGCCACTGCTTTTGGATGTAATGGTAACATTTACTAATGAAGTGGTAACTATTTAGTTCGGGCCATACCCTATACTATAATAATAATAATAATAATAATAATAATAATAATAATAATAATAATAAATTATTTGTACTCCACCCCTCTGAGGATAATGGTGGAGGAGGAATATCACATGGTTCAAGTGCTGCCTTCTGGTCTGTTGTGGATCAGTTGAACAAGCAACAAGTTGGCTGCTGACACAGTATGTGATGCACCACTCTGGAGCCACTAGGAGAGTTCAGATTTCTTTTAAAAAGTAAAAAATGTAAAACACAAAGGTATTTTTTCTTGAAAAGTAATCGTTACTTACTTTTGAAATCCAAGAAAGCAAAGCTTCCTTTAAAAGGTATGACTGTAACAGTGACTTGGGGTTTCAGAACTATTACTAGTGTCACTTTTTCAGAGTAATTTCCCATTTTTAACGTAATTTTTAAAGATCAAATTCCAGGCTGCAGAGAGTGTAGGCACAGAGACACTGCCTCTCACCTCCTATATATGAGACCAATTGCACAGAGAAGCCTTCAGCATTCAGCATACAAAGTCCTTTGGAGAAATGCATGCCCGACAGCAAGCGAGAAAGCCAGTCAGTCTGCCAAACAACAACTTTTGTTGTCTCTGGTTGGACCGGGTGCGTGTGTGGGAGAAGAATACACCACTTCCAGTTACAAGCAACAGCTGTAGACTCTCAGCATGAAAAGGCGACAGAAGGAAGCAAAAGAATGTCAACAATAAAACTTCCTAAGATATTTTTTTAAAGTATTCAAATGACAGATTTTTAAAGATCAAATTCCACGAAGCAAGGGAGTGACACATCAACTGAATTATACAGAACGTTTTATTGGTCTACAATAAGAAGCTTAAATCTGACATATGCCACGCAAATATTTTAGTCCTCTTGGAAAATAGTGCTTTAAAAAAAAAAGCTACACATTATTTTCAAGATGCTATAAAAAAGTTCAAAGGGAGGGAAGGTTTCAAGATGGCTCCTTGTTTTTAAAGCATTAAACAAATTTTCTAGGAAGTTTATACTGAAACAGATAACAGATAAAATTTTATACTGAAACAACCTTATACAGCTTCTTTAAAATGACAGCTTAGCTTATGCAGGTACTTAAGAGGAGGATGGATTGCTAGTTATAAGTAGTTAGTTAGTAGTTAGTGGAAATGATCAGTACAAAACACAACAAGTAGAACCAAAGACTGGTAAACAGAGGCCAGAACTTTCAAAGTTACTTCTAATTGTGTTGTTAACTGTCCTGAAATTGACTTCCACCTCTGGAAACCCTGTGAATAAGGCATCTGCAAAGGCCTAACTGTTTAATACATTTTCAGTTTAATACTTTTTAAGGGGTGGGAGGGATTCGGGTTGTGTTTTATACATACTGTATGGAATTTAAACTGTTGTTAGCCACCCCGATTGTTGACAGAGAGGCGGGGTATAAATAAATTTTATTATTATTATTCCCTGTCCTCAGCGTTATAGCTGTTCAGTTCCTGCAATCGTAGGGATGTGTCTTCTTTGATTGAGTCTTTCCATCTGGGGTGTGATCTTTCTTTCTGTTGCCCTCTGTCTTTCCAACTATTATCATATTTTCCAGTGATTCATGTCATCTCATGATGTGGCCAAAGTACAACAGCCTCAATTTATTCATTTTGGCTGCTGGGGAAAGTTCAGATCCAATTTGCTCTTGTACCCATTAGTTTGTCCTTTTAGATGTCCTTGGTATCTGTAGTACTCTTCTCCAGCACTACATTCCAAATGAGTTGATTTTCTTCCTATCAGCTTTCTTCACCATCTAGCTCTCACATCCATACATAGTACTTGGAAATACAATGGCATGGACAACCCTAATGACAATAAAATTTAGTGTTCAGTTGTATATGTTTGCACTTTAGAATCCTGTCTAGTTCTTTCATAGCTGCCCTTCCTAGTCCTAGACTTCTGATTTCTTGACTGCAATTTCCATTCTGGTTAATAATTGATTATTAAATTGATTATTGATTATTAAAAGTCAATTACTTTTAATACTTACTAATCCTTTCCACTAACTAACTAACTACTTATGACTAACAACCCATCCTCCCTTAGGTACCTGCATAAGCTAAGCTGACATTTTAAAGGAAGCTGTGTTAGGTTGTTTCAGTATAAAAAATTATCTGTTAGCAATAATTATTTGGGGTTTTTTCCCATTTAACTTACCTTACTTTTTAAATTCAAAGTTATAGTTGTGTTAGACTGTAGAACCAGTATGTAGAGAAATCTTATAGCACCTTTGA
Source organism: Phrynosoma platyrhinos (assembly GCA_020142125.1). Lineage (NCBI taxonomy): Eukaryota > Metazoa > Chordata > Lepidosauria > Squamata > Phrynosomatidae > Phrynosoma > Phrynosoma platyrhinos. The sequence goes on along the minus strand of CM034706.1, from coordinate 131,179,192 downwards.
GACTCACTGAAAGAAAGAAGTTGGCAGCAGGAGCTTTTGTAGACTTCAGTGAGTCTCAAAGGTGCTACAAGATCTCTCTACATACTTACTTTTTAAAATTAGATAGTCTTAAACTGCATACTTTAGATACCAGTACTTTAAAGATAATTTTAAATACTTTAAAAAATGAAGATGCTACAGATCAGTGGCCTATGGTAGAAAATGAGTGAGAGGCCTCCAGGAGCTCTTGCCATGATCTGCCCTGGTTCAGTCTTGCAAGCAAGGTTTCCTTGATTGACTCAATCCACTTGTATGGATTTCCTTTTTCTGCTACCTCCCAGTTTGCAAGTCATTATCATCATTTCCACTGAGTCACATTGTTTCTTGATATGGACAAAGTACAACAGTCTCAGCTTAGTCATCTTCACTTCTAATGAAAATTCATGCCTGATTGGCTCTAGGTCCCATTCATTCGTCTTTTTAGCAGCCCCTAAGAGTATCAATCGGGTTGTGTTTTATACATACTGTATGGAATTTAAACTGTTGTTAGCCACCCCGACTGTTGACAGAGAGGTGGGGTATAAATAAATTTTATTATTATTATTATTCCCTGTCCTTCAAAGAGTATCAATCCAGAATCCTTTGATATACAATAGCAAATCTGCATCTCAGGCTAGGTTTAAGGGTATAAAAGACCCTCAAATCTTAGGCACATTGGGTCTGGTTAGATTTCATGGTGACACTGTGCCACTATGAACTCTGACTTGGGTCCTACCTCTTCCCATTGTCCTTTGCCTTTCATACACGGTTGAGTCTATTCATCTTCATCACTAGAGCAACCTCCATCAGGTAATTATCACCATTAGGAAGCCTCCTGTTTCCTATCCAAGCTATCTACTTTATTCCTGAGTTCTTGTGTGCTTGAGTGTATGTTAGAGTGTCTTTGTATGTTTGAATCCACAGATAAATCATTGAGAAAGCTTTGTCTTTATCAGTCTATTCCCTAGCCACCTCCGTAAACATAGGATAAAAGATCCCATTGGAGACTTGAACTTATAGCAATTTCCCAGGTTCAAGGTCTTATAGAGCACATAGAGCACCTGCTTCCTCAGGGGAGTGTAACCCCATTCAGGACAGGTTGCTTACTCAGTTCCCAGAAACAGAAATCTCAGCCTTGAGAGCCTGCATCTTGTCAGGAATAAGTTTCAGTTTATTAGCCCTCTTCCAGTCCATTACAGCATCTAGGCCCCAGTCCAGTATCTACATGACTCCAACTGTCTATAAGGTCATGGAGAAACAGAGCTCAGTATCATGAGCATTCTGTCAGCCCTCTGTATCCACAGATTCAGACATCCACAGATTGCAAATATTTTAAAAATATATACATTCCAAAAAGCAAACTTTGATTTCACAATTTTATCTAAGGGACACCATTTTACTACCCCAATGCATTTCATGGGACATGAGCATCCCCGGATTTTGTTACCCATGGAAGATTCTGGAAACAAACCCCAGAGGATACTACTGTACTGAGCATATATGATTCCTCACCCACCCCCCTTTTCATAGATATTGAATACGATGAGGGAATACGATGGAATTCTGTACAACCCACAGTTTAATAGTTGCTGAACAGGAATCCCCCAATGCTGCTCTTGCCTTCAGGTCTGGTTATGGCTTTGCCAGAGTGCCTTGATGTTGAGTTTTCAGATATTGTCATGTCTCAATCAGCTCTGTTTCAAGGTAAAAGAACAAAAATACTTTATTGCAGACCAAGGACAATAATGATCACTCAGCATTTAGATTGATACTGCCCTTCTCTGCCTTTTTGTCCCTATATATAGACTGGGGTTACCTAGCTCTGCCTGTCTGCAATGTACCAATTTGATTTCTGCCTGGTAACTACAATGTAACCTTTTCATTTCTGCCCGGTCACTTCTATGTAACTGCTTGATTTCTGCCCAGTGAAATCTACAACCTTTTGTTTTTTTGCCTAGTAACTGTGATGTAATGCTTTGATTTCTGCTCAGCAACTGCAAAAAACTCCTCCCAACTGTTCTTTGAAATCGGTGCCAAAATTTAAACTCACCTAATATGAACAACACATTCTATAGGTATATATACATACAACACAAACCAATAATGGATTTATATATACATTTCCCAACTTCATACATAAAATCATAGAATCACAGAGCTGGAAGATACCACAAGGGCCATCCAGTCCAATCCCCTGCCATGCAGGAACTCAAAATCAAAGCATCCCCAACAGATGGCCATCCAGCCTCTGCTTAAAGACCTCCAAAGAAGGAGATTCCACTACTCTCCGAGGGAAAGTGTTCCACTGTCGAACAGTCCTTACTGTCAGGAAGCTCTTCCTAATGTTGAGGTGAAATCTCTTTTCC
>CM034706.1:131151830-131168203 GCA_020142125.1 Phrynosoma platyrhinos | reverse complement strand
ACAACAACAACAACAACAAAATAAGTAGTCAGAATGGTGTGGAGATTTGAACATTGGACTATGATTCTAGAGACCAGGGTTCGAATCCCCACTTGGCTATGGAAACCCACTATGGGGTGACTATAGGCAAGACAACCCACTTGAATAAATATTACAACGAAAAGCCTGTGATAGGTTCATCTTAGTGTCATCATAAGCTGGAAACAATTTGAAGATACGCAGCAACAACAACAGAAGTGCCAGAAAAGTCATAATAGAGTTGTAGTTGACTTCATCTCTAAAATGAAGGAACCAGTAAAAGGGACATTGAAAGGAAAAGGAGAGGCTCAAATCTCTCCAAAATTCTTGAGTGTTATTCTGTCTCAGTTAGAATGTACACTTTATGTCTGGAAAGGGAAGACAAAGGGCATTCACAGATTATTAACAATTAGTTAATAACTGATAGGGCAAGCACATGAGAATCCAGGCTTATGGTTTTTATGTGTTGAGAAGAACAGAATCATAAAGTTGGAGGGGGGCCCATGGTCCTAGCCTCTGGGGCAGCAGAGAACAAACCTGCACCTTCTTCTCTGGGATAGACCTTGAAATCTTCAGCCATCTCTTCACTAGGATGAACAGGCCCATCTTCCTCAACCTTTCTTCATGTCTCCCCCCCCATCCCATTCTCTGAACCTGTTCCAACTTCTCTAAATCCTTTTTAGCAGCACAATCCCTCAGTCCCCAGAAGGAGTTGCAGAGTGATGCCCGGCTGCCAGAGAGGAAAACCGCAGCTGCAGTTTGTTCCCACTGGCCAGCTTGTTTCTTATCCATTGAATTGTGCTAGAGATTGAGGGCATAGTAGTGCCCACTGCCCTGAAATTGAAGGGACAGGGAATGGCTGTGCTATCACCAGCCCCCTCTGCATTGAGTAGCTGATTCCTGTTTGTAAGAGAAATCAGGTGGCTTGGAAAATAGTCGGTGTTGTGGCACAGACAATCTTCCTAGTCCCAGTTCCAGACACTCATGCGGCAACTGCAGCATGCAGCCAACAGCAGTGCAGGGTCTTTGGCTACTGTCGCCTGTGCTTTTACCATCTTGAAGAGAGGCAACCCTACACCAGTCTCCCCTCTTTCTCCTCCCTAGAAAACTGGGCAAGGAAGATGCTCAGGTGGGCAGTTGTCCAGTGGGTGAGTGGTCTGAGCCAGATGCTACATTTTAAACCTCTTTAATCTCTTTAGCCAGGTGGTGCTTCTGAATTCCCTAAGGAGCATTATGCCACTGGAGTATCATGGGAGGCAGCTTCTGTCGGCCATCTGTCAGGGATGCTTTGATTGGGAGTTCCTGCATGGCAGGGGGTTGGACTGGATGGTCCTTGTGGTCTCTTCCAACTCTATGATTCTATGATTCTATGATTCTGCTTTAGGCAGTGGGAGAACTTGGGCCAGCCCTGAATCATGCTGGTGCAATTTTCAACAAAAAGGCCACTACACAGCATTGGTTTAACAACATCAACAAGGTGAAGACTCCAGTGTGCTTTAGGATTTGCTAGAAGGATGCAAACTATGAAGTCCCTCCAGGAAGTAAAATGTAGAAAAACTATGCACTGAAGTTATGATTGAACCCGTAATGACAATGCAACGTAGAATTTAGACTTGATAGAACAAGAAAAATATCTAAAACTATGCTATTTGGATTTGAATGCAGATTCAGTGAATAAAGTGATAAATTGTTATCTATCCTGCCAGTGTGATTTGATTCTTGCTTCCCCAAGTGAGTAAAACAGTTTTGTGTAGTCTGCCATCTCTCCATCTCCATGACTTCAAATGTCCCAGCAGTTCCTTCATTCCTGATCTCCAAGGAAAGTTGGCCTCTAACAAATTGTCTGTCCAATTGTTTTGGAATTCAATCACCCTCCCTGCCCCAGCCACCACCATCAATATTAAGAATTATTATAACTATGACTCAAATATTGGAAAGCATAAAAAAATCCACAGTCCTTCCATTTTAAGAAAGAGATTAGCCTTTGAGGGACTAGTGCTCTTCATTATTCCTGAGGAGGGTGAAGCCATTTATTCACCTGAAGCAATGCAACGTTTCAGAGAAGACTTGGAAAGGTTCAGAGGTCACTGGATTCTACTGTATTTGAACAATGTGGGAGATAATGGTACAGCTGCTGGAAAACTGGCAGAGAATCCAAGTGGACAGGAGCTGGGGTGCTCTTAGCAGGCAATATAACAGAAAAGAAACTGTAGAAGACTGGTATGGTCAACAATATGCTGCTGCCACTGCTGCTTCTCTTTTCTTTTATAGGAACATTTTGGGAACCAGCAGACATGATTGAAGAAGCTAGCATAGTCTTGGTGTTCTTAGACTGTCTTCGAGGCTTCTTTAGGGACTGAGCCATAGGTAGAAAGTTGTTCACCGAGGCTGAAGAGAACATCAGTAGTTCTGGGCTGAAACCCCATCAGCTGCTTTCCATAGGAAGAATAAGATAAACTACTATACCTAGCTTTTAAAAACAGAATATCACCACCATCCTCCCATGGATGAGAGATCTCCAAGGATGTTCCTAGTGTGATGGCTGCCATTACTAAACAACAAAACTGAGCAGGAAAAGGTCCAACTATACACACGACTGTACAGACATGTCAAGAGAGGAACATAGCTGCAAACAGCACAGAGAGTGCACACTTGAAATCCTAGTTCCTTAATTCCTACACAATCAACAAAATGGCTAATTCTAAAACACCTAATCACAGCACCCTATTTGTTGTGAAAAGTTTGTATGTACTTTCTATGTACTTTCTGTCATGGGCCCATTAATAGAAAAAAGAAGAAAAAGAAAATAGCTGAAGTTATCTGAAACTATAAAGATCCAGGAGTAAGAGGTCAACTAAGCTAAGCAAGTTTTCAAGTTCTATATTTCCAGATATTACAGATACACATTGGCACTTTAACTACAAAGAAATAATGTAAGTGGAATTTAAAAATGGTACTCTTGACAAACAAACACACACACACACAAACTTACAACGGTTTCATAAAACAGCTTGACAATAAAAGCTCAGGCATAAAATGAAGCCATCTGGATTTCCCTTTATGAAAACAGAGTATGTTAACTAGCCTCCATTCCCCATCCACCCACCCAATAAGTTAAATTTACTTTGCTTTCCATTTGCTTACAAAAGGAGCAGAATAAGCTAAAAGCAAAGAAGAAAAATCTGCTACCATTTTTTTTTTCTTTTTTAAAAAAGGAGACAGTGCACCCATGTGCAATCTGGCCATCAAGACCCAGAACAGGGCCAAATGTAGTTCTGTTCTTTCTCGTCTGCAGTGGATTCAACATTAGCCACAGAACCTCCAGAAGGGTATATGGCAGGACGTGGCTGAGAAGAGTTCTCTGGGAAATCCACCAGTCTATTACAGATCAGTCAGTTTATTTCAGTCCTCAATGACAATTGGTTCATCATTCACAGGCTGTTGTAGATGCAGGCCCTGCAGAGGCTGGAGGACAATAGTCTTGTATGGGCGTCTTGCAGCTCGCTTGGTTTCCGAGGAGGGAAGAAACTTACGAATTCTCCTAAGTGAAAACAAAAGAGAAAAAAAATGTCAGAGAATGGGTATTTGTAATCTATCTTCATGTTACATCAGCTACTGCAGAACTGTTCCTTTGAGAGGTAAGAGAATTTTTTCTATATTATTTATCTACAGAATTAAAGAATTTTACAAACAGCTTTTATCCACACAAAAAAATCCTCTGCAGAAAGAGTTATTAAAGTTGCCAGTGGTTTTTAGAAATGAAAATTTCATTTAGACATTGACTGAAGAGGGAATGGATGAGTTCTTAAAATTATATTTAGAAATTATATCTATTTCAGTTTATACCAAAGTAGGAATATATGCATGGCAGGGGGTTGGACTGGATGACCCTTGTGGTCTCTTCCAACTCTATGATTCTATGATTCTATGACTTCCTGGATGTTGTTGGAGTTCAGCCCTATACAAAAGGACCTGGAAAAGCCAGACACTCTCCATCATTCATTTATAACCTGCTCTAAACACATGGATTCAGAGCAAGTAAGCATTGTTTACTACTCAGCAAAATTTACAAGTTATACAATTTTCTCTCCCAGTCTCACATATGTATTTTAATTATATAATATGAAGATGAGCATTCTCCTCTGTATCTGGGGGCCAGATTCTCCCTCTTGAAACTTGCTGGGAACCACATCTGGCTACCACAACTGAATTTTCTGCTCTGGTGGCATCAAACCTGATGTTTTCTCTTCAAAATAAAGTAGGTTCCTTTATCCTCCCAATTCTTGTTTGAAAAGGTCAAAAGGACCGGAAATCTCTAAGCCAAGTAAATATAAACACTCTTTTAAACATCTATTAACAATGATATAAGTAATATTTTATAATATTTGCTTTGAAATAGAATATTGCTTTGAAATAGAAACAAAAGTGCAACACACTGTTTGCTACTCCCTTTCCAAAATATTTATTTGGAAACTGCACTTGATACTTCATCATACTCAGTGAGCTCACAAGCCTGGCTTCCCAAACCACAGTTGTTACTGTAGTTTCATGCCAGCTCTGTCTCTGGCAAGACCTACCTGGTTTCCTCTGTGGCCATGTAGAAAACATCATCAGGAGCATCAATCCAGTTCATCCTCCTCCTTTTCACTGGAAACATGGTTCCACCACGGATTAACCGGACTTTTGTTGGGTATGATTTCCCATTGAGCAGCAAGTTTCGACTTGGTCCCTAACACAACAAACGAAAACCGGGGAAAGATGTTAAAAGTTCCCTATAAAAAAGAAGAGTATCAAACACTTCAGGAACAAGACTTTTTCTCAGTATTTCAAATGGATTTTTCTTTCTTTCTCTCAATTCCTGTTTCTATGGAAGCAGAAGGACACCCATTATTCTTCAAGTTATCACCTTCTCCTCCTATATTGGAGAGATCATTCGCTGGAGTGGAAAACAGCAGAACTCTATTTATGGATTGTGATGAAAAAAGGAATGAAAAGAGCTCAGTCAGGCAAAACACAAAGCATAGGAACCACACAAAGAGAAGAGAAACTGCAGCCTAGAACATCCTGCCTCTCTCCTTTCAGATGCTTATGATACAGAAACATTAACTTATTCCAGTCCCCAATAGGCAAAGCGACAGAATGGTCTCCTCCTTTCCTTAGAAATGTATGATAAGGGATGGAAAAACACTTTTGGTTTTCTACAGTGTAGTTAGTGCAGTATTTAACCTTTTAAAAAAATCACACCCTTTTAATGGATTTCCTGTATGTCTTACAAAAACAGATTAAAATTACAATAAAACAAAAGAGCAGTGATCAAAACTGAAGTAAAAGCCAAGCAAAATTTAAAAAAAAACATACAGGGAATTCAAAAGTTTATGAAAATAGAAAGGTCTTTCCACAGCACCCAATGACATAAAGACAAGAGACAGATGATCCCCCCCTTGATGTATATGCCGCCACTGAGGATATCCTTTTCCCAGGAGCACCTCAGTTAAAAAAGGCATCCAAAGAAGGGCCTTGGCTGATGGATCATAGCAGGCACATAGTATCTCAGCCACCTTGAGGTCCCTTCTGAAGAAGAGGCAGGCTATATAAAAAATACATTTTTGCAGAGGGAAGCTGATGCTCTGGGTCAGAAAGCTGTGCATCCCTTCTGCTCATTTTGACAGAGATATGGCAGCAGCAGTGTGAAGAGGCCAAGGCTGACTAGAATACTTTTAAGCATTTGGAATGGTGGTAGGAAAGGTAAAGGTAAAGGTATTCCCCATTGACAAGGTTGTCAAGTCGTATCTGACCATAGGGGGTGATGCTCATCTTTGTTACTAAGCCAAAGAGCAGCGTTGTCAGAGACTACTCTGTGATCATGTGGCCAGCATGACTGCACAGAATGCTGTTACCTTCCCACTGAAGTGGTACCTATTTATCTACTTGCACTTTTACATGCTTTTGAACTGCTAGGTTGGCAGAAGCTGGGACTAGTGATGGGAGCTCCCTCCATCACACAGAGTTTGGCTCTCATACTGCCAACCTTCCAACCTTGTTACCATCAGAATTGGCATCTTAACCACTAAGCCACTGCGTCCCTAGGACAGGTAGCTATGGCAAAATATTTTGAATGGGGTTCCTGATAGAGGTAGAGGTGAAGGACACATACTCAGCCCTCCTGAACATATAGATTATTTTACAGCATTTATTCTGATCACTGATCTCTCAGTGCACACACACACACACACACACACACACACACACTATGTCTCTAAGCAGATTTAGGAGCTAATGATAAAACATTTCAGTGGAGATGGGAGTGAAAAGCTGGCTTACACTGGAAGACACAGCAACAATACAATGATAATATTTTGATACAAATCAAAAATAGTGTGAAAACATTGGTGGGTGATTGGTGTCTTAAAAACCCATAAAGGTCCAGTGGAGACCTTTGGACCTCCATTTATTATCTCAACCTTCACCCTCCATTTTCAGCCCCAAATCTACATTTTCAGCCTAAACCCACTTCAGAGCACTTTAAAAACTATGTTCAAAATGGCAGTTGCGATTTCATGGTGTAGCCCTCCAGAGTGCTCCATTTCTACTGTCCAGTAAAGTTCTTCGGGTTCTAGAGCCCCCAAAATAATACATTTCAAACCCACAATGTGTTGTTTCACAGATGTTAGAATAATGCTTTAAAATGCTGCAACATAAGTTATTACTGGTATTTGCTCACCCTATCTGGTCACTGACTGTCTGATACATCTCAGGTCAGAGGAGCAAGTATTAATTTAGTTCAATTGCCTCCTTTCAGACTCCTTCTCAGCTCAAATCCAATCTTTAATTGCATGCTAAAGTCCCATGCTCCACTGACCTACACGCAGGCACACGTATATACTGCATTTCTGGATCAGCAAAGCATTACACTGGCATAGCAAGTCACCCTTTAAACTGAGCAGTGTCTTGCACTTGCCTTTTCTTGTCCCTAGTGATGATCTTCTTTCTTGTGTCACAAAGACTTAGTGCTATAATAGAACTTTGGAGAAAAAGTGTACCGGATGCTTATTAAAAATTTGGCATTTAATCCCTGCTGGATATCCTTAAAGAGATTATGCTACTGTCAGTTTCACAGAAAAGAGGAAATGCATCCTATTGTATGCAAGCCTTATCTTTTGGTAAAAAGGTAAAAGTAAAGGTATTCCCTGTTGACAAGGTTGTCTAGTTGTGTCCAACCATAGGGGGTGATGCTCATCTCCATTACTAAGCCAAAGAACCAATGGTGTCAGACACTACTCTGTGGCCATGTGACCAGCATGATTGCACAGAACACTGTTTACCTTCCCACCAAAGTGGTACCTATTTATCTACTTGCATTTGCATGCTTTTGAACTGCTAGGTTGGCAGAAGCTGGGACTAGTGATGGGAACTCACCCTGTCATGCAGCACCCGGGCCTCGAATTGCCAACCTGCCAATCTTGCAATCAACAGAGTCAGCGTCTTAACCAATTGAGCCACTACATCAATCTTTTGGTAAGGGCCTTTATCTCTCTTTCTGTCTGGACTCCATGGTGCACGTTCTATACAAGAGGCATGGAGTGGTTACCTATATGAAAAAAGTATGCAAAGGTATCTTGCAGCACCTTTGAGACTAACTGAAAGATATAAATTGGTAGCATGAGCTTTTGTAGATTTGAGCCTACTTCCTCAGATGCATGTGGAGAAAAAAGATGCATAGAATCATCAGTGTAAGACCATCTTCATTAACGAACAAGTGGCACTGCATAAATTGTCAACAATCTGACAAGTGCTTCTAGGAGGCGTCCAGAACACTAACCATCCTTTTACAAAGCATATGCTCCCCATGAATCTTGGTTTACAGAAAATTGAAGTTTTTCTCAATTTTGTGCAAAAAAACAGCTATCATGCTGGGGGAAAAACCATGTGGCTATCTACAAACAATGAGATCCTGCATTGTCAGACACAGCTACAATGACAGAGATCATTAATGAAAAGCCTCTTTATACGATGGTGAATAAAAGTAATGCTTGACCACTGCATAACAGAACACTGCGACTTACTGAGAAAGTTCCTTTTTTGCAGTTGTGGAGAGGGAATCCATGCTGTGTTTGGCTTTTGTCTTGCCTCTTAATCTGGCAAACAACCTTACCATCCTAAGAGAGAGAGCCAGTTCTACCCTCCTAGTGATGGTATGACAAAGCTATGAACAAACAGAAATATATCACCAGCGGCTTTAAAAATACCAACTCCACCAATTAGGGTGGGAAGGATTCCCTCCCCACAACTACAGAAAAGGAACCTTTGTGGTAAGTACCAATATTCAATTTTCTTGCTGTGTGGAAAGACAATCCTTCAGGCTGGGAACTACATAAGCAGTCATCTCACCACCTGGGCAGGCAACAATTTAACTATAAAGACAAAATTTGCTGCAGAACACACCTGCCAAAAAATGTGTCTGCTGAGGCAAACTGATCAATTCTATAGCACCTGACAAAAGATGATGGCGAAGGCCAAGTGGCTGCCCTACAAATCTCCAACAAAGATGCTGTCATACCCAAGGCTGCAGAAGTGGCAGGGCTAGGAGTGCAGCATCCTTGAATTACTTCTGGAACTGGCATGGAACTATGTATATACACCAATTTAATGCATATGCTTAAAATGAGATAAGGTGGAAGAAGATACCTGACCACCTTTAGCCTTCTCTTGAAAGGAGACAAATACTGTAGATTGATTTACAAAAATCCTTAGTCCTATCTAATTTAAAAGCCCTCCATAGATCCAATCAGTGTCATTCTTAATCCTGAAGTGCTCTAGGATCTGGGCAAAATAAAGGTAAAATAATCTCCTGAGATCAATGGAACAAATAATTCACTTTAGGAACAAAAGACGGATCTAGCCGAAGGATAATTGAATCCTTACGAAAAATACACAAGTCTTCATGCACTGAGAGCCCTCAACTCAGAGATCTTGTGGGCCAAAATAATAGCAACCAAAACCAAAATGTTTAAAGTAAGAAATCTCAGGGGGGTTGCAGACTGTCAAAAATAGTGTGAATTCAGTCCACTTTTAGGGTTAGGGTTAGTGCTAGGGAATCATGGGAATTGTTATTTTTCTGAGACATTGAACCTTCTTTGTCAGAGAACTCTAGTGCCACAATAAAATTCAGTTCAAATGATTCCCTAACCTTAACCCTAACCCTAAAAGTGGACTGAACTCACACTATTTTTGACAGTCTGCAACCCCCCATAATTCCACCAATCTCAAGGATTCAAAAAGAACCTTTAACAAAGCCCACATAACCCATATTGCAGATTGCATAAGGGAAATTGATGGACCATGCCGGGCCAAAACAAAGATACCCTCTTCAAAAAGCTCTGCACATGCAGATAGGAAGCTAAGTGGCTTGCCCAACTTTTCTTTCATGGCAGAACCCAATGCAGAGACATGTCTAAGGGTACTGATACTGAGGTGTTCATTCAAACTCCTATAAAAAGGCCAAAAGCAACCTCACTGAAGCTGACTGAGGATGCACCCTATACGCCAACACCATCTACAAAACGCTCTTCAAGTCAACACATAGAAGTGTTTAGTGGAGGGTCTTCTAGCTGCAAGAATAGTCTGAATAACAACCTTATCATACTCCTCAGCTATTAATAGAGGCTATGGCAAATAAAGATATCACTTGATGCAGCTCTGATGACAAGAATGGAAGACTCATTAGACCTGTGCAAAATGTTAACAAGCCTTTTTAAAATACCCTTTGATGTACTTCATCTGGCCCTGTTGACTTGAATTCATTTAGAGTAGCCAGGTATCTTTTTACCTATTCTGGGCTGCATTTTCCCTACTGCATCATTTGCTCCACTTCCCCCCAGATTGACTGCTGTTTCCTTTTGGGAGAAAGTTGAGGCCAAAGTGGTGGGTTCTGCCTTCTCTCTGTCCCATTAGCATTTTGTCATCTTCTCCATGCAGTGGCCCTACCATTTTGTTGTTCTTCCCTTTGCTTTGGACATAATCAAAAAAAGCCTTTTAGGTTTTTTTTAACTTCTCTAGCAAGCCTTGAGGCCATTCTTCACTTCAGTTTTTCTAACTTTCTGCCTACATATGCTGGCTATTTGTTTGAGTTGCTCTTTGGTGATTTCCCCCATTTTCCATTCCTTGTACATGTTCCTTTTAAATCTTAGCTCAGTTGAAAGGTCTTTAGGCATCCATTATGGTTTCTTTAGACACTTCCCATTTTCTTCATCATTGAAGCTGTCTGAAATTGTGCCTTCCATATTTCACTTTTAAGAAACTCCCATCCATTATGAATTCCCTTCTCTATTAGTATTCCTGACCATGAGATCACACCCAGTATTTTTCAAAGTTTACTGAAATCAGCTTTTTAAAAGTCTGGAATGTGTATCTGACTGCTTGACTTCTCCTTTCCGCTGTATGACAAACTCCAGGACAACATGGTCACTCCTACCTAAGGATCCTTCTATCAATTCCCTCATTCTGTCCCATTAACCAGGCATCACTGTTGGTTAGGATCAGATCTAAAATAATGGAACTTCTTGTTTCCTTTTCCACCTTCTGGACAATGAAATTGTCAGCAAGGCAAATGAGGTATTCGTTGGACCTTATTGTCTTGGCAGAGTTTGATTTCCAACAAACATCAGGATAATTGAAATCTCCCATTACTATTACATCTCTCCTTTCTGCATGTGTGGTCATCTGTTCCAGGAAGGGATCATCCAAATCCTCAGTCTGGCTTTGAGATCTGTAATAGATTCCCCACAATCACATCATTGTTATTTCTCTCCCCCTTAATTTTTAGCCAGAAGCTCTCAACCTGTGATCCAGGATTTAAGACATGGATCTCTTCACAAGTGTAAATATTTTTGTTGTTGTTGTTGTTATGTGCCTTCAAGTCATTTCATACTTATGGAGACCCTAAGGTGACCCCATCATTGGGTTTTCTTGGCAAGATTTGTTCAGAGGAGGCTTGCCATTACCAACCCCTGAGGTTCAGAGCATGTGACATGCCCAAGGTCAACTAGTAGGTTTCATGACTGAGCCGAGAATTAAACTCTGGTTTCTAGAGTCATAGTCTAACACTCAAACCACTACGCCATGCTGGCTTTCTGATACCCTCCTCCTTTGCTGTTTGGTCTATTTCTCTAAAATAGGTTATAGTCTCAATTAAAGGTTATCACCCTTCTCTGAAATGCTTGGGGCAGAGATGTTTTTGATTTTAAATTTTTTTGGATATTGGAATATTGTATTCACATATACATACATAATCTTGGAGATGGGACCCGAGTCCAAACACAGATTTCATTTATGTTTTATATACAACTTATACACATAGCCTGAAGATAATTCTATTCAATATTTTATATAATTTTGTACATGAAACAAAGTTTGTGTATGCTGAACCATTAGAAAGCAAAGTGTCATTATCTCAGTCACCAGTGGAAAAAAATGTTGGCTTTTGGAATATCTCAGATTTTGGAATTCTGGATAAGGAAGACTCAACCTGCACTTTATATAAATCATCTCTAGATTATTTTTCATATCTAATACAATATAAATGCTATGTAATTGTTATATGTACTGTACAGTTTAGGAAACAAATGAGACATGAGGCTGGAAAGAGACTGAGGATCTGTAAAATAGTGAAAGGCATACCGTTGAATTGAGCAGTATGCTTGGATACCCGCCATTTCACAGATCCTCAGCCTTAATCCAGCCTTGCATTTTGTTTGTTCACTACTTTTGAATCTGCAGTTCATTGAATCCATGTATCTGAAGCCCATGGATATAGAGGCCTGACTGTATTCAGTCCACGTAAAGTATTCAGGCAAGATGTTGGTATGGATTACATGTGTGAGGCTGCTGACAGACTGAAGCCACATAGTTGAAATGCTTTAGTTTTATGATGTTTCAAGCCAATAATCCAGAAACAGCAGCCTCATACATTATAAATGATCTCTGAGATCAGTATGAATATCTTGGACTACTGTCCATTCAAGCAGATTAGTTGGTGGCAGATAGGTAGCAGGGTGCATGGTGCCCTAGCCCCCACCTCTCTCTATGGCCCAACACCCTTCAAGGCAATTGAAAGATCTTACTGATGTCTTTTCAGGAAACACTCTCGACACTCCTATGAAGGTCTCAGATCTGTTTGGATTCCACCAGGGATCACTGCCAGGACGTGAAGAAATGGTCCACTCTACATGCAGTGGTTTCTCCTCTGGGTCATGCCTGCTTGAGAGTTTGGCTCAGCCAGGTGCTTGCCTGGGTTTAGACATCATCCTCACTTTTTTCTCTCCACCTATCCATCCTAGGAAAGCTTGTTGTCCTCGATGGTTGATTCGAGTCTCTCCCCTTTTAAATCACAGCAACATTTCTCTCACTCTCTTTGCTCCCCTGCATTCCCAGTTTAGCTGATTGATTTACCTAGAGTATTAGTTAATACAATTATAGGGATAGAGGAATGGAGGTGGAAGCTGGATGCATGCAAAAATACTATGATTGTTCTCTGAACAAAGTAGAGATCATTTACAATTAAACAGAGTAACCTCCCCTCTTTTATTTCTTGGTTAATGCCTTCTGCACTGTCCTATGCCTTGCCATGGAGAGAGCATCCAAAATATGTTGTTGAGTAGCACCCTCCTCAACTACACAACAGTAAGAAAGTTCATGATGGCAGCAGTGGCAAGGGGGGCTGGTTCCTGGTGGGTAGTCACCACCATGTGACCCCAAGGGTCCCCTCCTGAGGTGTCATGGCCAATGGCTCAGATTTTGCTTCTTACAGCCAAGGTCTGCCACTGTCTTTGCCACCACCACCCCTTCATGGCTCACCATCCACCCACAG
Source organism: Phrynosoma platyrhinos (assembly GCA_020142125.1). NCBI lineage: Eukaryota > Metazoa > Chordata > Lepidosauria > Squamata > Phrynosomatidae > Phrynosoma > Phrynosoma platyrhinos. The sequence continues at coordinate 131,155,320 of CM034706.1, read as the reverse complement.
CCATCAGTGCCCATACCATATATGCCCCAGCTCCACATAGGCAGGCCAGGGTCAGGAAAGAGCGATTGCAGGTATGTGCACTCTTGGGTCAAGCCCTTTTCTCCTTTCCCAGCAGCTGGGCTGAAGGCAGCGGCATCATCACCAATGCCAACCTCTCAGTCCCCACCGTGGTAGTCACCCTAGTTCCCACTGGAAGCCCTCAAAATCCTTGCACTCCACTAGAGCAACTCTTGCACATGCATCATGCCCCACCATCTGAGAACCACTGAGCTAGTTAATCCAATCATGCCACAGGAACATAGACCAAGCTAGTTTCTTCCACGAGTAAATTCTGGAGCTATAATTTATAAAATTATTGTGCATTGTTTACAAAATCAATTTATATAAATTTTCCAAGTAGAGAAATCTACTGTCAAAAAATCAGTTGAAAAGATAACAGAATGTCTGACACACGTGCTTCTTCTTTTGAGTACAGCAATATTGGTGAATGGCACATTCTGAAACCTGGATCTATCTCTCCCTTGTTCAGAAGAACATATCCCCAGCTGTAGAATGAGAATTGCTTCCTTGCCCTTTACTATGGATGACGATAGTGAGACATTTGCACACCAGTTTCTTTGTGTAACTACAAGCTGATTATCAGCAAGTAGCCAGTCATTTGAAGAGACTTATCAGACAATTTAGGAAAATACTCTATACCAGTTTTCCAAACTGCCTCATTGCACTTGTTCATATGGCTACTACATTATCCAGACTGTAAATCTGTTATACTTTATCCTAGGAACTTCTCTGCTATTTTTCTGTAGTTGTTAACCATAATTCTAGGCAGAAATTTGTCATGATTGTGTTGATTTGATTATACTACCCTTCAACAGAAAGAAATGCCAGAAGGAGTTGTTATTTGAAAAGTCAAGCATTATATGCTCCTTAAAACAAAAGTTCTGCACATATTGTATGAAAACCTACATATTGTGTAGGTGGCAAAGAAGTCTGAGGCTTTATATTCTGCCCTGGGAAATATTTCCCACTGCATTCATGTGTTTCATATCAGATCAGTAACTTGCAGCTTTCCACCGATAACATCTTTGAAAAAAGATAGAACTATAAAAGTAAAATTTCTCCCAAAGTCTTCCCAGACCCCCAAAGTGAAACCCAGGCTCCTTAAAAATGAAACACTAAGTTTACACTTTTTGGTTAGCCCCTTGATTGTTCCAATATGTAGAGCCAAGTAAAAATTGCATTAATATCTGAGAAAAGCATAGGCAGAACTAATTATGCCTTACAGCTGTCTACAGCTAAAAGCTTTGGATGGTGGTCTTTAGCGAATTTTGTTTTTTAAAAAACAAACATTCTCTTACCATTTGTCTGGTTTGTCCGTGGTTAGGCAGACCTAACAAACAGGAAAGAGAATAGACCTTGTAAGACACCGTTGCTTTTCCAAGACAAAAAAGAATATACAAGATCAAAACAACAAGACTATGGTTTGCAAAAATGGCTCACTTTCCAAAACAGGAATCACTTTGATATTCACTTTCTTTGGTGAGATTATCTGCTTAATTAACCCCCAAAGCATTACCAAAATACATACTTTTACTATCCAGTTATGTTCTGTGGTAGTCAATGAAGCTGGAGAAAAGGAGTGTGTACATTTGTTGCAGCAAAATACATGTTTGTGTGCTTGCTTCTCTGCCTGCACTTGCCTGAAGAGCTGAGGTTGCATGCTATTTGGGGGGAAATGATTGGGGAGCTTCTATTACTGCAAAGGAAGACTGGCTTTGAGATTTTAGTCTTAGGTAGACTTAGGATTTGCTTTTGTAAATGAAAAATATTAAGTTTTTATTAATAGTTTGTCCATGGTAAGAGGAAGAGGAAAAAATAATTTTCTCATTCTATTTGAAATTGCTTTTTGGACATGCTTGATTTAAAAAAATGTCTACTTTCCAACTGTCAGTCGACTAAAGGAAGAACATAAGAACAACTTTGGGGTAAAGCTGGACAATATGTTCAGCTTGGTTTTTTTAACAAAAGAGGTGTCCATATGTAGACAAAGTGGTAAAGATGTTTGTCACGCTTTTCCTTACCTATGTTGTCTGTGTTGTGTGCCTTCAAGTGATTTCCAACTTATGGCGACTCTATCATGGGGTTTTCTTGGCAAGATCTGTTCAGAGAAGGTTTGCCATCGCCTTCCCCTGAGTTTGAGAGTGAGACTTGCCCAAGGCCACCCATTGAGTTTCATGACCGAGCTGGGAATCGAGCCCAGTCTCCACTCCACTCCTAGTCCAGCACTCAAACCACTATGCCACACTGGCTCAATTTCCTTACCTACATATCCTATATTTAGCATTCTGTGATTGGTCATTAGAAGGTAAGGTAAAGGTATTCCCTGTTGACAAGGTTGTCAAGTCATGTCTGACCGTAGAGGGTGGTGCTCATCTCCGTTACTAAGCCAAAGAGCCAGCATTGTCAGAGACTACTCTGTGATCATGGGGCCAGCATGACTTCACAGAACGCTGTTTACCTTCCCACCAAAGTGGTACCTCTTTATCTACTTGCATTTGCATGCTTTCGAACTGCTAGGTTGGCAGAAGCTGGAACTAGTGATGGGAGTTCACCCCATCATGCAGCAACTGGGCCTTGAACTGCCAACCTGCCAATCTTGCAATCAGCAGAGTCAGCATCTTAACCACTTGAGCCACTGCATCCCCATGCACTTACATTGCAAGTATGATTGCTATGGCATATCTGAGAGGAAATCCTGTTGTGGGAAGGAAATTCACGAGAACCACAATTCCCCTTAATATTTAATTTAATCCTTAGTCTATCAGTAGAGTTGCCAGCTTGGATACTGAACTAGGCTCCAGTAACTTTAATCCTGAACAAATGGTGGAGCAAGAAGAGGTACTGTAAAGCTCCATTGAGTGGATCCTGACTTTTAGCTGCAGTTGTCCTCTCCCATCAAGGCGTCCCCAATGGAGAGTAGTAGGAAGAGGGACACAGAGGAAAGAATAGAACTGTTCAGTATTGGCCTCCCTATGTATCATAGAGAACAGAAACAGGCAGAGTTCAGGCTTGCATGATCCACTTTTGTTTTTTTACTAGAACTATGAGGTCTGTTAACCAAAGTCAAACACCTAATATTGGTTGAGGGAGGTGTGCAAACATTTTAGACTTAAGGGGACAGACTGCTTTAGCGTATGTGTGTTTTCAGAACAAGACCTGAGTTCACAGTGTTTTTACATAAAACCTCACTTCTTATTTTTCCAAGCAACCTAAGGTGCGAGGACTAAAACTTTCCCAGTAATTTACCAATAAATTACAATCTACCTTCTGCCTGCCTCGGTCCAGCACTCCATTTCTACCACTGACCAGGCAGATGGTCAAGCCCACAAGCAGATTTAAAACAGACACCTTTCACAGATACATCTGTATCTGCTTCACTAAGCCAGTGGTCCCCAACCTTTTTATTGCCATGGACCGGTCAATGTTTGAT
>CM034706.1:131127672-131151730 GCA_020142125.1 Phrynosoma platyrhinos | reverse complement strand
GGAAGGGAAGGGGAGAGAGGGGGCGAAAGAGAGGGAAGAAGGGAGTGAACTAGAGGAGTGGGCCTAAGGGTTCTCCTCCTCCTCCTATTGGCGGGGATTGGCTGTCAGGTCCCTGCCTCGGCCTCCTCCCTCCCTCTCCCGCTAAAGCACCCAGGCTGGCACTCGGAGGCGGCCAGAGGAAGCGGGCATGGGAGACACGCTCCCGAGGCTGCCTCTGCCTCTGCCTCCTCCTCCTCTTCCTCTTGGCTGCCGCTGCACAGAAGACGCAGTAGCAGGGCGGCCCGGTATTATTTGTTCTGCGGCCCGATACCGGGCCACGGACCGGGGGTTGGGGACCACTGCACTAAGCCATCTAACTTGCATTTCTGCTCTCCTTTATGTCTGGAAAAATGCAGCATTTTAAACCATCATTGTTTAACTTTTAGGGCAAAAGTGAATCTTGGTACAGCTGGCAGATTTTTAATTTGCACTTGAAGAGTGTCATACAGTTTTTAAGGAGTTCAGTACCAAGTTTTGTCTTTTATTTCCATGCTGGGGATCAAAGAATTAGACCAGACATGATGGAAGTTCACTGGTGAGAAAACACCTTACTGGACAATGGGTTACAATACTTTAAAAATTTATGTTGTATTAAGTGGGAAACTTTTAGGAATAAAGGAGAGTACTCATACATGTGAAATATTCTGGATGTGGAGCAAAATTTGTCATGGGAGGGCAAGACTCTCTGGCTATGTAGTGTTCCTCCTAGGAGGAATACCTCTTATCTAAAAGTAATCACTTGGACAGTAAGACAACAAGATGTATAGGACCTGTCTAAATGCTAAACCACATATTCCATTCAAGATTATGCATCATTGGTGACCTAGATGTTACTAGAAATCCCAATTCCTTTGTAGGTGTCCTGCCTCAAAGGCAGGATCACTGGAGTAGGGTCATCTTATCTTTCTACCAATGTATTACACAGGATGGACCAACAGGACGTTTTAAAGCCTTGAGACACCTGGAATCAGGAGTGGCATTCCCAATCTTTTTTTATTGCAAACTAGATGAAGTATACTCTGTGCTCTCCAGGTTGTATCTAATACTCCAAAGGTATACAGCTTCCTGTCTTCCTATTCCCTATCCCTTTTGTCTTAACTGGAAGTGAAATAGGCAATTCCCTCACATTTTCCACATACCTTTTCTCACCTCAGAAATCTTAGCAGCTGTGCCTTGGCTCTCTCCTGTTTTTCTGCAGTTTTTCTCTGTCTCAGAAATCCTGACAACAGTACCTCAAAGAGGCTTTTGCCATTTTCTTGCTAACCAGGACTGCTCAAGTCTGTACCTACCAGTAATACCCCTGAAGAGATCCAAGAAATCCCTTGTCCCTACTTTTAACTTTAGGAATGTTACCAGGAGTACGTTGGGCTCTACCTTCTTCCTACCACTTTTTAAACTGCTGGAATTACAGCAACAATATTTTAGCACTTTCCTCTTTCTCAGGAATCTTAGTAGAGGTGCTTGAGGGAGACCTTTCTTGTTTTCTAGCCTTTTAAACATTGTTTATTGATGTTAGTCTCCGTTTTGCTTCTAGGAAATTCCTGTTCAGAATTTCAACCTGAAATTGGCTCCTGGAACTTGGAAAACAGCACAGAAAAACACTGTGAAATTGAGATTTCTGCCATGTTTTTTTAAAAAAAATTTACTTATAGCTAGCCTCCATTCTGCTTCTCACAAGTCCTCTATTTGCCGTTTTTGTCTAAAACTCAGCAGTGCAACTTGGACAACAAATGCAAACAGTCTGGTTTTGTGACATCTAGTGTAACACCCTGATTTAATAATAGACCCAAATGCAAGAACATTTTCTTTTACAGTAACACAGGAAACCTGAAGATATGTATACCCACAATACATTCCCATTCACTTCCCACTAACAAGAAAAGAAAAATCAACCAATAGTGGCAACTGAGTTTTTGTTTTTTTCAGTACTTTGAGTAGAATCCAACAAGTGTTAGGGATGGGTCAACTTGCTTTATGCAATGATTTTGTAGAAGCACTGAAATCTCCTGGTTAAGAAGGACCAAAGGCTGCGTGGATCTAAAGGGTTCCTTCTGGAGGCAGTTTATGAAATACCCTTGTCAAATTATACAGAGGATCCACACATTTGTAGTGTGTCCACAGGAGGGCAACCAAAATGATGAAGGGTCTGGAAGCCATGCCTTATGAGAGACTTAGGGAGCTGGGCATGTTTAGCCTAGAAAAGAGACGGTTAAGAGGTGAAATGATAGCCTTGGATAAGTATTTGAAGGGGTGTCATACTGAGGATGGAGCAAGCTTGTTTTCCGCTGCTCCAGAGAATAGGACACAGAACAATGAATGCAAGCTACAAGAAAAGAGATTCCACCTAAACATTAGGAGGAACGTCCTGACAATAAGCTGTTTGATAGTGGAACACACTCCCTCGGAGTGTGGTGGAGTCTCCTTCTTTGGAGGTCTTTAAACAGAGGCTGGATGGCCATCTGTCAGGGCTTCTTTGATTGTGAGTTCCTGCATGGCAGAGGGGTTGGACTGGATAGCCCTTGTGGTTTCTTCCAACTCTATGACTCTGTGATCTCTAGGAACAGTGCCTCACTTGGTGAAGAAGTGTGCTAGCTGATTATAAAACAAAAAGTGGGTTTGGTAGCTGCTAGTGAAGGTTGGGACAGTCGAAAACGATATTTGGCATCGTGAGGCAGTTTCTTGTCTGAAGAACAATGCTTTTATTGACTATAAGAACATTGAAAAGAGAAAGAGCCTTGAAAGGGAGTTCTGGAGGGTTGACAAGGTGGAGAACATGACACTCATTTAGGTGAGAACAGCCTGAACTAGTACAGCTTAGCCTCAGCTTGTTGTGCAGCCTGGGATTGGAAACTATACTTCTGAGCCATCAAACTCATTTTCTGGTTGTGCTCCAGACTCTTAGCACTGGAAGAATGGAATAACTCTTTCTGGTCAAATGGAAGGTCCAATCATGGAGTTTGTATTGTGGGTTAGACTGGCATGGCATAGCATAGCCAGATTTGCCTACAAAGACCAATGGCATTGGCCATGACTTCTGCACAACAATCTTTGTGCTTCACTGTGGTAATCTATTGAACAGCTAATTTATGTGCTTCAGAATGGAAAACCAAAGCTGCCCTCTTATCATCATCCAGTAGCCAGAGGAACTGCTGGTTAGGCCCCCATACAAGCATGATAATTTGCTTTTCTGAGGGAGAAAGCTGGCATGGAATATATCTTGCAGACCATGTCTTCATGAGGAAGACTGTGGTAGAATTCAAATGATTGGGATCTGCTAGATCAGAGGTTGGGGGGCAGGTTGTCTTGCTGATAGATGGGACTGTACCGGAACTAGTGGAGGAAATAGTGGCAGTCTGAGAGATGGAAGAGAGTGAGGTTTAGAAGTTGCAAACATAGGACATCTCAAGTCCGAGATCTGATTGAGGCAAGAATGATGCTCTGTAGTATGGTGTGGCCAGCAAATATGCTCAGTATCTGTCCCAATAATAGGGTGGGGAGCATGAAAGGTCCCCACAATAATGATGATGTCTTGAATCCCTACAAGAGGATGAAAAGAGAGAATGTTGGTATTGCGATTGGGAATCCTCCCGGGACCAAGACTCTGCAATTGAGATACGGCAGGAGGCCAAGGTTCCCAGTGAGGTTCAATGCATTCCAGCACCTTAGGAACCAATGTTCTTGGTATCAAACCTGGGGTCTTGTGGTGAATAAGAGCTTTGAGAGAAGGATGGTTTGTCAAGAATTGGTCCTTCTGAATAGGAACCAACAACTTGAACCTTATCAGTGTGCGCATCCAAATTTCTAACCATTTTCTCCAGATTCAGGCCTGTGAGATAAAGAAATAGTGGTGTGCTGAGAATACAAACAAGGATGGGTGAGGCTCTTGAGTGGAGAGTGGGAAGTCCTGACATGATCAAATCTTAAGGAGTGAGGCTTGGAGGCTGGTCCTTATCCTTCTTCTTAGGCTCAACCAAAACTGAAGAAGACAGATGTTTCTCTTTCTGCAGCAGTTTCTTTAGATACTTGCCAGTTGTAAGCAGAACATCTCTAGGTTTTTGAGACCTGGAAAAGGCCTTAGGATATTCCTTCAGTGTTGGAACTGATGGCGCCAATTTGTGCTCTGAGGCGGCTTGAAGAGGGGCCAAAGGGGTCTGGCTCACTGATGGCTTGAGCTATTGCCCCACGGTTGAAATAGGTGTCAGCAGATAGCCAAGGAAGCAATATGATGCAGCTAATTTTGGGCTGCAAAGGCCTCAATTTGGAGGGCTTTTTCTCACTGAAGGGCCTTCAGACAGGAAGCTTTGTTATATCTTGCTTGCCACATACGGGTATGGCTTACTGGGAGCAAATGGGGAGGAGGAACCCAAATTCCAGGATGTTATATCCTTATCTACTAGGAAATGAGTGTGAGTCAACTGTGTGGTCCTCACCCAGGAAGAAGAGACAATATGAGACAATATTCACTCCACAATCTAGACACTTCTTGAAGAAAGTCTTGGGGCCATAAGCCCCTGGAGACAGATAGGATAAACTGATGAACTAACAAAATATTGAAATACTGAGACTTTCTAATGATCCTTCCATAATGGCAGATGAAAAGGAACTTGGTTTCGGTGGGAAAGATACTCTATGGAGTATCTTCCCAAGTCAAGTTCATCAAGCCCCAGTACTTTATTTTTCTAGCTGTCTAGCCAAACAGATCTATGTATGTATATGTGCCTTCAAGTCACCTCTCACCCATAGGTGCCCCATGAATTAGCCTACAGCACCTAGTATTCCTTCCCAGAAAATTTATAGCTGACTGTTCTCTTGGAGTTTTTGGTGTTGATCCTCCATGCTTTATGTTCTCTGATATTTGTTCCGTTTTGGGAGTTTAATTTTATAGTGGATATGTATTATATGATGTTTTTATGCTGTAAACCAACTTGTAAACACAGGATGGGGTTTAAATTTAATAAATAAATAAACAATACATACAACTGCATGCATGATAATCTTGTATAACATGCAACTCTGCGGGAAAAAGAAGTACCATTTTATCTTACAATATAAAAACAATATAGAAAATAACTGTATGCCATCTTTATTATTAATTATATACCACTTTTTTCTTATTAATGATCTGACTGGCAGAAAAGAAGGTATCCAATACAATGGCATCATGTGATCCTCTTCATGTGCATTTGAAATATTGCACTCATATAGCAATAAAGCCATCAACAAAAAAAAAAATGTTTTCCATATACTGATGTCAGATATAACTGTGTTTAGGTTAGCACCTCCTTGGGGGAGAAGCAGGCAATGCTTATAGTGTTGGCCATGTTCCAGAACATCCTAATTTTTTGGCCAGATTAATGTCACCCAGATGTCATTTGCATATTTATTTATCTTATCTACCCTGTCTTTCTGCTAACAAATGGGACTCAAGGTGGCTAACAACAGGCAGAAAATACCGTACCACTTAAAACATAAATCAAAGAGTTATGAAAATCAACTTTAACATTAGTTAAAAATATTTTAATTAGAACAACTGATTAAAACATGCCTGGATTAAATTTCCCTTCCACAGCAACCCAACCTGTGCCTGCTCACGAAAGACAACAGGGATGGGGCCAGTCTACCCTATCTTGGTATTAAAAACATATGTACAGTATTTCTAGCATATATTCAGTTCCTTCTAAAGAGAAAAAAATGGATAATGGCTGTAAACATTTGCAGTTCTGCTAAGCTTTTTCACCACCTATGTTGAATGTATGCATTTTCCAATTATGTTGTATTGTCTCACAATGGAGACATTTATAAACTACCTTTGATGATAACAATGCTTGATCTGTGCTCAAGTGAACACAATCAAAGCTTCAGTACCTTTTACCACTGACAGAATAACAATCAGATTTGCTACACTTAAGCACAGAAGCCTATAACTTAAAGGAACGAAATCTTGACTTGCCGAGAAGCCTACAGCATGGCACATACCTATTGAGGAAGTGCATTTACTACAAGCTTTGTGTGCACTATATCAATTCATATACCAAAGAAGATGTTTTACAGTTGTCCCCCCAAGACAAATTTAAGTCTTTCACCATTCTGCAAAAAACTCCAAGTATTTCCCTGTGCTAACACATACTATGTTATGTAAGAACTGCTGGTCTTAGTCAGAATAGTGGACTGTCTGCACCACCATTTTGTATACTGTATAGCAAGACATTTTACAATTTATGACAAATAATAAGGACTTAGCTACTAACATCCATGTATAAACCTTTGATTGAACTAGTCCACAACAAACTGTTTAGACAGTTGGTGTAATGCATTTTCAAAGTGCATAAGAAATCTTTTCTCCAGCTCCAACTTTCAATTTCATTTTTTCTTGTCTGGAAAAGTTTCTACTTTGGAAATGATATATTTCTATTTTTAAAAGAAAATTTTACTCCATTTTCATCATAGCTTATCTAATGCATTTAATTCATATAAGACACTACAATGTCAAAACCAAATGAAAATAAGAAATAAAAGGTATAATAAGTTTTGAAATGTATAATAAATCAAGTTCCTGGCTCCAGACTTTTCCATATCACTAGGGTAACTCCTTTCACAGAAGAGCTATCTTTACTAGGACCCTGAAAGATGAGAATTAACAGGCAAGATGTGCTTTTATGGAGATATAATGATGAAAAGCTGATGCTACTACAGCAGGTGTGGCCAAAAGTTATGGGTTAGTAGGCTACACTGGCACCAAAGAGACCTTGGAGAGGTGCCTCTACCACTGTACCATCCCATGCAAAAGAAAGAAAGAAATCCAAAATTAATTTTGTCTTTTAATGCCCCCAAACAGTGGGCATGGAGGCAATTTCACTACATTTTTGACATTCACCGGGCCATTTTAACTTCCGGAGACACTTTTTTTTTTACAACAGGAAGGGACCTGGAAATTAATTTCAAGATCACTTTTTGTTATAAAGAAGGTCTCTTCTAGGCCAAAAACAGTTGGTGTAAGGGGAAAAAATATGGTAAAATTGCCTCTGCACCCTCTACAGACTGTTTGGGATACTCAGTGGCCAAAAAAACCCCAACAACAAATAACTGGGGAGGGGGATGGTGTACCCTAGGGCCACAAACACAGCTTGGGGGATGCATGTGAACCATGAGCCATCCTTTCCCAACTGAAAGTTCACCCATCCATGGTGCCTTCAACTGTGAGGAACCTTCAATAGACGCTGATATTCCCTTAAATCACAAAGAACACATGGAAGAAGGAATTCCTTCAGACATCCAACCCTAGAATTTCAGTCTTTTAAAGGTCAAAAACAAGTGAATTAAGGTTGTTAGGCAATATATATGTAGACTTTTACAGCAGTTTTGGCCAAGTGCCTGAGCAGATGCTTACTCATTACATCATATTTTTAAGCACCATAAGATGCAAATTTACTATCTGTTTATAGAGTTCATAACTATAACTTTTGTTGTCTTTAAGCCAGTTTTGAAGCCTCTGTCTGAAAATCGATCTAGAGGTACTTCTATGATGCCTTTATCTAAACATATTGTTTCAAGTGGTAATTTATTTTACCTAAAAAATATTTTCTGTTGTATGAAGAACCCAAGAACCTTGCTACCTGCCTACATTAGCCTGGCTCAAAACAAACATGGGGCTATCGCAGTACATAACTGAGCCAATGCATATTGCTTATAACACTTTTGACCTGGTTTTTGTTGCAATGTTGACTGGGATTGATTCAACAGTGGAAGATATGTGGTCCTATTGTTACACATTGACCATTCCCACTGAAATCTGTATTAGTTGTGCCTAACCTTACATGTAAAGAGTAGGGTTGCAATCTGGGAACTTACGGAATCAAAAAGATTTTTGAAAGCTCTAGGGGATTTTCTGCATGACATGGCTGTAGCTACCGTGAATGGCCCTGCCTCATTGCAGAGTGGTGAGGTGTATAAGGCTATAGAAAGAGTAGCTCCAAAGCACTGTCTCCAGCTGGCTGGAACACAAAGAGTTTTCTGGTTCTCTGCGGTGCTCAAAGCAATGAAACACACTGGATGAGAGCTACAATGAAAATGGCTTAAGTCTTGATCTGAAGAAATTTCCCAAGCTCTAGGACTTCTTCAATGGCACCAAAAAAGAAGAATGAGTTTGAATAAATCTGAGCTCAAACCACCATAATTAATAATAGTCTTCTTTAATCATAGCAGGTTCACCTACCTTGGTAAGTCACACAAGTCAGAAAAGTAACAGATCCTCCAATAATTTTGACCTTACATTTTGACCTTAAAAAAGAAGCATTACTAATGACTCTGACTCATATGAAATTATTGATTCTGATAGTTATTGATTGGGCCATGGAGCTTGGGACTGCTCCCAAAATTTCAACAATTACTTCATGTACAGATGACCTACAAGTTTGGGCAGAGCAACCTTGGAATAAAAATAGAAAGTGCAATGTTGGAATTAGATGAATCAAAGAGCAGAATACCAAGATGGATCTAACTGATCTTTTACTTGATCTATTTCTATTACGTGCTCCAGGTTTGTCACTTATATGAGGTTAAATAATGGTGGCATTCAGAGCCAACGTTTTAATAACTAGAAAAGACAGGAAATCAAAATATCTACCGTAATTTTACATTTCACAAAAGGCAATCTTGCATGACACCATCTTGCCTGTTGCCAAAAATAAAAGGTCTATTAGCTATCAAGTGAATAGCCCAAATATTCTTCTAAAGTTGAAAGCAATGTACAAAGATTTTATGAGAGAAACTACATAAACTACTACTGGGCCTTTCAAACAAAATTAATTGTTCTATCTAATGGAAAACCTGTTATGCATATCAATCCAAATGATTGAACCTATACTTCTTAATAGTGGACTGCACCTTATGCACGTGTTCCAATTTCGTATCTGTTTCTGTGTTGAATCAACCACTGTCATTGAGTGACAAGTCTTTGATCAGTGATCATGCTTGCTCAGAGAGCCCTGAAGACCGAAACCAAGCATGTCTTTGGAGGGCCACAGTGCTGGCCAAAGCTTTACCACCATGGTCTGCTTTGTGGCAAGAGGTCATTATCTGCTGTCTAGCCAATTAATGAGCTTTGGATTGGAACAATAAATCTTCAGTCTTCATTTCCACAATTTACTGAAAGAAGGAATCAGCTTCCCCCAGAGCAGCTGGTGGGCTGTGCAGGCCAGGTAATTCAAAATCTTGAAGATGAAAGCAGTAGATGGGAAGAACTTGCTTTGCACTGAATCCAGTTTTTTCCCCTCTTTATCACTTGGCACTGAGTGGGATCTTCAAGATGCCTGGGATTGCACTGCATCTATGATAATGGAATTGGCTTTGGATGTTGACCAAGCCAAACCATATCTGAATACTGAACCCTATAAAGATCTTTGATCTTGGTGGACCTGGAAGGCATTGAGGAGAGAGTAACCCAGGATTTATGGTTGACCTGGAATGGTTTGGTAGCACAGTTTAGTGCAGCAGGTGTTGTTGTTGTTGTTGTGATTTTTTAATCCCAACTTTCCCCCTCAGATTGGGGCTCAAATCGGCTTACAACAATTAAAAAACATTGTTTAAAATCCACAAAATAAAAAAAGATAAAAAATTAATCAATCAGAAAAAATTAAAACATATATTAAAGTGCACACACCAGCACAACAATGGGCCTTATTTTATTACTCATCAAATGCCTGTTGGAACAGACATGTCTTTGCTTGTCTGTGAAAAAATAGGTAGGGTGCCATTCTAACTTCTCTGGGAAGTGAGTTCCAGAGCTTGGGGGCAGCAACTGCAAAGGCGCTATTGTTTCCAACAAATATACCTGTGAGGGTGGTGGGAGAGAGAGAAAGACCTCCCTATTAGATCTCAGAGCACGGGCTGGTTCATAAGGGAAAATGAAGTCCTTAAAATACAATAGATTGAGTCTGGACACAACAGAAAAGCAGGTAATTGATCTGAGGCTGTGGTTGTGTGACGGAGAGATCTAGCAACTTTGCCATTCTCATCATCTGGTCAATGAAGACTCTGACATTGTTCATAGGAGACGAGGGATCTAGTGGCCCCAGCAAAATCAGAGGGGATTTTCTTGTCAGAATGATTATTAAATTTGAGTTAGAATCGGAGGCTGTAGTAGCTGACGTCGGATGTTGTAATACCCAAGATGAAGCAGAGACCTCAATCTGAGTTGAAAGAGCAGTAATTCAAGATTGGGCTGTCTTGGTGGACTGTCTTGAAATGTCTTGGACCAATAAAGATCTAGACAGTATAGGTTCTTGTTGCACCATTGAGGGTACCTCCTATAAAGCATATCCTGTATGCTGAACAGACTGCAGGGCACAGGCAAAAGCAGAGGAACATTTTCAATGCCAATGCTGAGTCTGGTCATGGGCCAGATTATATTGTAATGCTGTAGAAGGTTCCAAAAGATATACTATGCAGGCACAGGATAACCCATTTATGTGAGTCACAGAGATCACAAAGAAGAAAAATCTTTCCCTTCTGTATTTAACTCCAGCCTCCCCTTTTCATTCCAAACAAAGATGAATGGGATTCGTAGTCTAGTGCCAAACTGACTAGATTTTTGTATACAGAGGCATACTTCCTATGAATTCTCATCCAGTGAACAAAGTTATCTCATAAGATAACGCTTATCAATTTACCTCCATTTTCCTGAATATATTCAGCAGGATAAATATCAAGAATTAAAAAATTACATCCATATTGGGGTGGCAGTTTGGCTCAAAAGAACTGCTGAAAGTCCTAGGGGGGTTGCAGACTGCCAGAAATAGTGCAAATTGAGTCCACTTTAAGGGTTAGGGTTAGGGAATCATGGGGGCTGTATTTTATTGTGGCATCAGAGCTCTCTGACAGTGAAGGTTCAATGTCTCAGAAAAACAGCAATTCCCATGATTCCTTAGCATTAACCCTAACCCTTAAAGTGGACTCAATTTGCACTATTTCTGGCAGTCTGCAACCCCCCTTAATGTATTAAACCATCACTTGCGGGACATATACTTTACAGGCTAAATTGATACAGAGATCTTGTCTTTGTTTCTTGCTACAACATGAGACAGCCACCCATGTGACTCTTTCCTCTTCCCCAAGTCCCACTGCTCAGACTGAGTCACCACACACACACCCCATAACACAAAACAAGCGGATAACTGATCTTGTTACACTCTAATGAATTATAGCCATGGCTGTCACAGGAAAAAATTAACTCTATGGCAAAATGTGTTACTTCCTAGATCTGACTATTCCTTATTTCTGCTATAATTAGCCAGGTGGCCTCAGCAGTGGAGTTATGGCTTGTCTACCAGTTATAATCATTCCTCCACCAGCATAACCTGGAGATGATAGTCCATGCTCAGATAATGCCCCAAACAAATTACTGTGACGCTCTCTATATGAGGTTTTCTTTGAAGAACTGGCATCTGTTGCACAAGGTGGCCATCTGTGTGTTCACAAGGGCAGAAAGAGGTGAGCATATCACCCTAGTTTTGAAATCTCTGCATAGGCTGTCAGTGAGCTGTTCAAGGCATCAGTTCTAGTCTACAAAGTCCTGAATAGATCAGAACCCAAGTACTTGAAGGGTCACCTTCCTTCATCATGGACTGATTGGTTTATAACATCAGCTAAAGAGGTTCTGATTACAACTCCCTTGATGAATGTGTACTGTTGGGCAACTACCTGTGGCTCTTGGTGATGGCATCCAGGCAGCAGAAT
This sequence comes from Phrynosoma platyrhinos, assembly GCA_020142125.1. NCBI lineage: Eukaryota > Metazoa > Chordata > Lepidosauria > Squamata > Phrynosomatidae > Phrynosoma > Phrynosoma platyrhinos. Next base: position 131,139,958 of record CM034706.1, on the reverse strand, counting down.
TCCTTACTGATGGAGATGCAGCCATCCTGTTTGTTATCATTTAGGTTCCAGATGAAAATGCATTTATTTGTACAAGCTCCTTGTGCAAAAGAAAGGCAAGTGCTACATCTGTTAAGGTCCTGGTCTTCATGATTATTTGATTGTATTTTATTACATACTAATAATGGTCTTAGAAAACACATACACTGTGTTTTCTGCACACTGTAGTTGTCCTGAACTACTATTTTCCCCAAAGATGACACAGTGTTCAAAGGCAAAACACACTGATCTGACCACAGGTTAGGCATCTGTAGAGAGGAAACAGTGGTAGCTGCTCTCCAGGTGGGGAACTCTTTCTTTGGAGTGGTGGCAAAACCATAACATTTCTTTTATGTATTTCAAATTTCATACACACAAAGCAGACCTGGCATAGACATTCACAATTGCACAATATTCGTCAGGGCCCACCAAAGTTGACAAGTTGCATGGTCCAACCTCCATGATGCACTGTCATATAGTTCCCCGGCATCAATGCAGCAATCCTGAAGCTGTCAGCCTCCCATTCAGTTGCTCACCTGCTTATCTGATAGTAGCAGGCCACTAGAGCAAGCATAGTTGCTAGGTGAGGCTGCCAGCTACCCCAGCCTCTCCCCACAACACTTGCTGGCCTGTAAGTCATCTTACAGCAAAATACATGCACAGTGTACATGCACTTTCAAGCATTTAGGGGAGAAGGTAGTACAGCTTCCAGTTCTCCTTCAAGTGTGCTCATTAATAAATTGTCTGATTCAGTAGCAGCAGCAACATTAGACACTACTGCTATGGGATAAAACTGTGTGCGAGCACCAATGAAGTGAAAAGCAGGTACTGGAGGGGTGAAATTAGCTTTAGGAAGCCAACCAAAACCAATTGATGCAAGCTCCCCTCCCTGACCACAATAAACTTGGAGATTGGCCTCCACACCGAAGCCATCTTCTATTAAATCCAAAAGTATATAGTTCTTTTTTTAAAAGCAAAGAGAGTTTTTCCTCTCTGAATGGAAGACTATAATTAGCAACATGATATAAACTAGAAATATTACTTGAAATTGTAGTATAGAAGAGGAATGAATGAAATTCACAATATAGCATATGAAATACAGGAAAACTATGAAGAGAAACCATATATATGGACATTACACAAGCAATATTTACGTACAGCACAAAATGAGCGGGTGAAGTGCAAGAAAGAAAATTTGGAAATCCAACAGGTGAAACAAGAAAAGACACATTCTTCTGTCACAAGAGGAGTAGAAATCCAAGATCTTACCCTTGCTAGGCATCAAAAGGCGCTTCTTCATGTTGCCTGGTATAACAGTGTGAAAACAAAAAATATTATATCAATAATCAAATACAGTATTATTTTAACAATTTGAACAGTGTTAAATATTATCTGTACAGGGATTTCTTGAGTTTGATAGAGATATTGATTTAATTTAAGCAGCAACGGTGGGCAATACCCAAGCAATATTGTTTTGTTAACAATATTCCACACTGACATGTATAGAGGTACAAAGCTAGAATTAAAAAGAAACCTCCTGGGGACTATAGCACCAAATGCATATCTGTTGGTACTTGGGATTTTTTGATATTAATTAAAGTATTAGAGGCTCATGAAACAATTTTGTTTAACTATCATGCTAACAGTATACCTCTCTCTTTAAACTAAATTCCTTACCATGCTGCCTCTCCCTATACTCCTTTTGGGCATAATTATTGCAAATGTTTAAAAATACTCACAATGTTTACCATTTTATAAACAAGCTAATGGAAGTAAGGAAAAATACACCACTGATCACATACTTAAGCATGCATAATCTTTTTTGATAGTTTTAGTAATCAGTTATCCAGTTCTGCCACTCGATCCCGCTTTGCTCAGAGAATATTGAGTCTACAAGCAGATCACAATATACTTGTCCTTCTACATTTGCTGGGGTTAGGGGCACAGGACCCCCTGTGAGTGTGGAAAAGCTGCAAATAACAAAAACACTGGTTTTACCTGAGAGAACATCTCTCTAGGAATCTCTAGTCCTCCAGTGTAACTCTGTGATCAACATCTGCCAGACATTGACCATAGAAATGTGCTGGAGGAGCTACAAATGCCTAGTGGAGTCTTCTCTCTACGAATCTCTAGATCCTTCGGTGTGACTTTTGGTTAAAGTTGACCACAGAGTTGCATTAGATTACCTAGAGATTCCTAGAGAGAACATATTACTAAAATCCGTGAATAATCAAATCCACAAAAGTCAAAGCCACAAATGTGCAGGGAAAAATGTAAATACAACCACAACAATGGGGATGGGCTAAGGAAGATTTATTTTCACTATCTGACATAGAATAAAGTACTGTAAATACTCCTGTATATACTCATGTCTAGAAATTTTAGTTACAAAACTGATCCAAAAAACCTGAGTCAATTTATCCACAGGTTAATGTAAGTATTGTACTTTAACTCTTACTAAAAAAGGAACCATCCTTTGGTGAAATGCAAAAGTGTAATATGTCCCGGAAGCTCTGACCCCCTCTAATCTCTCATCCATCCAGACTTTAGTATGAGCACAAGCAGTTAGCCTGCTGGAATTTTAGAAGTTCTTTGGCATTGTTTTCCTTTCCTTTAAATTCTGATTAAATCCTTACTTGCATGCCCTTAGATTTTACCCTCAGCTTATCCATGGGTCATATCAAAATTCATAATTTTGGTCCCAAAACCTGCCCTCACCTTATAGTAGAGTATATATGGCACTATGGGGGAATTCCTATGACTAATTTCTTGGACATTATTTTTTACAAGAACAGAGCTTAATGGGTTTTCTGGTAAAGAAAAGAGGTTCCAGCTGTCAGAACCATGGATTCTGTCAGCTTTTTATTGTTGTTGATTTGAATATTATAGTTATAATATTTATATGTTGTAGTTGGTAGGGAATTGTGGGTAAGTTAGTATGGGGGTTGCAAATAATAGCAGCTGGTTAGGATATAGTTTTGAGAAAGACAGGCCATTGGAATGTGCAAGCTGTGGGATGCAGAGAGTTGGTGTCTGGTTGTAACTGAAAGGAGAGGTAATGGATGGAAATGCCTAAGTTGAAGAGAGATAGGGCTGGTGAGAAGGTTTGGAAAGGGGCCACTGGCTTGATGGGGGAAAATAGACACGGGAATTGGAGGTGGGTGCTAGATTTGGTACCAAGGGTGTTGGGAAGAGTTTAAAGGTTTTGGAGTTTTAAGATTCCGTTTTTCTTTCAGGCGGTAGTTCTGGATTAAATGCTGACTGGTGAATTTTTGACTATGTGTTCTCAATAAACTCTTTTGTTGTTTCAATGCATTGGACTCATTGATACACAAAGGTTCTGAATTTGCTCATGTCTGACACCAGCTGCTGTCCACAGAATAATTCTAGATAGTCTTCTAACTTCTAGATAGTCTTTTTCACCATCCATTTGATTTAAACAATTGTTGATGAGTTTCCTAAAGATCAGAAGCCTTTAGGAATGGATGGATAAGATACTGTCTAGAAGTTGCTCCACAGCCATTTTTAAAGTTATTACTGTATTATTGATAATGAAAACATTTAAACAGCATTAGCAACATTATATGCATTGCTTCATATAAAAAAATTATTGAGCCAGTCTAACACAACAGGGGCTTCCTATTACATCTAAAATGACAATTCAAAGATATAGCCATGTGAGCCTGTAGAATCAGTATGTAGAGAGATCTTGTAGCACCTTGGAGACTAACTGAAAGAAAGAAATTGGCTGCATGAGTTTTCATAGACTTCAATCTACTTTGGGCCTTTACAGACTGCCAGAAATAATGCAGCTTGAGGCCACTTTAACTGTCCTGGCTCAGTGCTAGGGAAGCATAGGAATTGTATCGGGACACTGAGCCTTCTCTGTCAGAGAGCTCTGGTGCCACAATAAACTACAGTTCCCATGATTCCTTAGCACTGAGCCAAGCTGCATTATTTCTGGCAGTCTGTAAAGACCCTTCCTCAGTAGATTGAAGTCTACAAAAGCTCATGCTGCCAATTTCCTTTTTTCAGTTAGGGGGGTTGCAGACTGCCAGAAATAGTGCAAATTTAGTGCTAGAGAACCATGGGAATTGTTTTTTTTTTCCGGAGATATTAAGCCTTCTCTGTCAGAGAGCTCTGGTGCTACAATAAGATACAGTTCCCATGATTCCCTAACCCTAACCCTAATCCTAACCCTAACCCTAACCCTAACCCTAAAAGTGGACTCAATCTGCACTATTTCTGGCAGTCTGTAAACCCCCTTAGTCTCAAAGGTGCTACAAGATCTCTCTACATACTAAAATGACAAGTTACAGAGGCAACTAAATTAAAAACTTAAGAATAATCATAACATAATGATAAACTTTATAACCACAGAATATTTACCATCTATCCCATTGTGCTGCTCATAGCTTCTCTTCCCCAAAATAGTTGGTGATCCATTGTTAATCATTGGAGCAAACTTAGTACAAGGCACACTGTTGAGGGAGCCAGACAAACTCTTAGCAGGATCAGGTTTCAGAGGGCAAGGATGAGACTCTGTATAGAGAGAGCAGTATGTTAGAGCCATGCTGCAAAAGATGGTGACAGTACAGCATATGGACTGTTGTTTCAACCTGGGACAGGGAACCTGCATGCCAAGGAACATTTCATTTCATGAGACCTTCAGTATATCTGACTCTGAGGTCTGTGTCCAACTGTGTCAGTGTACCAGTGACTAGGTGCTTTCACCTTTTGAGCAACTGCTTTAAAACATCCATTTGCAAGGGTATAATCCAATGGCACTAGTTAGGATTTTCACTCTGCTAGTATCAAAGTAGATCTAGGCCTTGCTGTCTCAACCTTTCCTATTCTGTGTGTCTATGCAATGTGCTAACTCCAGCTCCTTTCTCATGTAACTGGGCCTTTGCAGACTGCTAGAAATAATGCAAACTGAGTCCACTTTTAGGGTTAGGATTAGGGAATCATGAGAACTGTATTTTATTGAGGCACCAGAGCTCTCTGACAGAGAAGGCTCAATGTCTCAGAAAAAAAAAAAATTCCCATGATTCCCTAGCACTAACCCTCATCCTTAAAGTGGACTCAGTTTGCACTATTTCTGGCAGTCTGCAAAGGCCCTGAGTCTATAATCAGATTTGGTTTAAGCCTCCATCACCTCCTGACTGATTCTTCCCATAGGTCCAAATTCTTGGTTTAAACTCAAGCCTGACCCAATCAAGAATACAGGGGGAAGCAGAAGTTGTTAAAACAAAAGATCTGTGCAAATGAGGGGAGACGAACTTTCATACCTTCCTCCATTTACCTTCCCCCAAACCTCTCTGCCCAAATGCTTCACTTTTCCTGCTAAACCAGCTGGGCAAATAGATGGTATGAAGGCAAGAAGCAAGAAGGTGACAAAATATCACATTTGCACTAAATATCAGGGACACCCTACATACATACACTGTGTGACTGAGAAGAGACTAGATTTATACCATCACATGTAATTTGAACCTTAACTTGCCTCATCCTGTAGAGACAGAAACACTACTTTTTAAAAGTATGATTAGGTTTCACTTTTAGCTGTGAGGCTTAGAGTGTAATCTAGACATTATTTAAAAATAAGGTCTACTAAGGTTGCTTCCAAATAAGCAGATACAGGATTTCAGCCTTAATTCATATTAGAATATTTGAGTGAGATTAATAACCTGAAGAAAATTATTCTAAAGCTGACAGACATGTGCTTGAGCATGAAAATACAATTGCCAGAAAGTGCATCAATGTTTTAGGCTAGGATAGTATATAACTGCTTTCTGCAAAAATTATAAATAAGAAATAGGTACTAGGTGTAAGATTTGCACATTTGCATACATGTTTACTCACTTATTTCAATGGGACATATTTAAGGTAAGTGTTCAGATGACTTTACTACAGCGCACCCGCGCCATACGTGGGCTCGCCATACGCGGACTCAAGGTCACGCAGACAGTGAGTCCCAGTCCTCTTAAAGGTACACAGGAGTGTACCATCATTGAAATAAACCAGACTTGAGGTCCATGGTATTTCCCTTACGTGTGTGTGTGTGTGTGTGTGTGTGTGTGTGTGTTGGGTCTGGAATGCATCCCCCACATAAAACAAGGGTCCATTGTATTAAGTTTCTTTTAAAGGGTCTTCAAAACTAAAATGGCATTTGGGTCTAAGCGCAACCCAAGTGTGAGTGCGCATGGGGAGGGGACGACACACTCTACAGTTTTAGTATGTTCTTGACAGATTGTTACCTGTCTTGAGACTTATACAGCTGAGCTCCCAGTGGCAATAGAAGATGATATTTAAAAAAATCAAACGCCCAGGCAGTGGAGTATGATATGTAATAAGCGTGCTTAAAACATCGGGGAAAAGATGCTGGGATGCTGGAAAGGTATGTGTGAGCAAAGCAACCAAAATGTTTGTGGGAGATGATCTAAAAGGAGGTGTTTAGCAATCTTTAGGAGTAAAAAGCCAAGTAGTTCTTTGCCTCTTGTAGCAACTAACTGATAGGTATGGCATGTAGCTTATCATTTTGGACCTCTGCTACATAGTCTGATCCTAGCTGTGGGAAGGACTTAATTCCACAGTCAGGTTGAATAACAAATATTTTAGTGTTGGATTGATTCTTCATAAGAACGTTACACCATTCTCCCTGAAGATGTCAGTGTAACTGAAAGGTTAATGGAAAAATATCCTAGTTTGCACAATAAATCCCTCTCCAGTACTAACATATAAAGTCATCCCTCTCCATTTGCAGGGGTCTATTTCAGACCTCCCGCTCACAAATGGGAAAAAATACGGATATTCAAGCCCTATTTATTTGAATGGCAGCATGCACCCGTGCACATCGCAGTATGCGTGCTGCGGGTGTGCATGCCATTTTGTCCCTCCTGGCTTGCCATCCGCGAAGGATCAAAACCACGGATGGCAAGTCCGCGAACCAGGAGGGACAAGTGTATATAAAAAAAGATAAGATTCACAGCTGCTAGATTAATATATGCTGGGTTCTATGAAGCATCAAATTTAAAAAGGATAGATAAGTAAAATGTAGAATTTCATTACCATGGTCAAATTGTCAAACCATGTTAGAAGAAATGAAACTCAACAAAATGGGATTATTTTACTGCTATATGGACATAATCCACTAGACTTTAAACACAGACTCTATCTAAGCAGGCCACATCTATTTAAACAACTTTTATGAATTAACTGAATTTAGACAGACTAAAAATTGCTACTTAATTCTGAAATGAGCATTTCAAATTTATGTATAATGTGTAATTTTAAGGCACCTCCTGTTAGTTTGTTACTCCAAGTAATGTTGTAAAAGAAGCTTTTGTATATAAATCTTTTGTATGTGTATTTTCGAGCTTTCCATAACTGTTCACATCATGTTTTTAAAAATGCAGCAAGAAATCACATGCATATTTACTCGTACATAAATCCGACAGTGTTTAATCACATTTATGACTATGTAACAGTGAACATACTCAGCCTTAATTTTCAATCATAAGAATACATTCTGACAAGGAAGGAAATTTTGAAATTAAAAAAAAAGTGGGGGGCCAAGGGAAGTGAACACATAGCTATTTCTGTCTTTACTACATTACTACAGAAAAATGCACTGCTTCATACAATAAAGCTTATTTTCATAATAGTAGAGTCTTTTTCAAGAATTCTGCTTAAGCCCAATCTTGAGACTGCTTCATATTCGTAACTCCCATAAAAGAAGGTTATACGCTTGTTCCTCCCCATTTGAGGACTTGCCATTTGCAGTTTTGAGTTTCTATGGACGGTAAGCCAGGAGGGATAAAATGGTGTGCGTGCCTGGGAACATACCACCACTATACGTTGAATATCTGCAATTTTGCTATTTCGTGGGGAGGGAGGGCAGAATAGATCCCCTGCAAACTGGGAGGGATGACTATACTACTAGAATGCTTTGAGTATCAGAGTATTTAGGAACCTATCATTAAATGAAGTGACATATTTTCCTTACACAGTTTCAGCAAATATGCTAATACCAATGGCAGTTTACAGAGCAAGCAAAATATTTGACCATCACACAACATCCAGCCATCACTAAAACATATCACATAACAGCAATTCATCATAACACAAAATCTTGAAGACAATCAGCTAATCAGATAACATCCCCCAAAGCAAACTACTTGCTTTTTGAAAACTGTAGAACAAAAAACTCATGGAAAAACAGTTTTGTGATCTGGCAAAATTGTATTTCTTGTGAATACAATTTTCCTTCTTAAAATATTTACATGCATTCTGCTAATGAAACTGAAAAGATGTCAGTTCTTATGCACAAGCAGTCAAGTGAGTCTGCCTTGCCTGCTTCTGGTGCAGTAAGGAGTTTATTTATTTAAGATATATATAAACTGCAGAGCAAAGCCCCCGAAGGCAGCTTACAAACATTAAAACAATATAAAACAAATATTAATTAAAAATAAAAGTCATGCACTTGTGAGACATCTTATCTATCAATTTTGCTTAAAAGTTAGTTTGGAAGGACAGTAGAGGATAGATTATTTTTGTTACACTCTGGCTGCAACTGCATGGCAGAAATAATCTGGTTTGATACCACTTTAACTGCAATGGCTCAATGCAGTGGAATTCTGGGAACTGTAGGTTTGGTAGATATTAGGCTTCCTCTGTCAGAAAGCTTTGGTACCACAACAAAGTACAAATCCCAGAATTCCATCGCATTGAGCCATGGCAGTTAAAGTGGTGTCAAAGTGGATTATTTCTGCAGTGTGGATGCAGCCATAGCTGAGGGTAGCCAAGAAGGAGCTGCTTGTGCATATGAAGAACAGAAAGAAGACCTTTTTTTAAAGTGGGGCATCTTTCCAACAACTGCGGGGCAGGGAGTATACAGTGCACTCTTACACCCTCCCTCTGTATTATTGTTTTTCTATTCATAATGACTTTCACCATAAAAGAAAAATGATTGTGCTTATTCTTGTGGAGAAAAGCAAAATATGGTATTTGGGTCCATTGTTCTGGTTAGGGACAATTGGGTGTGAACAGGGAAGTTGGAGAATGGACAAAAGGGAGAGCAGGAGAAAAAATGAGAATTTTCCTTTATTTGACCCTCAATTCCCTGTCAAATTTAACAAGCTTTTGGCAAGATGATGATGATGATCATCATCATGATGCCAAAGCAGATTACAGTTTAACCACAGGGGGAAAAATGTGAATGGATCAGAAAATTATTCCATAGTCTAGTTACCTAGATACCGAAGTACTGCTTCTAAAGGTTTTCTAACAACGTGCTTTAGTAACAACAAATTTTCTGAAGCATCTGGTAATCGAGCTGCACCTGAAGGCAACATTGGAACAAAGAATACTTAATTTACATATTAGCAAACAAATAGCATCTCCAAAGCCAAAGGGACACGTTTCCGAAAGCGTTTCAAAAGGAAGTCTACATAATGGAATGTACAAGCAATAACGTTTAATACAAGTCAGGCCAGAAACACCATCTTGTAACATACGTATCCCCAATCCCAAAGAATACTGATTTTGTTCCAAGCTCCAGGGCATTTGGATATTGTTAAGGCCTCTTGGAGGATAGTTCAGAAGCAGATCAGGGATAACTAACAACTTTATGTTTCTCAAGACTTCCTCTGCTGTGCTCTGTAGCACTAGAGGACCGCCAGCCCCACACTGAGCCTTTCTTTGCTACGTAGCAGCAGTATGGACCACTCCATTCCAGAAAAGAGGGAAAGGGGAAAAAGTGTATCCTCTCCACCCACTCTACAGGCTCAGCTGCTATCAACAACTTGAATACACAACGGTTCTTCTTAAGTACGTTTTGTGACTTACTTTTTTCTTTTAATTTACAAACTTAGGTATCTCAGCATGCTCAGCAAATAGAAATTTTCTTTTTTTGTGGCAGCCTGGTCCGCTACCAACTTAATGGGCACCCACCCATTGCTGTTAGAGGATACTATTCTCAAGTTATATGTATACCTGGCAGATGCTCAGGACAATGAGCCTTAAAAGTGTTCTCTTCAATGATATGGTTCAGATATTTCACTGAACCATTTAAAAAAAAACTTAAAAGTTAACAGTGTGCAATTAGGATGTACAAAGACTCACATTCTGCTTTGATTGCTGCACTGTTGATAGGCGTGTGAGGGTGTCGTGCTGCATGCCATGGACGCAAGATGTCCCTACATAATCGTCTGGCAAGTCGGGTCAGCTTTGTTGTGTGTAGATAGAAAGCTTGCCGTGTTTTCATGGCAAACTTGGGGCTCCCGTTGTTTCTTATGGGTGCACTGTGAGGACTCTGAAAAAAGGCAAATTTGTGACATGGTAGGTCAGAAGGATTCCTTTTAAAAAAATAGCTTGAGTGAGATGTGATCTGTGCAGCTGCACATACAGGATCTGCACTCATGCAAAGGCTGAGCTGGAATATAGTTGAGTGTCTGTTAGGGAACTGGTGCTCTAGAGAGCCAAAGGTCCTATCTGTGTATGTGCGTATACATTTCTTTTTATCTCCTCCTCAGACCATTTTTCAGCTTTTCAATGGAAAAACATACAGCTTGGGGGGAAATGTTGGAAAATCACCTTAATTTAATTATATTTCCTTTTAAAATAATGAGTGTTATGGAGATTTTAAAGCAACTGCTTTAGTTGCATTTGATAGTCTCATAATACAGTTGGCCCTCCGTTCTGGATCCCCCTGCGAAAATGGAGACTCACCAATATTCAAGCCCCATAGGCTTCAATGGGGCCATTGAAATTAAAGGAGGCCGCCCCCCGTGAATATTTGAGTCCACTGATCTCAAGTCTGTGAGAATGGATGGGAGACTGTAACTCTATAATAACAATTATTAGGAGAAGGTAATTATGATCCCTGTAGAATAAAAAAAAAAAACCTTATAGTGTGTAGAATCAGCCTACTGTTGCTCCTGGAGTTTCAGGCTGGGGTGGTGGTGGTGGATAAAGTTGAGTGTAAAGGCCATTTTTAATCCCAAATAATAACATGCAGCCAGGTTACAAATATAACAGCTTTGCTGGTTTGCTTTTTCATTTTCTATTTTCTTTTTCTAAAAAAAATACCAATTTTCTCAACAGGCTAAAAACACATCAGATACATTTGGTATCTTACAGTAAAAGTTTTCTCTGCCTCTTAAAATAAACATATTTTAAATTATTATTGTAATTACTGTATTTAATACATATACTAAATGCCAAATTATCCAAAACACATTTTAAGTTTCTTAAAATAGTACGGGTAGAATTGGTTTTAAAAATATATATATTTCTTTCAAAGTTCCATTTTTATATCCATGTCCTTTGTGGGGGTTCTCTAATACTTCAAAATTGCCCCTCTCAGAAGGGAAGCACATCAATAAACACTATGATGGTATAGTTGTTACTGTGAAGACCACCACCACAGAAAAAAATCACTTCTCTTGGCTGAAGCAATTCATGACGTGTAAAGTGAATACAAACATATGCCAGTCAGGATCTACTCTTACTTCATTCTGTGGGGTAAGAAGTAAAACTGGGAGGGTTTTTAAATGTCAGATGGAAGTCTGATTTACCTTGGGGACAAATGTCATGTATGGGCACAAGACTAACTTGGCAAGCTGGAAATAACAAGATGTTCTGCAAAGTACAGGATGTAACAGCTGTGAGAAGAGGAGATACTGATTGTTATGACAAAGCAGGCATATATAAGGTGTGACCAAACTAGTGAAAAGATCCCAAGAATGCACCAGTTAAAGCTCTAGGAAGTTGATGCTGGTAGCTCCTATACCAGCAGGGTTGTGTGTCTGCTCTAGTTTTTAGCCTGAACTTCAAAAGAGTTACCAAAGGTGCTCAATCTATTTGGGAATAGAGTTCAGCACCTTCAATCGTGCCTTTAAATTTTGGACTAAAATCAAAAGTGGTTAGGGTGTCATGCTACTGATGTAACCCACAAACTGTGACTGGCACTGCCACATTAATGGAAACAACAATGATTATTATCCTCCATCAACACATGGTAGGGCCACTGCACAGAGAAGATGGAGAAATTCTAACAGGGGACAGAGAAAATGCAGAACAACTCAACACCATCTTTGCCTCAAGTTTTCTCACAAAAGGAAAAGGGTGTTCAACCTGAGGAAAATGGAGCAGAGGACACAATAGGGGAAATGCAGCACAGAAAAAGTAAAGAGGAATACCTGCTTAACCTAAATGTATTTAAGTCTCCAAGACCAGATGAACTACATCCAAGGATATTAAAAGA
>CM034706.1:131088573-131112961 GCA_020142125.1 Phrynosoma platyrhinos | reverse complement strand
TCGGGGCCTCCAAGACGACCCAATTAGTCGTCTGCCGAGGCCCTTAGACTCCTTATTCATTCAAGACAGTACAATTAAGTGTATTCACTGTCACATAGTATTCACGTTAAAGATCACTGCTGTTTTACATTCAAGATAGAAGGCCTTCTTATACTCAGCAATGTGGAACACACTTTTATCAAGCAAGAAAACTTCGATAAACCTCAGCAAATTTATTTAGAGATTATACTCTGTTCTTTTCAGGCTATTAAGCAGAGGATTTAGATGAGTACAAGATTGTGAATAGTTATTTGATCTTGGAGAGAGCAAGACTCAAATTCTCCTACAGAACTGTAGTAGAAAAGTGTATAGATTACTTAATTAAATCAAAAGAAAGGCACACTGAACATAATAGTTTTTTGTTTGTTTTCGCCCAGTGACACACAGCTCTCCTGTATTTTCCCCAGTTATGAACTAGATGGCAGCCCCTGCTATCCAAAATCAATCCAGTTCTCCATACTTTTTTGTACGTTATGAGGCACTTGCCATTCAAGTATTCCTTCTTTTAAAAAGGAACACATTTCAGATTATCTGCTAAAGCACTAGGTTGAATATATAGGATCAAAAAGACCCCTGAAAGTCTAATCCCAGTTAGGAGTTTAAAGCAACAGAAGTTCTTTGAAGTTGTCTGGCTCTTACCTGTTGAACGTAACGATCTGTTGTTTTCCACATATAGTAATACTCAATTATGCTGGTTAGAGATTTCCATGGAAGCTAAGAACACACAAAAATTGAGGTGACAAATCTATAAATTCATACCAGAAAAAGACTTGAATCCTTAAATTTAAACCTATGAACTATTTACCAAAGCATTTTAAAAAGAAGCTAGTGAACAGAACATTTAGTATAAGTCTGAAATATTCTTTTCTACTGTAGTCAATACACAGAATATATTTTGTTGCCTGGGACAAGGACAACATCCATCTTCTCCAGATAAACTGAGCAGATTAGTAATTTTACTTCAGCACTGGTAAAGGGAGGATTACCACTGTACCTGAGGGCCACAGACTAGTTTAGAGGCAGAAAACATGTGATATGAACACAGAATTCTGCCTCTGTAACATACTACCCCCTAAGGAAGCTGTCCCCCTCTGCCTAATAATAATATTAGTGCAGCTCTATAGCAAAACTAGTATATAAGTTATTTAGTAGCTGGTAAAACAGAAATACGTTCATTTGTCAAGCAGAACAAAAAGCCAATAGGGTCAAAATTGAACCCAAGCCTATATTTTAATTGGTCCTAAAATATTCATTTTAATAAACTAACCAATAACACTGATTCTGATTATATTAAAAATAAGTACAGTAGCTCTGTTTCTTCCCAGCCAGGTAACACTATATTCTTTAACCATAATTAGCTCGCTAAAAATTGTCAGCTTTACACTGTACAGTGTGCCTGCACCATCCACACAGATGGCAAGCCCCCGGCATTACAATGGCGTGCAGCCATAGAGAAGAATGGGATTTGAGGTCCCGCATTTTGGCCTTACGCGGGGAGGGGGATCTGGAACTAATCCCCCGCATAGAACAAGGGGCCACTGTACATTCTGAGCTGAGATACTTTCGGCCGAGATGTAAAGCTGTGCTATGGTGAGCCTCCTTTTGAGTGACAAGCAAGCTGCAGAACAAGTTTACAAGTATGTCAAAATTTTAATTTGATACAGCTGGATACAATTTCCCCCGAGTTTGAATGAAACTAGGCCCACATGTACCAAATTAGATTTAGTTTTAAAATGATCCTTTACACTTCAGAAAATCCCTGACATATTGGTGATCCCAGATCAAATTATCATTGAGGTAGCAACATGTTTTCGACTGCTCACAGTTGGTAAAATAGGATTATAATAGACAATAATGGTCCTCGTTACCCATGTTAAAAAACCCACACTAACACATTTTATCTTGTCAATAAAGACTCTCTTTAATTCTCTTCCATGTTACTAAGGGGTGAAACAGACTGGTAGCTTGGAGCAGCCGGAGGCCGCTTCAGCCCTGATCGACCCCCAATCAGCGTGGGACCACAATGATTGGACACTGAGGTCCCAAAGCCGGCCGCTGCCACAGTCTGGAACGGACCACCAGCAAGGAGCAGTTTTCCCCCATTCCTTTTGCGGCCAGCTTTGGGTCACGTTAGCCAGCCTCGGTGTGGCTTCCAGCCAATCCGGAGACATGCATCATCTGCACGCAATGTCCCCAGATTGGCCCAAAGTCAACGCATTTTGCCCATCTTTTTCAGGCCATAGTCATTGTAAGCTCATCTATATTATTCTTATGGAATAAGGCTGAGGAGAATTAAATGGCAGGTCAGCTGTAATTCACAAAATAGGGAATTCTGCTCATGATTTCCAATGTGCAAAACCCTTGGCTACTTACAAAATCTTGCTGAATATCAGTGAAATCTTTTCCATATTTTTCAAGGGCTTCTTCAAAGAGATTTGCCTCTGAAGCAGACCATTCTTCCATCTCGTCCCTGCACAAAACAGGCCCACCCTGTGGTACAAGGGCAGAGATTGCCTTGGAAATGTCATAGACATTTTTGTGCAAAGTATCCATGGCGTGGAACTACACAGTAAAGCAAAGCAAACAGGAAGGGTTAAGAGAACAACTACATATCTATACAGTATACTTCAAATGCAAAGTTCTATGACAGCAATTGGATGACTGATGCATGTCCTATATACATTAATAGAAACAATATCACAATCAGATGTGCAACAAACTGAATTTCCACTACCAAAGGGGGATCATAGCTCAACGTTATCAGTGTGTTCTATTAGCACAGGAAACCCTTTCTCCCAAGCAAAATTAGTCATCTCTATTTCAGATTCAGACATCTTGAAACACATCTTAAAATACAACACTATAATTCATTTCAAAAAGGTGAAAGATGAAAAAAACCTTCAGAACTCAAAATGGCCCCTAATATTCAAGATGCTGAAAAACTGCAGTTGTTACTGGCCCTACCTTTAGCAAACAGGTTTTTAGGCAACTAAGATATGATATGGTACATATGTTGTGGATAGTTTCTTCTACTTTTGCCATGATCTTGGAGCTAGTATGCTGTCAGTGGTAGAGTGGTGGTCTTATGGGTTTGTTTATTGGAAAAGACACTTGCAGACCATGCAACTGAAGTTATGATACAACTGAAACTGTGTATCTACATTACAGCACTCAACTGGCACCCAACGCAAACAACACACAACAATAAATTTTGCTATATGATTCAAGTGACCCAAGAACTTATGGATAAAGAGACAACCTGCAGGAGGTGACAATCTTGATATGTATCAGTCTTTTTAAATAAGAAGTAATGTACATTTACTGCTCTCTTACAAAAATATGTTTGTCAAATGAAGATGAAAAGCTAATAATAAAACTAACCTCCAAATCTACATCTGTTTTAGCATGCCTGATTATGAAGCACAGCAGGCTTTGGTTACCTAGTTTGATGATTTACATTAGGAATTCACAGGATCATAGATTTGGAAGTAACCACAAGGAATATCTTGTACAATCTCCTGCCAGTGTAGAATTCCACATCTAAAGCATACTTGAGAGATGACCATACAAACTCAATTAAAATGCTCCAATGAAAGAGTGTCCATCATCTTCTAAGGTTGCCTATTCAGAAGATGGTGTGTTGGATAGGGTTACGGTTTGGATGTATTCTTGGATTCAGCCCTGAATCTGGATTCTCAGGTTTTCCATGGTTGCCCATAGTGTATTTAACCTGTTAAAACAGGTTTCAGTTATGCCAACTCTGATGATGTATGATCTGACCACAGTGCTGCCTGCTTTGATTCCATTGGAATTACTGTAACATACTATTATTGGGATTGAAATCTTTAGCTGATTCAAAACACAGTGCCCAGACTGGTAACTAGTTAAAAGAAGCATGCAATTCTTTTATTACTACAGTTTCACATTAGGTTAGCTTTCTACAAAGTTATATATTATAATCTATATAGCCTTATACAACTTGAATGTCTTCAGAATATTTGAGGAACAATGTTATCTGACACAAGTCTATGCAGACTTCAGTCCTGCCATCCCCAGATATATGTTTGGCAAGGGTGCAAGAGACAGCTTTCTACAAGAGAGGGCTGTTCCAAGGCTCTAGAATTCCCTTTCAAGTAGTCTAGACCCCTTGTCCTGCTGCCAACACATAAAATTTTAGTTCTGCTGCCAACACATAAAATTTTACTCACATGGGGTTTCAGCAGTTGGCTGATTGATGAGGATGTAGCTTTTAAAAGGGGGGTGCTATTATTATTATTTTTTTTAAAAAAAATCAGAGAATCATAAAATCATAGAATGGAAAACTGGAAAGGACCACAAGAGTCAATCTAGCCTAAGCTCCATCAGTGTGGGAATCTGCATCTATAGTAACACTCAGATAAGAGGCCATCTAATCTTTGTTTTAAAATCTCCACTGATTCATTCAAACTCATTCCTTTTAACACAGCAGGAATATTGGGGCTCAGTTACTGACTTATAATTACAGCCCTCAGGCTTCAGATATTTAGGCATACCCATCATGAAGATAATTCACAATTCATATTTAGAAATTCTAAGCCAATGACTAATTAGATGAGTTTTAAAACTATTTCTTGGAAAACTAATTTGTCATTATTAGGCAGAATAACATTGACTAAAATGTTTCTTACTCCAAAACTATTCTTTCTTTTCCAGTCTATTGCAGTTCCATTATTTTAAAATGTATGGTTTTAAGTGCTTTTATCTTTTTATATATTCTATTTTTAAACGAATGATCTATTTTGATTTTCCATTTTACTTGTAATTTTTGTAAATTGTACTGTGTTTTGAGACTATAAGCTGCTTTGAGTTCCAATTTTGGGTACAAATGCAAATGATTATAAACACATATATGTTTGTTAATAAAAAGCCTAATTTGCTAAAGCACGCTGTTACAATCTTCCAGCTGTGGAGAGACTTGCCATTGTCAAAGCTTTCGTTGTTAACTGCCCTCACGTTGATCTCAACTCATGGCGACCCCATGGATGAGGCATCTCCAAGAAGACCCTCTGTCCTCCACTGCTCTGCTTAATTCCTGCAATCCCTTAATGCTCATGACTTCCTTAATAGCGTCAATCCATCTGGCATGTGGCCTTCCTCTCTTCCTACTTCCCTCCACCTTCCCCAGCATTATTGTTTTTTCCCAAAGAGTCCTCTCTTCTCATGATGTGTCCGAAGTACAACCTCAGTTTGGTCATCTTGGCTTCCAGGGAGGTTTCTGACTTACTCTGCTCTCGGACCCACTTGTTTGTCCTTTTGGTTGTCCATGGGATCCTCAGCACTCTTCTCCAGCACCACATGAGCTCAAATGTGTTGATTTTCTTCCTATCATCTTTCTTAACTGTCCAGGTCTCACATCCATATATGGCAATAGGGAATACAATGGCTTGTATGATTCTAACTTTTGTGCTGAGTTGTAGATCTTTGCATTTAAGAATCTTTTCTAGTTCTTTCATAGCCACCCTCCCCATTCTTAATCTTCTGATTTCCTGACTGCAGTCCTTGTTTCAATCAATGTTTGATCCCAGATATGGGAATTCTTTTACTATTTCTATTTCTTCATTGTCTAGGTTGAATTTGTGAAGGTCCTTGGTGGTCATTATTTTTGTTTTCTTTATGTTCAGCATTAAGCTTGCCTTTGCACTTTCTTCTTTGATTTTCCTTAGTAGGTGTTCCAAATCTGTGAGATTTTCTGAAAATACTAAGGTACCATCTGCATGTCATAGATTGTTGATATTCCTTCCTCCCATTTTCACTCCTCCTTCTGTGTCCAAGCCTGCTTTTCGTATAATATGTTCAGCATACAAGTTGAACAGATAGGGTAAAAGGATAAAGCCTTGTCTGATCTCTTTGCCAAATGGGAACCATTCTGTTTCTCTGAAAGTAGCATCTTGTCCCGAGTACAGATTCCTCATCAGGACTATCAGATGTGTTGGCACTCTCATATCTTTAAGGGCATTCCATAGCCTTTCATGACCTATGCAGTCAAAAGCTTTGCTATAGTCTATAAAGCACAAGCTGATTTTCTTTTGGAACTCCCTGGTGCGCTCCTTTAGCCATCGTATGTTTGCAATGTGGTCCCTCATGCCTCTTCCTTTCCTGAATCCTGCTTGGACCTCTGGGATTTCTCTCTCCATGTATGGTTGGAATCTATGTTGTAGAATTTTGAGCATGATTTTGCTTGTGTGGAAGATTAGTGCTATGGTCCTATAGTTGCTGCAGTCTCTTGTGTCTCCTTTTTTGTGGATGGGGATGTATATTGATCACTTCCAATATTTTGGCCATGGTTTTGTTTTCCATGTCTGTTGACATATGTTGGTTAGCAAGTGTCCTTTATTTTGTCATCTCTTTTGTATAATTCTTCTGTGTATTACATCTAACATCTTTTTATTCCTTCTTGGTCTTGAATTATGTTATTTTTCTTGTCATAGATTGTCCCAGTACTTGGTTTGAAATTTTCTTTGATTTCCTGGATCTTGTCAACTAGATCTCTTGTTCTTCTCTTTTTGTTGTTGTCTTCTATTTCTCTGCATTGGTCATTGTAGTAATTTTCTTTATCTTTCTACACAAGCTGTTGTATTGTTGCATTCATAATTCTTATTTTGTTTCTATCTCCCTTTTGTTTTGTTTTCATTATTGCTTTTCTGTCATCCATGGTTTTTCTCTTTCTTTTTATTTATTGAAAGTGTCTTTTATTATGTCCCTGGCTTCAGACCATAGTTCCTCTGGTTCTCAGTCTATTATGCTTAGTAGTGTGAATCTGTTTCTTATGTTGTCAGTAAATTCTGTTGAGATATTATTTAGATCATATTTTGGTGTAATCACTGGTTTTGTTTTCTTCTTGAGTCTTACTCTTATTTTTGATATGAGTAATTTGTGATCTGTGCCACAGTCGGCGCCTAGTCTAGGTCTTGGCCACCAGTATAGAGTATAGAGTTTCACCATCTTTTGCTTTTAATTATATAGTCTGTTTGATTTTTGCATTGACCATCTGGTGATGTCCATGTGTATAGCCTTCTTTCTGGTTGTATGAAGAATGTGTTTGCAATGAATAGGTTATTGGTTTCACAAAAATCTACCAGACGCTCATCTGCTTCATTTCTTCTGCCTAATCCAAATTTGCCTACTGTTTTTTATTCTTCTTTTCAACTTTTGCATTCCAATTTTCAATGATCAGTATGACATCCTGTGTTGGTGTGCCATCAATTTCTTCCTGTACCCTTCATAGAATATATCAATATCTATCAATGTCAAAGCTTACATCGAGGCATTTCAAGCCTGCCAACTAATCAAGCTCATTTGAAATAAATCAGATGTAAAATGTGTTCCTTTAGAACTTATCAGTGAATTTACATTTAGGACAAGACTTCCAGTATCATTTTATATCCAATATGATAATAAAAAATATTACTAACCCTTGCCTTCAATACAGTTTATATGTTTGGTGTTGATGGACAAAGATAATTACTCCTCATTCTTCCCCAATTTATACGTTTTTAGCCAATGCAAACATTTTTTAATCAGATAAAGTCATCTATTATATTACAGACTTATGTAAACATGGCAAACCCAAAACCCAATGAATTGCTCTTACAACTAGGTCCAATTGCACCTAACTGGTTTGAAATTAAACAGATTACTTCCTTGGCTAAAAATGTCAAGTCAAAGGGAGTTATCCACTCTTCTACCATGTCTGAAACCTTTCCCACTGATTTAAATTCCTCTCATATAGAAGAGCAGCAGAAATATAAATGTTTTGCTCATTGTAATTACAGTGATGGGAAATCCTCTAAATGGACTTGGGAATTTGAACTCCAAACTAAAATCCTAGACTCTAAATGGTTTTGCATTTGCCATGCTCCTCTTTTCTATAATCTTCCTTACAAATCTAGATTAGTTTATACTTAAGAAAGTATTCTAAAAATAATTCATCAATGGTACCTCATCTGCAGGAAACTTGCATTAATTTTGAAGGGCTCTTCACCCTTCTACTGGAGGGATTGTTCAATGAAAGGCATGTATATGCACATGTGGATTCACTGTCTCATGGCTTATAACTTTTGGGCTCAAGTATTAAGACAAATCTCAAATATTACAGGTCAAACAAAACATTTCTGCACTAAATTGTTACTTCTATTTACTCCTAAGAAAATGCAAATTTAAAACACAAATACATGATTTCACTCCTATTATGTTCTGCTCATACTGAATTCACCAAGGGTTGGAAAATTCAAGGTAATCTGAACATAGATACTTGGTGGAATAAAATATGGAACATGATCTTGATGGAAAAACTATTTCATGCTATTAGGTTCCTTCCTTCCTTAGTTTTGGGAACATCTTGTCAAACACGCTTCTAGTGATATCTCCCTAATGCACATGCAACCTAAACTACTGACAACCTTCTTTTTTGGTAACTTTCTGACTTAATTTAAACAAAAGAATGACTCAGATATGCAGCGTTCATTTTGATTTTTTTTATTGTTAAACTTCTCCTTTGTTCTTGATTTGTTTGTTCTTATTCTTATATACATTCATATTAATATATTAATAACTGTTATCTTTTCAAGCATTCATAAAATAAAAAGTTTAAAAAAACCCTCCACTGAAGAAGAGTCTATCATCTTCTGAGATCCTCTTGTCCACTGTTGAACACTTCTTACTGTCAGGAAATTCTTAGTGCTTAGTTAAAATATTCTTTCTTGTAATTTGAATCCACTGGTTAGCTTCCACAATTCAATTGTGTTTTAAAATTACAATTTCTTTAGCAGTATTTTAATAATATAACTTTTTTGTTGTTCTCATCTGTACCTTTCTAATTAATTTTGTTGTGAGCTACCTTTTTTCAGTTTTGTGTAAAAGGCAAGATGTAAAACAAATAGGCAAAATAAGCAAACAGAAATTAGGCAGGCTTTATAAATTGATCTGGACTTTAGATTAATCTATTCTCAGTTTTGTACAGAAATGGGAAAAGGATTTAGGGAACGTGATTAAATAGTTGAAAGTGGTTATATGTTAAAATTGTAAGAAATATAATCTCAACAAATTTTAACAAGTGTTTATGTAATGATGGTACATACAAGATTTATGCTTTACAAGGGGATAAATGATGGAGATGTCAAACACTGAATGCAGAGTTCTTGCAGGTAAAATGTTTTAATGCTTCTTTGTAGCCAAAATGAAAGAATGGACCAGATGAAAAAAATGGATACTGTATAAGTAACAGCACATCACTGAGCGTGGAAGTTGAGTGTTCTGCACACATCCAGAACAGGTTTTGTAGTCAACACTATGCCACTGAGAGCCATTAGGTCCAAGACAAGGTAAAACTAGGACTAACCATGGCAAATGATACCACAGCACATTCATGTTACTTATGTAACATATTTATCAAGGGTATGGAAATCGTACAGCCCTCTAAAAAAATTTGAACTACAACCCCAAAGCACAATCCATTCTGATGCACTTCTTCTGTCAGTATAGCAGAAATATTACTCTTCACTAAAAATTGAAAAGTATATTTTATTCTCTTCAATTCTTACCAATGTGATGTCCCTAGAGGCTGCTGCAGCACTCATATGTAAGCTTGGCTGTCGAACAGAACTACTGCAATCTAGAGCACGAGCAAATGTACCAACAGAGCTAAAGAGGAGAAGAGGAAGTTAACTTGCCATATTGCAAGCATAAAATTTTACAAACATATTTTATCAGATTTTTAGCCAGCTGTTATTATTTTTCCCTTTGTGCTTTTGTAAGGCAAATTTATTGACGCAACCCCAAAAGCTTAAACCAGATATTTGCTATACACATTTTTCCTCTTGAAGTAGGGTAGAAACAGGCCTTAAAAGCCTCCATAATTTGACACTGTAGGGAATTTATTATGACATGTTGAAATATATATTACAATTATATGCAACATAACTTATCTTAGAAAAAGCATGTCATGTAATGTCATATTGGATGTTGTAAATTTATGTTTCAGTTTATGCTTCACAAGGGATAACACATTTAAATTGTTGTTGTGTTGTGTGCCTCCAAGCAGTTTTTGATATATGGTGACCCGTTTGTTCAGAAGGGGTTTATCCTCTGGGGCTGAGCAAGTGTGACTTGCCCAAAGTCACCCAGTGGGTATCCGTGACTGAGTGGGGATTTAAACCAAGTCCTTCCCCCAGTGATCTCTAAAACAGAACATCTGGCACTGGTTGTTCTTGGACGAGGTGAAAAGATCCACCTGCAACATGCCCTGCTTCCTGAAGACCTCTCAAAGGGTCTCCACTCATGGCAAGAGACCAGTAACCTGCTGAGGCATCTTCTGAGATGTTGTCCTCTGGCAGATTGATATCCAAGATAGAGATACCTCTGTCAATACACCAGTCCCAGAGACAAAGTGTGAGTACAAGCAGAGAGCTTGATTTTGTTCCACCTTGCTTGTTCAGGCAATATACCACTGTGGTGTTGTCAGAGACTACCTGAACAACCTTGTCACACAATAGAATTTCAAAGGCCCAACATGCTTTCTCCACAACTAGCATCTCAAGACCATTGATGTGGAAAACACTCTCTTTGGGTTTTCAACATCGCCTCATGGAGAAGCCTTCCATGTGAGATCTCCATCCTTTCACGGAGGCATCATTGGTGACTGCTACTTCAGACTGGAGAATGGAAGGTCACACCAGCCTGGAGAGTCACAGGATTGATCCACCATGCTAGTGGCCAATGAACATACCTTGGTGAGATGTAAACGGGAAAAGTCAGCAAGAGGATCAAAGCAGAACAGGAACCAGACCTGCAATGGGTGTATTCAAAGCCTCACTAGCAGCATTCATGATGTTGTGGAAGTATGAACCTGAGGTGGCTCTGAATGGTTTTGGTGGATACCCTGCAATTGCACAGACACCACAAAGTCAATAATCTTTGAGAATTCCTGGAGAACAGAAGATGTCCTAGCAGACAGGAGGGAAAATGTTGTCCACATCTTTAAAAAGGGTGGGGGGGGGGATGGGAAGAGGACCCAAACAATTACCACCCAGCCAGTCTGACATCAATACCAGGAAAGATTCTAGAGCAGATCAGTAAAGAGACAGACTGTAAGCATTTAGAAAGGAAAGCCATTAATTGCAAAAAGTCTCCATGGGTTTCTCAAAAACAAGTCATGGAAGACTAATCTGATCTCTCTCTCTCTCTCTCTCTCTCTCTCTCTCTTTTTTTTTTTTTTTAAATAAAATTATCAGCTTGGTAGATGAAGTGAATGCTGTGGATGTAGCATATCTTGATTCTATTAAGACCTTTGACAAGTTTCCCCAAAATAGTCTGGCAAACAAGTTAGTAAAACAAGTTATCCTATTATGAAATTTGCAGATGACGCCAAATTATGAGGAGTAGCTAATACCCCAGAGGACAGGACCAACATTCAAAATGACCTTAATAGATTAGAAAGCTGGGCCAAAACTAACAAAACGAATTTCAATAGGGAGAAATGTTAGGCACTACACTTAAGAGAAAATGAAATGCACAGATATAGGATGGGGGACACCTGGCTTGATAACAGTACATGTGAAAGGGATCTCGGAGACCAAGTAGGCCACAAGTTGAACATGAGTCAGCAGTGTGATGCAGCAGTTAAAAAAGCCAATGTGATTCCAAGCTGCATCAACAGAAATATAGTGTCTAGATCAAGGGAAGTCATATTACCAATCTATTCTGCTTTGGCCAGACCTCACCTGAAATACTGCATCCAGTTCTGGGCACCAGAATTCAGAAAGGATGTTGAGAAGCTGGAGCATGTCCAGAGTAGTACAACCAAAAAGGTGAAAAGTCTGGAAACCATGCCCTATAAGGGGCAACTTAAGAAGCTGGGTATGTTTAGCCTGGGGAAAAGAATGTTAAGAAGTGATTTGGTAGCCATGTTTAAATTTATAAAGGGATGTCATATTGAGGATGGAGCTAGCTTGTTTTCTGCTGTTCCAGAAACTAGGACAGGAAGCAATGGATGCAAGCTACAGGAAAAGAGATTCCACCTAAAGATTAGGAAGAATGTCCTGACAAAAGCAGCTGTTCAACAGTGGGACACACACTCTTGGAGTGTAGTGGAGTCTCCTTTAAAGGTTTTTAAACAGAGGCTGGATGGTCATTTGTCAGAGTACTTCTTTGATTGTGTATTCTGCATGGCAGGAGGTTGGATTTGATGGCCCTTGAGGTCTCTTTCAACTCCATGATTCTAAGTGACTCTAAGGAGAATTTGGTATCATTCCTCTGGAAGGTAGGTTGTTGAGATGCAAGAAACCAGGATGGCACCAATAAACTTCATCACATAGGATTACTCCAGTTGAAATGTATTCAGATTGACAATAAGATGCAATGAGTCAAGGAGACGGGGTATGAGGTCAAAGTTGTAAAGGAGACAGGCTCATGACTGGGTAATGAGGCAATGTTTGATGTAGAGGAACACTACGACCCTTTGTTGCCTGAACCAAGCTTGCCACTACCTCCTTGCATTTTGTGAAGAATCGAGGAGAAGTGGACAGTCTGAATGAAAGGACACAAAAACAACAGGCCCTTCTTCTCACAGCAAAACACAGGAAATGCCTGTGCGATTGCTGGACTGTGATATGCATCCTTTAAATCCAAGATCGCAAACCAATCTTCTTGTTGCAACAAGTGAAAGATGGATCTGAGACATCTAGATTGTAAATAAAAGTTGACATCCAGAAGGTCCAAGATTGGGCAAAGGCCGTCATCCTTCTTGGACAGGAAAACAAACACCAGGGATCGATGATGCAGGGACAGATTCCTTTGAGAAGAAGTGTGCTGACCTCCTTGATGGGGCAGGAGTAATGCAGAATACCCCTGAAGGAGGGTTGTCCCAAACATCTTCATCATACCTGCCCTGGATGATGTCTAGGATTCAAAAGTTCAAAATTACTGCAACCCAGGTATGATGGTAAACTGACAGTATGTTGCTGATGGGAAGAAGAGGGGCCAGTGGTGGGAAGAAGAGGGGTCAAAGACAAGGCTTTCCCTGCTCCTGGGACCTCTTTCTGTATGACTGGGGGTGGCATTTAGCAGACAAGGAAGTCTTGCAGGAGGAGGCGGATGGAAAGACTTGAAAGTAAGACCATCTGGATGTCACTGGGCTGAAGTACCTCTTAGGACCAGAGTATTGCATGCTCCATCCATAATGGGGTTAGGACAACAGATGAGCTCATGGCTGGAAGTCAAACTTATGAGCTGTGGTGTGAATCATCTATATATGCACCAGTTTATTATCTGTCTCCTCATTACACAGCCCCCCTTCATCAAATAGCAAGTCCTTTATTGTGGTTTGTGCTTGATAAGACAGACCTGATGAATACAACAATGTATGCTACATAATGTGATGGCTCTTGCCTTAGTAACAGTGATGAGCGCCGCACCCTATGGTTGGACACAACTTGACAACTTTGTCAACAGGGAATACCCTTACTTTACCAAACTGACTGCTGAGGCGGAGACGGAGCAGGAGGAAAGGCTTTCTCTGGAGGAGGAGGTTACACAGGAGGTTCCTGATGTAGGCGATCTTTACCACTGCACACAAGAGGATTAGACTATTTTACCTTCAGAAGC
This sequence comes from Phrynosoma platyrhinos, assembly GCA_020142125.1. Classification (NCBI taxonomy): domain Eukaryota; kingdom Metazoa; phylum Chordata; class Lepidosauria; order Squamata; family Phrynosomatidae; genus Phrynosoma; species Phrynosoma platyrhinos. The sequence continues at coordinate 131,099,284 of CM034706.1, read as the reverse complement.
AGTACACCCTTGAACTTCTGTGGGGACCTCTGTGAAGGTCTAGCTTGCTCCTCAAAGTGTGGAGAAGAGTGTCTTGATTTCACTGAGATCAGTACTGATGCTTGTCTCTGGCACTAATTCAAATAAGGTGGTATGGGCAGTCCATTCTGAGGCAACTGAAGGTGGAGATGGAACATGCTTCACCTTTTTCTTCTTAAAAGACAGTCTGCAAGCACTTGGAAAGGAATGCCATGATAAGTAAAAGTCAACATGGATTTTTCAAAAGCAAGTCATGTTTGACTAATCTTATTTCTGTTTTGATAGAGTTATAAGCTTACAAAGCTTACAAAGGGAATGCTGTGGCTGTAGCATATTTTTATTTCAGTCTTCATCCTGGAGAGAAGTGACTAGTGGGGTCCAAGAGGGTTACATCCTGAGCCCAGAGCTATTCAACATTTTTATAAATGACATGGATGATGGAATAAAGGGCATGCTTATCAAATCTGCAGTTGACACCAAATTACGAGGAGTAGTTAATATCCCAGAAGACAGAATCAGAATTCAAAATGGCCTTAACAGAGTACAGTGTTCGGCTAAAACTAACAAAATGAATTGCAACAGGGAGGAATGCAAGGAACAACACTTAGGCAGAAAAGAAATGAAATGGGACAAGGGACACTTGGCTTGACAACAGTACACTCTGCAAAGGAATCTAGGAATCTAAGAAGACTACAAGCTGAACATGAGTCAGTAGTGTGATGCAGCAGCTAAAAAGCCAGTATGATTCGTGGCTGTATCAAGAGGAATATTATGTCTAGGTCAAGGGAATAGTACCACTCTATTCTGCTCTAGTCAGACCTCACCTGGAATATTGTGTCCAGTTCTGGGTAGCACAGTTCAAGAAGGATATTGACAAGCTGGAACCATGCACAAAGAGGAGAGGCTAAGGGAGCTGGGTACATTAAGCCTGGGGAAGAGGAGGTTAAGGGGTGACATGATAGCCATGTTTCAATATATGGATTTCATATTGAGGATGCAGCAAGTTTGTTTTCTGTTGCTCCAGAGACTAGGACATGGAGCAATGAATTCAAACTACAGGAAAAGAGATTTCACCTAAACATTAGGAAAAAAGTCCTGACAGTAAGAGCTGTTCAAAAGTGGAATACTCTGCCTCAGGGTATGGTGGAGTCTCTTTCCTTGGAGGTTTTTAAAAAAAGGCTGGATGGCCATCAGTCGGGAGTGCTTTGATTGGTCTTCCTGAATGGCAGGGGGTTGGACTGGGTGGCCTTTGTAGTCTGTTTCTCAATCTTGTGCTTGGAAGTTGAAGTGCAAGCCTTCAAAATGATAAGAATAGCCTGGTATCAAAGGCACACAAGGTTGAGCGTCTGTATCAATGGGACACACCCTATAAATGGTGTTTTTGAATGGGTTGACAGAAGCAGGGTGTTTGGAATTTGTTCTGTACCTTTTGTGATCAGGTTTCAGCATCCTGGGAAGACATTTTTCAGCATTACCCAAATCAAGGAGTCAGATTCAGTCAAAGCCAGTGAAGATCAAGGTGGTCAAGACAGGCAGCTGGTGCCCTTGTGGTGCAGTGGTTAAATGCTGATACTGCAGCCACAATGTTGTAAATTCAATCCTGGAGGGCTCCAAGGTTTACTCAGCCTTCCATCCTTTTGTAGGTCAGTAAAATGAGTACCCAGCTTGTTGGGAGCAATTGGCTTACAGATTGTAAGACGCTAAAAGAGTGCTGAGTTCACTAATAAGTAGTATAGAATTGTTTTTATACTATGTTTTTACTGTTATGCTTATTTTTTATTCTATTGCTATTTTAACTATGAATCATTTAATACTGTTTTAAGGGGGTGGGTTGATTTCTTTTTTGAAATATGTTATACGGGTTTTATTGTAAGCCGCTTGGATTGTTTGCCAATAAGCGGGATATAAATTTATTATTATTATTATTATTATTATTATTATTATTATTATTATTATTAATGCTAGATGCTGTTGCTATTGTAGCTGGAGTTGGAGGGTTTGTCATAGGCTGTCAGGGCTTGTTCCTACAAGAGAGCCTTGAGCCTGGATAAATGTTTTTTGCATGCTTGTGCAACGAATACCTTCCAGTGAACACAAGTCCTCACATTATGGCCTTTGTCAAGGCATAAAAGGTAGCATGAGTGGCCATCCCTCTTGGGGATCTCAGTACCACAGGAGGCACATTCTTTTGAAGGAGCCAGGTGAAGCCATAGTAAGCCACTGTAACTGAATCATTAAGCTGAAAACATTACTGAGTCAACAGTATGAGTCAAGCTGAAAAACAAGAGTCCAGAACAAAATCAAAACATTATTCAAAATAATTAAGCAAAAGACAGTTTGAAAGAATAAAAAAAAGTAAAAGTCTTAAGAGTAGCAATAGCTCATCAATAATTCATTTGATGCTGAAGCTGTAAAGGACTAAAAGGAACTGAGGGTTTAGGTGGGAAGCATGCTGGATAGCCATGTGGAGGATGGGTGGGGCTACCACCAAAATACTTATATAATAGTTCTAGAAGGTTCCAAATGATGCACTGTGCAGGTGCAGATAACTCATTTGTGTGAGTCACACAGACCATGAAGAACGGGAAAAACTATGTAATGAATGATTCAGACTTTTGTATATACACTTGAGGATCTCATCTACTATCCTCATATCTACCCCTCCAATTCTTAGTCTCCTGATTTCTTGACTATGGTCTCCATTTGGATCAATGACTGAGCTGAGATAAAGAAATTCTTCTGAAGTTTTCATCACCTACCTTATATAAATCATATGTGGTCATTCTTTTTGTTTCCTTAATATACAACTGTATATTGCACTTTCCCCCTTAATGTTCATCATAGTCATTCTAAATCTTTGCTATTTTCTGTTAGTAATATGGTGTTTTAAATTATTTATGTTCATTCCTCCAATTTTCACATTTTCTTCCTCCAGTTCAAATCCTGCTTCCCATATGATGTGTTCAGCATACAGCTTAAACACAGGGCAATAAAATACACTCTTGTCTAACTCTCTTGTCAGTTAGAAATCCTTCTTCGGTCATAACAGTGACCTCTTGTTCAGACTATAGTTTATACACCAGAGTGTAGTTTAGAAATACACGTAGACACATTAGGAGACTCTAAAGGAACTCATTGAACAGAATTTATAACAGTGATGGTTAAACCATCATCCAGAATAGCCATAGGTAGACAAGATAATTTGATACGTATGATGTAAAGTAAGGGTAAAGATGCTTGTATATTGGTACAAGTATGTTAATATTATTTGATCTTGGTGAAAATCATATGATAAAGATATTCTGCACTTATTTTTTAACAACATAAAAACATTAATTATGGTACACCCAAGCTGTTCATAAAAAATTTGACAATTTGATGTCAGCCAAGGAAAAAGTTCCAAAAAGACAAAGATTTAAACTAATTGAGAAATATCATTTCTTCTCTAAGTTCTGACAGCTGCATCATTTTCCACTGTAACCATTCTTCATGTTATATATCCAGAAACAGGAGATTATCATTTCTGAATTTTCAAACTTACATAAAGATGAAGAAAACAACAACTATCTTTCAAATCAATTAGTGAAGGGAAAACCTACTGCCAGCATTTCCATTCACAAATTGCTCTAGAACAGCAGCAAACTAAACAATAGGAAATGTTCCTTCCTCGGTGAAGCTTCATTTAAAATGCCTGTTGTGAAGCACCAGACTAGGCTATGTTAACAAGGCAAACTCCAACAGCACAGAAACACTAGAGTGCTTTATAAGAATAATTTCAATTCGGTCACAACTTGCAAGAAGCTTAGATCAGTGATTCACAAAGTGTGTGGTACCACCCCTGGGGAGGCAGTGTAAAGATCCAGGGAGTGGTGAGGTGCGTTCAGTCAAAGTATTGGTACCCAAGAAAGACAAAGGGAAACAGAGGCCTTTAGGACCATGGTGGGGATGAGGGTTGCATAAAACTCTTTTCACAGTCTCTTAAAACTACCATGAACAATGTTGGGGGGCAATGAATTGAAGTTGTGTGGGGAAGTCTCTGGGAAGGAGAGAGAAGAGTATCCAGAGTCGAGTCTTCAAAAGAGTCCTTTGCCTCTCTTGGATTGAGAGTCCTTCCGCACCAGGGAGAAGCTTTTCCCTTTGCACACCATCATCTTGGGAGCAGCAATCGAGCAAGCAGTGACTGAGAAACTTCTTTCCTGTGATGGCCTTGCAGGAAGGCCAGCATGGGCGAGAGGCTTCTCAGTTGCCACTCAGCCAACTGTTTAGTTGCTGCTCCCAGGGTGACTTGGGTGTAAAGGGAGCAGCGACTGAGATTGGTTGTTTTGTATTTGCAATAGAACAATTGGCAATAGAACAATTTGCAATAGAACAATTAAGAACTAGGCATTGCGGGTTGCTAGGGTTGTCACCCAAGAGGAAAGGGAGTGGTGGCCCAAAAAAGTTTGAGGTCCACTGCTCTAGACCGTGGCTCTAGGCTGAAGATTTTCTAATATATTAGTGTACATTTGGATGAGAATGGAAGAAATAGCAAAATGAAATGTTTGAAAAGTCTGCTTTATTAGCAAATCAACCTTTTACTAGTTTTTAAGTATGTTTACAACCATAAGCAATAACAACAAATCAATACAACAGAAAAAAGGAAGAAACAAAGAAAAAGAGACAGGAAAAGAATTCTCAGAACACCATCAATCAGCAGAAACATTGCTTTTAAGTTAAGTGCATTCAAAAATAGCATCCCTTTAAATGCTTACATTGTATTAAAATGCTGAAGCCCAAATATCTGCTGATATGGACCACACAATGATTTTTGCTCATGCATTGATGGAAGGAAAGGAGATCAATCTGTAACAAACTGTGCCTTTTTTGAGTTCACTCTAGAATTTTTCCTGCAGCTCCTCACACAGTACAACCAGTATTGAAAGATCTTTCATTGTTTTCTATGTTCTCATAATGTGAGATGTGCAGATAAGCTGTTTATGCAAAACATTTTCTTTTCACTTTCCAAAACATGTATTCATAATAAAGCTCCTCCAGGATACAGCCCCTGGTAATGTAGCTTTCAAAAAATCACCACTTTCAGACAAGGTATCCACCTATTCTGTGCTCTCCCAGTTGGAACACAACCCTACCAAAAATACACTGAAACATTACTATTTATTTTGTGAATTTTGACAGGTGTTAAAGGCAATTTATGAATAGTCTTCAATGTACATTCCCTGGATGAGACAGATATGAATTTATGACATGGCATGTTCCATATTTTGGCCCACTGAATTCTGCAATTGAAATATTGAGATCTAGCTTCCATAAAATTCCTGAACCATTCTTTCCTCTACAACTTTCTTCAAAAATATCTTCATATAGATTATAGATGTTCAGTTGTTGAATAGGGGGAGACATGTGTAGACTTACACACTTTGCCTTTGGGACCTGTGTTTAATTTTTAAAAAATCTGATTTTTGAAACTATCACACTTAGACAGCTTTGCCAAATTCTGATCCAATGATAATGGTATCTATGAAAAGTTTGTGTGTATGTGTGTATAATCCTTTTTCTTTCTATTTCCCATATTGTTGTACAGCATTTATATTTATTTAATGTAATAAATAAAGGGCACAGAGGTGACACTGCAGGTGCTAACAAGTGCCATATCCTCATCATTTAATAGTGCTGTTTAGTTTAACTGTAGAAAGTGTGTGTGCTGTGTGTGTGCAGAATTGCCAGTCTCCGTTTGAGTCCATTTTTACCCCTTCCAGAAAATCCCATGACAGGTTTGCCTTAGGGTCACCATAAGTTGGAAATGACTTGAAGGCACACATCATCATCAACAACAAATAAACAAGGCCATGTGTTTTAAATGAAATTCCATATAATATATGATCCATTTAGGAACAGCCAACCATCTATACATAACAGCAGGGGTAAGCAACCTTTCCCCATTAAGGGCTGAGGGACTTCAGCTCCCAGAATCCCAGGAGCTATTGGCCAACATGGGACTATTGGCCAACATGGCTGAGGCTTCTGAGAGCTGAAGTCCCTCGGCCCTTAAAGGGGAAAGGTTGCCTACCCCTGCATAACAGCTTTAGATTTAATTTTGTTAACAAATGTAATATTTTTATTTGTCACTATAAATGTTTCCAAACTTTTTGACTATTATTAGTCTCCACCCGTTATTAATTACTACTGTTAACCTCATAACAATGATATAGTGGTATTAAAATAAAATCATCATAAATGCACACCATTGTACAGCAAATAAGTAAAACAACAGAGAAAGCATTTTGCTTGACAAGGAGAAAGTTTCTGCTTAGTACATTTGGTCATAGTAGAACAAATCATGAGATGAAAAGGCCAATCAAACTGTCCTTTTTCTTACCGTGCTACTACAAGGAACTGGTCTATTTGTTTGTCTATTAGTGGATTAAATGCTTCCCAAACTTTTGTTTCAAGCTTTGACTGATCTCTGCCATCATCTTCACCTAAACAAACAAACAAACAAACAAAAAGTTTTAGCAATTCTAGTATAAAGAAAATAAACCTCACTACCCTGGGTTGAGCTTTCTTTCCACATTACTAAGAAAACACACAAAGCATTTCACATAAACTGTCAAAATGTGTCACCCTTGTGTATGCCCAGTAACAAGAGTCCAGCTCGCACACTGCACAGAACAGCCAAGGAGGGAGAACCCCATGTCTGATCCTCCAGCAACACTGTCTCACTCCAGGCATCCACTGCATTTCCCCACACCACTGCTAGAGAAAGCATGGGAGGAGGGAGGAGTAATGGCCTGCATTGGCTTTTTTACGTCCAACAGACACCAAGTTTGAGGCTCTGGCATCTGTCCCTGGGACTGTGAATCCCCTTCAAGTTCATCCTACATTTTACAGGCACTGCCCAGGTGCTGGACCTATTCAACATCCTGGACAGCTCCTTTAAAGCTCAGACTAAAACCCAGAGTATGTTCACCACCCCACTAACATGGAAACAGCAGAATGGGCAGCTACTATTACTAGGGAGGTACTTCGAATGCCCTCAAGGCATCAGATCAGGGGTAGGCAACCTTTCCCCTTTAAGGGCCGAGGGACTTCAGCTCCCAGAATCCCAGGAGCAATTGGCCAACATGGGACTATTGGCCAACATGGCTGAGGCTTCTGGGAGCTGAAGTCCCTCGACCCTTAAAGGGGAAAGATTGCCTACCCCTGCATCAGATCATGCATGATCTGGGAAGCTAAGCAGGCCAGCCCTGGTTAGTACCTGAATGGGAGTTGTTGCTGTGTGCCTTCAAGTTGTTTTCGACATATGGCAACCCTATCATGATTTTGTTTTTGGTTTTTTTGGCAAGATTTATTCAGAGGTTTGCCGCTGCCTTCCCATGAGGCTGAGAGCATGTGACTTGCCGAAGGTCATCCAGTTGGACTGGCTGACCCTTGTGGTCTCTTCCAACTCTATGATTCTGTGATTTCTTCTTTGATCTTCCTTAGTAGTTGTTCCAAGTCTGTGATGCTTTCTGCTGTCATCTGCATATTTTAGATTAATATTCTTTCCTCCTATCTTCACTCCTCCTCCTTCTGTGTCCAACTTGCTCTTCGTATGATGTTTTGTGCATACATGGTGAACAGATATAGTGAAAAGATGCAGCCTTGCCTGGCTCCTTTGCCAGTTGAAACCATTCTATTTCCTCATATTTTGTTCTAACAGTAGCCTTTCATCAGGGCTACCAGATGTGGTGGCATTCTCATGTCTTTAAGCACATTCCATAGCTTTTTATGATCAATGCAGTCGAAGGCTTTGCTATAATATATAAAAAGCACATGTTGATTTCCTTTTGGAACTCCTTGGTGTACTCCATTAGCCATCATACATTTGCATCATACATCCCTAGTGCCTCTTCCCTTCCTGAATCCCGCTGGGATTTCTCTATCCATATATGGTTTGAGACTGTACTGTACAATTTTGAACATAATTTTGCTTGCATGGGAGATTAATGCTATGGTCCTATAGTTGCTGAAGTCTTTTGTGTCTCCTTTTTTGTGGCTGGGAAAGTATATTGATTGTTTCCAATCTGTTGGTCACTATTTTGTTTCCATATTTGTTGACGTATGCTGGTTAGCACTAAAGCTGATTCTGTCAGTGTGGACTGTAGCAGTTCAATTAGAATATCCTATATTCATTGTGATTTATTTTTCCCAAGTTCTCTGATTGCAGCTTCCACTTCACTTTTTAAAATTTGAAGTTCGTCTTCATATGGTTCTTCATTCCATGTGTCTTTCATTTTCTCATCTCTTTTATATAACTCTTCTGTGCATTTCCTCCAATGTCTTTTTATTTCTTCTTGGTCTTTAACATGCTTTTATCATGTTTTTAGCTATTTAAAGTGTATTTACTATTTTTATTCTGTAGAGAATTGGGGCCATTCTCCTGGATTTGTAAAGTAGTGTTTACCACCCTTCCAAATACCCTCCAAGTCCCAACACTAATTATGGCACCAAAACCTAACCTCCTCACTTTTAAAACACTTGTTTTTTTCCTCTTTTCCTCCATCTAGGAGGGTACTGAACTATAACTTTCTGCTCTGTGGAAAGCACACTAGCAGAAAAGGATTCAGGTGTGTGATGTTTTTGCTTGCAGTTATACCCTAATTGTGCATTGTCTGATTAACAGCTTTGGACACTGAAGGCTAAATGGAGAACATCTTAGACATATGTATCAGAGGAAGGAACTGGCAAACCACCACTGAGTATACTTTGCCTAAGAAAACCCTATGAAATTCATGAGGTTGCTATAAATCAACTGGCAAGTTGAACCCAATACGTCCCCAATGATAAAATACAAACTGTTTAGGCACAAGCCCTCAAACATTTCAGAAACAAAGATTTTTCTGGTATTGTACAAACCAACTCTGACATGCCAGAATAAATTACTGCTGGATAAACCATTTAAAATTATAATCTACTAATCATAGTTCAAACCTACTGAGATGCAAAATCTTTTTAGAATTAGATTTGGGAGAGGAACTATAAGTAGGGGAAGCTGAAAGGATAAGTCGGAAGAGGAACAAAAGTAGAACTGGATATATAAATTGAAAAGACAATCAGAGCTTCAATAGAATCTAGGGAAACATGAGGGTGACCTGTTCTTCAACATAAGAATGTAGGAAGTAGAGTAAAAGCACAAAGTAAGTTTTTCAGTATTTTTCTTCAGAATTCAGAAAGGATGACATTTTAACATATAAACATTAACAAGCAGATCAAGTTGAATAATTAAAATATAAAAGAGATAAGATGAGGAAACACAAGTGGCAAAAAAGATGTGAAAAAGAGGCAAGACCTTCTCCCAATACTGTTGATATGTGGCCATACAGGTCTGACAGCTACTTACTTTTATCACTAAGGCACAGAAAGTCTAAAATCTTTTATCAATTAGATCTTATTTTCTGCCCTCTTTGTCTGGTACAGTGGAACAATTATGGATTTAGGTGCTAGATGATGGAATATCTGTTTTCTGAGAAGGAAGTATCAATATCCTATTGTGTAGGGAATATAGAGTTAGACAGACAGGCAGTGTGGTGTAGTGGTTTGGCTCTGACTCTGGAGACCAGGGTTGAATCTCCACTCAGCCATAGAAACCCACTGAATAACTTTAAGCAGGCCACACTCTTTCCACCTCAAAGGATGTCAAAGGCAAACCTGCTCTGAACAAATCTTGTCAAGAAAACTCCAAGACAGGTTTTTAGGTTCACCATAAGTCAGAAATGACAAAGGCTCATAACAACAATAGAGTAGGACAGTTGTACTTGAGAGAGTCTTGAGAGAAACTGTTGAGAAAAGGTTGTTGGTGCTGAAGGCACCACAGCTGAAAACAGAGCTACACAAAATGTTGTAGATGATGGGGAACTTGAAATTCTGAAAACTCGGTGATGATAGTCCTGTCCATCCCTGACACAGAATCAAGAAGAAGCATCATAGTCCCTATGATGGGGAGAAGATCAAGAATAGTGTGATCTTGGATAATCACTCCGTTTTGCCTTCCTTAAGCCCTTGAAGTGGTTAAAACAGGAAGAACATAGAGATAATTACCTCGTCATCCTGGAGAGCAGGGGTAGGCAACCTTTCCCCATTAAGAGCTGAGGGACTTCAGCTCCCAGAATCCCAGGAGCTATTGGCCAACATGGGACTATTGGCCAACATGGCTGAGGCTTCTGGGAGCTGAAGTCTCTCGGCCCTTAAAGGGGAAAGGTTGCCTACCCCTGCTGGAGAAAAGTGACCAGTGGGGTACCACAGGGTTCTATCCTGGGCCCAGTGCTATACATCTTTACTAATGACTTGGATGAAAGAATAGAGGGCAAATTTGCAGATGGAACCAAATTAGGAAGTGTAACTAATACCCCAGAGAACAGGATCAGAAATCAAAATGACCTTAACAGATTAGAGAGTTGGGCCAAAACTAACAAAATGAATTTCAATGGGGAGAAATGTAAGGTACTGTACTTAGAGAGAGAAAAAAATGAAATGTATAGATCTATATCTGTGCATAGGATGGGTGACACCTGGCTTGACAATAGTACATGTGAAAGGGATCTAGAAATCTTAGCAGACCACAAGTTGAACATGAGTCAGCAGTGTGATTCAGCAGGTAAAAAAGACAATGGGCCTTTACAGACTGCCAGAAATAATGCAACTTGAGACCACTTTA
>CM034706.1:131075214-131088473 GCA_020142125.1 Phrynosoma platyrhinos | reverse complement strand
CTAAGGTACACACACTCGATGTGGGTCATGTGTCGAATAGGTATCCTGTCAAGGTCAAGGTGTAATTCTTCTGGCACTATGGAGAACAAAAGTATGAAGGATGTGGTTGTCTTAACACTGGTTCTGGGCTGTTATAGGCAAGTGGCATCAGAGAATGCTGGTATCTAGGAGAGGCATCCAGTATTTCTCTCCAGAGTATGAACTCATACAGAGGACCCTGGAGACTGTGGCAGCTGATGGGGGGATTTACAAAGAATAGCTGCTAAAGGCAAGATTAAAATTTTGAAGATGGAGTTTGAAGGCAAGTCCAGCACCAGTAGAAGGCTGATAATTGGTACTGAATTGGAACGTTGAGTGGACTAATGTATGGTTTGAGCAGGAGGGCTGAAGTGTTTTTTGTTGTTTTTTTTGCTGGAGAATGTGAAGCCAAAAAAATTGGAATTGGTTGTCACCAAAAGCAAAGTGAGGGAAATCTTCTCTATAGAATTTGGTTTCCCTGCTCTCTTAGCCATCCTAATAGCAGGATTGCCTTCTTGAAAGCAGCAACATTTGAGAGATTTCTCCAGAGTTCTACATGCTGTCAGGGGAAGTAACACTTGTGATACCAATGGTCTTGCTATGGAAGCTGGACATGGTATTGTTACCAGTTGATGCCACAGAAGTTCCAGGAGCAAAATGAATAGTTAGAATCAATTCCAGAGTTGAGACAGTTTCTAAGGGCATATGACTGTGAAACAAGTTTGGTTAAGCAGCAGCATTGCTGGGAGCTAGGTCTTTGGCCACAAGATCCATTGAACTCAGCATGTCTTCCCAAGCAGCAAGCTGCAACTTAATCTGCCTGTTTTTAGGGTTTGCTTGGTGAAATTCTCACCAATGGCACAAGGATAAATTTTGTGCCCCTCACCAAGCAGAAAAGACTTTTCAATAGGTGGTCTTTGCCCTAGACAAGGTGCAGGGTTTGAAAAGGTATGTCCAGGCCATTCAATGGAGAACAGAGCATGGTGTAGTTTTAATAATCATCATAGGTATGAGGACTGAATGATGGAGAAGAAAGAAAAACATGTAAAACAGTTGAAAGAAGTTGACTAAAGACAAAAAGAACAATCAGATAAAGATGAAGATACCATTCTATCTCATGATCATACATTGAAAGAAAAGGATCTGAGGAGAGATAGCCAACACATACCTAGGCATGTGCATTGAGGGAGTAAGGCGGGGTTCTAACCAAAAAGGCTCAGCAATATAATATTCCACAGAAAGCTCTGTACCTATGCAACACCCAAACCACATAGAAGTGAGAGCTGTTTGACAGTGGAACAGACAGCCTTGGAAGGGGATAGGCTCTCCTTCACTGGAGGTAGAAAGTACTTTATAATAATAAAATGTCTATACAGTATATGAAATACTGGTATGATGGACTGTTACAGGAGTGTGAAAGTGAAAAACAACAACAACATTCAATTGTTCTATAAAAGAGTAAATATTATGTATAAAGTTGCTTGAAACTCTCCTAAATACAACTAAATTTCCTGAACTGTTTTGATGGGAGTCTTATCCAGACTATCCTATTGAAGAAGTTTAGAAGACTACAAAGGTGAACCATAAGAACCTCTCTATATATAAAAGACATAAAGTTCAAGACAATAATCTTTAATCTTCTGTTTGGAAACAGGAGTGAAGAAATCATGTCTATTTCGAATAGTACTCAGATCTTTTATAACACAATACAAAACCTGTATGCAGAGAGAAGTGCAGCTACCTTCTTTTAGGAAGTCCGTAATATCAGCCTGGAATCTGTTCCCAACTCTAATCTCTCCTTTATCAGCCAAAAGTGTCTTCTGCTGTGGGTCATATACCAGTGAATAAAAAAAGAAATCCTAGAAATAAAAAGTAGTATTTTTATTATTCTCATTAGGGAATCCCTACATAAAAATTATTGTATCTATAGCTCAAAAAATGCCCCCCCCAGCATGATCTCTCACATATCCCTTAGTAAACTCTCAAGGATCCCTATGGTTTTAGGGAACCACAGCTGAGAAGCCTTGTTCTAGACTTATTATAGTCACAGTACAGTAATCAACTGTAAGGGGCATTGCTCATCTCCATTACCAAACCGAAGAGCCAACGTTATCCGAAGACTGCTTGGTGGTCATGTGGCCAGCATAACTGTTGTTACCTTCCCACTGAAGTGGTAGCTATTTATCCACTTGCATTTGCATGCTTTCAAACTGCTAGGTTAGCAGAAGCTGGGACTAATGATGGGAGCTCACCCCATCAAGCAGCACTTGGGTCTCAAACTGCCAACCTTCTGACCTTATGATAATCAGAATTGCCATCTTAACCACTAAGCCACCACGTCCCACATGCTGTATGTAACCTGGATCCAAACCAGGTAGGACTTTAAAGGTAATAATTTTGTACTTTGTCTGGAAACTAACTGGCAACCAGTGGTGTGCTTTTAAGATCAGTGTAATGTGATCACTCCTAGATGCAATCAATCTAGCTGCCATATTCTGAACCAATAGGAGTTTCCAGACTTGATACAAAGGTAGACCAATGTGGTACATCGCAGAAGTCCAGCTTAAGGTTACCAGTGCATACACCACCATCTTTAGGCCCTCCAATTCTAGGAAGGAATACAGTTTGCATATTAACCAAAGCTGATAACAGGCACTCCTGACCATTGCATCTATTTCAGCTGACAGTTGGAGGGAGGGATCCAAGGACACTCCCAAACTGAGAATAGTCTTTCAGGGGGAGTGTGACCCCAGCCAGAACTGGTTAACACACCTCCAGCCCTTGATAAGTAAGCATATCTGTCTTGTCTGGATTCAGTTTCAATTTGTTTTCCTCCATTCAGCCCATTACCTGTTCCAACCATTCATTCAGAGGAGAAACACTATCCCTAGCTGAAACTGTTTTTGAAGCTGTTTTATGTTCATATAGCTAAGTCAGGCGTAGGCAACCTTTCCCCTTTAAGGGCCGAGGGACTTCAGCTCCCAGAAGCCTCCGCCATGTTGGCCAATAGTCCCATGTTGGCCAATAGCTCCTGGGATTCTGGGAGCTGAAGTCCTTCAGCCCTTAAAGGGGAAAGGTTGCCTACCCCTGAGCTAAGTTGTAAAAAAGGACTGAGTCCAAAAGTTTTTTCTCAACTTCCTATAAGTAGCCAATTCTCAATACCCCTTTTGCTTTCCTCAGTTCCGTCCCCCACCTTTGTTTATTGTTAATTATTGTTCATTATCAGCAATATGAGCATGAGTGGTCATAGTGCTCAGAAAGTTATGGCTCAAGGAATCTATAAAGGTATATCTAGCTACTAGTATCTGATAATCTATTCAACAAAATAACAAAGCTTTAACTTTATCACATATAGAGAGACCTTTGAGACTAACGGAAAGAAAGAAGTTGGCAGCATGAGCTTTCGTAGACTTCAGGATCTGGAACACCTTATTAATGGAAAAGTTATTGGACAGGATCAACACCCCCCACTTCATGTCACAATCCTTTTAAGGAGAAATTGTTACCCTTTTTTACTTTTGTTAATTCTTTAGAACACCACCATCTTTCCTCCCTTGCCACCGACTCAACATTCAGACTTATGGAATGATGTTATTTTCTGATTTGACCCATTTGCTCCATGATATATATTGTATTCATGAATTTTTAACTTTTCTTAATGGATTATGACTTTAATAAAAAAATTTAAAGAATAAAGAAAATAGAATTAATTACAAGCAATATATTCTTTGCAACTAGCTACTTCCAAGCACTGTGCAAGAAGAATGAACACATTTTTGTCAACTTATATGTCAGTAGGAAATTGTCAAGAATATTGTTCATAGTCAGACCTGAGTTAAAAAGAAATTTTAAAATGAGGGTATTGGTAAAAAGTTAAAAGGGAGAGTCAAGAGCAGGGGTAGGCAACCTTTCCCCTTTAAGGGCTGAGGGACTTCAGCTCCCAGAATCCCAGGAGCTATTGGCCAACATGGGACTATTGGCCAACATGGCTGAGGCTTCTGGGTGCTGAAGTCCCTCGGCCCTTAAAGGGGAAAGATTGCCTATCCCTGGTCAAGAGAGTCAAATCTCTCTCAAATGCTTAGAAAATAAAGCCATAATAACAGAAGGAGGGCTACAATGTATATAACAATAATCCATCAGTGATACCTTTATTGGCCAATCAAAATGCACAATATACTTGTTGCAATCTTTCAATAAAGGTATCACTGATGGATTTTTGTTTGAATTTGCTAAATGGTAACACAGCTACCCCTGAATGTTTAACGTATATAACAGATTAAGATAAGTACAATCAAATCCAAAAGCATGCTTATGTGGTTAATACAGTAAAGAAGGCTAAAAGATAAAAAGACTTCCTTCAAAAAATTGAAATCTTGCTCAAATGAAAACAAAATATACATACAAAAACTAATACCATTCCAGTTCATATCTCAAAAAAGTAACTATTTGCCTAAGTAACACATTACAAAAAGTAACTATTTCCTTGGTCCTTCCTAAACATAAATTCACAGGCAAGCAAAGAAGAATTTGAGGACATTCTGCTAAATAAATAAATAAATAAATAATAACTAAATAACATCAACAGCATCAGGAGCAGGAAAATGGCCAAGGAACTGGTAAGACCAATGGACAACAAGGGAAAGAATAAAAGATATGCCAACTGAGAATAAGGAAATTGTAGAAACATTGAACAGTGAATAATGCTGTCAGGAAGAGAATCAATTCATTTGAAACATGGTGCTGGAACAGATACCATTGATTGCCAAAAGGACAAATAAATAGGACCTAGAACAAAGTAAGCTTGAACGCTCCCTAGAATGACTGAACTGATGCTTTCATACTTTGGCCATATCATGAAATGACATGACTTCATCAGAAAAGATAATAATGCTTGGCAAAGGGGGAGACAATAGGAAAAGGTAAAGACTGCATGACAGGTGGACAGGCACCATCAAGGTAACTACAGCCTTGCGTTTGCAACCCGAGGAGTGCTGTTGATGACGGTCTGTCTTGGAGGTGTCTCATTCACAGGGTCACCATAAGTTGAAGCCAACTTGACGGCAATAAAAAACAAGTAGAAAACTGGATTAATAATTTATCCATGTATTCAGTGCAGAAAATATAGAACAGGCATCCATGTCTTAGTTTTTTCAAGAAAAAAAGTCTAAAGAACATCAACACGAAGTGAGAAGTTTTAGGGTTTAATTAAAAATTAACAAAACACAATAATTCTGGACTTGGGACTTCTCAAAAGAACTCAAATATAAGATTTGATTTTGTAAGGTAATTATGTCTCTCATCTAACTCTACGTCTAACCAGGATTGGCAGTACCATTAGCATTAGCAAGGCAACTGTTTCTGGTGTCCAGTGTTTTGACATTCTGGAAAGTTGCTGCTAGTCTGAACAGCTCTACAGAATGAGAATTATATGACAGTGCTGGTTGCAGGCACTGCCACTTCATCCCAAAAAGTAGAAGGCAAAGGTGACAATAGGAGAAGGTCCCACACTACCACCATTGTTTGACTCTGTACATCATGAGTTTTCTGCTCTGGATCTTAAGAGCCAGCCTTTGTGGGATGAGCAGAGGTGATTTTCTTAACATCTCTGCCCTGCCCACAGATCTTGTCTCTTAAGATCCAGAACCAGAAAGGAATCTACCAGGTTTAGCGGTGAACTCTGCCACTGCCACACCATCACATCCTTTTTGTTGTCATCCTCCTCCTCTTTTCTGGATGAGTGGGGAGGGCTGCTTGGCCAACTGGATTAGTGATAAGGGATATCGGTCTGCTATAGCTACAGCTCTTCTCTAACACTGTGTCAGGATCAACAGGTTCCACAGGCAGTAGAATGGGGGCATTGCTTTGCATTGCTTTGTTTCTGCCTCAGCAGCAGGAGTTCTATAGGAACAACAGGTTTTAACAAAAGGGTCTTGGATATTACAAAGCAGCTATCTTAACATCTCTTCCAGGTTACTGATGTAAAGCACTGTTAAAAGAATCACTACTTGATTCAGAAAGTAATCCTAAGTGGGGTTGCATAAAAAATAGCACACAGTGAACAGAGATGAGGACACAGAAGAGTTCTTTCTTTCTTTTTTTTCTTTCAAATAGGTGGTGGTTGTTTTTCATTATTCCTCCTATTAGTTCTGATGGGAAGGAAACCACATATACCAGCAACTTTCATATATGGGAGTCCAGTTCAGTCTTAGAAGGGGATGGAGAGGTCTTGGATCCATACACTTTCCACAAAGCTCTCCAGGAAACTTGACTTTGAAGCCTACTGCAGAAACTCGGATCTCTAGGCAATGTGCTCTTCACCATTAGCACTGTTCCTATTTGCCAGTGTAAGGGCTTATCCACTCTTTTCTAACCTTACCTCCAACAGACATCGAGGCTAGACTGCTCTGAAAACTGTCAGAAAATTCAGTCAAAATTCAGTTAAATTTGTATATAAATTCTACGAGACACTGTCTTCTTGTTTTACCAAATATATAAAATATAAGAGGTGAAAAAAAGAAAAGAAATCTGCATACGTTTTTTCTTAATTCCAGCTCTTACACTATCATCCCATGTATACATTTTATTTCATGTTTAATACATTTCATTTATATTATCATACACTTTCAAGAAATTGTTATTGTTGGTAGTAACTACTCTTGAGTCGACCTTGACTCATGGTGACCATATGGATGAGACATCTCCAAGACCCTGCTGTCCTCCACGGCTCTGCTCAGTTCTTGCAAGCTCAGGCCTGTGGCTGCTCTGATTGAGTCTAACCAACCTGGCACATGGTCTTTCTTTCTACTGCCCTCTACCTTTCCCAGTATCATTGTCTTTTCCAATGACCCATGCCTTGTCATTCAAGACACCACCACCACCACCACCACCACCATCATCATCATCATCATCATCATCACAGCATATTTCTATTGACTTTCCTTTACAATACATTATTATTAACAACTACTCAATGAACAACTCAGTCACCATATTCTATGAGTCAAACTATTTCTTTTATACATATTTATAAACAAATACATCAATAAATTTATAAACAAATAAATATCTAGTCATGACTTTGTAATATACAATGAATATATTATATAACTGATAAAGTGCCCACTTTGCATTAGTCAGAAACTTTATGTATATTAAGATCAGCACTTAATTTCTGTGTCATTATTTAATGAGACTAAAGCTTCTCAAAATGCTTTTTCTGTTGTCTTTCTTCTTACAGATCCCTATGTCCATCTCCAACATTCCTTGCTGTATGTTTGAAAATATTTGCCTTGGTTTCTTCTCTCCCTAGCAACTATTCTGTTTGCAAATCATTTTTTAAAGTTATGTAACATGATTTGTAGGAGATTCATGAACTCACCCTGTATTATCTGACCATAATGTTTATATACCAGCAGAACCAGCCAAAGCCTCTTACCTCCTCCCCCCTTCACCAGACACAGCAGCCATTTTAACATGCTGTGGTCTCACTCAGTCACACATGCAACATTGCTTCTGCTGCTAGTTGTGATGTCAATTCCCATTGCCACTGCACCCAATCCTAGCAAGTAGGCAGTAAATTGGATGGATGCAACAATTCCCAATCCCACTCTAAAATCTGTCATGGTGGACTGTAAAGATCAACTAGTTTGCCTCTCAGATGAACTAAATGTCAGACTCTTCTTTGGGTGCTCTGTGGTTTTCTATACATTTTTTCAAGATGGCCATATGGAGAGCAGAGCTGCTATAGGGAGAATTAATGAAACATCCCACATTCTTCTAACACCTTCACCCAGCCTGTCTCGGGTTGTCTGGACAAGGAGCAGAAAATGCTAAAAGGTTTTGGATACTTCTGAACAAGTAGGAGGCATCTTGTTAGTTAGCATTTAGAAGGCATTCTACCAAAAGGCAGTCCTTATCCCTATGTGGCAGGGGTGTACAACTGCTGCAGACCTGGAGGCCACTTTTCAGGTTAGCCAAGTATGAGGCTAGTACTTTTCTGTTTATTTTTTAAACATGATTATCCCATCAGATACTGTGCATTAGGCTTCTTTTCCCACTATGAGGCACTTAGCACTTTGTCCACCTGAAATGTGGCAGCCAACATGCAATGATTTTTTTAAAAAATAAATAATTCTGAGAAGCAAATTGGGAGGGGGGAACAGAAAGGATTTAGGGATCACACTGTGCCCACTCCTGTTCTACAGGCATCAAGCAATACTTCACTTCTGCCAGGAGGATGATTTACACAGCCTAAGATGTTTAAATGCAAATTGGCAAGTGTTTTGTATGGTTTGGGGGCAATAAAGAATCATTATTTTTCCACTATCATGGGCCAAAAGGAGTGGCTTCCGACCGCTTCAGGGGCATGGCGTGCAGATGACACACCCCGCAAAGCAGCTGGAAGCCACTCTGACACTGCACAGGGGCTGCAAGAGCTGGTCCAAAAGTAGAGAAAAAAAGGTCCTACCAGTGGCTTGTTTGAGACCATGGTGGCAGCCCACTTGAAAGCAGACCATGTGGCCACCACGCTCCTGGGCCAGTTGGGGCCCGATCACAGTTGGAGTGGCCAGAGGTCACTCCTAGACATCCATCTGCTTCACCCCATAGAACATCCAAATGGTGTTCTGATTATTATCAAGACTACTTCAAGTCTCTCATGTCCTTGTCCCTGAAAACCATATCCTCCAGGGTCATAACTTTTCCACAGAGAGAATCCAGACTAAGATTTGAAGAAGCAGAATCTTTTTTAAATCTAAAGTCTCAAATGTACCTACCAATAATCCAAAATGGAAAAAGAAATACTTCAGAGTTGAGTATGTTATAACAAGCCAAATACATTATCTAAAGGACTAACACTGCTTACTGGTTAAGAGGATAAAGCTGACAGACCATAGCTAAAGTCAGACACCTGCACCATCGAGCTGAGTCCAGTCTGCTCAACTGAAAGTGCGCCTTTCAGTATCCATTCTCTACCCTCATTTCCAATAGGAATTTATTGGGTGATCTCAAACTTAGCAACATCCTGTTTATATTATTTATTTAATTTTTCTTTGTAGTATGATCCTAAAGTGGGAGAATTACTGTAAACCATGATTTGCAACTATGTATAGGCTTTACGCTAGCGTGTGTTCTGATTCTCCCACATCCTCTAGTTCTCAGACTTCCTTTGTGACAAACTACACTTTGACATTATAGCTGAACGAGACAATATGTAACTCACACAAATCTCTTTTCTACAGCTTGGATGTAAAAATACATGGTTTGCCATGAAACAGGACACTGGCTAAGAATCAGAGCATATGACCTTGACCAGATACACAACTAGTCTGATTTATGTAAATGCTTGAAATACTGAGAAAAAGTATTTTTATGATAAACAGTGTGGCAAAACAACTTGAAAGGTTTTCAGTTGTCAAAATGTTTTCATACCTCACGTTCCAGATAGGATTTAAGGGATTCTGTCTCATTTAACAGAGTAACACTGCATTTGCCTCTAAAAAAAGAAGAAAAATTGCATGTTGAGGAAAAAAAGTCATTCAGGTCTCCTGATATGTGGTCTGTGTGTGTATACATGTGTCTTATTTTACAAAAAAATTCATAGAATTTTCTCAAAGAAATCCTGTTTACTTATTTCATCTATACCGAATATGCGTGGCTGGTAGGGATTCCAATTGCCGTGAGAGAAAAAGTTCGCGATGGCGCAGCTGGTGTTTCTGTTTCTCTGGTAAATCCATCATTTCTGGGTTTTCCATCTCTTCTTCCATTTCTCCTAATTGAAGAGGAAAAAAAATATTAATCTCTGAAGATTGAAAAAGCAGTATTTTTGACTAAAGTATGAAACAACTAATAATATCAAGCAACTATAACCAACAGATGCAATCAAACAGCACATAATCACTACATTTTAATTCCTTGATCAATAAATTTGAAATCACATTACTAAATTACGGTTCAAAAGTTTAGACTATTGCTACTTTGTTTCAGGTTAAGGTCTACATGTATCACACAAATGCAAGAAAGTAGACATATTAATAACTCGTAGCAAAATTTGTGAATTGACTTGAGCCTCATGGATTTCAACATGGATGCAAGTCACTGGGACAGTACATGCCTATGAATCCAGTCCACCTTGCACAACCACAGTGACTACCTACAACATAGTTGTAGAGAGTGTGGCACCAAAATAACTGCCAACAACATGCAATGCATTTCTATGATTGGGTGAGGGGGAATGGTGGATCCCGCACTCACTGTTTAGCAATTGAGATAGGATGCAGTGAGGTGTATGTTTTTAACAGAGAGTTTTACTATACTAATGTTTAAGGGAGTAAATGTGGAAATTAAAGGAGCATTTCTTTGCATAATAGTTTCACTTGTTTGTCTTGCACTTATGAAAACATCTGTATTTTATAACATTTTTGGACCCTGAGAAAGGAGTTTGGAGCCAAAACAGGACCATCAATTCATTTCGGCAGAAGGAAGAATGTTGACTGGATCAAGGCACAAAAAAAGTAGTGGTATACATGACCTTCCTCTCTTGACTGACCATTAAGATCAACATGCTGGCTATGAAAATGATTGGGAAAATGTAAAGCTGAAATAGGTGCACAGTAGTGGAAATTAAGGTCCCCGTATGTCAGAAATTTGTAGGAGGCTTTCATTATGATAATATATAGTTCAGATACAGATAGGGAACTTTTTGTCCATCAAATTGAACAGGCTAGCGTGGCTCCAGCCTGATATTCTTCTCTGTTGCTAATTTGCCTATTCTTCTCCGGTCCAGAATCATCATCAGCTTCCAATTCATTTTTGGAACAATTAAGAAAATAGAAAATATTTCTTTGAAAGGTTCAGTATCTGAAACCAGTTTTATATCTTGAATTTCAAAAAGATGGAACATCCAGAATCCTGCAAAATTATGTGACTGATCTTAGCAAATGACAAGCACTGAATCTCCACTGAATTCATCTCTTATGTCCTAGACCAGGGGTAGACAACCTTTCCCCTTTAAAGGCCGAGGGACTTCAGCTCCCAGAAGCCTCAGCCATGTTGGCCAATAGTCCCATGTTGGCCAACAGCTCCTGGGATTCTGGGAGCTGAAGTCCCTCGGCCCTTAAAGGGGAAAGGTTGCCTACCCCTGTCCTAGACAGTTTAGCTACAGGTTACATTGTCACTTTAAACAAAAATAATGGATTTCTCCTTACAACAGCACCATGAAGGTAAAAGATTGCTGAAACTTAAAGGCACCCCTGTGACATTTCGAGATAGACTGGTCCAGAAATAACTACCATGACAGTACTTTGCGTTTTTTGTTCCAATAAGAGTCACTAGACCTATTGAGCAGATTGGGTTATGCACCCCTCTCCACAATTTTGTGAACCCCAAATGGGTTACTATCCCATCTATTTGAAGGATGAGAAGAGTCTTTATCGAGAGAAGACTGACTTTTCACATTTGATTAGAGGGGCTAGCTCACACAGCCCCAGGGGATGAAGCTGATTTGTTGGGCTGCTGCATCATAGTCAGCCAACTACCTGCTATCATCACTACTGTTATCAATCATAAAACATCTGGGTTAAAATATTATTATATGTCACCCTGAGATCTCTGGATAGAGGGTGGGATATAAATATTTTAATTAATAAATAAACATCCATCTTTGAAGGTTTCCAAAAAGGCACTCAACAAAACGAAACAAAACACTGACTGGGAAGCAAATAGTTAGGTAAGCCTGGGTAATGCCACTCAATCACAGCTCCTGGAATGCTGTGAGCGGTGGCTATGGGGAAAAAGATAAAACCCAGAGCAGCCTTTTTCAGCTTTATTACAACGGAGGGACCCTTGAAATAAATTTGAGGTCACGGGGAACCTCTATATAAAAAAAATATTATATCTACAGTTTTTTAAATAGTTTAGTTTTTTCAATCATGATCTCGCACAGAACCCCTAGTAAACTCTCACAGCGCCCTATGATTACGGGGAACCATGGTTTGAAAAACTCAGACCTAGAAGACTGTCTGTAAAATGGTTTGATGGGCCAGTCAGAGATGAAGATAGGGCCAGTTAGGAAGAGGGGAATGGGATAGAGCAGAATAGGGTTTTGATGGGAGATGAGAATGTAGAAAGAGTTCAAGAAGAAGAAACAGAATTTTGTCTGAAACCAATGTGCTACTGCATACTGTGTGTGGAACCATCTTAAGGTTGGACTTCTATTTTGTTATACAAAAAAATCTTTACTTTTTTAAATTTGATCTCTCTGTCTGAATGTTTTAATTGAGTAATTAACAAGGAAAATTGGCCACAGTTTATCACAATGAACTCACTGATCAACACTTCCCCTTGTCCAGTACAGTAGTCAACTTGATGCCCAATTAACAGATCAGGTGGATGTCTTAAGAGTAAAAGGTCAAGATGAGTAGTATGAACCACTGGGTTAGAATTGTAGTGCTAATCTGGAAAGGGGTTCTGTCACACTGACAGATATGTTTCGCTCATAGACATGCTTAGTTATTATTATTCATTTTATTAGGATTTTTTAGTTCATGTTTGGATTCTCTCCTTTCTGGTCACTCAAAGCAGCTTACAAGATATAAGATGTTTTTTTAAAAAAACAACACAGTGAGCTATTGGGATCTACAGGGGTTTGGTTCCATGAAAACTCAAGTTCCATTATATACACTGGGGTAGTAAAATGGTGTCCTGTATATAAAATGGCAAAATGAAACTTTGTTTTTTGGATTTTTAAAAATATATATATTTTCAAGTCATGGATGGCTGAACCTGTGGATGCAAAATCCATGGATATGGAGGCCGACTATAATTTAAAAACATTTTCGTGATGAAAGAAGCAGGAAAGATAAAACCCCTAAAATCCAAGAGAAGTGAATGTGTTGAATTAGCAACTGATTTATTTATTTTTTAAGTTTTCACTTGCCAATAGATTACAAATCAAGAGGGAATCCTATATACAGGTAGGAGGTCCATATACAGTTCACATACAGGATGCAGTACAGACAATTATCTCTCACATATTGCCACCAAATGTGCCTCTGAAGGCAATGGTAAACAAAAGAAAGGCTCTGAATATTCATGTTCACAAATGAGGAAATGGTTCTTCAAGTAACCTGGTCCTAAGCTAAAAATAAGAACTGCACTTGAAACGACACTTCAAAATGAACTAGCAACGGGGGGCAGGGCCTGAGCAATGGCCGGGTAAGAGCTGCCTTGGATTTCGGAGTGCT
>CM034706.1:130999310-131052210 GCA_020142125.1 Phrynosoma platyrhinos | reverse complement strand
CATTCCTTCCTCCAATTTTCACTCCTCCTTCTTCTGTGTCCAAGCCTGATTTTCCCTCCATCCACCATCATCAGGAGGGAGAGAAGGCAGGCCTTAGGATGCCTACCCCTGGTCTATGCAGTCAAGGGCTTTGCTATTTCTATTCGCTCACTGTCTAGTTCAGGGGTAGGCAACCTTTCCCCTTTAAGGGCCGAGGGACTTCAGCTCCCAGAATCCCAGGAGCTATTGGCCAACATGGGACTATTGGCCAACATGGCTGAGGCTTCTGGGAGCTGAAGTCCCTCAGCCCTTAAAGGGGAAAGGTTGCCTACCCCTGGTCTAGTTGAACTTGTGAAAGTCCTCAGTGGTCATTTTTTTTTCTTGATGTTTAACATTAAGCCTGACTTTGCACTTTCTTCTTTGATCTTCTTTGAAGATACACAAACGCATAAGTTCTGAGGGGCAGGAAGGATGGGAAATGGCCCCTTCAAGCCCCACTAAGGCCCTTGAGGGGACCCCTGTTCCCTCTGGCACCGCACTGTGAGGGGCACTGAGCACTCAAATATGACTGTGGTCCAAAACACACTGGAGAAATAAACCACTTTGAGACCGCTTTAGCTGGCCTGGATCAAATGCTAGGCAATCCTGGGATCTGTAGTTTTGTGAGACATCAAGCCTTCTGTCATCAAAGAGCTCTGGTGCTACAATAAACTACAATTCCCAGGATTCCTGAGCCAGCACAGTTAAAGCAGTCTCAAACTGGATTATTTCTGCAATGTGTTTTGGATCTATGGAAGATTAGGTGTTGTTATTAAAATGCCCACCATAAAGTGTTAACTTTACAAGCATCCCAATTTGCAGGGGATCCATTCCAAACCTCTCCCCCCCCCCCCCCCCCCCCCCGGTGAATCCAGAGAAACACAAATATTGAAGTCCCCATTGGTTACAATGGGGGCACACTTGTGTATGGTGCTGCACAGTGTGTGGCATCTCAGGCACGCACACCATTTTGTCTCTCTCTGCTTGCAGTCCACAAATGAATGAGACTGGACTCCAAGTCTGCAAATGGGGAGGGATGCCTGTAAAACAAAAAATTATGAGACAAAAAAGAAACGGGAACTCTCTTTCCTCTATGGGTGGTCATGCGTAAAAGTAAGGACATTTTGGTCAAAAAATACATCATACCATAAGTGTAATTTTACAGGGGAAAAATCAATTTAAATGAGAAATACTTCTGTCAGATATGATTGATGTGCCTTTAGGGGGAAAAGCGCAGTATAATTTTATTTTACATGTTATCTGCTGCATGGATGGTCTTTGGTAGACTATGGAAATCAGAAACAATACCCTCAATACAAAATTGCTTAGTAAAATTACTAGAGGTAATCAAAATGGACAAATTGCACACACATATTCATTGAGGACTGGAAAAAGGTATTTAATTCCCTGAATCAGGAATGGGGAAAATAATAGTATTGGATGTAAATACATAATATAAAGAAATTGATAATATTGCAAGAAGTTAATTAATATATTATTATGTATTATTTGGATTATAGAACTTCAGGGTATATTATTCAATAGAAAAAAGCATAGAAATGCAGTGTATAGTTAATGAGAGATAGTACAAAAAAAAGAGGGAAAGTTGGGAAAACTTCCAAAATGCTGCAGATGAGGAAATACTGAATGTTGTATGGATGATGTATGATGTTAGGATTTAATTTCACTGCGTTTCATTGCTTTTGTGGAACCACTGTATGTTTACGGTTCTGGGTGTTGGAAATTTAAATTACACAAAAGACATGGATATGAATGCTTAATGTGAAGAGAATGTATATATTTGCTCCAAGGCACACTGCAGAAATAATCCAGTTTGAGACTGCTTTAACTGCCCTGGCACAAAGCTCTCTGACAAAGAAGGTTAAATGTCTCATAAAAGTACAGTTCCCAGAATTACCTGGCATTGAGCCAGGGCACTTAAAGTGGTGCCAAATAAGGTTATTTTTGCAACGTGTTTTGGAGCTTTGTGTTCTTTTTTATTTGATATATGGTTTTATAAAAGTTATTAATAAAAAGTTTTTTTTAAATAAATGGGTTTTAACTTTTGCCATTTTTCAGGGACTGGAGGAGATTGACTGTCACTAGGGAGGAAGATTGGAGGTGGAGGAGCCGTGACGACAATACAGTGGGGCCTTGTTATCTGCGGGCTTGGCATCCACGGATTTAAGCATCTGCAGATGGCAAGTCCACAATGGCGGCATGTGCTCATGACCTTGCCACCGTTAGGGACAGCCCTTGTTGACCCCAATGGTGGTGCATGCATGTGGCCAATCCGCTATTAGGAACAGCAGGACTTACTTGAAGTCCCGTTGTCCCTAATGGCAGTATGCACCTCCATTAGGGACAATGGGGGCTGTCTCTAATGGTGGGGCAGCTGCATGCAAATGCAGCCATTGGGGACAATGAGACTTGAGGTCCCATGGTCCCATGGTTTTCGGTATCTGTGGGAGGGGCTCCGGAATGGATCCTCCATGGGTACCAAGGTCCCACTGTAGCACCATTCAGTGAAAGGTAGGAACTAGCTTGTTAAAATAAATTACACTGGAAAATTTCTAACAAAAAGGGGGAACTTCAGGATAGGAGATGTTCACTGGGTGGCAAGGGACATGTGTTAAACCCTTGTCAACTATCTATATTACTCTTTTTAATAAATCTTAAGACTGAAACACTTGACAGCCTTTATTAGTAAATTTTCAACATCATACATGGTTAAAAATAAATGAATATGTTTCAGTAACTCAATAATAATAATAATAAATTTTTATTTATAGCCCGCCCCTCTGCACGGCAATTGGGGCGGGGTACAACAATTTTAAAACAAGCAAATTAAAACATTCCCCCATCCCATAATCCACCCTCCCACCCCTTAAAACAGAATTAAACTAGCAAAGAATTAAAAATACAACAATAAAATAAAACCATCCTTAATTAACTAAACAAAAATAGGTAAGTATTCCAAATCACTGTTAACTATTCAGGTATAAAGTGTTTGGAGATCCAGGTAACAAACATCTGTTGTCAAAAGATATATAGGAATTATAATCCTGTCTTCTGTTATATCTTCTGCTCAGAACCTTAATAAGAGGACTAAACGTCATTTACCTATGCTGGGAAGACTGGTAAATGTAAATCTTCCACCCTCCCTAAATTCACATTTCTTTTTCAATCCACCCCTTGAAACCTGGGCACAAAGAAACTGAAAATAAATTAGCAAAATAATTTAGAGCAATTTATTGCAGGAAATCAAAAATGTGTATTTTGTCCAAGTAGAAGTTTATCTTTACTGAGTCTCAACTATTATTTTATATCTGCCCAGCTTAAACAACTAGTGCAATTTATGGGAAATGACAATTTCACTTCCAGGGTGAAATCAAAAATACTGGACAAAAGTCACTGGCTTGTTTTTCTGCTTCTCCCCCCTCAGTATGACTACCTTTTGTAAAATAGATTGTCTAGAGCTGTTTTTTTTATTATTGTGTGGTATTATTGTCATGTTTTGAAGCAAAATCAGTAAAAACTAAGTCATGCCTATGAATCTAGCCACCTTTTTTTGGAAAGGCAAAATCAGTAAAAACTAAGTCATGCCTATAAATCTAGCCACCTTTTTTTGGAAGATTATCATCTTTCAAGATGCTACTCAATAAATTATTAGGATAAAGGGGGGATATAATGGTGGGGAACCCACTGAAGAATTCACCAGTTGTCATATCCACCCCAGCATTCCCCAGTCTCTATTTTCTGTATAACATGTTTGTCATCTGTGATCAATCCACTAAACTCGATTTTATGCTCAGTGGACTTTTTCAAAAACAGTATTTCAAGGATCATCCATATTAATATTTCATGGGGATTATGGGGAATATAATTTAGTTATTTTTAAATTAAATTGATGATTTAAGATCTTCTTGTAAGACTAACCCATGTCCCTGAGCCAAGCAAATAAGATTCTCCAACTTAAAGTCATTTGTATTGGATTTGAATTTCCTCCTGGCAATATTTCTACACTTTATAGATGCGTTACCATAGATATGTGAATAAATGTTGCACTTCCTTGAGTAATGTTTATACTCCCTGACAGTTGGGTGTTTATTTCCCTAAATATCTATCAGTTCCTTAACTGCAATCATTTCAGTGAAGTTGCCTTTTTTCTCTGTCTGTATTCTTCAGACATTCCATGCATGTTCCCACTGAATGCCACATTTCTATCTTCACTTATCAACGTTACACCTTTTCTGAACTCCTTCAGCATTTCCATCTGGTATTTAATAAAAATAATCTGGTCTTTGTTAAGTACGGTATATTGTATGTTCTCAATGTAATAAATTATTTGCAAGTTTTCCATGAAGAAAAATGTGTCTTCTTCCTGTTAGCCAGCATGGTGTAGTGGTTTGAGCACTGGACTACAATTCAAGACCAGGGCTTGAATCCCCACACAGCCATGGAAATCCACTGGATGACCTTGGACAAGTCATGCTCTCTCAACCTCTGAGGAAGGCAAAGCTGAATAAATCCTGAATAAATCGTACCAGTAAAACCTCATGAGAGGTTCCCTTTCAGGTCACCATAAGTCACTAATATCAATAACAAATGGCCAGGACTTAGATAATAAGATTGGTACTGCTCATGCCTTAGAAGATCTACCACTGCAAAGCTGTCTTTGTTGTTGTTAACTACCTTTGAGTTGGTCGGCAACCCTGTGGTTGAGATCTCTCCAAGACCAGCTGTCCCCCATTGCTCTGCTTAGGTCCTACAAATTCAGGCTCATGACTTCCCTGATAGAGTCTAGTCATGTGGTGTGTGGTTTTCCTCTCTTTCTGCTACCTTCTACCTTTCCCAACATTATTGTCTTTTCTAATGAGTCATGCCTTCTCATGACATGGCCCAAGTACAATAGCCTCAATTTAATCATCTTAGCTTCCAGGGAGAGTTCAGTCTTGATCTGATGAAGGACCCATTTGCTTGTCTTTTTGGCTGTCTGCAGTATCATATCTGTTTTCTTCACTGTCCAGCTGTCACATCCATATATGGAGATAGGGAATATAATGACTTGGATAAATCTGATTTTAGTGCTCAGTCGTTTTATCTTTACACTTTAGGATTTTGTCTAGTTCTTTCATGGCTGCCCTTCCCAGTCCTAGTTGTTGTCTTAATTTTTGACTGCAATCTCCATTCTCATCAATGTTTGGTCCAATGTATGGGAACTCTTAATCTATTTCAATTTTCTCATTATCTAGGTTTAATTTGTATACATCCTTTGTGGTCATTATTTTTGTCCAGCTGTAAGCCTGCCTTTACACTTTCTTCTTTGACCTTCCTTAGTAATTGTTCCAAGTCTATGATGTTTTCCGCTAAGAGTATAGTGTCATCAACATATCTTAGATTGTTGATGTTCCTTCTTCCTATCTTCACTCATTCTTCTTCTGAGTCTTAGCCTGCTCTTATATTAAATTATATTTTCTGCATTCAGGTTTAACAGGCAGGGTGATAAAATGCAGCCTTGCCTGATCCCTTTGCCAATTGGGAATCATTCCATTTGTCTGTATTCTGTTCTAATAGTAGCCTCTTGTCCAAAGTACAGATTTCTCATGAGGGCTATCAACTGCAGTGGCACTCCCATGTCTTTTAAGAGCATTCCATAGGGTTTTTTGTTTGTTTGTTTTTTGTGATCTGTGCAGTTAAATATTTTGCTATACTCTATAAAGCACATCCTGCTTTCCTTTGGAATTCCTTGGTGTGCTCCATTAACCATTGTATCATAGAATCAAACAATCATAGATCTGGAAGAGACCTCAAGGGCCAGCCAGTCCAACCCCTGACCATGCAAGAATACACAATCAAAGCATGCTCAACAGATGACCATCCAGCCTCTGTTTAAAAACCTCCAAAGAAGGAGACACCACCAGTCCCCGAGGGAGTGTGTTTCACTATAGAACAGCTCTTACTGTCAGGAAGTTCCTTCTAATGTTCAGGTGGAATCTCTTTTCCTGTAGTTTGCATCCATTGCTCCAGGTCCTAGTCTCTGGAGCAGCAAACAAGCTTGCTTCATCCTCAGCATGAGATCCCTTCAAATATTTAATGTATGTAGAATGTGATCTGCCCATACGAGAGAACACCAGTGAAGGCTTTACATGTTTTTTTGTTCAGAGAGAAAATATTTTTAAAATCAAAAATGTATTTGAAGCAGAGATCATATAACACCAGCAGGAATAAGTGACAACCCAAGTGGAAATGCATATGACCTCCCCTTTGATAGCTGCATATGGCCAGGAGAATACATGCGAATAGGTAGGAATGCACTCAGAAAAGCATAGGCAATTGAACATTGATTGGAAAATCCACATCAGTTCACATAACACACCTGTGAGTAGACTGGGGCCTGGTCTTCTCTTCAACATACTCAACTGCCTCAGTCTTTCCTCATGAAGCTTGGTTGATCATCTTGGTTGCCCTTCTTGGAAGCAGGATACAATGGGAATACTGTTTCCCTTTGTCTGGATACTACATTCCTGTTGATGCAGTCCAGAATGCATTTACTTTTTTGGCTACTGCATCATACTGTTGACTCATGTTTAGCTTTGGTCTTAAATATTAAATATATCCCAGTTTTAAAAGATCTCCTTAGACTTTTGATTCACTGCTAAGCAGTACAGCTGGCTATCCATATCCACTGATTTTTTTTTAATCCATTGATTCAACCATCCATCACTTGAAAGTATTAAAAAATAATATAAATTCCAAACAGCAAACCTAGATTTTGCCATTTTACATAAGGGGCACCATTTTAGTTTGCCACTGTACTGAATGGGACATGAGCATCCACGGATGTTGGTATCCAGGAAGGCCCTCAAACCAAACCCTAGCAGATGCCAAGGGCCCACTGTATGTTGTTAAAATGACATACAGCCCTCCTTCTTTAAATACCAGAGCAATCAAGTATGACTTTAATTTTTCAGTTCATCTTTAATCATCTGTACTTTTGAATTCCTTAGTCTAAGGAGATCTTTTAAAGCTGGGATATATTTAACAACTTTGTAGTTGACCAAACCACTAAGCAATGTTAGGTATGTGCCAAAACTAGGGCTTCTGCCACTGTCAGTCATTTAATAGCACTAACATAAACATAAGCGGCTTTCCAACATTGTTATTATCACTTTTTGCAAAGAACCATGAATGAAGAACTACAGCAGTTTACTGAACCTAATTCAAGTTATAAACATGTTCAAGTGTTTAAAACTATTGCCTTTCCATTCATCTTAAATCTTTGGTCTTCCTGTCTCTAGGGTCTGCAATATTCAGATTTAGATCACAAACAACATATAATATATCCTTTGCATGTCTTTCTTTTGATGGGTGTGACCACTGGGTTCCACAAGATTCTTCTCCTGTCTTATCCTAAATAGTTTGAAGCTTTTCTTCCCTCAGAACTATTTCTCTAACCCTTGGTTCTCTCACCTTCTTTTGCTTCTTTACTAAGTACGGTATTTCTAATATTCTTGGTACCGTGTTTTTGATGTTATAAATCAGTTCAAGCCACTCCTTTGTGTACAAGAAGAAGAATTTTTTTTATTTACAGAAAGAACTTATGATGGTATCTCCTTTGGTAGGTTGTTTTCAAAACTTGTGGTTATGTATACTTCACTTGTTACAAATTGACTTTGTTCCAGTTCCCTCAATGACTTCAGTTACACTTCAACTGTGTTCTAGTTCTTCACACACACCTTCCACTAAAGCATATTCATTAGGAGTATAAATCCTATGAACCTTTAGCTTTATTCATAAGTTACAATTCCACAGAGTAATGTGGATATGAGCCCTCCTTACCTGGCTCTCCACTTCTCAAAACTTAATACTTTAAACTAATTTCACAGGACTTCTTTCGTCCTTTTAAAAAGCCGCTCTGATAGCCTTTTAGCTGAATAGCGGGTATAAATACTCAATAATAATAATAATAATAATAATAATAATAATAATAATAATAATGGTATTCCTCATTGACAAGGTTGTCGTGTCCGACCATAGGGGGCGGTGCTCATCTCTGTTACTAAGCTGAAGAACCAGCGTTGTCAGAGACTATCTGTGATGATATTGGCCAACGTGATTGCACAGAATGCTGTTTCCCTTCCCGCTGAAGTGGTACCTATCTACTTGCATCTGCATGCTTTGGAACTGCTAGGTTGGCGGAAGCTGGGACTAGTGACAGGAGGTCACCCCATGATGCAGCAACTGCGCCTCGAACTGCCAACCTGCCGATCTTGCAATCAACAGAGTCAGTATCTTAAGCACTTGAGCCACTGTGTCCTCCTTTCATGGGTATCTAAATCCCATTAAGGCTAAGCCCTTG
This sequence comes from Phrynosoma platyrhinos, assembly GCA_020142125.1. Lineage (NCBI taxonomy): Eukaryota > Metazoa > Chordata > Lepidosauria > Squamata > Phrynosomatidae > Phrynosoma > Phrynosoma platyrhinos. The sequence continues at coordinate 131,043,830 of CM034706.1, read as the reverse complement.
TTTCTAAGATACATTCACAAGCTCTCAATGCCTCCTCCTCCTTTTCATAGTCACTTACCAGGCAGCCCCCACCTTTTTGCCAGCCTGGGACTAATTGACTGCTCTGAACAGTCTATTCTGCCAGTGTCTCTCCACAATGGATTTGATCCTAAAGCTTTATATATCCTTTTTATACCAGCATCTCATAACTATAGATTGAACCAAGTTCATTCATCAAAGCACAACTCATTGTTAATAAATATGGTTGCCATTCACGAGAGAGGTAGGGAGAGAGAGACAGAGGGGATGTTCTTTTTCAAGAATTCCATAAAATCCAATATTTAATCTTCAGGTTTTGTCCTCTATGTCCCCAGATTTAGCCTGCATACTTTGGGTAAGATCTGGTAGATCTTTATTTGTGCATGAAAAATTCCTGTCTCCACTGCCTCACTACACATGCTCTCAAGCTTAGTAATTTTCTTTGTAAAGTCAAAAAATGTAGCATATTATCTACTGGCTGAAGGGCAGCTGCCCAAACTTTTTGCAGTTTATACTTATAAAAGCTTATGCATCTAAAAGCTTTTAACTGTCATCTAAATATTGTCAAAGAAAAATGGGACATTTTGAAGTAGAAAGTGAAATAACCCATTCCAAAACAAGACTACAAACAGGTATGTGATTTCCAATCCAGTTTTATTAGTGATGCATTAGTATAATAAAATATTTCATAGTCTACATTGCAGTTTATTAAAAAAAAAAAAGCTATGTACATTTACAATCTTTAAAAAAATTCAATGAAAAAGATGGACTAATCAGAAATAGGTATCATGGGCAGCATCCCTTCATTTGACAGTCTGAGCAACACTCTATTGTCCAGTAAGTTCACTTTCAACAAACTTCTCAAGTTACATACAGAATAATGTATAGGGCTAAGCTGCCAGTTCTTGGATTCTTTACTTTTAAGAGGTAAGATATTTGCGTCATCTATTTTTCTTTTTAAGGAAACCTACAATTAACTCTTTTGCTAAGTTTTCCCTTATTTTTGCTCAAAATATAGGTGCCACTGTTTTGAGTAGCAGTTTGGAAACAAACAGGCAACTAAGGAGTGTAAACCAAACCCATTCATCTTGTACCATGCATTCAGTGGGTCCAAGCGGCCATGAAATGGAAGAGGTACTTTTTGACAAGTAAAAACTTGAATATAAACTTGAATACATAACTTGTTTTATATATGTTTATGGTTTACAGAGGTGGGATAGCATTGCCTAAGCCAGGTATAAAAATCCCCCATCCCTTCTTCCATTACTGCCACTGTTCCCCCATTAATGTCTGGATGCTTCACTCTTAAGTGTCTACAGCTATCTAATTTACAATGCTTGTCTAAAGAAACTACTTGGATGGAGGGATTCTGCCTTGCTTGGCTTTTCAGAGTGCCCTTATGATAACTTGCTCTATGGGGACTCCTTGAAAGTGAAATACTGAGTGTGCAGGAAACACATTAAGATATGAATGAGGAAGCTACTTCAGAGAGTCATGCTGCCACTCTTCAGCTGCAGCATTTGCTACAGCTGTGAGGGGCCAGCACTTGCTTCTCCAAAGCAGTCGTCCTCCCGGTGGATTGTTGGGATGGGACTGACTCACTGTGGGGCGAAAGAGATGGGCAAAATAAGCAGGTTTCAGGCCGGCTACAAGGCAGGGGGATTTAGATCAGGGTAGGCAACCTTTCCCCTTTAAGGGCCAAGGGACTTCAGCTGCAGAAGCCTCAGCCATGTTGGCCAATAGTCCCATGTTGGCCAATAGCTCCTGGGATTTTGGGAGCTGAAGTCCCTTGGCCCTTAAAGGGGGAAGGCTGCCTACCCCTGGTTTAGATGAAGCACAGCCAGAAAGCACCCTCTAGCCATCTTATAGGGAGAAAAGGCACTTCAAAAAGAAGCTGCTTTTTCCCCCTTCTTCCCAGAAATTACCCACCTTCCCATGTACGTATAAATGCACCAACGCCAGTGCGGCTCTAAAGAGGTCCTCTTTCCAAACCGTAACCCTAATTGTGCGTGTAAACGCCCCATTGCAGGAGCACATTTAAAAGGAACAACTGCCATACACAAGTGGTGGGGTGGCAATGCCCAAAACAGAAACCACGGAACAAGATACACAAAACAGACAGTCAAAGAGGTGGCATAGGGCGAAGGGGAAGTGAAGGGAGGCATTATTGTACCTTGCTTGGCATCTGCAAGAGCACACCTCTGTTCTGATGCCCTGCCCCGGTGAAGCGCTGCACCTGCAAATGTGTGCAAGTTCACAAGGATGGCCATGCAATGGGATGGCGGTCGCCAGCAGTACACTCCTGCGAAGGGTGTGCAGGGATGGTGGTGGGGGCGGTAAAAAAAAAAAGTACCCAGCAGTGCCATGCCATGTGGTCATGACATGCACACTCCAGCTGCCTTGGGAGCCAGCAGTGTGATTGGTGGAGTTTCAATGTGGCTTTGGAAAAGGCAGCTTCAAGTCACTTTTTCCTGCCTGTCTGTTTTGCCCCATCTCTCCTTATCCAACTGATGTGAAAGATTCACCCCATCCCTGGGAGAAATGATTCTAATTGAACTGAATCTCAATGTCAAATCTTGCACTTCATTACCATTTGGTCCCACTCTTTACACACACACACACACACACACACACACACACACACACACATTGTATTCCTATGTATTCCTATGCCAACCAAAATGGACTGATACATTCCAATGCATGATAATGTAACTCCAATGGTGTATATGGCACAAGACATTTGTAGTGAGCAAACTGCATTTAGATTAGGATGAAAATATCTATATAAGCAAAACAGAACCCAGCTGATTTTTATTTCAGTACATGTCTCCAGACATAATAGACCCATTCCTTAGACTGAATGCTATAAGAATTTACATAAAACCAGTGAAACAATGCATAGGAGGCAAAGCGTCTGTAGTGATTTTCAATAAACTGCCAATAAATGAAGCTGGTCTTGGAGCCACACCAACCTTTTCCTTGTAGAACATATTATGGAAAAAGCACTTACAGCAGTAAAAAAAATGGGAAAGGAAGAACTCTGTAGACCTACCAGCAGTATCTGCAGAGTTCTCAGCAGAGAAATGTAACACATCTTTTTATAATAGCATTGCTTCAGGGTTGAACACTTTCATTTCAGAGAAGCAGTCCAACATGGGTAAAAGAGGCATAATGTTTGGCTTGAACCAGCTGGTGAAGGACATGAACATGTTGGACCATTCTAGAATAACCTGTGGACGGCTTTAATACACACAGATCAGCTCTTTTAAGTTCAGCCCAAATATTCACCTATTTTACAGTTTTTATTTATTTACAATTTTTATACATGACAGAACTTTAAAATGTTTTGGGGGTCGTTTACAAATATAAAACACAGAACAACAACTTTCAACAAAATCAAATGCAATAGACAGAATGGTATCAAAACCTCTTATGAAGTTAAGAGCTAGCAATAAAACTTAAATAGTAAAAACAAAAATAAAAATCAGGACTGAATGCCTGCCAGAAGAGGAAAGTCCTAGCCTGGCATCTAAATGCTGCCAATGAGAAAGCCAGATGGATTTCTCTTCTGAGGACATCCCACAGAGAACCACTACTAAGAAAATTCTTTTTCTGGCAGCCACCCATTACACTATTGTGGCACTAACATTTGGTATTTTAAAGCAAGATTTGGCAAGATTTGGCAAAATGTGTTATCGATTTTGCTGAATTGCAGTTGTTGGACTGCAACTCCCAGCATTCCGGATGCTGATGAGGAATGCTGGGGGCTGCAGTTCAGCAATATCTGGAAGACCCAACCCTCTTTTGGCCACCATACTTTGCTCATCCTGGCTTCAAAATTTAGCACCAACAATTCATGTAAGGCATGGAAACTGACTAGTAACTGAGGTGTTGTGTTCAAAAATCCCAGTCCCAGTGAGCTGCCATGCTGCTCCATTCTGCATTAATTGAAGTTTTTGGACCATCTTCAGAGGTAGACCACATACAATGTATTGCAGTAATCCAGGCAGCAGGCTACCGGTATACAGATAACTGTAGCAAAATTATCTCTGTCCAGAGAAGGTTTTGGCTAGTACATCAGTCAAACCTGGTGAAAAGGGCTCCATGCCACTGAAGCCACTCAGGCTGACAGCTGGATCTATGGGCAACCCTAAACTACCAACTGCTCCTTCTAGGAGAATGCAAACCCATGTAAAGCAGGTTGCGCACTAATTAACTGGACAAACAGATGCCATACTAACGGAACTTTTATTTTACCTTGACTGAATTTAAGTTTATCAGGCTCATCCAGCCCACCACTGAATATAAGCATCAGTTCAGAGCATTTACTTCCTCAACTACATTTGAGGAAATGGAAAAATAGAGCTGAGTATCATTTGCACACTGAGGACATCTCACTCCTTCCACCTGTGGTTTTATGTTCACAATAAAGAGTAGGGGAAGCAGAACTGAACTCTTAAGAAACCCCAAAACTATCTCCATGCAGAAAAGTAACAGAGCCAGAGCACCACCTTCTGGAACTCCTTGTATGAGTAAAAGCAGAACCACCATAAAAGAATGCAAAGTTCTCAGAGACAGTCTTCCCAGAAGGATACTATGATCAGTGGCACTCAAAGCTGCTCAGAGGTCCAGACAAAATAACACAGCAGTGTTGCACTCTCCCCTTTTCTCTCTCTCCTAGCAAGGGTCATTTCATATCTTAGCCCATTGCCAGCCTTTTCATATAGAGGCCACACACAGTTGGTTCCCCTCAGTATATAGTAAGTAAAATCTTCCCAAGGCAGCAATAGAAGGCAGAGAGAAATGTCATCAGGGTGCTCTTTTCACTTCCCTTTCCTTGATTTGGCTGCCTTTGCCTGTTAACTACTGGCTCAAATCTTGTTAGAAGTACTCTGGGTATTGCTTCACAACAAAGACCTTCTTGCATGGATTGCATTTTATGTAGGAAAAAACCACATGTGCGTCTTCATGGGTGATAATGTTGACATGTGGTTTCATTTTTCCTATTAGCAACGATGGGCAAAGTGCAGCCCGTGGGCCACATGCTGCCCCCCAGGGCACTCAGGAGTAAACAAAACAAAACAAAAATATTTTTGCTCCAAAATGCACTTAGGGGGTGTGGAATGCATTTCCATAATGTTTGAAGGTGTCCCCAAGAGTCAAAAAACATTTATGCACTTCCCCCAAAAGACATTTTTTTTGTCCTCAAATGCAGCAAAATGTCTTCTAGGGATCATGAGGTGCATTCCCATCACATTTTGTGCACCCCCAGGGAAAATGTAGGCTCAGGAGCAGCCTTTTTAAAACAGGAAATGATTTCCGTCACATTCTATTGTTAAAAAACCCTCCTCTTCCTGTCCTAAAATGGCCCCCAAAGGATGATGAAAATGGCACCCATGTCCCCAAGAAGGCATTTGAGGGCAAAAGTGTGTATGTGTTTTGTTTTTTTCAACTGCAAGAGCAGATGTGGTGGAGAGGTGAGGGCCCCTAAGATCGCTCAAACAGCTAATGCAACCTCCAATCCTTTCACAGTTGCACACCTCTGTTATTAGAAAGTTCTATCTATAGATTTTTTGTGGGTTTTTTCGGGCTGTGTGGCCATGTTCTAGAAGAGTTTCTTTCTGACGTTTCACCAGCATCTGTGGCTAGCATCTTCAGAGAAAAAATCTTTCTCTGAAGATGCTAGCCACAGATGCTGGTGAAACGTCAGAGAAACTCTTCTAGAACATGGCCACACAGCCCGAAAAAACCCACAAAAAAACTATGGATGCCGGCCATGAAAGCCTTCGAGTTCTATCTATGTTTCCTTATAAATGTTCACAGTTGAAGAAGTCCAAAAAGGACACTAGGGTTAAATTTGTCACAATCATCTAAAATTTTAATATGGAAGAACTGAAGCTGGAATTCAGCAGCCCTAGAGAATTCCAACAAGAGCTGTCACCAACAGCAAACTCTTTTCATTTCCAATCCTGCTTACCTGCTCTAAAAAATTTTCTAGCAAAAATTCATATACAATGAAGTAGCATAGCATTCCCTAACGCCGTCAAATCTGACAAGAGAAGTAGCTACTGGAAAAGAGTGTTTCTACCAACCTCTCAGTCAGCAGCTCTATATCTGCAAGAAAAGCTTGATACCCTAACCAGTTCAGCTTTAGCATGTTGTCCTATATTGTAATGAAATAAGACAAGGAAAAAACAGTGATGCTAACAGTCTGAATTTTGCAGCACTAATTACTGGTTTCTTGAATGTTCAGGTAAAGCTTGACCAGACGTTGTGTTTATATTTGAGGATGGAATGAGGTAGGAATGAATCTAGTGCTCTCAGCCCAAAGAACTTTCCCACAAGTTTGGTCGAGAATGTCTTAACATACAATTCCAGAAATACAGAATATTCTATTCTGAATCACAGTTGAAAAAAATTAACAACTGAAGATTCATCCCAGCTGAGAGCAAGATAGTTGTCATGGGGTGTATGGAAGACCCAGACATGCTACAATTTGTCTCTATGTACAATAGATAAAATCTTTAATTACATCCATCGACAATATTATTGCAAAGAAACGCAAAGGCCATCCCAATCACTACTAACCAGTTCAGAGCTCTGTAAATTAGATAGTAAAGATGAAATGTGTTTGGATTATTATGCTTGAACAAGCATAAAGGAGAAAGTCAAACACTTTCTTTTCAGGTCTCTTGTGTCCATTTCACAACATCATGAGAAACAATTATGTGCTTGTGTGCTTTCTTTCCAAGGCATTACTGGCAGCTATCCTAGAACAGCAAGGCAAATTTCCTCAGATTAGATCATATTGTCAAAGGAGTGTTGCTCTCTGACAAAAAGTTAGTGTCAGAATATTTTCTCAGAATAGCAGCACAAACAGAAGCAATCGTGTAATGCACAGCATTTTTTTAGTAAAATAAAATATAAAACAGATGCCTGTAACAGACATCTTTTTTCCCTCATGACCTATGCAACAGTAGCTTTTCATTCTTCTTTTAAGAGAGATCTACTATACAAACAACACATGCTCTTCTTTTGGTCCAAAGAAGAGCATGCACCCAACATTCCTCTTTTTGGAGGTTTGCAATTTGCCAATATACCAATTCATCCTCACAGATATTCATTATTCCTAACCTGCAACCAACACTTCATCCTGTTGGCTCCCTTTCAGAGTTACTAATCCACACAGAGCTGGTTGAAGACTAAGAAAACTAATAAGAAGGCTGAAAAGGCTTGGAGGAAATTTCCCAAGATATGTGCATTGTCTCTAGAACAAATATTTATTCCCTCACTCAAGAATTTTTATTTGCAGGAGAGGCACAAGCTGTGAACTTCCTCCAGATTTAAACCTGTGGAATACATCTGCCTCCCAGATATGTTAGTTTGGAGATCACAGCTTATATTCCACAGGAAGCGGTGAGCTTTGAGAAAACACTTGGGGCCTATATTTCAAATATCCTAGTTTAATGGGGTATAGGAAAAGAGGCTTATAGGCAGAGAAGAGAAAAAGGGCCAAAGTGCTTCAACAGGATAAGGAAACAATGAGAAGTGTTATATGTGGTGAGGTGTTTGTTTTGGCAGATATTAGTGTCATGTTAAAAAAAAATCAGTTTCAGGAAGCTGAAGACCAGCTCCACGTCTCTGGCCCTTTTTTGGCAGCATAACATTTACAAGTATTATTTCACATTTAATGGTCAGGGTTGTACTGAAAAGTTAGTAAGTGCAACATGCTAAGTGACAGTACACACACACAAAACCCAGATGTGCATTCTATACGGTGGTAATTCCAGTAGTATCTTTCTCACAATAAGGATTTTCACAACTAGACTAAGTGTAGATTACACTGGTATATACTGGAGCCACTGATATATAATAGACATGATTTAGATTTCATATCCTGCTTTACCCATCTTATCTGATAAGAGCCCAATCACAGAGTCATAGATGAGTTTTGGCAAACAAATGAGTGGCAATTTCAATTCTGGCAAGTGGAAAATTTGGACAAAGGAGAGAAGTGTTTTGACAACATTAGTCTAACTAAGCTTACTTCTACTTATCTGAACCAGGAGACTGATTCACAAAAGAACTGTTATTTCCAATAAAATCAGGAACAAGTTAAATAATTTTCTGAACCAGTCTTATAATAACACGTCACCTCACAATGCTCCAAATCATTCTCCTTCCATCCTCCTCTTACGGAGCAATAAGCAATAATGAATTCCAGACATTAAGTGCTAACAAGGGAATCTCATATTTCCCTCCTTACCAATCTCTAAAATGACATCTCGAAAAACGTGCATTGCTCAAGGGCTAGCAATAACAATAATGCCACAGAACAAAAGGGAAATGGGGGAGGGAAAAGTGATGGGGCAAAATAATCAGATACCCCAGATAGGTAAACTATTATGAAAGGATGTAATTTGAATGATTAAGGGGTGAATGGATAGAAAGAAAAAGTCAGAAAATCCTGTCTATCTGAGATCTTTCATGTTTGAATAGCTGTACCATCATCCCTAACCTGCTGCCAAATAAATCTTCCAATCCTATTCAACTATTTCCATGTTAATAAGGAGTAGTTACTTTGAGTTCCTGCAAGTAGCTTAGGCGTATATCCAGAATTAAAACTGAATTGCTGCTGTTTCAAGTATTCTTCTTCCCCCACAGCCAAATGAAGAACAAACATAAGTAGATAAGCAGTTATCCAAGCATGTACATAAGTAAATGCATGAGAACGCAAACAGTTGTCACTCAATGTTTGGTGGTGTCATAGGAATTATCCTACATTAAGATTTGGAATGCCCAAAAATGCAGATGGGAAAATGCTTGACATGGGAAGACCACTGTGCTGCTAGTTGGAAGAACTTCACATCATTCCACTCCACTCCATCGATAAGTACTACAGTAAGAGACAAAAAAAAAAGTTAAGGAAAATATTGCCTTGAGACCTGGCAGTAGCTTTTACTTTGATATAACATAGCTCTATAAGTTTCTGTCTACCAGTTTTAAAAAATTCTCTGCTCAAGTATGTTGTGAAGGTGCTTCCCGAGAGAACTTCATATTTATTGTAGACAGACAGCTGGGTTAACCTTCCATTTGGAACACAGAATCATAGAACTGGAAGAGGCCCCACAGCCATTGAGTCCAAACACCCACTCAGAGCAGGAACTCCAGCTAGAACATTCTCAGCAGGTAGCTGGACAGCTTCTTTTTGAAGTCGTTCTGGGAAAGAGACCCCACCACTTCTCCAAGTAATTGCTTTCATTGTCAAACAACTCTTACTGTCAAAAAGTTCCTTCTAATGTTCAATCAAAATCTGTAACTTAAAACCTGGTCCTACTCGCTGGGGCAGCAGAGAACAAGCCTGCGCTCTCCTCTCTGTTGACCACCATTGAGGTATCTAAAGACTACAATCATTTCACCTTTCAGTCTTCTCTTCACCAGGCTGAACATGCCCAACACCTTCAACTTTTCCTCATATGTTTTGTTCCTTGTTGCCGTTTCTCTGAACCTGCTCCAACTTGCCCATATCCTTCCTAGTTATTCTAATTGCAGCCTGTTCAGAGCATTGCAGCTAATTATCAGTATACTAATATCATATGGCCTGTAATATTAATACCTTGCCTTCTCTGGATTCAGACTCACTGTTAGCTCTCTCACACAGGACCAGCCCATCATTACGCAGGCTAAGGCAACCTCAACAGACTGAGAGTGGTGTGGCATCAAGACGGTAGAGCTACCAAAGGCTATGTGTTCTGTATTCTCTGCCTGCCCTGTATAGAGGAAGATGCTATACAACTGCCAGCAAGTTTTGACAATCAATAAACACGCAACTGCTAGTCCATTTGCCTTCTGTTCATGGTATGCCAGGGGCGCCATCTTCATTTCGGGAAGCAAAATGTTTGGGGATAGCCTGTTCATGCACTTTCCAGTTCACTTATGTCTGAATCCCATGAAAGTGAACATAACTCTTTCCCATAGAGAAGTTAAACTTTATAGAAGTTTACAGAAGTTAAAGCATTGCTAATTAGGAGATTTTCAGCTCCAGCCCTCCCTCCCACCCCCCTTCCATCCTGTGAAGGGAAGAACTGACCAAACCTGGTTAGAACCAGTCAATCACAGCTCAGGGAATGCTGTGAAAGGAGGTGGGTGGAGAGATACAAAACAGAAGCTTATCTCTGACAGAAGGCAGATGGGGAGAGATTGCAGTGAGATAGGAAGAAGATGCCTTAGAGAGAGGGGACAGCTGTAATAGAGACAGGACTATCAGCCACACTGGAGAACTGAATAGGGTTTTGGGGAGCTGTGAATGATTAAACAGTTCATTGGTTTTGGCTGTCCCTGTTAAGTTTTGAGAGTCTGGTCACGCTTACCACAGTGAACTCACTGAACAACACAACCACTTGTCCATATACTGATCACCTAGAGCAGCGGTTCCCAACCTGTGCTCCGTGGAGCCCTTAGGGCTCTGTGTGCACTTCCCAGGTGCTCCACAGCCACTCCAGGAAAATGAAAGAAATAAAAAATGAATGAAATTAAAGAATAAGAAACAAAAAGTTACACTACTGCTAAACACCATTCACTTGTAAGACATAGGGCAGGCCTCTTAGGGGCTCTGCCATAGAAATTGATTTTAAAAATCAAAAAGGTTGAGAACCCCTGATCTAGAGGTTCAAGTGCCCAATCCACGGAGGGATCCTGAGAGGCAAGGGGGCAAGGTGAGTAACAGGAACCCAAGGGATTGGAAATGCGGAGCAGGGATCCATCACATGTATTTGGTGCCAAGCAATAGGATATTCTGAGTAGACTTTTATGGTTAAGAGAAAACCAAAGAGAGGTCTTGAGTGGACAGTTGGCCAAGTTCTGCCAAAAGTGGGGAAGAGGAGTGGAAAAGACAAGAGCTGAAGTACCTGAAGAAGTGCTATAAAGGTTTAGAGGAAAGTGTAATCCCTGAGGTGAAAAGCTGGTATAAAGTAGGGGATTACAAAAGGAACACAGTGAAAATCCACAGTCTGACAGGAACCCTGAACTCATTAGGGTGATTTCTGAAGTATAAGTATGAAATCACTAAGGTAACAAGAAAACAAGCGTAACTAAAGTATAAAGCAGTGGTTTGAAATGAAACCTGAGGTTAAAATTGTTGGTACATGAAAGAAAATACTGACATTATGGCTCCCAACAGAATAAAGACCACTAGCAGAAAGCCTTGTTCCAGAAGTGGAAAAAATGGGTAAGGAGACAATGGAGAACATAGACACAGCCACAACTGAAACTACTGAGTGTAGAAATAACAAAAATAAAAGAAAGAATCAAATTGACTAGGCCTGAACATGAGAGAAAATTAAGAGAACTAAAAGAAAGAGAAAAATAAAGGCAAAGGGCACATTAATCAAAGATGTATAATTTGAAATTAAAGAGAATGCAATTGACAGCAAGTTTAACACCTAAAGATATCAACACCAATGTTTTCCTTCACCTTGATATAAACAGATTCCTCAAATAAGATAAAGAACAACGGCTAAAACAACAGATAAAGGTGATGTATTTGAATCGGGAATTTGGGGCAGATGGAGCAAGCAGGGTTAACTCCTTTGGCGGTAAAAGGCTTACTGAGAAAATACTACTGAACACTCAACAAATGATAACCTAAATCCGTTTAACGTACCAGATGAAACAAATGTACAAATAAAAGAAAAGGAGAAGACTTTGGGCAACTCAGAGCTCATGTAGACAGATCTGCAAGCAATATGAAAATAAATAGCAGAAACACTGCAGAGAGACCTAGAAAAGGAGGTGCCAGTAATGAGAAAACACTACATGGAGACACAGCTCCAGATAGCAGACTTTGAGAAGATGATTCGCCAACACAAACAGCTGCAATGAAGGAGAGACAGTTTGTGTATCGCACTTAACTCCAGTAAGAAAGAGGAGAACTACAGTGGAGGAGATGAAAGCAAATGGCAAAAGGAATGCCGGCAAGATTCAACCAGACATCCACATACCATCAAGTGTACACCGCTGGTCATCAGTATCCAGAGAAAGCAGACCACCTCCAAAGACTGGACAGCTCCTGCTCACTAGGAATGGCTAGCTAGACTATACACCAGAGGGACTTCCAGGCAAGAGCAGTTTGTATGGAGAGATGTTGTGATATGACTCTGATCTACAAAGGAAGTATAACATAAACCTCAGTAGATGGGGAACAAGCTATGGCAGACATTGAAATGAAGACTATTATACTTACCCCGCAACATATTCTGCTGATTCTTTGCCGTGCAAATCAGACGGTTGATGCCATCAATACACTGGCTCTTAGAATCATATTCTTTGTCTTTTGCTTTCTTAGGTAGAAACATCACTAAAAGAAATGAAACAGACATTTAGTCACATCAGCAGAGTTATTTTCTGCCTGTTTACCTGACAGAGTTTGTTGGTGCCCAGAGGATCTGAATATTAACAGAGTGGTAGAAATTTACTTTGGCTAGCTCTGTACAAATATGTTGGGAGTAACATGTCAGCAGTAGGCAGGGCCATAACCAAAAGTGAGTGAAGCCAATTGCCATTGTTGGCACACTGCTCCAGGTGTGATCATCCCTCATACTACTCACCCCATTCCCCACTTCTCTCCCTCTCACACATACATTTATACATACATACAGGAAATCCTGGAGGCCTATTATGACTTGCTTAGCATTTTGAGGATGAAATAATTTAATATCCATCATGCTCTGGCATGTACTTTGCCTCCAGTATAACTGGATGATCTATTGAGAATACTGGGTAATCAGATTGTATTGGGCAAACTTTTATTGGACAGCTCCCTTATCCCTCCTGGTTAATAACAACTGGCAGAAAAGATGTGACAAGCTGGTCTAGGACACAGTCAGTGCCTTCTAGTGAGAAGAGGCGATTCCTCACTGCTTTGAAAGAGCAAATAGCAAGACAATATGCTCAAGTGAGTTGTTCCTTTGCAGTTTCAAACATTCTTGGATGATGCAAATATCGGAATCAATTTCAGTTTAGATTTAGGCAACAGAACAGTTTTGTTTGACCAGAAGTTAGAGAGGAAAAGTATGGTCTTGCAAATTCTCTTGCAAAATTTACTGACACGTCTAAATTCTCTTGAACCTGTCAGCAGATTTTTACACCATTCTCTACAGCATCTTTTTAGACTGGCTGTCAGGAGCAAGAATCAGAAGTCATGCAATCCAGTGGTTTTGTCTTATCTAGGTAGCAATTTCCCGAAGGTGATGCCGATAAGACCACTGTTCACAGTTCTATGACTTTTATTTTATGGGGTACCACAAGTCTGCACTCTGTGTCTTATGCCATTTAACTTCTCCATGAAGTAAATGAATGAAGTCATCCTACATTGTGATAGTGGTCACAGCCAACACACTTTCCCCTTTCCATCTGATTCAGGTGAGGATTTGGAAATCTGCCCAGCACCAGTATACAATACAATAGCAGCCACTACTGGCATAGCTATGGGCTAGCTGGATAGATGCCCATAGTGGTGGTGTTAAGAATGGCTGTTGTACTGACTGGAGCTCTTCTATCCTAAATCCTAAGGTGCATCCACATGAGACTGCTGGTGAGTCCAGTCTGGTAATTTTCAGTGCTGCAGCTGGTGCCAGTTGAATCATTTGCCTCTTCATGGGCACTTAAGTGGTTTCTATAGAATAAACTCCCTTGTAGCTAGGTAAGACTGATGTGACTTTCCTACAAAGCCTGGACACAATTATTTAAAAAGCATCAAATATAGAGACCTGGTGCAGGGAATATATCTTCAGTTTTGAAATATCACTATCCAGAGTGCTTTTTTTAAAGCCCTAAAGAATAGGGATCTAGATCCCTAAAGGATTACGGTACTTTCTCCTTCATGAATCATAAATCTCAAGCATTAAAATCTTCCTCAGAAACCTTTCTTCACGTCTCTCAAACTTTCATAACCAGGCCAGTGGTGACTGAAGCTGTCACAGAATCATAGAGCTGGAAGAGACCCCAAGAGCCATCCAGTCCAACCCTCTGCCATGCAGGAAGTCATAATGAAAGCCCTCTTGACAGATGGCCCTTCAGCCTCTGTTTAAAAAACCTCAAAGAAAAAGACTCCATCACACTCTGAGGCAGCATGTTTCATTGTTTAACAGCTCTTACTGTCAGAACATTCTTCCTAATGTTTAGGTAGAATCTCTTTTCTTTTTTCTTGTAGTTTGAGTCCACTGTTCTATGTCCTAGTTTCGGAACAACAGAAAACAAGCTTGCTCCATCTTCAATATGACATCCCTTCATATATTTAAACATGGCTATCATGTCACCCCTTAACTTTTTCTTCCCTAGGCTAAACATACCCAGCTCCCTAAGTTTTTCCTCATAAGACATGGCTGATGTTGTGGTATTACAGGTATGTTCCTACATCCGTGTGCCTGGGAATCTTGTTGACCCAAGTCAACAAGGTCTCTGTATGGGTACCAAATATGGACTGGATGGCCCTTGTGGTCTCTTCCATCTCTGTGAATCTATGATTCTATATATGTATGTACATGGTTTCCAGATCTTTCACTATTTTGGTCACCCTCCTCTGGACACACTCCAACTTGTCAACATCCTTTTTGAATTGTGGTGCCCAGAACTGGACACGCTATTCCAAGTGAGGTCTGACCAAAGCAGAATAGAGTGGTACTATTACTTCCTCAGTTTAGACTCTATACTCCTATTGATGCAGCCTAGGATCACACTGGCTTTTTTAGCTGCTGCATCACACTGCTGACTCATGTTCAGCTAGTGATCTATTATAACTCCTAAATCTTCCCTAGTGGCATTTTACACTCTGAAAAGAGATTTACCTAGCACCACTCTGAAACTTCTTTAAAACCAAGTAAAGATTTATTGCTAGTACTTTATGATATCTTTTACTGAGTCTGCTGATGTTGCAATGCTTTTGTAAAAATTGGATTCTGAAATTTATTTTTAAAAATTATAAGTCACTCTGAAAATCTTCAGACTGGTGAAGCTGGTATGACAAAATTGCAGTCAACCAATCAAAATCCACTATGCCTCTGCAGCAGTCTGGCATCTACTAAGAAACTACTTTTACACTTCCAACAGTATTCAAAGAGAAAACATGACAGTCTGCTTTGGCATAAAAAGATATAAAAGAATCCTGTAGCATCTTAAGAATAAGAAAATGAAATATCTAGCATAAGATTTCATGGCCTCCACATGCTGATGAAGTCCATGAATCCACAAAAGCTTATACTAAATATTTCATTTTTTCAGACTCAAAAGTTGCTAACGGATTGCTCTATATCTTTTTAAAAAATGTCCAAGTGTGTTTTATATGGCCTTTCCTTTGTGTATATATACAAGAGCCTGGTCTGGCTTGATATGAAAATTATGAAGGCTTTCCCTCCGTTATTGTTAATTGCCCTCATGTTGGCCCCAACTCATCTCCAAGCCTTGCTATCCTCCATTACTCTGCTCAAGTCTTGTAGATTCATGCCTATGATCTCCCTGTTTGAGTCTGTTCATCTGCCATGTGGCCTACCTCTCTTTCTACTGCCCTCCACCTTTCGAAGCATGAATGTCTTTTTGAGCGAGTCATGTCTTCTTGTGATGTGATCAAAGTATGGTAGCCTCAGTTTTGACATCTTGGCTTCTAGTGGGATTTCTGGTCTGATCTGTTCAAAAATCCACTTGTCTTTTTAGCTGCCCATGGTATGCTCAGCACCCTTCTCCAGCACTATATATCAAATGAGTCGATTCTATTTCAATTTTCTTCATTCTCTAGGTTGTATTTATGTATTTCTTCTGTGGTTATTATTTTTCTTTATGTTCAGCATTAAGCCTGCCTTTGCACTTTCGACTCTGAATTTCTTTAATAATTGTTCTGTGATGTTTTCCCCTAGTAATATGGGGTTGTCTGCATATCTGTTGACTTTCCTTCCTCTTATCTTCACGCTTCCTTCTCCTGAGTCTTAACTTGCTATTCTTATGATGTTTTCTGCATACAAGTTGAACAAGCAGGGTAACAGAATGCATCCTTTTCTGACCCCTTTGTCAACTGGGAACCAATCTGTTTCTCCAAATTCTGTTCTAATGGTAGCCTCTTTTCCTGAGTACAGATTTCTCATCAGGATTATCAAATGTAGTGGCATTTCCATGTCTTTAAGAGCTATCTATAACTTTTCATGGTCTATGTAGTCAAAGGCTTTGCTATAGTCTATAAAGCACGTGCTGAATTTCTTTTGGAATTCCTTGCTGCACTCCATTATCCATCGTATGTTTGTAATGTGGTCTCTGATGCCTCTTCCTTTCTTGAACCCTGTTTGGACTTCTTGGATTTCTCTCTCCATGTATGGTTGGAGTCTGTGCTGCAGAATTTTGAGCATAATTTTGCATGCATGGGTAATTAATGCTATGTTCCTGTAACTCTTAGCCTTTATAGTTCTTACCCTCTACTTTTTTCATATACCTGAATCTTTAGATCAAACTGCTTCAAAACTTAGGATATCTGCAAATCCTCATTTTTCAAGAATACAAATCAGCTTAGTTTTCATCAATGCAACCAGCAAAGTATTTAGATCAACAATAATCAGGAATGTGAGCATGAAGTCACTTTTTACAGTTCTATTTTCACTCTAAACACAGGCAACCCAGCCCCAAAGTGAATTCCTATAGTCACTGGATGTTACATAGAAAAATATTAAAAACTTTTTGGGATGTGAGAGAATTCAATTTACAACACTGTCAGCTTCCATGCGTGAAATAATTGGCCTTACCTTGTCTTAGGACATCCAACACAGCCTAACAAGACAGATTTTTTTTAAAGTGCTAAAATTATCTGGAAACTGCTGCAATTAAATGCATCTGGCATACTAATAACCTCCCAGGACCCAAAAGTTCTCATAGACATAATTTACTATTGAAAAATTAGCTTAATTTAGTAATGTTACCAGAAAATAAAAGGTTAAATTACTGTCGCTTTCCGCACCTTTTTTGTTTTTTTCTTTTGTCACAATTGTCATTGACATAGTAGGAGTGGAAGTGGTTTCTCCACTCATAGGCAGCCGGCTGACCTGGAGAGACCGAAAAGTGCATTTCAGTGTGTTTTTGGCAGTGGAGGGATCTCTTTTTTCTGAATCTCTCTTCTTCTCCATAGGATGAGTTGCAGTCCAGTAATCTACCTGAAGTCCCATCAGTTCCATACCAAGACTATGGCTGTAAAGTGCAAGAAAATATTTTAATTTTTAAGCTGTTACAGGTCCAAATTTTTTTTTTGGGGGGGGGGGAGGGAGAATAATACTAAAGTGAAAAGATATGTTGGAAATATGTTTAGCATTCCCCACTGTGGTCTCCACTACCCAAGAGCCTGAGCTGCATAATTATAGCCACAAGATTTCTCATTCAAAGACAAAGTGGTGTTAGTCTGGAAAATCAGTATACAAAGGGATCTTGTAGCACTTCTGAAACTAACTGAAAGAAAGAAATTGTTAGCATAAGATTTTGTAGACTTGAGGCTATTTCTTCAGTTTTAAAAGATGCATGTGAGGAAGTAGGCTCAAGTCTACAAAAGCTCATGCTACCAACTTCTTTCTTTTGGTTAGTCTCAAAGATTTTTCTTGTTATTGTTCAATAATAGAATTGTATGCGATAGAAAATAATCAATATACCTTGAGACACAAACTAATACTGAATTATAGAGCCTTCTCAGGAATATTACACTACGTGCATTTTCTCTTTGTGGCAAGTATATATCACATAGGAGCAAAAACAGTTTTAGGCTTTGTTCTTTGGGTGTGATTTACAAATACATATCTGTCTTCAAAATAATGTAAGAAACAACATACGGCATATTTTCAAGTAGACCTATTTGTTCAAAATCAATGAACACTTTTAAATAGCACATGACTGGTTGCATACATATTTTTAATTGCACAGGTGCCAACTAAATATCCATGATGATGGATGATCTATTAATCCTGATAACTCCTTATCAAGTGTTAAGATGAGATTTAGGGCATGTCTCACAAAAACAGATGACCTTTCTTTCTTTCCCTCTTTCCTTCCTACCTGGAGTTATTTTCATGACAAAGCCTCATAAGCAGAAATATGGATAGAAAGGAGTAACTGAAGAAGGAACTTGCAAAACCACTCCTGAGGATTCTTTGCCTAAGAAAAGCCCATGAAATTAATGGGGCCATCATAAGTAGGCAGGCAACTTGAAGTCACACACACACATACACAATAAGCATTCATCTCCCTTTCCCTTTACACTAGAGGAGAAAAAGGATTTAATTGGATTCCCATTTCCCGTCAGAAATATTTATTTCTCATCTCTTAAGACTGTCTATGGCAGGGGTAGGCAACCTTTTTGAGCTCGGGGCCGGGTTGCTGTCCCTCAGACAATTGGCGGGCCGAAGCAAAATAATAAAATAATAAAAATAATAAAAATAAAATAAAATAAAATTTAAAAATATGCATGCACACTCTCTCAGCCCCAGAAAAGCCATGATGGCAAAACCCCTGTGGAGATTTTGCCAAGAAAACCCCAAGAACAAGCAATAACAACAATAATCAATATCATCATGGCGGGGGGGCAGGACCGGCCTGGGGCCGGTTCAAAGGCCTCATGGGGCCGCATCCGGCCCCCGGGCCGCAGGTTGCCTACCCCTGGTCTATGGAATGAAACAAAGGGTTTTGGCAGATTGCCAGAAATAGTGCACATTAAATTGAGGCACTGCCCTGGCTCAGTGCTAGGGAGTCGTGGGAATTTTTTTCTGGGACATTGAGCCTTCTCTGCCAGAGAGCTCTGGTGCCACAATAAATTACAGTTCCCATGATTCCTTAGCCCTGAGCCAGGGCAGTGCCTCAATTTAATGTGCACTATTTCTGGCAGTCTGCAAAGGCCTAAAACCTAATTCAAAAATTAATATATATGCTAGGGTTGCAATGCATTTTGGAGGGGGAACCATTTTTAAGATGTGCATGGCTAAGTGAATACATTTTAAAAACTTTTAAACAGTCTTAATTAACATAAGAAATGCATCCCCAAAAGTGTACAAAATCCATACATTGTGAAAAGTGTACAAAAAATTTCCACAAATGGAAAAAACTCTTTCACAACCCAGTTCAGAAACAAGGTGGAATGAGAATGCTTGTGGAAAACTAAGAAACAGAGATGAATGAATTTCATATGTTCCACATGTGCACTGTGCTTTAAGTCTCCCTACCATTTTATACAGAAATACAGCGGGCCCTTGGTATTCACTGGGGTTTTGTTCCAGGACACCTTGTGGATACCAAAATCCGCAGATGCTCAAGTCCCATTAAACACAATGGACAGTAAAATGGTGTCTGTTATATGAAACGACAAAATCAAGACTTGCTTTTATATATATATATATATATATATATATATATATATATATATATATATATACACATTTTCAAGGCGTGGATCCTTGAATCTATGCATAAATAATCTGTGGACATGGAGGGCTGACTGTATATGGTGCATTTCTGGCAAAAGCTTTCATTAACATCACATCTCATTTGACCATTAAACATCATCAAACATTTATGTTCCTAAAACATGAGATGGCAACTTGAAAGGCCAAACGTCTTATTCTCACATAACTGGAATGCAAAATGTGAAAAAAATATCAACAGTGATAGATAGGGAAAGAAAGACGGAAAGCTATAGAGAAAATAAGCAAACAAACAGAGTGGTGTACTAGTAACAGAAACACACATACATTACACATCTAAATATCTCCATCTTCTCTATGCATATTTTTATGATCTGTAAGATCATATTTCACAGAAAATGCAGTGCCCTTCTCTAGTCATTTTTTTTATTTAAAACTTTTCTTTAAATAGATTCTCTACTTTTAGATTCTTGCATCTGCTTATTATATGAGCAAAGATGTAGCTCTTCCAGAAGTAGAGGGGAAAAAGTTAGATTATCATTTGGCAGCATTTGGTTTCAACCTCTACTCATCACCCAATTATAAAAGTTAAATGGTGAGTGAAAACTCTCTTAGCCAGAATGTTGTCCATTTTCCTCTACAATGCAGGTAGCACTATGAAGGGAAGAACTATGGTTTGCAGTTTGAATGTGAAAAAACTCAAGTTGTACAGTGACAGAAACATAGCATGGAAGTATGATAACTCAATTCTCTGCAGACAAAAATACAACTGCAGTTTCATTTCACAAAAATAAAATAATATATACACAACACTCAAGGTGCTGCGACTAGGTTCTTTCTGTGGGCCCAATGGGTCAATTTTATTTTGTAATAAAAATATTTTTTTCTCCAACATGCCCAAATGTGATCTCGACAGGGTGTGAAGGACATTTCCACATGTTTGGAGCTTCCCTGGACTTTTGCAAACTTTTTCAAAGAAAACTTTTTTTAAAAAACTTGTTCCCAATTGTCCTTTAGGAAAATCAAGGCTCAAAAATATACTTCTGTAAAGAGGGAAACTTCTGCATCTATATCTATAGACTCCAGGTACTCATTCGATTGCAGAGATGTTGAGATGGCTGCTATAATCCAGGAAAGGTCTCCTCAACCATTAAAGCATCCAAGGGTGAAATTCTGGATTCATCCCCATGTGTTCCTGTTCCTTCCTCTCCTCCTTAGCAGAATTGTCAGATCCTGTCATCGCCTCGGTCCTGTCTTCTCCTGCCGGTGCCATGTTCTCCACAGATTGTTGGCACTGGTTGCACTAAGATTTGACCAACAACAGTTTGTGTCACTCACAGTCCCAAAGCCCTCAAGACTCCTATTCCTGGTCTTTGCTCTGGCACCATATTATCACTGATATGAGTCTAAACTGTGATATTCTAGAAACTGTATTGAGTCTCTGGGCTACCTCTACAACCAATTCTCATCCCCAGACTACTATTACCACTGGGACTATGGATACCATTACTACTATGGAGTAGCTGATGATCCTCATTACTATCAACATGGCTGAAATTCCATACAACTACCGGTACCATCAGTGTGGGAGCATACTTCAGTTTGTTTGCCATCACTGTCTCCATCATGGCTTACAACCTCCATTTGTGTCCATGCACTGTCTCTGGGTCCTGCACAGCTTGAACCTCCAGGGCAAGTACAGCCTGCTTCCTCTGATTCACATCATGGAAGGGCTCTTCTGGTACTGTCTACTTAACTGGCTTGACATCCATCCTTACTACCTTCTCCACTTTGCCAGTCCTAGGCCATTCTACAGCAGGATTCATCGGGTTCTGAGGATTTGGATTAATCACTGGAATCTTTGATTGCATCTACCAGAGTTTCTCCATCTACCTCAGTAGGTGACTACTACCTGGCTTCTCCGACTGATGACATGGTCATTCGCAGACTAAATGCTTAGAAAATCTAGGGTATCAGACCCAGTCTTTCAAAGGGTGCAGAGCCAGGCTGCATTGTCAGCATTGATACTAGTGCTTCAGTTCCTGCTTCAGATAGAAAGTAAGGGCCTTTG
The DNA here is from genome assembly GCA_020142125.1 of Phrynosoma platyrhinos. NCBI lineage: Eukaryota > Metazoa > Chordata > Lepidosauria > Squamata > Phrynosomatidae > Phrynosoma > Phrynosoma platyrhinos. The sequence continues at coordinate 131,022,311 of CM034706.1, read as the reverse complement.
CAAACTGCTAGAAATAGTGCAAACTGAGTCCACTTTAACTGCCCTGGATCAGTGCTAGGGAATCATGGGAACTGTATTTTTTTTCTGAGACATTGAGCCTTCTCTGTCAGAGAGCTCTGGTGCCACAATAAACTACACTTCCCATCATTCCCTAGCACTGAGTCAGGGCAGTTAAAGTGGCCTCAATTTGCACTATTTCTGGCAGTCTGTAAAGGCCCTAAGTCTTGGGATACTCCTTCTTTGGTACTTTCAATGCCCAAGAAGATAGAGGGACTTTATAAATTGATTCAGAATGTCTAGTACATCATCCAAAGTCCAATGCAATCATCGTACACGCTACTCAGTTGAAGTCATATCGAGAGCTCCAGTTAACACCATCAAACAGGGAAAGGAAGAAACTGGATACTGCAGCCCAGAAATTCTATTCCACAGCTGCCCTTTCCTTCTGCATTTTTTCAAGCCGAAAATAATTGGTTAATGATCTCTTTTCTCACTACCAAAAGGTAACCTTTTCTGCTGTGGAACACCCACTGCACCTCCTTCCATGGGATCTCTATTAATGTATAGGATGTGGGTATGGTCAGCTTATTCCTCTCTCAAAGATTCCCCAGGAGATTTGTGCAGGGAATCCACAGACCACTTATGGTGCTTGGGTGGGTGAAGGCAACTTTTGCAGCATGTTTTATTTAATTTAATTTAAAAACCCTATTTCTGTTGTGCCCTCGTAACATCATATTATAGTGCCTTAACGTTTTAGCATCACAATTTAACAGCTTCATGGAACTTTCCACCTGGACAATGCATGACTACTCTATGAATTTGTTTGTTTGTTTTTCCAAGCATCTATGCCAGGGCAATGGTGAAGGTATGCTAAAGGATGCAAGAGGACCCTACTACACACAAGAGGCAAAACACAATCATGAATTTAACAGAAAAAAATTACACAGTTGAAAAGTCAAGGCAGTGTCATCTACACCAAATAGAAAGAAATGGGAGGGGCAGAATGGCCACCTTCTTTTCCTATCTGATCTCTCTCGAGAAAAGGCCTCCTCTGTCACTAGGAGTTATCAGCAATGTAATGACAGAAAAACAAACAAAAACCAGACCAATCATGAAGTGAGGGGTGGAATAAGGGAGGAGGCTATGAATCTGGTACTGCGGAAGAGAAATCCATTTGTGGAGCATACAAATGGCGAGATTACTGCAGAAAGGCAGCAAGAGATAATTCAGTTCATCTAAAATCAGCAACCCTACCACAAATAGCTGAAGTGGATTAACACAGTATAAAGGAGCTGTGTGGCAAGGCCCTTAGACTACCGCTTCATGTAGATCTCACCATAAATGAGAGCAGGATGAGGTACCCTTCATGCTCTTAAGCTGACAGTATGGAGATTTTTCCAATAGCTTCCCTACCTGCATCTGTTAGATGCATGTTTGACTCAGTGCATAAGTCTACCTACCACTCAAAGGTTTTATGTTTACAAATGAAACAAGTTCCTGGCCTTCTTATTAATTCAAGGTTCTTCTGATGTGCAACACATTCTGTACCTTCTTGCTTCGTACATCCTTTAATCAAGAGATTTCTTAGAGAACACAAGAATTTACACCCACCAGTTGCAGGTCCTTCTGCTCAGTGGAACCTGGAATTGGTCCTTACTTAATTATCTGAGAAATCCTGTGAGCCTATGAATGTTTCTTCTTTCTTTTCTAGTTGCTCATTCTCTCTCTTATTCTTGTTGTCTGCTCTAGCATGAAGCCACTCTTCCTCTGTCCTTCACCCTACTATCATTAAATGAAGGCAAGACACACACACACACACAGAGTAAAACGTAATAGGTAGACTCTTCTCATTCCACTGAAAAGTAGTGAGGTACAGCCATGGCCAAAGTAGGCCAAAAGTAACTCAGTTCTAGCTGACAACTGCAAAAAGTAACAAATTACCAAAGTAACTCATTGGAAAACAAGTTGCTTCCTAGCCTCCCAAATTTCCTGTCAAATACAGCGTAACAATCTTTCTTGTTATTATTTGCTATTTTTTATGCTTAGGTTTCTTATGAATAATTTCAAATGCACACTTGCAAATTACCAAAATAATTAAAAAATTAAAAAGTAGGGAGCCGGTGTGATGTAGTGATGGACTATGACTGTGATAATGGACTATGAATGTGGAAACCAGGGTTCAGATCCACGCTCAGCCATGAAAACCCACTGGTTGACCTTGAGCAAGTCATACTCTCACAGCCTCAGAGGAAGGCAAAGGCAAAACCCTCCTGAACAAATCTTGCAAAAAAAAAAACAAAAAAACAAAAACAAACAAAAACCAAAAAACACCCTGTGATAAGTTCACCTTAGGGTTGCCATAAGTCAGAAACCACTTAAACACACACAACTTTGAAAAGATTAGAAACACATTGCCTGCCACCTCTAATGCTTCCTCTTTTCAATAATAGTGCTAATTCATTAACTCCTGATATTTCATAAAGTGAACAATCCATAATATTTAGGGACACGCCTTACTGAGACCCTTCTTATATGCAATGTTTTTAAAAAACACTATTTTCCTTCTCATATTTGGCTTTTATTCATATTTGGCTTTCATCTGAACCAATAACTGAACTAATAACTGCAATTTCCATGAAATCATAGAATCATAGAATCACAGAGTTGAAAGAGACCACAAGGGCCATCCAGTCCAACCCCCTGCCATGCAGGAACTCCCAATCAAAGCATCCCTGACAGATGGCCATCCAGCCTCTGCTTAAAGACCTCCAGGGAAGGAGACTCCACTACTCTCCGGGGGAGTGTGTTCCACTGTCGAACCACCCTTACTGTCAGAAAGTTCCTCCTAATGTTGAGGTGGAATCTCTTTTCTTGCAGCTTGCATCCATTGTTTCGGGTCCTAGTCTCTGGAGCAGCAGAAAACAAGCTTGTTCCCTCCTCGATATGACATCCCTTCAAATATTTAAACACGGCTATCATATCACCTCTCAGCCTTCTCTTCTCCAGGCTAAACATCCCCAGCTCCAGGCTAAACATCCCCAGAACCACTCCCAAGGAATGGTTCATGTTCTCTAGTCACCTCAGAGAAAAGAGAGTAGATGCTTGACTGTTGTTAGCACAACTCCACTGCATTTTATTTTTCTAAAGGAAGCAACACCCAAGACAAGCAAAGCCAATCTGATAAAGTTGAACATCTGAACACAGCCTGGAAAAACAGTGTTGAAAAAAAAGGAATGTTGACAGAATAGGGGCAAGGCCAAGGATATAGTGATCACATAAATAGTTGTCATTTCTTAGCTCAAGTTTACAAGTCAGAGAAAAGGCAGAAAGTGCTTTACCTGGAGGAAGCAAAGCTGCCTGTGACAGATGGTGAGGAAGGTGGGGTGGGGGAAGATTCCTTCACAGCAGGAGACACAGAAGGCGGGGTAGAGGAAAGGATACTCGAACTACAGGGAGTTGCATCATCCGAGTCACCTTAAAAAGAATGATTCAAATGGTTGGTCTGCAGCCTAGAGATAATAAAAAGTACCAGCTGCACACCTCATGAGGACATTTCTGGATTTCCATCAGAATTTTCTGATCCTGCTTTGTAGCAAAAAGTAATTTTTTGGTTTGCACAAAATATCTTTTTTTAAGGGATTTATGTTACAAGGCTGTACCTTTTACACAGCATTCCCAGAGTGCTGCCACTTTTATTAGTGGAATGGCTTCAATATTTTTTAACAGCTACTGCAAACATAAATACTGTTTCCTTGTGCTTGACTCAGGATACTTGGGGTGGGGGAGGCAGGAAATTAACATTTTTATATCCCTTAACCAGAAGATAAAAAAATGCATACTCAAAATAAGTATAACTGCTGTTATAATAACTTTCCCAACATTAGAAGCAGTCTTTGAATTTTGTATAGTTTCAAAGTCTCAATGGTGATACTTGATTCCTTCATTCCCTTTTCCTTTTGTACTAGACTCTACAGTTCTAACATCTTAGTACCTGAACATTTGTTATATGAAGTGATAACAGATTGTTTTAAGTAGCAATTTTGGCAATGAACTAGAAATGACTCAAATTAGTCTGATCAGAGGTGAAGATATTATCAACAGAGCAAGAGATACAGAAAAGAGAGAGGTAATGTAACCTAAAAGACTGGTTTACCATGAGAAGCAACCAGAAGTTTTAAAGCACTGTGGAAATTTTTTCTATCCAAAGTAGCACACCAAAAAAGCATCACACTGTCATGGTATTAGTATAATAACTACACTTGGAGTTCACTTGGTAAAGCAGGGGAAAGCACTAAGGACCACATCAATTATTATTACAATATTTCAGATAACCTGGAAATGATACAAGGGAAACATGACTAATTAGAGCAGGGCTTTCTAAGTTTGCCCTGCATAAACAAAAGACAAAAATTAAAGAAGATATTCAAGGAAGAATCAAACATGAACAGATTCTAACAAAAAGAAAGAAATGCAAAATCTAAAGTCCTAAAACATCCAGAAGGGAAAAAAACACCCCAGTAAGGAATGGGCCTTAAAACAAGTTCAGAAGTCAATAGACATATTATTACACATTCCAGAGTTGGCATTAAAAGGAAGTAGTCTGAGTAGTATTTGTCTAAAATAAACAGTCTTGAAAATGTCAGCTGAAAAACTTTCTACCAATGTAAAAGACATTTACAGCACAATCCTACAACATTAACTCAGAAACATATACCACTGACTTCAATATGACAGTGTACAGGACTGCAGTCAAAATGAATTAGATTTTTGAGTTTGCAGGCAGATTCCTTTTATATGCTGGATTGTAAAGATGCAAAGAATATTCACAAATTTACCTGTCCCTGCTAAGTGTGTCACAATATGTCAAGACAGCCCAACAAAATATTTATCAAATATCATGCAATTTTTCACCCCTACACAAGAGCAAAATGATCAGAACTTTTTGCGTAGTAGTAGGGGCAGGAGCAGGGGCACCAACAACAGCACCGAACATTGGTAACCTCTAATGTTTAGTCCCAACTAGAGGGGCCTTAGTGAATCAACTGCTGAGTGGCAATTCAGTGTTTATGTAAAGTGTACTCTAGCTTGGACTAGCAAATAACTGTCCCTTCAGTTATTTACAGATAGCTATTACATCACCTCTCATTCTTGTCTTTTCCAAGCTAAACACACCCAGCTTCCTAAGTCATTCTTCATCAGGTTTGGTTTCCAGATCTTTGATCATCTTGGTGACTCTTCTTGGGATGCATTCTAGTTTATCTCTATCCTTCTTGAACTGTGGAGCCCAGAACAGTATTCCAAATGAGATCTGACCAAATTAGATTAAAGTGGGACTACTATTTCCCTTGATCTCGACATGATACTCCTGTTCTCCAGTAATCAGGAATAGAAAGATCTTCATCCTGATGTATGCAGATGATGTAGTGCTTATTTCCCTATCTTGTTTGGGTCTCAAAAACCTACTGAATGGTTTCAGTGCCTACTGTCAACAGGAACACCTATCAATAAACTATTCCAAGACCAAGGTAATGGTTTTTGGCAGAAACTTTCCAAGGCATAAATGGATTTTAGATCAACATACCATAGAACAAACCCACCTATTCAGATATCTGGGCATTGTTTTCAGTGAGTCTCTCTCTCGGAAATGGCATAGGGAGGCAGTAAAGCTGAAAGCTGGTAAGACAGTTGGAGCACTGATGAAATTTTATTATAATCAGAGTGGTTAGCTGATTGAACCTGCCCTAAATTTTTTCAATAGCAAAGTAACTCCACAGATGCTTTATGGTGTGGAAATTTGGGGCTTAGATATCAATACCTGCAAAGCCTTGGAAATATTACAGAACAAATTTCTCCAAAAACTTTATGCTCTACCAACTGAAACTCCTGAAGTTTTTTTTTTTGTGTGTGTGTGTGTGTGTGTGTGTGTGTGTACTGAATCTGGCTGCCCATCAGTTAAAACAAGAATAGATTGTGTACAGATAAGGTACTTCAAACAAATTACCACCTTCTCAACCAATCGTCTTCCAGCATTGTGTTACATGGAAATTGTAACAACCAGTTTCTTTTACATAGGTACCACTTCTCTGAGCTGAACTTTGTCTTTGGCATGGATAAGAGGCAATTAAGAGACTGGTTATTCTGGATAGATTCAAGAAGAGATGTAAAGTCAATTAGGACCTCAAAAATTTCCTCATGCTTCTTCTTTTTGAAAAGAGAACATTTTAGAGCCAGATATTTGACCAAACTTAAGCTGTTTACTTTGAGAATTGCCTTCACTGAACTACAATTTCAAGTAATGCCAACTGCAGTTCTAGATGGATGCCATAATAAAGTGCTATTTGAAAACAGACTGTATTTGCAGTCAGTCTCAGGTGGAGGACATTGTCCATTACACGCTAATTTGTCATTGGTATAGCAATCCTAGAGAGAAATTCCTAACACCCTTGCTGACAAATGGAAACGGGAGCTCTCTTGTAGATTTGGTTCAATTTCTTTTGAGAGATACCAATGACTAGGTAACACATAAAGTGGCTCTTTTTGCCGTGGCTGCAAAAAAGATTAGGAAGAAAGAGTTAAATTAAATTGCCATAAATTGCCAGGGAGACTCAAAGTATTAATTAGATTTTTATGATGGCAATGTACAAGTTTACCAATATTCAGGAAAGGTTTTTTATCTTATATCAGTTAATAATTTTAATTACATGTTAAATGATAGGATATCTTTTGCTCTTTTGTACTTTTGTGCCTTTTGTTTTAAATGTTTTGTGTATTTTGATAAGCTTTTTGACATGGCCTTTGGCTAGCACAATAAGCAATTTGATTGATTCATGATGATTGATACTCCTGTTCATGCAACTCAGAACTGCATTGGCTTTTTTAGCAGCTGCATCTCATTGTCAACTCATGTTTAGCTTGTTATCTACTAAGACTCTTAGATTTTTTTTTCATATATACTGTTGTTAAGCCAAGTTTTACCCACCTATTTTTCCATTTCATTTTTCCTGCATAGATGTAGCACCTTACATTTATCTCCATTGAAATTAATTTTGTTAGTTTTGGCCCATTTCTCCAATCTTTCTAGGTCATTTTGAATTCTAATCCTGTCATCTAAGGGTATTTAGCTAATTTGGTGGCATTTAAAATTTTGATAAGCATGCTTTCTATTCCATCATTTAAGTTATTAATAAAGATGTTAAACAACACTAGCCCAGGACAGAATCCCGAGGCACCTCTCTCCAGGATGAAGAGCACCTGATAGTGGGTATTTTCTGTGTTCAGACTGTCATTCAAATACAAATTCACCTAACTATAACACTGTCTAGCCCACAGTTCACCAGCTTGCCTGCTAGAATATTATGGAGTACCTTATCAAAAGCTTTACTGAAATCAAGATGAGATGTAGTGCTGGAGAAGAGTGCTAAGGATTCCATGGACAGACAAAAGGACAAACAAGTGGGTCCTAGAGCAGATCAAACCGGAAACCTCCCTGGAAGCCAAGATGACCAAACTGAGACTGTTGTACTTTGGACACATCATGAGAAGAGAGGACCCTTTGGAAAAGACAATAACGCTGGGAAAGGTGAAAGGAGTAGGAAGAGAGGAAGACCACATGCCAGATGGATGGACTCTTATTAAGGAGGTCACAGGTATTAAGGGGTTGTAAGAATTAAGCAGAGCAGTGGAGGACAGAGGGTCTTGGAGATGTCTCATCCATAGTGCTGCCATGAGTCAAGATTGACTTGAGGGCAGTTAACAACAAATGTGATCACTTCTGGAAGAACCTGTAATCAATTTAGCTGCCATATTCTGAACCAGTTGTAGTTTCTGAACTTGGTACAAAGGTAGTCCTAAGGTAGCCCAATTCCAGTACCTTTCCTGGTACTGGTGTCAAGCTGATTGGTCAGTAGTTGCTCAGTTCCTCTTTTTTCAAGACGGAGCCATTTCCCCCTGTCCTATTCTCCAAGAATTCTCAAAAATGATTGACAGTGACTCTGAAATTACACCTGCAAATTCCTTTAGTACTCCTGGGTGCAGCCCATCCAGTCCTGAAGATTTTAATTTGTTAACAGTAGCTAAGTATTCCTTTACAATCTCTTTACTTATTCTGAGCCATAGTCCCCTTACTGCACTATTAGCAGGGGAGATTTGAGCAGGAATTGCTCAAGAGGGACACGTGGCATGGAGGCCATCATCCCTCCTCCTCCTCTTCTTCCCATATTTTTTGTGTAAAATTTACACATGCATTGAGTTAAATATTGAAATTACTTAAATAAAACTGTTCTAATTTGAACAACGTTATTTCCTAATAATATGACTATACTTGAATGTCTGTATGAAAATATGCACACTAAATAAACAAGCTGTTTTTATTCCTATACTAAACTGAGTGGGGGCATGCAACATGTGCACATAAATGTAAAGGGGAGGGGTCCCAAGGGTAGAAAGTTTGAGTACCATTGGTCCAAGTAATTGCTTAACTTCTTTAAGGTCTCATTTAAATTTTTCCCTTCCCCAATTAGTGAAATTTCCTGTTGCTTTAGTCTTACCTCCACAAGCACTTTCTGAAACATATCTGTTGATTTTGAGGTAAATCTATAGATCCCCTCCTTGCTTCAATGGCTTTTGAACTTGTTCTAGTGTTCATTTTAAAGCTAAAATAAAAAGGCATTTTTATCTGTAGTTCTTTTACTTGACCACTAGGTGGTATGGGTCTTTGTTCTATTATTCATTAAAATAAATAAATAAACAAATAAATAAATAAGGCAAATTTGTATTGGTAGGCCAGGAGATGGTGGTGTTGCAGCATAAATCTCCACAAACCTTCCATTTACAGTATTAAAAGTTAAGCTAAACCATTTAGACCATGCAGAGTTTCAGTAGTCTCAAGAGTTTAAGAAAGTGAGGTTTGTATCAGTGTCTATAAAGAATGGCTTGCTTTTGTGGCTGAGCAACAGATGCTTATCCCAAGCTCCCCCTCACTCATTGCATCCCAACCACCAAAGATCCATGCAAGTAGCAAGGATCCCAGGCACATGTGGGCGATCTTGCCACTCTTCCTTTTCTTCAAGGAGCATTTTCACTGGCCACTCTTTCCACTTGGAAGCCCCTCACCTGGAAGCCGTATTCTAAGCTGTCACCTTGACCATGGAGTAGAAATGTCTTATGTGGAATATAAATTGAACAAATGCTCCCCAAACAAGAAAAAATCCATTAGATGAATATATTTAAACCAGATATAATTTTGTTTGCAGGAAACACATATCAGAAAAAAGGATATTAAAGATCTGAGTTATAAAAAATAGGTGAAGAATATATTTCTGCAGGATCAAAAAAGAAAAGTTTAGTTTTTTATATATAAATCCTCAATTAAGTCCAGAACTGATACTGGCCAATGAAAAAGGAAGATATGTGGGGGTGCAGATTAATATGCAAGGGGTTAAGACTTGGGGTCGTAGTGGTTGTGCTTCAAATGACGACAAGGCTACTTTTTACAACGGGCTAATGGATACGTTGATGAATCATTACATTTCTTATTGCTCAAAAATCCATAAATGGTTTCCAGTTTTTCAGAAAGTTTTTAGTTGGCATAATCTTTTAGAATTCACATTAATTTGGTCACTTGGGCTACTTCAGTGACCTTAACAATCCATCCTTGCTTCGTTGGTGCTTCAGTTAGTTTCTAAGTTTGAGCAAACAATATTCTTGTTGCTACTGTCATATATTGAAGAAGTAATCCATATTTACTCTCCAGTTCTTTATCCATAATACCCAATGAAACTATTTCTGATAGCTTTACAAAATCTACTTTTACAGTTTTTAGATTAACATATACATCTTAAACCAGTAACTTTTCACCTTCTTAAAAGTTGACCACATATTATTTGACCTTTTTTTAGTACAATTATAATTTCTGGATAAAGTGCAATGACATAATTTATTACCTCTTTTATATACAGGGATTTACATGCATTCAATTACAGTTGCATTGCATCTTATCTGGATCGTAATATCATCTAATGTTACAAAACACAAGTAAAAACAAACACCTCAGAGAACCTAAAGGCTACATTCTCCCAAAGAACATACATACATTCATGAGAAATGATATCACTGTGGGAAAACAGTGTTACCTGAAGTTGCAGAGGATTGTTCAACAATTCCAACTTTTACTACCTGACAATAGAAAAAGAAAACTGATTTTACATAGAATTACTAGCTGTACCGTAACAGGAGGAAAGCTGAACTAAGGGCTAATTTCTGTTCTTTCTGAAAAGGTGGAATCTCTTTTCCTGAATCCATTAGTTCATGTTTTAGTCTCTGGGGCAGCAGAAAACAAGCTGGCTCCATCTTCTACATGACATCCCTTCATAAATTTAAAGATGGCTATTACGTCATTTCTTAATCTTCTCTTCTCCAAGCTAAACATACCCAGCTTCCTAAGTGATTCCTCATAAGGCTGGGTTTCCAGACCTCTGATCATTTTGGTTGTCCTTCTTGGGGTATGTTCCAGCTTGTCAATATTCCTCTTGAACTGTGGTGCCCAGTAGTGGACACAGTACTTCAGGTGAGGTCTGACCAAATCAAAATAAAGCGGGACTACTCTATCTGACCACTATACTCCTGTTGATATAACCCTGAATTGCACTGGCTTTTTTGGCCGCCACATCTTGTTGTAAGCCGCCCCGATTGCTCTGCAGAGGGGCGGGATATAAATAATAATAATAATAATAATAATAATAATAATAATAATAATAATAATAATAATAATAATAATCTTAGTTATTATTTAGTTTCAAGCCAGATGTCACCTTGCCTATATTTGTGCATTTCATTTTTCCTGCTTAGATGTAGTACCTTACATTATCGCTATTGAAATTCATTTTGTTAGCTGGTCCTCTGAAAAACTATGTGCTTACAGTTTTCTTTAGACATTAATAACTGAACAGTTTTCTAAAAAGTCATCTTGAAGAATAGACTCAAGACATTGAGAGGGGATAAACTAGACTCAAGACATTGAGAGGGGATAAACTATGCTCTCAGGGGTAGTATTAAAAGTAGAAGGCATATTACAAAAGGAAAAATATGTCCCCCAGTCCCCTGGAATTCAAACTAAGTTTTAAGTATTTATTGTAATGCTTTTTTTTTTTTGGGTGGGACACCTACAACTGTTAAAAGATGCACAAAAATATATTAATAATTAAATATAAAATTAACCCTAAATAAGTTGGTTTGAATCAGAACAAGACTGTTGTCAACCCTTTGCGGTTCCACAAACAACACTGAAGGAATTAATTGGAGTTAGCAGCATATTTGTTGACAAAATGCTCCCCAAATCTTTTTCCAGTCATTGAGTTGGAGACCACCATGCCAAATGGATGAAAAATGACTTCCAGGAGGTATCCCAAGCAGCAAGAAATAATGAAAGAGAAAAGGAAATCAATGCTTTCCTTTAGTAATTACATAAGCACCAAATTATATTTCACTGCTTGGGAGATTTATGCAAACACTTGGATGAACTTGGCAATAAAGAAACAGTGTGATGGTGTACATTGGTTGGTGTGGGTGTTGGAGAATGGATAGCTACATGTTATCTGATGGAAAGGGTGCTCAACTGCACACAGGTAACAGACAGCATGCAACCCACAACTGTAATTTAGACTACAGATCTCAGAAATCCTAGCTACAAAAAGACCTTCAGATTAATCAGTCCCTCTTATATTTGCAAATAGGCATGATATGCAGAAAAAGCCCTGTAAAATCATCCACATAAAATATTACTTACTCCAACAAAAGGGATGAACTTCTGGGCTGATTCTTCATCTGGGCTAAAGAAATCAGAGAATTATTATCATTACAAAATGCAGAAGCAAGTAACTATCTTAAAACATGCAGCAGCACCAAAAAACATGCAATTACAGATTTCTCTGTATGCCCTGGATATTCTTCAACTTTAAATCCATGCAAAACAGATATTAGTGAGCACATGTGCACATGCATGCAAGCACACACACACTCGTGCACAAACAACACACTCGTTCACAAACAACACACTTGCACACACACAACACATTTGCACTTATTTTGACCTTTTTATCTTTAGAAGAAAATGATTTAACACTGCATGAACTATATACAAATAATTGCCAGTTTTAGAGAGGTGACAAATAGGGTAAACACAACTTAAGATCATCAGTGGAAGCTCCTCTTCAAGTGGGTATATGAAATGTCAGCCCAGGAGATGAACTCCTCTATGGTGGCAATCTGACTACAAAAAGATCTCTCATAAAACTGTGATTGGTGCCAATCTTAGAACTGTTTTGGCACCAACTGAAACCCATTTTTATTTACCTAGACCAGGGATAGGCAACCTAAGGCCTGGGGGCCGGATGCAGCCCCCCGAGGCCTTTGGACTGGCCCAAGGCTGGTCCTGCTGCCGCTCCCGCCCCCCGCCATGATAATATTGATTATTGTTGTCATTACTTGTTCTTGGGGTTTTCTTGGCAAAATCTCCACGGGGTTTTGCTATGGCTTTTCTGGGGCTGAGAGAGTGCTCATGCATATTGTTTAAATTTTTATTTTATTTTTTTAAAAAATATTTATTTATTTATTTATTTTTGGTGCTTCGGCCCCCCAATTGTCTGAAGGAGAGCAACCCGGCCCCCGGCTCAAAAAGGTTGCCTACCCCTGACCTAGACAGTTTAATTGGCTGATATAACTTATAATAACAACAACTAATGGATTTAAAATATCTGAACTACATAAATAAATGCTTATAGATTGCTTACTAAGAGTTTTGATGTTTCCTGCCTGCAATGCGCAACTAAAAAACAGTTATTCTGCCAGTCTAAGAACTTACAAGTAAAGGCCTTTGCAGACTGCCAGAAGTAGTGCACATTAAATTGAGGCACTGCCCTGGCTCATTGCTAGGGAATCATGGGAAATGTAGTTTATTGTGGCACCAGAGCTCTCTGACAGAGAAGGCTCAATGTCTGAGAAAAAAATGCAGTTCCCATGATTCCCTAGCATTGAGCCAGGGCAGTGCCTCAATTTAATGTGCACTATTTCTGGCAGTCTGCAAAGTCCCTTAGTTTCTTTTTCAGAATTCCTCTCCAAATTGAAGTGATTTGCAGAGCTTGGAACATTAGGTTTCAAAACTAAAATAATAATTTTACATTCAAGAAAATGGGAAATTAAACCATTACCACCAACTCTAATAAATGAAATCACTAATTGGCTGAGTTATTTTTAATAAATTTGGTATCTGAAACATTATTTCAGGGCCAGATCATGGGATTTACAGAGAATGGCAAGGAGATTGTCATTGTTGACCTTAGGGGAACTTTTTGTTACTGGCACTCTCAAAAGTTGTCTTCTCCTCCTTGTAAAGTTATCTTTCAACAACCTGGAATTTCCCCCCAATAAACTATAAAGCCCATAACACAAGTGTTGCCTTTGGACAGGGGACCAATAAGTGGCAGGCTACAAAGATCAGTCAGTGAATCAAGGGTAGAAAATTAAACTTTGGAGTGCCTCTGAGCATATGCAGATTTTTTTCCTGTATAAATGAATCATTTCATGCTCTCCACTTGCCTACTCCCTAAGTAATAAGTTGTTTATATGTTTTAATACCAGAGATATATTTTAGATATAAAATTGTTTTAGTATTAATACTAGTAAGTTTTTATGTGGTATATACTGTATTTATTATCACTGCAATGGCCACTGGCTTGATACAAATAAGATCTGATTTGATTTGATCTTGAAAGATCAGTAGCAGAGCACAGAAGTAGTCCATTTAACTCAATCGAACTTACTTTTAAGTATATTTTTAAGGAAAGCATGAACAGGGATGTGAATTTAGCTAGCTGTATCTTTTTGCTCCATGCTTCAGCCTTACCAAACCCCTCAAAGTGTGTGATCCACTGAAGAAGGGAGTGGGTAAAAGGCAGAATAGGAGGGGTGGTGAGAGGAGAGAGAGAGGAAAGCCAAGAGAGAAATGAATTGGAACTTTCTACATTATCCACATTCCTAGTGCTGTGTAACCAATACCAAACACACTAAAGGGTTACAAATGGGTTCAGTAGGATTTACTAAAGTAGGACAGGCTTGGGGGGCAGGTTTTAATTAAATCTCTTTCAATTCTAAACCATTAACTCCAACCTCACTAGACCCCTTTAAGTGCGACCCATTGAATCATGGGTGGATGGAAAACAGAATGAGGGCGGAAGAAGAAGCCAAGAGAAGAGAAAATGGGTGGTGGAATGGAGGAAAACTTCTCACATAACCTGGCACTGTGTAAGCAACAAGATACATACTAAGGATTACAAAGGGGCTCAACACAGCTCACTTCAAATAAATAGTATTGTATGTTACAAAACAATATACAGTAAACACCAGGATGAAATCAACAGAGAAAGAGAGCAGAAGAAATTAACAACACGCCCTGCATCTTCCAAAAAGACTTACAAGCCAAGGGAGGGGACAGCTTCTCCCTAGTTCTTCCTTTCTTGTTGAATTCAACAGAGAAACAACCAATCACTCCAATGAATTCTCAATGTTCTAAAACCAATTAACTTGTTTAAGCACATGGTTAACCACAGCATTAACTAGGCAATCTACTGACTTAAGTGACACTGCTAGAGAAATCAACATATTGATCATTTACTCAGTTGATCAACTAGTTATTTCCAAGCTCTATATGAAATTATTGCTAAACATAGATGCTGCCACAGCTCTAAATACAAGAATTCTGCCAGAAACAGAACTCTCTCTTTTTTTTTTTTTAAGTGTATATGACTGTTTTGGAAGAAACTGGCTTGTCTTCACCCATTTCCTTCTTGCATGACAATCACCAAGTTTATATAGAACAATCTTGGAGCTCTGCTCTGACACCCCAAAATAAGGAATCAGGACTATTGTCTCATATCAACAAAAGTGCAATCAAATGACACAATTAGAGTAGCTCACACCTTAAACTGGTACTTCAATCCTGATACTCTAAGACATGTTCTTTTCAGTAAATGTCTTCCTTCTGCAGTAAGTTATTTTTTTAAAAAGAAGGAGTTCCAAGTGGCTCTCTGCCAAAGGCACATTAACACAGAGAGAGAATAGCAAAAGTCCATCTAATCACAAGGGAGCAGTAATGCAGGCATTTCTGTAACTGAGCTTATGGGTAGTGTTCATCTGGGAAATAAACACCTACTTGAACCTCTATTTGATGGAAATCCTTTTTGCTCAGCTCAAATGAAGTGATTAAGAGGATCCCTGCCTATTTCAGTGGACCTGTGGTGTGTTCAAGTGTTCCTCTGATACCACAAGAACTAGAATTGCCAAAAGATGACTACGTGCTACTTCAGAGAAAGATACAAAGCACATTCTAGCCCTTGGATTTTTCCTGGAGTTCTGCAATTCCTAATCATTCATGTGTTGCTTATGTTTCAGGAAAATTTGAAAATTCTTCTTTATGTCTGTCAATACAATAGTCCCCTTGGCCCTTGGAAAAATAAGGAAGTTTTCTTTGCCATAGCATTTTTCTTTGCCACAGCACTAAACATAAAAGGAGCAAGGAGTGGGTAGGTGCTAGAGAGAGCTACTGAGGTACGCTTGGGAAGGAAACATTAGCAAATGTCACATGTAATTCAATATACAACAAGGACACCCAATTCCCTTGTTGCAAGAGCAACTGAAAAGTGAATGATGTAAAACCCAAATCACTATTTCACTACTTCCAAGGCTTCAGTACAGCTGTAGAAAAATTCAAAGATAAAAAGGACAGCTGCACAAGTAAATATTGTTCCTAGAATTTTCCTCCCAAGGGAAATACATGTGCAGTACTCTGAACAGCCAAGATGATCGCTATATTTCACTCAAAGTTACATATGAATTCAACCATGGATTATCTTAAAATCTATCCTGACTTAAAAACTGCTTTGCATCATGAAAGTATTGTGCTAGAAAATGTTTATTTGAGCTCCTTTGATATCTCTATTCAGTATACAAGTACTTTTTAAAAAGTAAAATACTCCTTAGCTCCTCTGTAATAGCAGTATCAGCACTAATATGGGGGGGGGGGGCTGGCTGTGCTCATGGGCTGGACTGACATTAGAATCCTGCTGTTTTAAATTTATAAAGAAACTTGAAATCTCTCAAAAGTTAAGGCACAATTAATCTGTTTTACATATTCTAGCGTATATCTGTCCCTCGCTGGGGTTAGGGGCACAGGACCCTTGTGAATGTGGAAAAACTTCAAATAACAAAAACATTATGTTTTTACCTGTGAGAACACCTCTCTAGGAATCTCTAGGTCCTCCAGTGCAACTCTGTGATCAACATCTGCCAGACATTGACCCTAGAATTGAATTGGAGGAGCTACAAATGCCTAGTGGAGTAGTCTCTCTAAGTTATAGGGGTAGGCAAACTGTCCCCTTTAAGGGCCGAGGGACTTCAACTCCCAGAAGCTTCAGCCATGTTGGCCAATAGTCTGGGATGTTGGCCAATAGTCTGGGATTCTGGGAGCTGAAGTCCTTCATCCCTTAAAGGGGACAGTTTGCCTACCCCTGCAGGAATCTCTAGGTCCTTTGGTGTGACTTTTGGTTAAAGTTGACCATAGAGTTGTGCTGGAGGACCTAGATATTCTTAGAGAAAATATATTAATAAAATCCGTGAATAATCAAATTGGCAAAAGTCAAAGCCGCAAACATGGAGGGACAAGTGTATACAATTTTACTTAGTATGCAATATCCACTTGACATAGAATTCCTTGTAAGAATGCCAGCAACCAACCTACTCTCCATCAGAAACTGGCCAGGTAATTATGTTCTTCGGGCCATGCTTGATTTAACACTAATCCAAGCTGATTAAGAAACTTTCATTGAGTGACTTCTAGAATACTGTTTAACATCACAAGAATTCCAATGTATTGCAGCATATAAAAATGCCCAATGCCCACAGGAGTTTTTATGAGTGAAGATTGAACCACATTCCATAATACCCAAACATCTAGAGTTGGAAAACATATTCATGTGAGGTTCAACATTTGTTTTGATTAGCTACTAACCCTCCTGTTCTGCCAAAAAAAAAAGAGTAACCAACATAATTGGTGTTTCAAAATACTGTTATTTCCACTTTTTAAAAAAACAAACAAACTTGTTTTGCCCTCCCTCCCCATTTAAGAAACAAGTGTAAGTTCTAAAGGAAAACATAACATTTTTACACAATTTACATTGTGAGACAATTTTCTAGCCCAATAAAAAAAATAGTCTCTGCCGAGGGAAATGGCTCCCAATGAAGAGCATTTTTTATCCTACCCAACCTACAGAAAACCAAATCATGTCATTTCAGTGCTTTAATGGTCATTGCAAGCAAATATCCCATATGATAAACCATCTGTAGGTTTTTATATCCATTGCCATACTGCAAAAATAAATGGGTGGAGGGGCTTATTCCACTGAATGTTCACTGTGTTCATTATGACTTTTGTTAGCAGAAAGTACTGCTGTCAGTACTAAACCGGTGGAAAAAATTATGTCAGATGCAGAAATATGATTCAACCACATTGTAACCAAGCTGGGCTTCCTGTTGAGATAAATGTCACAATTCAGAGGGTATGACATCTTAACACTGGAGCACCACTACAATTACAATGTAACATTTCCAAGTTACAGTTATACACAAAAGGACTGAAATCATTTCCCATTATGTCATAAAGTAATGAGATTATACCTTTATTACCGAAAAAGAGTTTTAATTGCAAGTAATTCATTATTTGTAATTAGCGCCTTCTAAACTCTGTTTAGATCAGCCTTTTTCAACTTTTTCACCTTGGAGAAGCTCTTGAAATAATTTTCAGATCTCAGGGAACCTTTGTGTAAGAATTATTATATCTACAGCTTTAAAAAGTGTATTTTTTCCCCAATCACAATTCCTCTTGAAATCCCTAGCAATCTCTTGTGGACCCTTTGGGCTCCAAGGAACCCTGGTTGAGAAACCCTGGTTTAGAAAACAGCAGTAGACCAACATGGCTCTAAGTTTTTATTGGGCTTATTAGCATTTGCAAACAATAGTCTTTGTGAGCACATAAATTCATGCAACAAGTGTAACAATATGATCAAGAATGCAAGTTGCCCAATATTCTGCAGTAAATGCCCAATGATTTCAAGATCAGCATGATGCATTTGCTTCAAAAGAATAATCTTGTGCAGGAACTCCTGGCACCTAATAAATTTGGTCTGGCAACTGACACTTAGTGCGTGTGAGAAGACAGATTGTTCCAAATCGGACCTGCATAAACAAACAAATGATCAATCTCACTGCCCCTTACGTTTTATAAAACATTTTGCACCCCAGTCTCTTGTGAGATTACTCAAACCCTTTGAAGAGGGTGATTTGGCACCTTCTTCCGGCAACAGTGGAGTGTTGCACTTTTGAAGTAGAATTATCTGCTATATAAAATATACTTCTTTTTTTATTCAGGGCTAGATGGACCAGTGATCTGACTTGGTATACAGCAACTTCCTATGTGTACATAATGGATTTCTTATTCACATGTTATTATGTTGGGCACTACTAAAATGTTTATATTGCATAAATATTCAAAGTATTCCACAATTTACCATGACCTTGATGGGGGAAAGGTCCTCAACAGATTATTCAGAAACTCTTCCTCCCTAGGATCCTGTATTTATCACCATACACTCCCACCACCCAGACAAAATGAAGCTTCCACACAACAACACCTCACAAACAATGCATGCATCAGGATTTTTTTTTAAAAAAAGAAGACTAAAGATGCAAAAGGAAGAAAAGGGGACAGAAACTGCAGTCAGCATCACACAAATTAGTCACTAAGAAACAACTTGGGAAGGAGCTCATATGCACAGAATGTCCAGTTTTAAAGTTATTTTTCTTTTTCAAATCCTCAGGTAACAGTGCTTAATGCTAAAGTACACTAAACAATTCTGAAGACTCTAAACTTTCTATACATTTCGAGATCCCCATTTAGCCCATAATCTCTTGGTTGCATAAGGTGGGAAAAGTCTAAGTATAGAGCTCAAATGAATAGCTAAAATGCTTATGAGGGAGGTCAGCTCAGATATAGCAGTTGTTTGAGGCAGAATGCAAAGTCCTTTAGGACTATTCCTAACTCCCCTAACTCTTTTTAAATGTATGTGTTTTTTTCTGTCAACTTTCATAAAAGTGCATACAGAATCCAAGAATAAAAACTAATATATCCCTGTGGATAGACTGCTCCTTACCCTCTGTAGTAAAAAGGTGTTTGATAATATTATTGCAGATTTTGCAAAATTACAAGCAACTTTGCCCTTAAAAAACAACGATAGAAAGTCAGCCAAATCCTGGAATTTTACAAAGAAACAAAAAACAAAACCTGAATCACTCTTGCAAGTCCATGAACAACTAAGCTTTGCTTCAAATTACAGATGCCTCTTTGATATTCTGTTTGTCGCAAACAACTGTTCTTAAAATGACTTAGACCAGACACTTGTAAGCCTCATTCAAATTTTTTATACAATGTAATTATGGTTACATCTCAAAAGCAGGATCCTCCTCCCAGTTATTAGGTTTTTTCTCATGCCAGGGAAACAGCACTCTACTTTCTTTAGCGTGAAGTAATTATAAAAATGGTGCAAAGATACAGGTCAAAAGCAGAAAGGAAGAAGAAACAAATGACTTTGTAGGTCAGCTTGGTGGCTCGAAGTGGAATGAGTGTGGAGAAAGAAGTGTAAATTTTAAGATTGCTTTGTTCACAATAGTGAAATATAGTCTTGAATCACCTTCAAGAACTAAGGTTTTATGTGACATACATGTGTGAACTGTAACCAAGACAAATCAAATGAAGGTTCAGTAGGCAGACATTTCTAGTGTGCATGGCATCTAACAGAACTGCAAAATATCAGCAAGGTCACCATCTTTGTCTCCCAAAATGGAATACTTCTGTGCACATGCACAATGGTAAATTTAGAAGCCTGCAGCAGTTAAATTAATAGCTCATGGAATGTATAAAATTTCTGCAATTCCAAAGTGGATCCTACCCCAGGAGAAAAGTCTCGGAATAACTGGGACACTTTAAAACCTATAAACAGGACTGCTGGGCCATATTTGCTATCTCACTAAGTTCACATGTAGCACCTTACTTCTAACAAAAAATACCCCTTGTGGTTGCAAATAGCTTCTAGCTTGACTTACTACTTTGCTGATGTTTGCTTGCATGACAAAATAACAGTAGTGGACCACTTTTAGAAGAACTGCACACACATACATACTATATAGAAAGCTCAGCCCTACAAGAAATTGTGAGCAGAACAATTCTTGTATGTTGGAATTCTATCTAGCTCTTGCAAAATGCTAAACATCTTTCCTTAAGTCTGGATTTTCCTATAACCCAGGTGACACCCAGCATAGAGTAGTGGTCTAAATGTTCGACTATGACTCTGGAGATCAGGATTTGATTCCCCATTCAGCCCTGGAAATCCACTGAGTGACTTTGGGCAAGTTACAGACTCTCAGCTCTAGAAAATCCCATGACATGTTCACTTTAGGTCTCCATAAGTCGGAAATGACTTGAAGACACACAGCAATAACAATAACCTGGTAGTTACCCTCAAGGCTTTCCATCTCTGCCCTCCTAGTTCTATAAAATTCATTCAGCTTTCACTGCTCATGCCTCACACTTGTCCACACCAATGGCAAGAAGAGACTGAGATCCAAGACATTCTAGATTCAAGAATGCACATATGGAAGCTCCAATACCATATTTAACTAGAAGGTGTATTAGGTGTAGGATCCCTCATGGCACCAGAGTCTCATGTTCATGCTACCCTCAGCTTCCTCACAAGTTTCACAAATAATAACTGACTAGAACAGGATAGATCGAGATAAAGTGTGTTTGTGCCTGATATAATACCCCAGCCCACAAATGGAGGAAAGAGTGAAATCAAAGATGAGATTATTCACACAGTAAAGCACGATAAATTGAAATGCCAGGTTAAAATGTTCAGTTAAAATAACTAATTAAAATAGACATGCTTTGTGAATTTAAGTATGAAGGCACTAGAGACAATCCCTCCTGACTGTTTTTGGTGTTGGGAAAAAGTAACATGCTTTTAGAGAAATGACCAGTGGGGCACTACAGAGTTCTGTCCTGGGCCCAGTGCTATTCAACATCTTTATCAATGACTTAGATGAAGGAATAAAAGGCATGCTTATCAAATTTGCAAATTGGGAGGAATAGCTAATACCCCAGAGGTAATACCACAGAGGACAGGATCAAAAATTTTAGATGACCTTAATAGATTAGAAAGCTGGGCCAAAACTAACAAAATTAATTTCAATAGGGAGAAATGTAAGGTACTACACTTAGGGAGGAAAAAAATAAAATAAAATGCACATATATAGGATGGTGGATAGCTGGCCTGACGAGACTACATATGAAAGGGATCTAGGAGTCCTAGTAGACAACAAGTTGAATATAGGTCAACAATGTGATGCAGCAGCCAAAAAAGGAATTGTGATTCTAAGCTGCATCAATAGTAGTGTCTAGATTGAGGGAAGTAATAGTAGCACTCTATTCTGCTTTAGCCTCATCTGGAATACTGTATCCAGTTCTGGGCACTAAAATTCAAAAAGGATGTTGACAAGCTGGAGCATTTGGATTTCTGGATTTCTGTCCTTTACATAGAACTTTCATTCCAAGAGCCTTTCCATATGAGCAAGCATGAGTCATAATGGTTCCAGACTAGTCATAGGAGCATAGAGTCATAGAACCTTAGAATTGGAAGAGACCATAAGGGCCAACTCCTTGTCATGCAGGAAAAGACAATTAAAGCACTATATTTTCTTTTGCAGACTTTTACAGGTGAGAAGATAGGGATTAAACCATGGATCTTCCTGCAGTAAGTGGAGGATTTCTGAGGGCCAGTGTTAGCTGTCACCACCACCTGTACTCTTTTCTTTCTGATTTTCCACAACAACTTGGGTATTTGCAGAATAGGGAGCAAAATATCTTGTCTCTGGGGTCAAATGGACATTAATGTATCCTGTGCTTCAGCCTCCAGAAAAACTAATTATAAAAACACCCAACAAATTGGTAGCTTTGTGTTTTGGGGAAATGGCAGAAGATCCATTCGAAGAGGACTGAAGAGAAAGTTTATCTCGACTCCACTTCTCCAGATCTAAGGTCTGGTGGATGAGGAATCTACCTTTGTGTTGAGATCCCTTTTCATATATGGGCTACCAGGGACTGTGAGAGCATTTATACCCACAGGAGGAGTACTGCTTTCTAATGTAGAGAGAAGTTGGATCTCACCTTCCTATTTATGTCTCCTGAAGCAAATGCATTGACTGTATGCAAGGATATGGTGAGAAAATAGGGCCATTAATTTGAGGAAGATGCTGGAGACAGAGGCTAGACCAAAAGGAAGAACCCTCAACTAAAAAGGTAGGATTTTGTAAAAGAAATAAAGATTCCTCCTGTGGCTTGGCAAAACAACAACGTGTAGGTAGGTTTCTGTCAGGCTGATAGACAAAAGGCATTTAACCTTTTTTCAAATGAAGGTGAGCCTCCTGGAACATCTGAAGCAATTCTACCTGACATTTTCTGTACATAATGAACCTGTTTAGATATTTGAGATGGAGAATGAATTGCATATCTCCTTATCTCTTGGCCCAGAGAAGGAAAATGGGAGTAGGCTCCTACAAAAAATTGAGGGAGAACAGTTAAATGCTCCTGTATGCAATAGGTGATGGATAGCTAGGTCTACCATTTCTTTTTTACTGTGGGAGCTGGAGCAAGAAAGAAACCTCCCCCTTGGGAGGTGATTAAACTTCAAAACATACTGTATTTTCTGGCATATGACTACTTTTTAACCCAGGAAAATCTTCTCCAAAATCGGGGGTCGTCTTATATGCCGGGTGGAGGAAGAGGAAGAAGGGGTAGTACAGCGCAAGGCAGGAGGAGGAGAAAGAGAGGAAGGCCAAGATAGAGGA
>CM034706.1:130975388-130990880 GCA_020142125.1 Phrynosoma platyrhinos | reverse complement strand
TGGATTTCATGGCAGAGTGGGAAATCAAACCCAGGTCTCCAGAGTGGTGGCTCCTATTCCCATGAAACAATACATATGAAACAAATGCAGACTTTTTGTTGTTCTTGTGTGTCTTCAAGTCCTTCCCGACTTATGGTGACCCTAAGGCGGGGTAGGCAACCTTTTTGAGCCGGGGCCAGGTTGCTGTCCCTCAGACAATTGGGGGGCCAAAGCACCAAAAATAAATAAATAAATAAATAAATAAATAAATAAATAAATAAATTAAAAAAAATAAAAAATAAAAAATTAAACAATTAAAAAAAAGTATGCATGCACTCTCTCAGCCCCAGAAAAGCCATGGCAAAACCCCTGTGGAGATTTTGCCAAGAAAACCCCAAGAACAAGTAATAACAACAATAATCACTATCATCATGGCGGGGCGTGGGGGGCGGCGGCGGCAGGACCGGCCTGGGGCCAGTCCAAAGGCCTTGTGGGGGGCCGCAACCAGCCCCGGGCCTTAGGTTGCCTACCCCTGCCCTAAGGCAACCTTATCATGGGGTTTTCTTGGCATGTTTCTTCAAATGGGGGTTGCCATTACCATCCTCTAAGGCTGAGAGTGTGTGACTTACTTGGCTAGAAATTGTACATACCCCAGAATGCATCACCTAGTATATTGGCAGTCCTTCCCCCAAACACTTTCTCATTTCCCCCAAACCATCTCATAGCTGGGAGATGGAAATAATTTTTAAAGCAGCATTTAAATCTGGACTATTTTTTTAAAAGTAAGGTCCCAAACACACTTCAGAAATAAATGCTAGGGAACATGGGAGTTGTAGTTTGTTGTGTTTATAAGTGATAGTTTTCCTGCTAAGTACCTGCATGTCATAAACATTTGAATTAAAATTACCATATTGAAATCAAATCTGATTTTTTAAAAATTTGTTGCGCGTTGGAAGAGGGGTGGTCTTATATGGCGAGTATATCCCAAACTCTATATTTTAATTGGAAAAGTTGGAGGTCGTCTTATACACCCAGTCATCTTATATGCCGGAAACTACGTTAGCTTCTACTCCAGTCCAGCTTCTTTATTCCACACTGGTATCTGAGTGCCTGAGTGCCTGACAGACACCTCACCCCAAAACTCTGGACAACCTCTCCAAGTGGTTTCATATAGATGTTAAATAACATGGGAGACTGAACAGAACTCTATGGGCTGACTCCACATACCATAATAAAAGCTTAGAAAGATAGAAGAGTTAAGAGGAGCCCTGGTGGCGCAGTGGTTAAATGTCTGAACTGCAGCCACTCACTGATAGACCACAAAGTTGCGAGTTCAGTACTAGCCAGGGCTCAGGCTAGACTCAGGCCTGCATCCTTCCGAGGTCGCTAAAATGAGTACCCAGCTGTTGGGGGGCAATGAGCTTACAGTTGTAAACCCCTTAGACATCCCATAGCGTGATATGAAGCAGTATATAAATGAAGCTGCTTTTTGAAGCTGCTTCATGTGTTTTGATTGGTATTGCTAGCAGTCATTATCTAGTACTTGGAGACAAGGAAGATTATTTTAGGGGCTCTGTAAACTTTGGAAAATACTTCCATTGTGAGGCAGTGGAATTTGGAGTGCTTTAACCTGTATGCTCAACCTATGTTCTATGATGAAGAAAACCAGATATTTCCTGCTAAGTACCTGCATGTCATAAGCATTTGAATTAAAATTACCATATTGAAATCAAATCTGATTTTTTTTAAAAAATTGGTGTGCGTCCTCCCAAAGGAAACCAAACCTGGGAAGGTGTTGAGCCCGTGTGACCCCACCCCTGGTGGCTATGGGGGCAGGGGACCCTGTCTAGCAGTTATCTCCATGGGAAAGAAGTATCCAAAGTGGAATGTTCCATTGAACACCAAGTTTTAATGATATCAGAAGCACAAGATTGTCTACCACCTCCTTGTACCTAATTCAAATAAAATAAGCTACAGCAATTCAACTATCCCTCTTTTTCTGAGTGACATCAATGGGTCTTACTCCACCGGAGTCCCTTCCATAGCCTCTGGGAAACAGCTCTCCTCCCTTGCTCACCAAGGAGACTTTTCCAAACTCTCCCATTCGCTCTTCTCATTCCCTTTGCACCCCCTTCCACAAGACCACTGGGCAGCCATCCTTCATCTATCCTCTTTCCCCTTGTCTTCAGAGATTGTCTCTGCAGACACTGGGCTCACTCCTCCCCATCCTGCTAATCCCCCGGGGAACTCTCTGCCACTGCCTAGGGATGTGTCCTCTTTGTTCGCTTTCCTTTTCCCCCAATGTTACCTCCCTTATGCTGACTGTTGGCTTCCTTCTGCCTGTCTTAAGAGTCTTGGGACACTCAGCCTCTCCCCACTGACTTCTTTCTACCTTCAGGGTTTGTCCTTTGCTCTCCCTGTCCACAAACACTAGCTCTCCCCCTCTCCTACTGAAGGTGGAGAGAATGTACATAAGGAAACAGGGAACACATATGGTAAGATTATGTTAAAATAAGAACTTACTATCTCTGTATTCTGGAGACAATAGTACTAAAAGCTGCCTGAATATCAGCAGAAGAACATGTGCAGACTATTGGAAGAGCATGTTTTTGTAGGACATCTGAAAGAAACTAAAAAGAATATGCAAGTCTGTCATAAAAATGATCCTGCTGATAATTAATCAAACATTCTCAATATTTATACACCATATGTCAATAAAAATTACTAGGATATTTTACATAATGATTCAAAAAGAGGTGTGACAGCCAGCACTGTTTTCAGCAAACTGCAGGCTAAGAGAAGTGTTGCAGCGTACTATGGTTACCTTTAAAGCAACACCAATGCTACAAATATACAATACTGGATGTATGCAATGGAATAGAGCAGTGCTACTCAAAGTGGCAGTCCCTGGACTGGTACCAGCCCACAACCTATCAGCTTCTGGTTTCTGGTGAGTTTTCAGGAAAGAAAGAAACAGTTGTGGCCATACAATATCAATTACTTAGCATGATGATGCCCCAAATGAACTGTGAACACTGTGTACAAAAGATCTTCCCAAACTCAATGAATGGGCAACACAATGGTAAATGCAGTTCCACATAAATAAGCATCCTGATCTTCATAGGTTTGGGTTTTTAAAAAAAAGACTAACTATTAAAGTAGAGTTACCTAAACAGAAAAGATATACTGGAGTCATGGTTCAGTGGAAACCAACTCAGCTCAGTGTTTGGTAGCACGAAGAAGGCAAATTTCATGGCAAGTATCATTAAGAAAAGGAATGAATATAAAACTGGCAGTGTTATAAGAGGTTGCTGAACTGGTTGCACCATTGTTTTGACCCAGCAGAGCTAACCTTATGTTCTCTGGATTTCTGTGAATGAATTAATCTTTAAATGACCCAGTATAGGTCCAGAACATAGTCCAACAGAATCAATCCTTCAAACTTTTCAAAAGGTATTTTTAACTTTTGAAAAATGTTTCAGATCCTACCCTATTGGGTAGCAGACATCTGGATATATTCAAAAGAATGCACAGGATTTAATACATGAAATCCACCAATAAATGTCAACTGTATTGCCTCCAGCCTGGGGAAAAATGCCCATAGAAGGCTTTAGTTTACTCAGGAAGGCAATTCAGTTGAGAAACAAAAGCAATCTATACCTTGACTGTTATAAGGAACCTAACCTTAAAAATAATTTTGAGATGAATGCACCCCTCTGCATCAATTGATTTTTTTATCCATCAGTTCAAGCATCCATGGCTTGCAAATATTTTTAAAATATACAAATCCCAAAAAGCAAACCTTTATTTTGCCATTTTATATAAGGGACACCATTTTACTATGCTATTGTATTTAATGGGATTTGAGCATCCACCTATTTTGTTATCTATGGAGGGGTGTCCTAAAACCAAAGCCTTGGTGGCGCAGTGGCTAAATGTTGATACTTCAGGTTGTGAGTTTGATCATAGGGCTCCAAGGTTGACTCACCCTTCCATCCTTTTGTAGGTTGGTAAAATTGAGTACCCAGCTTGTTGGGGGCAATTGGCTTAGAGATTGTAAACTGCTCAGAGAGTGCTGAGTTCAGTGATAAGTGGTATAGACATGTACATTCCATTGCTATTGCTAAACCCTAGTGGATGCCAAGGGCACACAGTACACACATTCACATCCTGCATGCAAATTCCCAAAGAGAGATGAAAGATTCAACCATGAAACCCTGCCAAAATCCACCAATGGCTTGATAACATTTCTTTGGAGTATGACAACCAGTGTTCCTGGCTTATACCATGTAATGAGCTCACTGGCACTCCTCACCTGTCCTTGCCAGTCAGAAGTATTGACTAAAATGACATTTTCAGGTAGCTTGTCATCTGAGATCAAAATGTGATTCAATTGGTCATACACAGTTTTTCTAGGGATCTGTAAATACAAAACACAAATGAAAACATTTCTTAGGACTGCTGAGATCTTAAGAAAAGCTCTTATCATCCAAATGTGTAGCCAGTCCTGAATCTGAACTGCTCCCATGATCTTCAGGTGTTCTTCCTGAACCCAATAAGCAAAGAAATCTATGAACTAATCCCTTTAAAACCTCATAAATACTTCTTAGTAACCACTGGATATATTCTGTGGGATCTAAGCATCTAGTTACTACACTGGCACTCATTCATTAGACAGGCAACTCTTGATTTTCCTAAGGATCAAGTGTCAATATGAGACCAATCAGGGTCTCTGTTATACCTGATAATGGCAGTGCCAAAGAACTCATTGGTGATAGAGTTAGTTAATATACCAGACTTGCCAAACTCCAAGCCTGATTTACTGTTTGTGGTCATTAGAATGGAAAAAAGAATGAAAAGAATAAGAAAGAGCAAGACTGCTTCTATTTCTTATTCCCATGGGATTTATATTTTCTTCTCTTCAGCAGAACAGCCTTGTGTGATAATATGGACTTTTGTTTTAAAATTATGTTGCATTTACTACAGAAATTAAAGTAAAATATGGTTATGTATGTGAGATATAATAGAAGTAACAAGGTAAAGATCTGTTGGGAGGGGGTGAGAATATGGAATATTGGGTGACTGGTGATTGGCTGAATGTTTGATGGGATTTTGAAAAGGCTGATGTGTATGACAGTTAAAGAGAAAGTTAAGTAAATATTTTATTGCAGTCATAGACCAATATATGAAAACTTACTACAATTACAATTGCAAACATTTAAACATTTAAAAGATCGTAGCAAAGTAAAACAAGGTAAAATAACATGCTGAATAATTAAGAAAGAAGGCAACTGCAGATGTGTATTTAGCAAACTGTGGTGGAGCCCTACTAATCTACAAGGGACCACTACTTCATTATTGAACTAATCCTTGATGCTAATCATTGCTCATTTCATTTTGATTGCTGCTGGGCAAAATTTGGCCACCTTGTATATTATGGTTGGATTGGTATCAGAAAGTAACAGGAAAACCTGAACCTATTCAGTGTACTTATGAAATATTGACAGAATATGATCAGATTGTAGATCTCTACAGAACAAGCACTGAAGAAGCATGCGCTCCACAGATTCAGTTTGGTCAGAGGCACATGAGCAGCATCTCTCCAGACATGGGATTTTCTTATAGTGTCTTTCAAGAACAGCTGAGGGAATTGCACAACATCAAGCCAGGGTAAAGGCATTACAATGTATAGGCAGTTCTAAATTGCTTAAGTATGCTATAGAGTTGTAAGATATTAAAGTGGAGCATCCTGCAACTTTCAAATGTTAGAAAAATTGTATAATATTCTGTTCTGCATCAGTATGATTGTTTGGCTTTAAGAAT
Organism: Phrynosoma platyrhinos; assembly: GCA_020142125.1. Lineage (NCBI taxonomy): Eukaryota > Metazoa > Chordata > Lepidosauria > Squamata > Phrynosomatidae > Phrynosoma > Phrynosoma platyrhinos. The sequence continues at coordinate 130,985,078 of CM034706.1, read as the reverse complement.
GAAGCAACTATACGGCTCAGGACCAGGCTATTTGGTAAACTATATCTCCCTGTGTGAGCTGATCTGGGCTCTGAGATTATCAGGAGAGGCTCTCTTCTCAGTCCCACCACACTGCAAGCATGGCTGATGGGGACACAAGAGCGGGCTTTCTTGGTGGCTGGCCCTAGACTCTGGAACTCCCTTCCCAGGGAGTCCAGAACACCCCTTCCTTATAGTCCTTCCAGTGGCAGGCTAAAACCTTTTTATTCACATAGGCTTTTAAAATAGAACATTTTAAAGATTGGGCTGGAGAATGCTGTATTGTTTTAACTGAACTGTTTTTAAGAGTTCAAAGATATAGCCGTGTTAGTCTGTAGAATCAGCATGCAGAGATCTTCTAGCACTTTTGAGACTAACTAAATAAATATTTTGTAGACTTAAGTCTATGAAAGTGCATGCTACCAACTTGTTTTTAAGAGCTTTTTAATCTTTTTAATTGTATTATTTTATTGAAGTGTGACTGGTTTTAATGCTGCAAATAGTTTTATTCTATTTTAATGCTATCTTTTTGTAGGTTTTTATTGTATTGTTATTTTAAAATGTAAACCGCTTTGAGCACCAACTTTGGGGGGGGGGAGAGCAAGATATAAATAAATATAATAAATAAATACTCTTTAAAGTTATTGGCCTTTAGAATGAATGAGGCAACATCCCTTGAAGAAATACAGTTTTATATATCTATACTGCTTCTGAGTAATGCATGGAATTGAAAATTGTATTGTAAGTCATATCAAATGAGAAAAAGTTAAAAAAGTGGATGCCTCTTGGACAATGCAGGACAAATCTCACCTGTAAGTGGTGCCTAGTGTCTGGAGAACGCTCATTGTCCAGACTGTTGGCCCTTTCATTCTGCTGTTTTGCTGGCTGTCTTTCCTTCAGTGATGTGCTTCTGCCTCTGCGGCCCATCTGTTTCCCCTCTAATCTGCTAAGGGATAGTATTTGCATGCTTACCATGAAAATCAAGATAGCACAGTCACTGTTTACTATACTGCAACATACCTGATCCCAGGAAAGAGACAGAATCCAGTATCACCACGTTTTTCTCCTTTTCTCCTTTAATTTATTATCCTACTGACTTTTTATCAATGAATTTAAGGTGGTTTACAAAATTTAAAGCAACAATACATATGTGCAAAATAAAGAGCAACTAAAAGGACAATTAAGTCAGAAAGTTTAAAATACAGAAGACAATGAAAGTATTTTTAAATGCCTGAGTATATAAAGTTTTTTTTATGGGCATGTGAAAATTATGACTGAGGCATAGTTCTATGGGATAGGACATTTGGCACCAACAACTGAAAAAGTTATTTGTGTTATGGCAATAAACCTCACCTCTAATGAAGATACTTTTGGAGAAAGACCTTAGTTGCAGGCAGGCTAGTTTGAGAATCATTTAGGAACTTATGTCTCAGGTGTGTTATAGGGTTACAGAGTAAACAGCAATCCTTTGAATTGAGCCCAGAAGTTAACAGGAATCTTGTTAAATTAAATTTGTTGTATATTCCAGGCAGTGACTGAGATTGCTCACAGATACTTTCACTAAAAGTGCCAAAAAGCTTAATTATCTTTGGTATCCAAGCTTCCCAAGAGTATCCTCCTCAAGAATTACCTTCTGCACTTGATCATGGATTTTATCTGCTCTGCCTTTTTAGGCATCCTTTCATTAAAACAAAATACACATAATATTGCTGTGATGAATGAAATTAGATTTTGTTTGAGTTTAGAGTTGCAACATACATTGAGCCAATATTCTGTTTCTGCAAGCTGCCTTGCCCATCCTACTGAAGCCTCTCACACATTCAAACCCTTTCCTAAGATCTCTCAAGTCATCAGGACACGGTTTTTTAGGCTTACAGAGGGCTTCTGGTGGGCTAGGAATTGTCTTCACTCATAAGCACATGCCCTTGTTCTCTCAATGCATTGGGTGCAACGCTATATTTTCTGTGGTTACATCTTAGAAAGTTGCACACTATGAAACTGCAAATTTGGAAATAACCACTTGTTTCTTTCTACACTGCATTTGTAGAAGTAAGCCTCTTTCAACTAGCTGTTAATGCTTCAGAGATGTTTAGAAATTGGAATTGGTCTAGAATGTGGAAGCCTGGATGTTAAAGAAACTGATTAGAGAAAATGTATTATAACTGTTCTCAAGAACTTAAACTGGTTTCCTAATATATTCCAAGAAAAATTCAGTGATTTTCCTGTTTGATTTAGAATTAAAGAATCTTTACAGACCACTTTCTCCCACATCCACTTATTTTCAGCAAATCTGAGCCTCCAAGGTACAGGGCCTTTTCAGAAGAAGCCTATTCCTTAGAGAATCGCATACCTAGAGAAGACTGCCTTGCATAGCTACTTGCCACTGTCCACTTGAGATAAAAATCTTCACCTCTATTGTTCTCACAGGCAAGAACAAAAAATAGCAAAATGTTTCTCCCTGCTATATGAGATTACATGTTCCAATTATTTTTGACAATTTTTGGAATTTTTTTTTGCAAAACTTTCATCAAGGGGTTTTGCACAAATACAGTTTTGTGCAGGGAAAAAACACATTTGTGACTATTTTACAAAAAAAAAGTAAAAAAAAGTTGAAATTCTTTGCAGTAGTTTATTTTATTTTTTTCGAGTGAGGTATCTCAAGACACTATTTCTCACCAAGTATGAGAAAAATTGTGACTATTCCGAACTTCCCTACTGTCTACTTAGTGGACCGGGCAACAGGATCTATGATGTTATAGGGTCAAATTTTACAGAAAAACAACAGAATCCAGTTATTTATAGTTTCATGAATCTCCTTGTTAAAAAGAAGGTACCACAATTTAACAGACATCTGGCCAATTATCTCTACATAATTTTAATAAATGTTGTTATTTTCCTTAGCTATGCACTGGCAAGACCTTGTTTCTATTTTGGAGAGGTTGGGGTTAAAAATATTTTATTTTGTTTTGAGGGAAAGATTTAAAACGCAAGTTTGTCACCAGACTGCAAGAATGACACATGGAAGAGAATACCGGGGCTACCATGTGGGGGGCTTTAAAAAAGCTAGAATCTGGTTGGAAACAATTTAAAACAGCACTGAGTTGCCACAAATCAAAAGGAATGAGTCACCTGTTTCTAGACAAGAGACAAATGCTAGCTGCTGCTGCTTATAGGCAGGCTACCTGCTGGAAGAAATTATGAGAGATTCTGTCTTTGTAATTCTGCCACTTGGTGGAAGCTTTTCAATAAAGATATCCAGAGTGGACAGTTGCTCTGTTTCTGGGTTGTCGTCTTCTTGTTGAGTCTTCTGTTTTGTAAAAAATGAAAAATACATAAGAGAAAACATCCTGCACAAGAAAGTTCACTTTTGTATTTTGCCAGCAAATGTAGCAGAGAACCAACAAAAGATTCCTCTTTAAAAGATTTAAAAGGAAAGGTTAAGTCACGAAGTGCAGAAGTTCCCAGATACAATCTCAGTCTCTTCTAGCAGGTCTATGAAAGACCCTGCCTGAAATCCCAGAAAGATGCTGGTATTCTGTGGGGACCAAGTTGGAAGGAGCAACAGTCTGTGAATAATGCACTTTTTCATGTTTCTTCCCATGATGATACATCCATGCTAACAACCAGAGCACTGACTTTAGGCCAGTGTAAAACATTGGCCTAAAACAAGTTTTGTAAAACATCAAGGTGATGCAAAGCTTTGTGGCTTTCTGATACTATTTAGGTTAGATTCATAGTTGCATTATGTTATAATGCAACTATGAATCTATCTTAAATAGTATCAAGAAGCCACAAAGCTTTGCAACACCTTGAAGAGTCTGCCCAGCTTGAATAAATGTGACATTTCCAGCTTGACCAGAGCTTCTGCTATATTCAATATGCCAAAAGAATTCCCAGTCTAACCCAGGCCTCCAGCATCACAAATGCATTCTACATTTGACATTTTGGTACTACATGCTTTTAGCATTGTAAGCCCTTACGCTTACAATCTAAAATACAAGACACAAAAAGACCAGTGATTTGGAGAAAGGAGGGCAGAAATCCTCAGGCACTTTTGCTTGACTTCAACTAGAAAGAGACTAAAAAAAAAAAAAAAAAGCAATTGTACTTACATAACACACAGTGTCAGTGATGCTATCAGCTGGTTGTTTGCTTGCAATATTTTTATTTTCAGGCACTTCTACCTGTTTTAAACAAGAATAAGTAACACAAGAAGTGGAACTTCTGGTTGGTTCTTAGACAACATAGTCCTGAGAATTGCTCTGAGTAACACTGTCATAATACTGCAGATAAACTTTATCTGTGCAGGATCAACAAAGATAATGAAATGGAATAACTTTCATTTCCCCCCCACAAAATTTAGTATACTGCATTTTCTGTTGAACCATGCAGTTGTATAGTAAAGCTTTTCACACAAGTGGGAAGAGGCAAAAGTCTGTTCAGATCTTTCTCTGGAAGCCAAGACGACTAAACTGAGATTGTTGTATAGTCAGCCCTAAGTATCCACAGATTTTGCACCCACAAATTCAACCATCCACAGCTTGAAAATATTAAAATAAACAAAATCCAAAAAGCCTGAATTTTGCCATTTTATCTAAGGGACACCATTTTACAACACCACTGTATATAATGGGACTTGAGTGTCCATTGATTCTGGTATCCATGGGGAGTCCTAAAACCAATCCCCAGTTGATACCAAGTGTTTGCTGTACTTTGGATGAAAAGACATGACTCACCAAAAAAGACAATAATTTTTAAGAAGGTGGAAGGCAGTAGGAAAGGAGAAAGACTGCACTGTAGATGGATAGGGAAGGAAGCCACAGCCCTATTTGGAAGACCTGAGTGGGGCTGCTGATGACAGGGTGACTTGGAGGTCTCTCATTCAAAAGGTCTTTGATAGCAGTTAACAACAAGACTTCCCATTTACATGGTATAAATTACAAAAGTCTAGCATTTACTTTAAAAATTCTCCAGCTTTACATATAAAGAAGAAATCCATATAGCTACAGAACAGCAGATGGTTTCATAATGTATGTAATGAGATGTTGCAATTCATTTAAGATTAACTTAACTATCAACTGCTTTTAGTTATTTTAGATATAAATAAATGTGAATGACTTACAGGACTGGGTGGCTCTTTCTGGCTTCTGACGCTCTGGAGGCTTCCAATTTCTGTTTGAGAGCTTGAATGTGACAAGCCTTCAAAGTAAGGTCTACAGGAAGAACACAAAAAATATTGTTAGCATTGATTTTCTATGAGTCCCAACACATACCCACAACTATAGCTTCCAGAGGTTGTGTGCATAAGACACATTTGTCATCTCCATCTCGTCCTCCTCCTCCAGATAACACTACAGTTAAATATGAGGATTAAAAGAACTAAAATTAATCAATAGCCCTATTATTTCAACCACTAAGACAAAACACTACTTAACTGCTCTTACTTGAAATAAAAACAACTAAACAAACCAGAGAGCTTTACTACACATTTCATTTATTGACTCATTTGGCAGTGGGGAAATTCCTTTCTCTGGTTTTTGATACCCCACAAATCAGAAAATGAATCCAAACATTCAGGAATCCAAGAAAGACTCTCCAAACCATAGTAGTGCAATGTTCTTTGGAGCTTGGAAATCTCCAGTGTAGAGATGACAGACAGCTTCTTCCTCTTCACAGAGCAGATGCATAAGAGTGAGTGAGGCAAAGAACCACTCCATACTGATCATAGAATCATAGTGTTGGAAGAGACCACAAGGGCCATCCAGTCCAATCCCCTGCCATAGAGGAACTCTCAATCAAAGCATCCCCAACAGATTGCCATCTGGCCTCTGTTTTAAATCCTTCAAAGATGGAGACTTCACCACACTCCAAGAGTGTGTTCCACTGTCGAACAGCTCTTACTGTCTGGAAGTTCCTCCTAATGTTTATCTCTTTTCCTGTAGTCTGAATCCACTGCCCTGTATCCTTGTCTCTGGAGCAGCAGAAAACAAGGCTGTTTCATCCTCAACATGACATCCCTGCAAACATTTAAACAGGGCTTTCGTATCACCTCTTAGCCGTGTCTTCTCTAGGTTAAACATAACCAGCTCCCTAAGTCACTCCTCATAAGCATGGTTTCCAGACCTTTCACCATTCTAGTTGCCCTTTGGACACGCTCCAGCTTGTCAACATCCTTTTTGAACTGTAGAGCCCAGAACTGAATGCAGTATTCCAGGTGAGGCCTGACCAAAGCGTAATAGAATGGTACTATTTCATTCTATTGATGCAGCCTAGAATCACATTGTTTTTTTAGCTGCTGCATCACACTGTTGACTCATGTTCAATTTGTGGCCTATCAGGACTCCTAAATTCTTTTCATATGGCTGTTGTCAAGCCAAGTGTCCCCCATCCCATATCTTTGCATTTCATTTTTATTTTGTTTTTTGTTGTTTTGCCTAAGTCTAGTATGTTATGTTTGTTCCTGTTGAAATTCATTTTGTTAGTTTTGGGTTAGTTAAGATCATTCTAAATTTTTATCCTGCCCTCTGGGGTATTCACTATTCCTCCTAGTTTGATATTATTTGCAAATTTGATAAGTATGCCCACTATTCCTTCATCCAAGTCATCAATAAATATGTTGAATAGCATTGGGTCCAGGATAAAATCCTGTAGCACCCCACTAGTCACTTCTCTCCAGGATGAAGAGGAACCACTGCTGAGCACCCCAACTCTGTGATTCGGCTGGGCAATCAATTACAAATCCACCTAAAAGATGAATTGTCTAGCCCACAATTTACTAGCCTGTTTGAAGAATATTGTGGGTACCTTGTCGAAGGCCTTACTCAAATCAAGATATGCTACATCCACAACATTCCCTTCATCTACAAAGTTGGTATTTTTAGCAGAAAAGAGATAAAATTAGTCTGGCATGAATTGTTTCTGAGAAACCCATGTTGACTTTTTATTATCATGGCATTCTTTTCTATACGTTTATAGACTCTCTGTTTAATGATATGCTCTAGAACAGGGATAGGCAACCTTTCCCCTTTAAGGGCCGAGGGACTTCAGCTCCCAGAAGCCTCAGCCATGTTGGCCAATAGTCCCATGTTGGCCAATAGCTCCTGGGATTCTGGGAGCTGAAGTCCCTCGTCCCTTAAAGGAGAAAGGTTGCCTACCCCTGCTCTAGAATCTTCCCTGGTATTGATGTCTGGCTAACTGGGTGATATCACTGGTCATTTGTATCACACTAGTAAACTGGCTTCCCTTCAAGTTGCTCCTCTCACTTCAGCTGTCCTAGTGCTTTCCACCCTGACTAAAATGATGAAGTGCCAAAAATTATTTTACAAAGCTTGCATCTCTGACACGATGCAGGGCTGCCTGCAACTACTTTCCCCCTGATCAAAGGGAGGAACCTGCTCCTCAAGCAATTCAGAAAATTGTTTGAGAGTTGAGGGAAAACTGTATTTTCTTAACACCTGTCTCCAAAGCCTCTCTTCTACCTGAGATACACTAACAAAATCTTATGGAAAAGAAGTACCTGAGTACTTCTACCAAGGCTTCAACAACATGCATTCCACCAACAATCTCAGCTTAAGCTAATCCATACAGCAAATGCATCTTCTAGGCACTATTGTGCACATAAAAGGACCACCTTCTATTAGAAACCTACTGATCTTTGTACATGCCTAGATGCTTCCAGCTTCTACCCAGAACAATACAAAAAAACCTATTACCCAGCAATACAACCACTTTTGTTCTGACTCAGAATTTCAATCCAACATTTCTAAGATTATAATAACAAGACAACAAAGCAAAAAACAAATCTGTGTGACAAGTCTGAACTACTGCAGACAGACCTAAAAGATGAATGTTAAAAAAAATCTACAGCCCTCCCTGGACAATGATATTTCTCTTTATCAAACTTTGGGTAGTAAATCTGTTCTTTTACAGACAGTGAAATGTCAGAAGCTTCTTTTAACTCCCCACTCTACTGTGCAAATATTTCCCAACCTAGCAGACAACAAGGCTGCTGAATTGGAAAAGCTGTCATTAAAAATCAAATCATCTTACTTTAGCTTTGGTTTAGGAGTGCTCAGGACACTGTCATCATCTTCCATGTCAGGACCACTGTCGCTGGGATTATCTATATCAAGTGTGTCATAGAGAAGGTCTAAATCTTCTTCTACTTCTTGGACATGATCAGTTGGATCTTGCTCAGAATCCAAAACCTAGATACAATAGGGAGTGCAACAGGTAACAAGTAGGGAGGTTGGGCTATGGAAAATGCTGGGAAAAGGAAGAATTATCTCAAATTCCTTAGGGTCCAAACCATTATTTCTAAACTTATCAAGTGATAGTAATGTTCTACTGAATTCAAGCAAGACCACATCTAAAGTTCAGTTCTGGAAATCACAGTTTATAAACTGGAAACAAGACAGAGAGGCATGTTTATAATAAGAAAGAACTGAGGAGGCAAATCAAGTACCAGAATTCTAAACAGTTGTGAAAAAGGAAAATGTTTAATGAAAAGAAAATGAATATTCTATGTGTATGGAGAGCTTTTCAATGTTTACAAACCCCAGAAAGGCCAATTGATGCTGAAACTGAACATAAAAAAAGACAAAGTATGCTTAAGCACAGGTAGCCTAAAATTTAGAGGGGAAGCTTGTGAAAAGATTATCTGTTTTATTAGCGGATCAAGAAGCCTAGGCAGATTGTAGACCAGGCATGGACAACTTTGGGAATCTAGGATGCAACATTAGCCCCCTAGGATAACTGGAAGGGCCATATGCCCGATAAAAAAAATAAAATCAAAATATCTGTCCCCTCCCCATGCCCCTAAACACCATCTGAGCGTGTGGCAAGCATTTTTGCCATGTAGTTTTGTGTGCTGGAGAGACCTTTTTTCTACAATAGGAAGTGTCCAGAAGTCACTTCTTGGTTTTGTTTTGGTTTTTTAATGGTCTACCCTGGGTCTAAAATGGCCTGCAAGGGGACAAAAACATGGCAAAGATGTCTCCCAAATGCCCCAGATGACACTAAAAAAACATTTTTTTACAACAGATTGAAAAACATTTTTTGATACAGGCCATGCAGACACATGCAATCCACAGACTGCACTTCACCCAACCTTACTGTAGACCAGGGGTTGGCAACCTACAGCCCGCAGGCCGGGTCCAGCCCCCCGAGGCCTTTGGACTGGCCCCTGCCGACCCCCGCCACTGTGCGTCGCAGCTGCCATTTTGTTTTCTTGGCAGCTGCGACTCGTTTGCGCATGCACCGAGTACTGCGCATACGCAAACGAGTTGCTGCTGCCATTTTGTTTTGCAAAATGGCGGCCACGGCTCACTTGCGCATGTGCAGTTCTCCGGAAGTACTGCACACGTGTGAGCAAGTGCATGCACACATGCGCAGTACTTCTGGTATATTGTGCATGCGCGCGCACGCGCGCCACCATTTCCCCCACCACCATCGGCCCGCGGAAGACCAGGGGATCCCTGGCCCGGCCCCAGGTAAGGGAAACTTGCTGACCCCTGCTGTAGACTCTCCTCAATTTCCCAAGTAAAAGATGCTTTAAAGTCGTGACGCACTTAAGACAGCTTTTAGGCTAGTGGAAGCTTGCAATAGAACAAGCTGGAGAACATAAGTCCAGCCAGAGAGAGGAGAAGGAGAGGAGCAGCTGGGCAGCCATAT
>CM034706.1:130942063-130975288 GCA_020142125.1 Phrynosoma platyrhinos | reverse complement strand
CCCGTGCGGTCTCTTCCAACTCTATGATTCTATGATTCTATGATAATTGGTATGGTTCTGGCAAAAGTATGCAAAAGGCAGACAAAAAGGAAATTCCCCCTCCTTACTAACCTCTAAAACTGAAGCACAGAAAGCTTGAAAGACTGCTACTTGAAAGTATCTGAACACTGGGCAGTGGTGAGCAAAGTACAGTCCAAAGGGCCCATGGGGCCCCTAGGGATAAAAAAAAGCAAAACTAATTGCCCCAAAATGCACTCCAGAAGGTGGGGGGGCATTTTACCACATGCTGAAGGTTTTGGAAACCTTTTAAAGGTGGTGGTGGAAACAGAAGCAAAAAGGCCTCCTGTAGGCCTAAAATGTGGAAGAAATTCCTTCTACACCCTTCAGAGGGCATTAGGGGGCATTTGGGAACAATTTTTTTGCTAGGTTTTTGGCAGGGGTGCAGCCCCCCAAGTTCTCCTGGGGGTGTGTGTTAATGTGGCACCCCAGCCTCCTACTGTTGCCCACCTCTGGTCTAGGGAAATGCTAAGATCAGGCAGAGGTTGCCCTCTGCAACTCGCCATCATAACTGACCACTGAACATCAAAACTGACCACTAAGCTTGGAGATGGATAATAGTGAACGGGGTGTAAAGGACGAAAGAGGTGAAGGAGAAGGATGTGGATGGAGAGAGTATGGAGGATGAGGGAGAAAAGGAATGGAAGCTGTAAGGAAGGATAAGGATGAGAATAGAAGGGAATGAGCTAGATGAGAGAGGAGGATAGGAAAGGAGAGCTGTTGTGTCATGTTTGAAATATATGTGTAAGAATGTTAGATTTTATGTATGTGATATATTATGGTTGAAATAATTTGATTGTTGAATATAATTGATATATGATAGTTTCAGAGTAAGGAGAAGTCAATGGGACAAATTAAAGCTCATTGATTTCAGTGGAAACACTTAGTCTGGATTTTAAAGGCTATTAAATTTGTTAAATGGCACCTGCATTGTACTGACTGCTCACATTATGCAAAAGAAAGGTATTAATAATCTTAAACTTCCCCTATTCTTGTTCAGGAGAAGTACAATTACAGAAGGTAGTCCTGATGGTTCATTTGAAGCAATGTTATTAATGTATCTATGCAAGGCTGAAATTGTTTCATATGGAAGAATTAAATGTTGGATTTGCAACCTTTTCAAAACAAACCCACTGGTGTAGAAACATCTTATGAAAGTGCTATTGGTTTGCCAGACTATGCAAAACCTAAACAGAAGTAAAGGTAGTTTCTAGAACTAGCAAAAGAAGTTACTTACCTCGTCAGTTACTTTAAATCTTCTCAGCAGCGCCACCACCTTTTGCTTGAAGTTTTGTTGCTGTAAATGCAAATACCACATATAAATATAAAATAGATCAATAAAACTTTATGGGAAAAAACCTATTGTGAATAACTACTACAATATACCAGGGTTGAGTACTTTTGATGGGTGTGAGGCTAATTTGCCCACTGGATCCTCTTGCAGACTGCCACTGCTGTTTTTCAGCAGCATCTTGTCGTTTCCCCCCCACTTCTGCTTGCGAAAAGCAGCCCACTGAACCCATCAGCAGCACAGGCCTCATTTTAGAAGATATTCCTAAATATTTCTGAGAGAGGCCACACTCCCTATGCAGCTTATTTTAGAATTAAACTGAGAGGTGTTAAGACAGTGACAGGTGCTTCAGGGGCTACAAAATTGCCCAGAGGCTGTATGTTGCCCACCTCAGCAGTACATGCACCATTCTTCCTCAATTAATGCATGCAAATAACTCATAAATTACTGAGTCAATATTACTGCTCACTGAATTGATGGATGGGATACATCCCTTCCAGGATTTGGAGCAGCTGGGCCCAAACAATAGGCACTAGTCCAAACTGAAATGGACATGCAAGATGAGGTCTAGTCAGTTTAAGCAAAGAATAGATGCTTGTGTGCTGTACCAAATGTATTTCTGGGGATGTTTCAAGGCTAAGCTAGGCCTGGGCCCATGACTGGGGGCCTGGAGACACACACAGAGAGGGCTAGCATAGCTTGTTTTCCTTGATCTATCCAAAGGACCTATCCATTTGTGCTATCTGTTTTGCACTACACAATCTACTTTGCAGTTTTCCAATGGAATAAGATTAATTCATTACTAACTGCTATTACTACTATTTTTGCAGTGATGCCAGGCAGTTCCACTCAACAATAATTCCCAATCATCTAAATTCATCTGTTTTAATATTTCTCTGTCTATAGAGATGCCCAACAAAACCATATGATTATATTAGTTGGTCGGCCATCCTCAACATAAAGCCACAGGACCATTTTGCCCTTCAGTTCATCAAAAGTCCACTCCCTCAGCAAAAAGCTCCTATCATGTTTTGCATTCCAGCACAAAGGTTGAAGGCATATTAAGCTCTCCTCCCACCATACCATTATTTTCTGTTAAATCTTTGCAAATAAATAAAGAATCCATGCTGCAAACTATGTTGCACATCCTCCTTGGTGAATAAAGGGACTAAGGAATGACACTTCATGGGGGACACAGCACTATTTTAAGCGTCTAGTTTGTAACCTAAATTATGAATGTCTGAATAATAAGAAAACTGCCATCCACATGAGGCAAATGTTAGCCTGCCATATGCTGAGTCTGTCAGTGATCAACTTGATTTCTGATGTGCTGTTTCTATACTATCACATAGGTAGAAAATAAAAAATAGCCCTCCTATAAATAAAACCAGTCTATGCTATAGACCCTTTAGAGAACAACTCAGTGTGTCCAAACGCATAGATAAGTGACAATACAGCAAATAATTTCAGATAATTCCAATAAAATAGTCAAGCCACACTGCAACCAAACACAAAATACCAAAAAAAAAAAGGCAAACAAACCAGAAATAAAACCAGACCTTGTTTAGCAGCCTACTTACAGTTTTTTAAACTCTCCAACCCATGACACTAATTTTGATATCACTAATAGTCTGACTGTATCCCATGTAATGTGAAAAACAAGGATTTAGGTGTGCCTAACCCTGTCCAGCATCAGGCTGTTAGAGCCAGAAACTAGTTTTATTGACTCCTGCCCATGACACTCAACTAACTGCCAAGGTCTGTTTTGCTTGAGCTAACCTGTAGAAGCCTATACCCAATGCCAGAGCTTTATATAATAGGCTCACCAGAACCACTACTCCTGTCTTAAGAGTGTTCTTGTAAGAGTAAATGCTCAAATATGATTCTTTTCCTTTGGGGGAAAGAAGAAGCCTGAAAATACAATAGTTGCAAAAGCAACAGCAACAAATTAACAATGGTATATAACTGTCAAAATATATTTCACCTGGGGCAAAATTATACAACAACTTGAAACATTCAATAGTGAAAAGTGGTATGTGTGTGTGTGTGTATGTGTGCAAAATTTAGCTTTTTTTCAAGGGGACTGCAAAATTAGTTTGCCAGGAGTTGCCATTTGCAATGGCTGAAGCTTCTTTCAGCCTTTTTGCATTATTTTATTCTGCCAGATATAATATACAACATAAGCCCAGGCCCCAATTCTGCTTGCCTAGAATGGCCATATGTAGCACAATTCTAGGGCATTATGAGGCCATGGCTTTTCTGGGACTGAGAGAGTGTGCATGCATTTTTTTTTTATTTTTTAAATTTATTTATTTATTTATTTATTTATTTATTGGTGCTTCGCGCGCCCCCCCCCCAATTGTCTGAGGGACAGCAACCCGGCCCCCAGCTCAAAAAGGTTGCCTACCCCTGACCTAGAGATTCCTAGAGAGAACACACTGATCATATCTGCAAATAATCAAATTCACAAAAGTCAAAGCTGCAAATGTAGAGGGCTGACTGTGGGACACTAGGGCTCAACAGTTTCACAAGAAGGTAATTAAACATTAGGCACCATTTTACTGTTTTGCTTCTTCTGGTGACAATGGATTAGCAGTAAAAAAAAAAAACAAGATAGGAAAAGAAAACAATCTTTCTCACTTGTACAACATCTCTGGAATTGTCTTCAGAAAATGGAAATATATTGCCACAATGACTATTCTCTTAACCTGGTTATTTTGTTTCATAAAGAGGGTGAGTACTGATCCCTTTAATTCACAATACAGTCATCCCTCCATTCTCAAGGACTTGAAGTCTGAGGTTTTGCACGGAGGGGCAAACTCCGTTGAAATCAATGGTGAGCATGCCCCATTCAAGCCTATGGGGCTTGAATATTGGTGAGTCTCCATTGGGGGGGGCAGAACGATCCCCGCAAAAAACTGAGAGCCAACTGTATTACTGATTCTGATTGAAAGCTATGGCTTTATTCAAATAGCCAAGGGGTTAATGAATTTAAAATGGTAACAGGCAGTATCCTAGCTGGTGATTCTTCATGCCCTCAACAGCTCCCTGGGCTTTCTCTCATGCTATTCAAGGATCTCCCAGTCTTCCAGAAGAAAAGGGGGGAAAACTGAAGGCAAAGATACTGCAAAGAAAGACTGCAGGAAAGGGGAGAAAAACCGACAAAGCAGCCTGCTGACCAAAAGGGTCACACTTGAAACTCTGGACTAACCCCTGAATCCCTGATCAGCTCCAATAGCTTTGATATCTTTATTGTTCCTCTACTTCATAAAGCATCTATACTTAGGAGTACTTTTCACCAATTTAATTTCACATAGATTCAGAACTGAGCTACACATGAACTATGTTTGGAATGCAAAAGGCTCCCTCTTGAAGCTGTCTCTACCCACAGCAAAAGCTAGTAAGGTGCAAAGTTTCATCCCACACCCTTTGGGAAGAAGGAACTGTTATCAAACTCTCATCTAGAAAGTACCTATTTTCAGAGCTGTAAAACTTCCAAACATTTTGCAACAAATGAGTGGTAGGTGGACAGCTGAAAGAGGGATAGAGTAAAAGTGGACACCCATAATCCTCCAAGCATATGCAGATATACATGTATTTTTTTTTAAAGACAACCCTGAAATTTGGGAAGTAATACAATGCCTATCTTCCTACCAAGTCTCGACACAGCACAGTTTACAACTTAGCACAGAAAACTTTACAGCTTAACCCATTTATGAAATTAATCAAGCAATTTTCTTTGGAAATCTGAAGGCTCCCTTTTAGAGCAAAAATCCTTCCAAGGAAGCTTACATAAATGAGCACTATGTATGGGTATTCAAAAACAAGACCTACTATCCAGTGAAACTTACTCCCACATAATCTTACAGAGGATTATAGCCTCAAAAGTACAAATGCCTTAATTTTGCACAAACAAAACTGCAAATATATCCAGTATTAGGGAAAGAGAGCTGCAAGCTCTTACACCATATACTACATGTATAAGGAAGGCATAGGTGTATTCATTATTTCCATCTGAGAAAACATAAAATAAAAATGTATATTAGAAAGAATTTCATACAATTACAACATTAAGAACTAATTTCAGCATCAAGTTAAATTTTACAACACCAAATATATTGATATCTATCCCTTGCACAGGAAATATCATTCTCTAAGGCTATAGACTAGTCTTTCAAGTGTTAATGTAACACCTCCTGAATGTGTAAAATCTTGTTTTAAAAGTATTTCACTCATTACAAATGGGGATAAACTGTGTGTTCACTCTACTTTCCCATTTTTCCCTTGGAAAACAAAACAAAACAAAACAAAACAAAAAATCCTTGGGGGAATATTGAAAAGGGATCACTCATTATTCACTCATCACTTGTTCAATGACTTGTACATAGGGACAAATAACCAATGTAAAGAAACAGAAGATAAAAAAAATGGAAGAAGAGTCCTCTTCTACAAGATTTAAAAATCAAAGAGAAATTTAAACCAGGAATACTGAGTAATCCAATCAATAAGGGAGCAAATTATATAAGGTCAAAATAAAAAGAAGATAGAAGTAATATAGGTTGATTCTCCTTTATCCAAAATGTTTGGGACCAGAGGTGGATTTTGGAATACCTATATTTGCATATGCATACATAATGAGATATCTTGGACATGGAACCCAAGTCTAAACACAAAATTAATTTATGTTTCATATACACCTTATATAATAACCTAAAGATAATTTTATACATAATAGTTTTAACAATTTTGTGTGTGAAACAAAGTTTGTGTACACTGAACCATCAGAAAGCAAAGATGTCACTATCTCAGCCACCCATGAAAAAAGTTTTGGTTTTTGGAATATTTGAGATTTTGGAATTCTAGATAAGAAAGACTGAACCTGTACACAAAGAGCTACACAGGAGACATGAAAACTTCATTCAAAGAACCACATTTTGACAATGAAGTTACAATTTTAGAAAGTGAACCTGCTCTTAAAGCACATCTTAAAAACTTGCCAAGTCCTATTTTATTTATAAAAAATATTTATACAGGGTGAAAAATGTGTGGCCCCCATTTTGTGATCCCAGAGGTTTAAAAAAGTGTTTCAAATGCCCCATATTGACTTCTAGAAGGGGTAGAGGGCAATTTCACCATGTCTGGTGGCCCTCTAGACCCACCTTTTCAAAACAATTTCCCGCCTCAAAATGCCAAAGTTCAAAGACATGGTGAAAATGCACCCATGTCCCCTAGAGAACATTTGGGGAGAGTGTTTGATTATTTATTTATTTGCAGGGGCAGGTGCGGGGTGTGTGTGTGCGTGTGTGCGTGCAGCCATCCAAGAGTCCTGAGGGGTTAATGTGGCAATCTAGCCTTCCACACTTTCCTACCTCTGGTTTGTATCTTGCCTTTCTCCCAATACAGGATCCAAGGTGGCTTATAGCATAAGCAAAAACAGTACAAAGTATGGTCCTACAAACCATTCAAGAGCACTGGATTAGGACCCTCCAATTCCCAATAAAGTTCATGGCCAATCACTCTCTCAACTTAGTTTACCTCACAGATGGCTGTAAGAACAGAGCGAAAGAAGAATAACCATCATCACCATCACACCACTATTTTTCCAAAATGAGGACTCAAGGCAGCTTGCAAATTAAAACAAGCATACAAAATATTGACATAAAAAGAGAATTAAATTACCAAAACATTTTTAAAAGTTTAAAATATTTTGTAAAATAATAAACAGTTTATGAGAAGTATAATTAAAACAGCACAGTACTCTCTTTAAATACTTGCACTCCTCAAGAGCCTGTTGGAATAAAAGTTTTTGCCTGCCACTGGAAGCAAGAAAGGAGCTGTTAAAAACTACCTATTTCATGTCCCCACTAGCTGTGCCTATGAAGGTGATGAGACTGAGGGCCTCGGCAGACGGCTAATAGAGCCGTCTTCCAGGCCCAGAAGAGGAGCCGTCTTCCGGGCCTCGTGCGGCTGCCCCTTCCTCTTCCTGAGGTCGCCCTTGGAGTCGCCGGCCGTTCGCATGGCCGGCGCTCCGGGGATGACCTTATGCTGCGGCGACCAGACGCGCCGCGGCGTTTGAGTCAGGGAAAGTGCACCCGCCGCTTTTAGGGCGCACTTTCCCTGAAATCTAAAAGGAGCGCCAATTTGGAGCTCCTTTTAGATTCGCCGGAGGTGCGCCGCGGTGCGGAGGCTGAGCTCCGCTGGCGCTCCGACCCTCGGTGCACGGGAAGCTCCCGTCTGCTTCCCCCCTGAGAGAAGGACCTCTCTTGAAGAACTAAGCACCTGGGCAGGCTCATAAGGTAAGATCATAGTTTATGACCTAAGCTGTATAGGCTAAAAAGCTCACTGGAAAAAGGTTAGAAAAAAATGCAATCCAAAATATGTTAGTTTGCTTTGCTTATCTAACTATCCTGCCATACATTGATGTGTATCCAAGATTCAATTTAGCTATTTGGATCAATTTGGTTACTCTATTTGTACAATGTTTCTCCATATCTATTATGTTCAAAGCAGTTCACAAAAATAACAAAACAAAAATATAACAATTGATATAGCCACTGACTGTTTTGCATTTTTCCAAAAAGAACATTATATGTAGCTCAAACTGTTTCAAACTGTACATTTTTTCCATATCCTCATGAATGTTAGTAAAATTAATTTCCACCAACCCTGGTTATGGATGTTGTTCTTACTATCGATCTCCATTGTTTCTTTGGCTTCCCCAATTCATATTCATCATCATCCAAATCCTGAACAAAAAGAAAAATGAACATTATTTCAATAATGAAGAATGTAATAATGAAACACAAATACGTAGAGATTTCTATGCCTCCCTGGACTCCCTCAAGGAATGTGGTTCCTACTCTTCCCACTAAGTTTTCTAGATTGCAATCAGTCTGTGCAGACTTGGAAAGGAATGCTGTGATTATAAGGGTCAGCATGGGTTTCTCAAAAACAACCCTGCCAAACACCTACAGTTAGGTGGATCTGTATTTGTTGGTGAGAGTATTCACCAAAGATTGCTCTTCAACCTGAAGGGAAGTGATTATTAGGATGCCTCAGGATTCTGTCCTGGGCCTGCTGTTGTTTCACATCTTTCTTAATGACTTAGATCAGTGGTTCCCAACCTTTAGTCCTTCAGATGTTTTGGACTTCAGCTCCCATAATTCCTGATTGTTGGCCAAGTTGTCTAGGGCTTCTGGGATCTGAAGTCCAAAGCAAATAAAGTCCAACACAAAAGTTTAAGAACCTCTGTGTTAGATGATGGGATAGGAGGCATGCTTATCAAATTTGGAGATGCCACCAAATTAGGGGGAGTCACTAATACCTCAGAGGACAGTATTCGAATTCAAAATGATCTTGACAGATTGGAGAACTGGACCACCACATCTAGGCAGGGAAAATGAAATGCAAAATTATAGGATGGGTGACACTTGGCTTGAAAGCAGTACATGTAAAAAGATGTGAGAGTGTTGGTAAACAACAAGCTAAGCATGAGTCAACAGTGTGATGCAGCATCTAAAAAAGCCAGTGCAATTCTGGGTTCCATCAATAGAAGTAGTAGTTCCAGCCCTGGTGGTGCAGTGGTTAAATGCCTGTACTGCAGCCACTCACTCATAGACCACAAGGTTGCGAGTTCAATACCAGCCAGGGCTGAGGCTCGACTCAGGCCTGCATCCTTCCGAGGTCGCTAAAATGAGTACCCAGATTGTTGGGGGGCAATCAGCTCACAGTTGTAAACCGCTTAGACATCCCATAGCGTGATATGAAGCGGTATATAAATAAGCTGCTTTGCTTTTTGCTTTTGCTTTATTCTATCACTCTATGATATCAGAACTTCCTGGGAGGAGAAAGTAGAGGCTGAGAGTGTCAGAAGGAATGTCCTTTGAGAGACTGAAGCAGAAGTGGATGCACTAACTGGTAAGGGAATACAAAGAAAGTCATCGACTTAGCCAAATACAAGGAAGCAACCAGCAGCTTTCAATATGTACTGTCACAGCAAATGAACAGTTTGTATGACCTATGGATGTGTGGTCCAGATAAATAAATCAAAGCATTCAACCTCTAATGGGGAGAATAGTTCAGAAAAAAAGATAATTACAATGAAAAAGGGAAATTACAGGTCAAAGAACCACCGTTAGTTTTTTCAACAGTGGTGAGACATGTTCTCTGCAATCAGCCCCAATCAGCAGTCTGGCTGCAGCATTTTGGACCCAATGAAGTTTCTGAACAATTTCCAAAGGCAACCTCACATACAGCATGTTACAATAACCCAAATAGGATTTAATAAAGATATCTGTCACAATACCTAGATCTGACATCTCTGGAACAAACACAACTGGTCCACTAGTATTAACTGCAAATGCACTGCAAAAGCTTGGGCATTTTGGGTCAAAGCTCAGTCTAGGTGTACTAGCTATAAACTTGATATTTCAGAAGGAGAGGAGCCTCATTCTATTCCTTGATTATTCTAAATTCAGACAGGAGCACCTCCATCTTATCTGCACCTTCATGCAATCCATTACTGAAAACAGGTGTTGGCTTCACACCAAAGGAGCTTCCTTGGAATTGGATAGAAAGGAAAGATTAGCATTAGATGTCACCAGCCTACTAGTGAAACAAACCAAACCCAGTGACAACCTCTCCCAGTGGCTTCATGCATATGTTGAACAGCATAGGGGACAGAGCTAAACCCTGAACAATCCCATGAACCAACAATCAGGGTTGAACAGGAATTATGCAGCACCACTTTATAAATTCAGCTCTCAAAAAAAAAAACAAACAAAAACCCAGAGCAACTGTAAATTAGTGCCTCTAAAGCCCATCCCAGAAAGGCAACTAAGAACAGTATCAAAAGCCACTGTGAGGTCCAGCAGAACCAACAGGGACACACTCCCTCCGTCCAGTTCCACGCATAGGTCATCCACTAAGGTAACCAAAGCTGTACCCAACCCATTTGGCTAAAGGCAAATTGAAATGAGTCTAGATAACTAGAGCTATGAGGCCAACACATATTCCAGAACCTTGTGTCCCGCCCCAACCCCTCGCGTCCCGTCCCCCCGTTTCCATAAAAGGGATAAAGTCACACCCAGTAATGACATTGGATCCCTGGTCAAAACATTTTATGGAGCTTGTCCACATGACATTTTGACCTGGAATCAAACTTCCGTACTGCTTCCTGCATGGGAAAGTGCGAAGAGAAGTCAGCTAGCAGTTCCAGGGAAAGGAGAGCAAAATGGAAATTTCTGTTACCTCTGATCCCTGATTAGAAATCTCTTCCATTGCCTAGTCAGGTTAGAGGGAGGACTTCTCTGGGAGACTCTGAGGCTAGATTCAGACACTGTGCACTAGAGGTTTTCTTCCCAAACCAGTCATAAAGAAGCCCTTGCTCCTGTTTGATGGGGTCCAACACTGCTGCTCTAATTGTCAAGATGGTCATTTAACTGCTGGCAGCTCCTCTGTATCAACCATCAGTTCATTTTCCATTCCAGAAGGCCACCAGAGCTTTGCCACAACTGTCAGCAATCCCTCACAAGTCACCAAAATTATTTGAATCTATTAGTCTCCTTAGCAGGGACAGTTATTTCACTGGAAAGAATGAGGCAACTGCCTAAGGTGGCAGGTAATGGGCAAAAGTAGCCCCTTAGCCATCATTTGTAGCCACTAGCCATTTTCTCTGTCAAAGGACACATACATATTTCACACAGTCTGTCCTGTGCTCCCTAAACTAAGCTGCTGCCTTCTGGGATGGTAAATGATACTGACTAGTTGCCAGTATTGAAGTAAAATTAAACAGGCAGCTCAATTCATTTCTGTACGTGGAATAGAGGTGGCATCTTGTTCTTTGACTGAGGTAGCAAAGCAACTTAATCTCCTGAAGGACCACATCACAACAGGCTTCTCTTCCATTTCTAAGCCACTTTAGGTGCTGTTTCTAAAGCATAACTAATAAATGTTTTAAATAAAATAACCATCCAGTAGTAGTATTACATTGGTGACCTTGTGAAAACCATGTTAAAAATCAAAGTTTACAGTGGGCATTGCCATCACAGCAAAACACTTAATCTAACAAGAGTGTACAGAAATAATTTCTGTAGTACCTGTCCCTGAACAGCATCATCACTTGCTTCTTGTTCTGAAGAGAAGCTTTCATATTCCTCTTCAGAATAGTTGTCTGCAAGAGACAGACACAGAAGTAATTGGATCACACTTTTATTGAACAATAACCATTTCAAAGTAGTTCAAAAATATAATTAAAATAAACATAGAAAAGCTATAACAAAGCTTCACATAATACACTAAAATGATTCTAAAGTGGGTGTATCTAAGATACATGGATTATCTGAAGCTCCACGTTCACTGAAGTGGTGATCCATGAATCCCTTATGCAAAGTAATTTGCATACAAATGGTATTTTGCACACAGATCTGTGACCATAAAGAACATAACCACAGAAATATTAATATGGGTGATTGCTCTCAGAGGGGCAGGGTATAAATAAATTTTATTATTATTATTACTATTCCTCATACCCAAGAGGCAACAAAGATTGCAAAACATCTTTATAAATTCTCAGAAATGCAGCACAATCCTCAGAAGTTCTTGCAACTGAGCAGAACATTTATGCTTTTACTACTGAATTAAAAACACCCAGAAAATGTCTACTTAATTGTTTCCTTATGTTATTTCAATCACATTCAGAGAGCAATATAAGAGATGGCCAGCAGAATTCTAGTAATTAAAAAAACAGCTACATTTTTCATTTCCAAAGATCATGTTTTACACCACTATTTGCTTTTTCCTTGGACAGATGAGTCTGGCCACATGGTTTTTGCTTCATAAACTCCACTTCACCAGCAGATGCTCTTTCTTAAAGTGTGCCCAGGACCAGATGAATAAAGGCCTCCACAGTTTCCCATGTGGTCAAGGCTGCTCATCACTGTCCTTCCAAAGTATCATCAGCTTGATGGGGAGACCCCCAAAATAAAAGAATTCTGCTCACTGCAATGTACTTTTGTAAGGAATGAAGAGGTTTTGGCTGTTCTTGCTGCTTGGCAGAAGTTCAGAACAAAGGTTTGAAATAATGATCTGGATGACTTTGCCCTGTAATGTCTTAATGATTTTTAAGCCAATAGATAAACTCCTTTTTCAAGGAATGTGTCACAAATAAAGCCTCACAGCCATACTAATTTCAGGGGCTTCATGCCAAAGCCCTATATTCTGAAAATTTTCTTTAGCAACAGAAGTCTAGTAAAGTCTAGTCTCTACAACAGAAGTCTAGTAAAAGCACCAAAAACCATCAGGACAGAAGTCGTTTTCCATCCTCCACATCTCATCTTTCAATAACCCTCCTCCCCCATTCAGATTCTATATCAGTTTTGACTAGCAAGGTTCTCTCTCTTAGTTAGCAAGGTCTTTGTTCTTGCCATTGCTGTTATTATGTGCCTCTGATGTATGGCGACCTTATCCTAGGGTTTTCTTTGCAAAATTTATTCAGAGGAGTTTTGCCATTGCCTTCCTCTAAGGTTGAGAGTGTGTGACTAGACCAAGGTCACCCAAGAGGTTCCCATGGCTGGGCAGGCATTTGTTCACTGGTCTCCAAGGGCCCTAGTTTGACACCAAAACCACGACACCATGCTGGCTCTTCATTCCTGCTGTAACAATTGCAATTTTTTATTTAGCTGCTTAAGACTCATTTTAAAGGCTTCCACAGGCAGCCTTTGTGGGATTTCCCAACCCTTATCCCACCATACTGCCACCAAATGTGGGGGCTTTCTCTCTAGAAATCTCTCTTTGCCACCCACTTTGACCACCCTTTGACTCATCAAACGTGAAGACCTCCACAGTATTCAGTACAATAAGCAGAAGTGAGGGCTTTCTCTGGTCCCCACCTCTGCCACCAGAGTAAGGACTTCCTCCTGTCCCCCTTGTGTGATACCAACTGTGGGGACTGCCCAAATGTTCTTAAAGGTTCCTATGAGGATCTACGCAATCTTTACAATCTTCTATCTGCCCCTCTATATTCAGCGCTGCAACCACAGACTGAGTCTGAGTCAGATAGTGTTCCTGAATGTCAAAAATGTATGAAAACAAAAACAATTTTTGTGTGCAGAAGTTAAATATAACAAAGCAGATTAAATATTTGTTACATTGCAAACACTACACACACCCTCTTTCACATACTCTTTCACATACTCCTCTCTAACTCATAGGGAATACAGACCAGCCAAAAGGGCTGGCCTGGAGGTGGAGTTGGGGTGTGGTGACCGCACGCCAGCCACCCCAACTCTGTCCTGATGCCGCCATCATGGCATGAGCCCCACTGCACGGTGGGCAGCATCAGGGTGTTCCCTTGGCACAGTGATCAAACACACTGTGCCAAAGGGACATGGAAAAGCCGCTGCCACCAAGGCACGGGCAGCTTTTTGCCGCTCTATAAAAGAGCGGCATTTACCAGCTCTTTTTAGAGTGGCAAAGTGCCGGATCGGGGCCACCAGATCCAGCAAAGAAAGGGGCGACGTGATGACAACCCTTAGGGGCTGTCTGTATAGCCCCTCAGACTCTTATAGCAATAGCAATAGCAAGTACTATATCGCTTATCAGTGAACTAAGCACTCCCTAAGCTGTTTACAATCTGTAAGCTAATTGCCCCCAACAAGCTGGGTACCCATTTTAGCAACCTACAAGAGGATGCAAGGCTGAGTGGGCCTTGGAGCCCCTGGGATCAAACTCACAACCCTGTGGCTTGCAGTACAGGCATTTAACCACTGCGCCACCAGTCGTTAACACCACACGTTTACTCCTAACCCTGACGCTCAGCTCTAAATCTTCCACATCCTTTTACCCAAACCAACAATATCAAGAACATAAACTCAACTGACTAGCTAATCACAATACCAACTGTCTACCAACCTTTCAGTGGAATACACTCCCTCGGAGTCTGGTGGAGCCTCCTTCTTTGGAGGTTTTTAAATGAAAGCTGGATGGCCATCTGTCAGGATGCTTGATTGTGAGTTCCTGCATCGCAGGGGGGTTGGACTGGATGGCCCTTGTGGTCTCTTCCAACTATATGATTCTGTTATTCACCAACTGTCATTCACCAGCCTTATCCAAATCTGCTCAAGCATTCCACCAACCAGCATTCACACCAATGTTTCATTAGCTTGCCCCCCCATAGCCCCTTGCTTTATATTCCATCATACAACCAATAAAATAAACAACATTTGCTATGCAAGTCCATGACTTCATGGCATCCGCCCCCCAAAAAAAAACACATGATATTTGAATCTCAAGGGCCTTTAGGAAGCAGGTTCAATCTGCTTTTGCATCCTGTTTGAATCGCTGAGTGTATTCAACAATGTCTAGTAATGGTTCTCTCACTTCAAGGAAGACCCACATTCCCTGCTTGTCAGTCATGCTACACCTGCCCTCATCTTTGTCTGTTAACATCTTTTCCTTAAAAAGGACATTAAAATATGCACATCTGTTGAATGCCCTTCCACTTAAGACAAGCAGGCAGCAATGTGGCAAGCAGAAGATGAAAAGAAAACTCTAACAGTGTGAGGTTCATTAGGATTTTAGTTCATAATTACTATTACATTCCAATCTGTATTTACTTAAATGTATGCCCCAGCCTTTCCATGTTCAGGATGGTGCAACAAGTTAAACACATCTATCCAAACATCCTGGCTGTGCCATCAGAGTTAGGAGCTCCATCCCTGCTGCAGTGCTGCCTGGAGTTCCCTCTTCCCTCTTGCTCAGCCTCTGCATGACTTATTCCCAGAAGGAATGGGGAGGAAGCATACCATAGGCACTGAAGCCTTGGATTCTCCAGGCCTGCTGTAATATCTAAGGAAACAATGAAAGGACTTGGGGTAGAACAAGGATATAGGCAGGAAACTTGAAGCCCAACCTCTAGTCACTGAAAAATATTATTTAGTATGATTAATAAGAGTCACTATTATTGTAAAGTTATAAACAACTTTTAATGGTTTCTTTTCTATCTGGAAAAATACTTAATGGTATGAATTACAGATAACAAGTGAGTTGGTTCCCGTTTTACTACAGGTTTTTGAGCTCCATCCGAAGTTTTGAAGGGCATAAGAATAGATTTTATTCCAACTCTGACTGATGGGGAATGAGACACCCCCAAGAGACATGATCATCAATTGCTCTGCTCAGGTCCTGGCTTCTAGAGAAAATTTAGGCTTGATTTGTTCTGAGACCCATTTGTTTGTCTTTTAAGAAGTCCACAGTGTCTGCAGAACTCTTCTCCAGTACCACATCTCAAGTGAGTTGATTTTCTTTCTACCAGCTTTCTGTATCATCCAGCTGTCACACCCATACATAGTTATCAGAAATACAAGGGTTTGGACAATCCTAATTTTGTGAAGTCGTAGGCTTTAATGGCCAGCATCTATAGTTTTTTGTGGGTTTTTCAGGCTGTGTGGCCATGTTCTTGAAGAGTTTCTATATGACGTTTCGCCAGCATCTGTGGCTGGCATCTTCAGAAAAGATGCCAGTCACAGATGCTGGCAAAACGTCAGATAGAAACTCTTCTAAAACATGGCCACACAGCCCAAAAAAACTACAAAAAAACCCTAACGTTATTGCTCAGTTGTATAACTTTGCACTTCCAAGATCTTGTCTAGTTCTTTCATAGTGTCCCACTTTGAGTCTTCTTCTGACTTCCTGACCACAATCTCCATTCTGGTGAATGACTGATCCAAGGTTAACTATTTCAATTTCCTCATCATCTGCCTTGAATTTATGTGAATTCTCCATGGCCATTATTTTTGTTTGCTAAATATTTAACAATACTCCTGCCTTAGCACTCTCTTCTTTGACTTCTCTTAGTAATTGTTCTAAGTCTTTGTTATTTTCTGCTAGCAACATGGTGTCATCAGCACATTTTAAATTGTTGATATTCCTTCCTTCAATCTTCACTCCTCTTTCCTCTGAGTCTAAACCTGCTCTGTGTTCATGATAGTTTCTACATACAAGTTGAACAAATGGGGTGATAGAATGCAGCCTTCTGTACGTAGCATCCATCATCTTTTTATTTTGTCTTGGTTGTGTATTATGTTGCTCTGCTGATAGGAGATCACCCCCACTATTGGTGAAAATTTCCCTTTGATTTCATGGATCCTGTGGAAGAGGTTGTTTGGTCTTACTTTTCTGTTGTCAGCTTTTATTTTTCTGCAAATATTGTTATAGTAAGGCTCTTTATTTGTGACATTAATCACTGAGTAACTGCATTCGTGGTTCTAATTCTATTCTTGTCTCCTTTTTCTTTTACTTTCCCTCTGTCCTTTACTGCTTCAAATGTTTAATCTGTTGTCCATCCTTCTCTTTCTTTTCAACTACAGATAGCATTTTTCTGCTTTCCACCTTGACCATGTTCCTGGATTCAGTCCATAGTTCATCTGGTTCTTGGCCAAATATCTTTAAATTTTGCTGGGATGTCCTTCAGATCATATTTTGGAAAAACAGTTAGTTTAGTGCTCTTCTTTAGCTTTATTCTAATTTTTGATATTAGTAGTTCATAGTCAGTGCTGCAGTCTGCATCTAGTTTTGTTCCCAGTTATGTAGTCTGATTTGCCATCTGGTGATTCACAAGTGTACAGCATCCTCTCTAGGTGTATGAAGAAAGTGTTTGCAATGAACAGATTATTGGCCTCTCCTGTCATTCTCCTGGTTCATTTTTTGATCCTAGTCCAAATTTTCCTACAATCTTTGATTATTTTCTGCTTCCTACTTTTGCTTACTAATCACTATGCTTAACAAGAATCCCTGTTTTGGTGTGTTATCAAGTTCTTCCTAGACGTGATCATAGAATCTCTCAATTTCTTCTTCCTCTGCCTCTGTGCTTGGCACATGGACTTAGATTATGGTAGTTTTGATGGGTTTTCCCTGAAGTTTTACTGATATGATTCAATCCGACTTTGCGTTATAGCATTTAACTAATTTTGCTACATTTCTCCGTACTATTAATGCCACCTCATTTTTTTTCTTGTCATTCCATTTCCTGAGTAGAACACTGTGCTATACAACACTATACACTATGCAATTCAAAATACATCTATGTTTATACATTCCATTTCTTGTTTTAATATGTCTAGCTGCCTTGATTCATGTGTCTCACATTCCTTGTACTTATAATATGTGTAGTACAGTTTCGGACATTTTTTTCATTTCTGAGCATGTCTACTGTTTGACTTCCATTCTGGTTGATTCCCACTCTGCCACTGGCCACATCCCTTTTTGTAGTTGTCCTTTGCTCTGCCTTTTTAGCACTTTGTGTCCTATCCCTACCTCTTGTTTCATTCTGGATTGTCTCACCACAGAGTTTTCCTGGTGAGAGATTCTCATAATGGAGTTCACCACTGCCTCCCTCTACACAGTACTAACATGCATTAGCTATGATGTCACTGGTGTTGTCTCTGAAATTCTTCCATCAGTATCACCCATCACTACTACTGCTGCTCATTAGCTGGTTAGTGCTTCACCCAATGTTGTTTAGGTTAAATATGATTAATCTTTACTCCTGCTTATTTGATGGGTATAAATGTTACACTCTTTCCCCACTCAATTCCACCACTTTCATATCCAACCTCTCCATCACTGTCATCTCCGTTTTCATTGCTTCAAACACGTCTGCAGAACTGCTTCTCTTCTCCCTGTTCAGGCACCTGGGCAGTGATGCCAACAGGCCTGTTAGCCTTCCTCATGGCAGAGATGTCTGCTCTTCCCCCTTTCAAAAGTTTGGGTGGCAATCAATGTCCATGTTCCAATAAGTGTTTATTACTGTTAATTGCCTTCAAGTTTGCCTCAACTCATGGCAACCCTTGTGGATAAGACATCTCCCAAGCCCTACTATCCTCCACTACTCTGCTTATGTCCTATAGATTCAGGCCTGTGACTTCCCTAATTGAGTATAGCCATTTGGTGTGCAGTCTTCCTCTCTTTCTACTGCCCTCCACCTTTTCTATCATTAATGTCTTTTCAAGTGAGTCAAGTCTTCTCATGATGTGGTCAAAATACAACAATAAGTATAAATGTAGCTAATAATGATGTGCATTTGTATCCACAGACTTGCATCTCATTATCACAAACAGTGAGCATCAACTTTTTATCTTGATTTAGACACTCTGAGAAATGAAGGATTTTGCATTTGGGTTTTGTTTAAAGATTCAAGAGATAGATTATATATATATATATATATATATATATATATATATACCATTTATACTTGTGTACAGGTCAACCTCATGTATAAGTCAAGAGAAAGTTGAAGGGTAAAAATCACAGATTTTGCTATGACCTGTGGGACCTGAAGGGAAAGAAGTGGGTTTAAATGGGGGGAGGGGGTTGGTGGGGAGAGAAGCCTTTAACATCAGATCGGGAAGGGAATCACCTCTTTCACACATACACATACACATACACATACACATACACACACACACACACTCCTGCCTGGCAGCTCTTTCAGAAATCACTGCTAAGGCACATGAGGTGGTGCTTCTTTCAAGACCTAAACTGTATTACGATATTGATCCGTATATAAGTCAACCCAGGAATTTAGGGTCAATTTTTGGGCATAAATTTCTCAACTTATAGTCATGTATATACAACCCAGTGCACTGTAATACAGGGTACTGCATGCATAGTGTATATTCCAAATAAACAAAATGTAATGGAGTCCTGAATCCAACTGTGCTCTGGATTAGCTAACTACCCTTTATATGCCAATGAAGAGCACAAGACTGAAATGTATCTGGTAAATGGAATCATCCTGTATATTTGTTATTTGTATTGTTATGTCTTACAAGGAAGACATTAGGGCCTTTGCAGACTGCTAAAAATAGTGCAAATTGAGACCACTTTAAGGGGTAGGGGTAGGGTTAGGGGATCATGAGAACTGTATTTTATTGTGGCACCAGAGCTCTCTGACAGAGACGACTCAATGTCTCAGAAAAAAAACAATTCCCATGATTCCCTAGCACTAACCCTAATTCTTAAAGTGGACTCAATTTGCACTATTCTGGCAGTCTGCAAAGGCCCATTATTTTGTAAATCTATTTCAATCATGGAAAACCAAAACTAAGCTGTTTAAGAGCAACCATAACATTAAGTATAATTTTGTATTACTTTATATCTTCATTCTTTTACATTGCTTTTTGGCTCCAGAATCATTTACCTTTTTATTTACCAGTTTTGAGAACTGACAAATATATAGTTGTAAATGTTCAACATCTCTTTCATCCAAACAGGTCTCTGTGTTATAGTCCTATACAATACGGTCATTAAAAATTAAATGCCACATGGTAGTTTTAAATAATTCAATCTGGCACTCAGAAACAACACCATGAGACCAGATGAAATACTTCCAACATAATCTAGGATTTCCTTGGCTATGACAAAGGCATGAATGAAGGACAGGAAGAGGATAAGAGTGAAAGGGACAGAATAGTATCCAGCAAAATCCCACAGATAACATCCTAGCACAATTCAACAGCAGATTGTTCCCATCAATATCTCATAATTATTTGACACTTAAGATATGCAGAATACAAAACATAAATGTTTAACCCTTCTAAAGTTACCTGTAGCCTTAGTTTTCTGGCTTATGTGTATGGCACTATCCTCTTGGTCTATTGGTTGACTAGACAGTGAGAAGATCCATATTTCTGCTATTTTGACTGTAACTTCCTTTATGTTGCTGAAAAGGCTCAAAACTTGGCCTCCTTCTCTTGGGTGTTGCAATACCTTAAATGAGAGACATACATATGCACTCAAATCAAATTTTGTGTGTTAAAATCCAATTTCTTATGCACTTTATAATCAAGTAATTCAAACAAGTATTCTCTTTACTTCAGAAAGATTAATACACCAATTCCTTCCTTTGCTAAAGTAATCACTAATTATAGGATGCTAACAAGCAGCTCTTCCATGGTCACAGCATCTTAGTCAACAGTTTTCATTCATCCAACTAATTAGTACTAGTGATTTACAACACATATGGGCTATACATGGCCTTTGCTACAATATTCCTGAAGCTCACTTTCCACCCTCTCTCCAGTAGATTGGCACTGGACAGAAGGCAGACATGAGTCCTGGGGAGGTGCTTGATGCAGAAGGGTGAATGTACCCCTTCAATATGAGCATAAATTTTGGGGTGGAGGAGTCTCTTGTGAGACAATACTAGAGGAAAACAAGAGCCAGATCTGCACCAGCCACATGACAACCAAGTGGAGAATACTGCTGGGTGGGCAGGAAGCTTGTTGTGAATGTTGACATCATCTCAACGCATTTGCAACCTGAGTATGTGATGAGAGGAGACAGTGCAAAGCAGATTGTTGAAACCTCCAACTTAATGAGGCCTAACTTCCATGCAAAATAACACACTAAATACTTGAGAGGCTGCTCACTGTACATTCATCAGTGTCCATGAAAATATACTGTTGGATGTAACAAGACATGTTACTACACACTAACCTGGAAATCAGTAAAAGCATACCTAATAAATCCTCTACTACTGGTGCTCCTTTTTAGAATTATATTTGGGCACACATGGCTTGAAGTGGGCTCCTTTCCACTCTGAAGAACAGAAAAGCCACCCAGTGGTGACAGCCCACAGGGCTGTTCGACAGTGGAACACACTCCCTCAGAGTGTAGTGGAGTCTCCCTCCTTGGGGGTCTAAGCAGAGGCTGGATGGCCATCTGTCGAGGATGCTTTAATTGGGAGTTCCTGCATGGCAGGGGGTTGGACTGGATGGCCCTTGTGGTCTCTTCCAACTCTATAATTCTATGATTCTATGATCCCACCCACCAGGCTTAGAACTGTATTCTTGAATCAACTGTCTATGTGTAGCGACAGATCAGATAGGAGATTAAGGCCAGAATTCTGTTAGTGATCAGCGTTTGAAGATGCTGACTCTGATGACCATAAGCTCACCAGTTCAGCATTTTGAGACCCAAGCACCGTCACTAGTCCCAGCTTCTGCCAACCTAGCAGTTTGAAAGCATGTAAAAGTGCAAGTAGATAAATAGGTATTACCTCAGAGGGAAGGTAGCACTGTTCCAAACAGTCATGCTGCCACATCACCACGGAGTTGTCTTTGACAATGCTGGCTCCCTCAGCTTAGTAATGGAGATGAGCACTACCCCTACAGTCAGACATGACTAGACAATCACGTCAAAGGGGAAAACTTTACCTTTAAGGACAACTTACATGCATTTAAGTCCCATATGGAGCAGATGCAGAGGCATATTCATTTGCTCTTGTGCTCTGTCCAAAACCTCCTACCATCTAACACCTGGCAAGTCGCAGAAGGGACACCTACTGCTGTCAAATATTGGTGGAGAGAGAGGTTGGGGAAGGCAATTCAAACCAGGAATATATGACTGTTCTGAGCTCCCAGGGGAAGGAAAGGGGATACACTTCATTTGAGATTGTACCTGTCAGGAGCTGAGTCCTTCAGCTTGTCTACCATGTTTAAGAGAAGTGGATTTGCTTCTCATAGCTTTGGTTGCTCACAGTGTATTATAGAATACTGCTGCTAAATGATGGTGCATGTGTGTTAATTGCAAGGACTGTTGTCCACATTCCTTTGTGGTTAATGAACAGATGGGAAGGGAGTTGAGGATGTGCCTGGAGATCTAAGTTCAATCTCTTAAGAACGGATGGTGTGAGAGCAGGAGGGGCATCCATGAGAAAGTGGGAAAGGAGAGTGGTTTGGTTTAATGACAAATGAGATTGTAGCCTACTTAAAATTTGAATTTATGTATGCTTGAATTATGCATTGCTAACGTCTGTGGTGAACATCTAGGTTCTGAATAAAGCTTTTCTAGTTTTACTACTGAACTGGATTTCTGAATTGAAGTGTTCAGAAATGACAGCAGATAACAGCACCTTCATTCCAGCTCCCCCCCACCCCGGGAGGGGGGTACTGGCTGCATCTTCATGGTCTGAGCCATCTCCCACCCACCAGGATGCAACAATAGCAGGGCCCCCTCCCAGGGTCTGACAGCTGCCAAGCACTAAGAGGATGTGGAATTGCATGTGTATGCCAGAGTAGGACCTTAGCCAAAGCATTTGGGTTGCTAACAAAGGTTTAGTGGAACGAAAACATATTTACAACACAGAGCAGATTAACTCTGCCCATGAAGAGAGAGAGACACACACGCTAAGACAGGAAGTGGCTGTAGAGGATTCCCAAAGCCCTCTCTCACCTCAGTAAGGTATGAGCTAACCTTCTGGGTGCAGGTTTTCAGAAACTCACAGGATAAGTCCTCCAACAGAAGCCTCAGACAACTGTACTCCAAGCTTTAGATCAGGGACCGGCAACCTACGGCCCACGGGCCGGTTAAGGCCCAGGTCCCGGTACTTACCGGCCCAGGCCAAAGGTTGCCGCCGCCGCCACCACCGCCGCCGCCGTGCAGCCGCATGTACCCTAGCCACCATTTTGAAAATCACAATGGCGGCCGCAACGTGTTTACGCATGCGCAGGAGCACTGCACATGCGCAAACGCGTTGCAGCCGCCATTTTGATTTTTAAAACGGCGGCCGTGGTTGCGCAGTGGCAGTGGCCGCGGTCCAGCGGCGAAAAGGACTTCACGGGACTGGCCCCCAGCTCAAAAAGGTTGCCTACCCCTGCTTTAGATTGTTATAGTGAAATGCTCTGTGATAAAAGAAAAAAGGCAAGGCAGACATCCCTGCATTTTGGAAGAAGCCTTTAAATGGTCTACAGAAGGTACAGAATGTTGTGGTTTACTTATGGAAAGTTTACCTAACCTGGCTGTTTAATGTCACACATGTATGGTTAATTTTGAATAAAAAGGTTTCCTGAAACATGCTGAACTGCTTTGTTTTTGTGGTACAGGAACTTATCCCTATTCTTTCCATGCTTACCTCTGGCACCAAATTTTGTGTTAAAAAGGCTGAATGTCAAGGAACATATCCTCTTTGTTAACTAAGGTATATCTGTATTCCAATTACAAGTATCACACCAGTTCCCCAACAAATCTACCTTTTGATTTTTTTTTAATCTAGCTCTTCTCATAACAGCAAATTTAGTTAGAAAGGCCCCTCTACAGACTTGTTATACCAAAACTGCTATCACAATAATGTATTCATCTTACAGCATTCTTTCACAACTAATAGAAACTATTAGAAGACATTTATGTAATACAATGTTCAGAATCTGATCATTGCAATTCCTGGTCTTTGTTTGCTTTTCCAGTTATAGGAATGAGCACTGTACATGTGCTTGACACTACAGATAACTACAGGAGAAAAAATAATATTCTATATTACTAAATGCTGATGGTTTCTTCTGTTTTTATTGTTTTTGCTTGCTATTAATAACTAGCAAAAGCAGAGAGGTTTCATACAACTCAGGACTTTGTAACCCCATTTATAACATAAAACAAAAAAATTAAAATGTAATTCAACTTGTAATTATCATCTTAAAAAACTGTACTTTTAATATACTTGGCATTATAATTTTATGCCCAACCAATTAATAATAACATATTTCATGGCTGGCATTCAGTATCTCAGTTACAGATGGGTAACTTAAAGTTACACATTCATGACAACTCCATAATTATTGTAATTATTGTAATCCTACAAGTCATGATCACAGCACTATTATCAAAATTGGAACTGCCCTTCAAAATCTATTTACCACGTATCAGCGAAACCAAAAGGAGGAGGTTTGTTGTGCTGACAATCAGTGAGCAGGTGGATGACATTTCCCACTCAGCCCCAACCAGCAAGCAAGGCTGAAACATGGAAGTGTGACAAAGATCTTGCTTCTTATTGTCACAGCCTGGCTCACTGATGGGAAAGGGGTGGAAACATCATCCATCTGCATGCCCATCATCAGCACAATGGACCTCCTCCTCTCGATGTTGCCGATGCTCAGTAAAGCTGAGATCGGCCAGGAGATGCTACTTGGTTAAACGTATGTAACTAAGTAGGTGATGCAGAATTCCAGCTTTTGTTTAAATAACAAAATGACTTTCAATCAGCAAAAGTTGCTAGTATGACATTTTTCATTTTTTTTCTCTTCTAAAATTGTTCTCTTTTGGGGGCAGGAAAAGCTGGCAATTCAAAATTTCCAGAGATTTTACATCTCTACAAATTTTTCCAGACAATCTCCCTCAAATCAATTTTTGGTCTATACTCAAAATAAAAAGCTATCTCTAAGCCATCATGTTAATCTTCTGAAGTGATACATTCTAACAACCCCTTTACTGTAGGCAAATGTTACAATCAAAGTAAGGAATTTGTGGCCTCTCCAGATATTGCTTGGCTGGAACTCGGCTGCAATAGCTTGTTTCAATATCAGTAACTTTTATTTATGCTGAAATCTCCACCTGTAAGGTGTAAGGTGATCAGTCACCATGTCTATGAACCGAGTAGATATGCGCTTACCTCCACCATGCTGATAGAGCCCACTGCTAAAGTTTTGTAGCCAAGAATTGTTCTGTTTTTATATCGTTTCCTCCTCTGTAGCATTATCTGAAGTTTGTTGCCTTCTCTTTTTAAGAAATGAGGATACTGTAGATGAAACATTTCAATTGTATTACAACGTACAAAGAAGTAAAAATCTTCTATAAATTTTCTAGGGAGAAGCATCTGACATGGATTATCAGATTATCTGTAACAGGTGTGGGCAACTGCACAAGACCCAGAGACCAAACCCTCTCCAACTCATCTCTGTGGGCTGCAGCCCCAGACAATTTTCCCATATACCTCTATATTCACTGGAGTCCTTCCACAAATCATATCCTGTCACCATTTTGAGAACTATTCCAACAAAAATAAAGGTATTTTGTGTGCTAGGGTTTTTGCATGTCTTAGGGGCTTTCAGTGTGTGTGTGGGGGGAAACCACTCAAAAATAGCACCAAAAATTTCAGGACAGGGGTTGGCAAGCTCTGGGCCCACAAAAATAGCGTTTTGGTGCAGCATGCAGCCCACAGGGCGCACTTTGTCTACCCCATTCTACAAGAACAATTGGTTAAATGTGATTTAAAGCCTCAAGGTATTGTTACTGCAAAAGTCCACCTGACTGCCATTTTACCTACACTTCTGAGAAGTTTTGTTTCAGTAAAGGAAGTCACATAAAAGTTTGGACATTCAGGGAAAGAAAGCAGATGTATATGGCTATCTTCTTGTCAATTAAACAGCAGATGAGATTACTGATGCTATGTTATGGGCACGACAACGTCCAATACACAAAAATTACTTCCTCTCTGCAATCAATCTACCTGAGCAAACACCACAAATCAATGATAGATCTGCAAGTCTGTCAAGTAATCTTCTGTGAGGTCTTCTGCTGAAAGAGATTCCATCTAGACTCAAGTCCACAGCAATCTTATAGACCAGGGGTGGGCAAATGTTAAGCATCAGAGGGGCTTTATTTGCCTCCCAGGTGACCTCGGAGGGCTACACCTTCTCCACACCTTGAAAAAATTTAAATCTTTGCCCTCAAATGTCCCTGAGGGGACACAGAGTGCAACCATGTTTTGGCCTTTGGGCCATTTTAGACCCAGGAGAAGCCTTTTCTCCAACATTATGACTGGAAGTTGACTTCTGGGTCAATTTGTGTTTGGGGGGAAAGGACAGATTGCTCACCTGTAACTTGTCCTACAGCCATAGGACAAATCAAGTAGTTAGAGAGAGAC
Organism: Phrynosoma platyrhinos; assembly: GCA_020142125.1. Taxonomy (NCBI): domain Eukaryota; kingdom Metazoa; phylum Chordata; class Lepidosauria; order Squamata; family Phrynosomatidae; genus Phrynosoma; species Phrynosoma platyrhinos. Next base: position 130,949,246 of record CM034706.1, on the reverse strand, counting down.
TCTAGCAAGCTAAGTTCCTTGCTAGCTGCAAAAAGCGGTGGATGAAAGGAACTAGAGAAAGAGCGTGAACACCTGGGGATTTATAGGGGTGGGCAGAGCTACCGCCAAAAAGTTGCAGCTGAAGTTTTGCCCAGTGATACCAGAACTTTCCGAGCTAGCTGTGCAGGTGCAGAGATAACCCATTTGTGTGAATTCACAGATGACCAATCGAAGAAATAACCCTCCTGTGATTAAAATAATTCCTGTGAAAGAACAACAAAAAATATTTCCCCACACCTATGGGTTGTTTCAGTGGGGAGCATTTTGGGGCCAAAATATACAGGCCACAATCCTCACTTTTTCCACCTTTGTTCCAATCTCTTCTAGTCCTATGATTTCAGAGGAAATTCAATCACTGAGCAAAGTTGAAACAATAACACACACACACACACACACACACACACACACACAGGCTAATTAGATAATTCTGTCCAAACTGTACATGAATACCTTTACAGTAAGACACAAGGAGACAAAAGTATTTCTTATATTACCTGTAGAGAGAATGTGAGTGCAAGTTCTGTTTCTACACGACCACTAGGGTTCAGCATAATTTCATGAGAACGCAGTATTCTTTTGGAACCCTGCACAGAAAAAGATAAGATGTGCTTAGATGCTACAACAGACTAGTGCACGTATTCATAAAGTTACCAGATCATCAACTCAAGTCCTCTTATGAAAACAGATACACACTTGCTACCTCCAATGCAGACCTTTCATGTGCAGAACAAACAGCATTGGACGTGATGCTGTATAAACAACAGCCTTATACTATCACATAGTTGTAGTTTTCTATCACATACAATAGTGTATATACCAAGACGTAAATAACAGAAAGCACATGATCAAGAGAGCTTCTCTCTTTTCTTTTCTGTAGATGGTTTTTGGAGACTTTCACAGTTTTAATAACTAATAGCTCTGATACATCTACTCCCTTTATGTTTGTCTAGTCTTTTTTTTTAAAAAAAATAAACCAATTAACTTTCAGCATCAGTAGCTCAAAAATGAGTTCAACAGAACACTGGCCTTCACTTTTTTTTTCTCTGGCAAACATTTGTTGCAGGCCATGCCAAGCCTATCTTTTGTGGCCTCAGATCTCTGGGAAAACATCGCCATCTTCCATCTCCTCCCATACTCCCTTTCCATTATTTCTCTCCCCTTTTGAAGCAAACAGTTGCATCCATATGGTACCTGATCTCTTCCAATTAACAAGTCTTCTACAAGGAGCATGTTTCAGTTACAACATGATGGTCAGGAATAACAATATCTTAAAATTTTAATTTGGATATCATCCAGTGTACTACTGTATATCTTCAAATGTTTAAAAACAAAACTGAGATGCTCTCCATATAACATTTAAATACACCATTTACATAACAATATCTTTATTATGAGAAAGAGGAAACTAGCTGTAATCTATATAAATAAAATTAAGATTCTGTCTGTCATTGCTTCATGGGGAAACATGAATATATTTTCACCAACATTGTCTGTATTATAAATCAGTAGTCTGTATTATAAATCAGGCCATTTGGAACATTCCTTCCAATGTTGGTATATATATATAAAGGGGTCCCAGGAATTCAAAAAGGCAGATGGGGTGATGGACAAGTGAGTAAAGGGAGTGAGGAGTGACTCTTTACAGCAAGGGAAAGTTCCCATGTGCCCAAAACACATGGTGAAAAGTGTGTATTCTGAGCTCCATCGTTTTAACTAACAATTGGCCAATTTCAAATGTTCCATTCTGGAAAAGAATGTTTTGTGATTGTGTGAATGTGATTATGAATGTAGGGCATCTCACTGCCAGGGATTCCTGAATGAGGTGGATTACATGAATCTGTCTCAATCTGATTTCCAGAATGGGAAAGAGACACAGGCAGCTCTGGTCACCTTGAGGAATAACCTATGATGCATGCCGCTGTTGGCTTTGCTGGACCACCCACTGGCTTTTGACGCCATTTACCACAATATTCTCAGCTGCATCTCTGAAATGGGACCTAGAGCCCTGTTTTGCTGTGGCTCTTTTTCTGCCTGGAGAGATGAGCTTAGAGGGTCACCAATGAGTTCAGTGGCCCATGGCTCACTGAACTCATTGGTGGTGATGGTGGTATAAAGCAACTCCTGTGCTGTTGGTCTGTGCGATTCCTCAGACTTCTGTTTTGTCCCCAGGGCTATTTAACATTGAAACTGTTGTGAAAGGTTGGCTGGAGCCTGGGGGTTCAGTGCCTCCAATATACTGATATCTGACTTTTCTTTATTTCCATCCACATTCAAGGAAGTGGTGTTGTAGTTGTTGTTGTGTGCCTTCAAGTCATTTCCATTTTACGGCAACCCTAAGGTGAACCTATAATGGGGTTTTCTTGGCAAGTTTCTTCAGAGGATTTGCCATTGCCATCCTCTGAGGCTGAGAGTGTGTGACTTGCCCAAGGTCACCCAGTAGGTTTACATGGCCAAACCAGAATTTGAACCCTGTTTCCTGCATCACAGTCTGACGTGCAAACTACTACACCAGGCTGATACTGCTTTGGGCCTAAAACAAGCTCCGACATCAGTAATAGACTGGATGAGGACAAACACATTGAAACCAAATCCACATAAAGTAATCATCTTTTTGGTGAATCAAAAGGCAGATCAAAAAACAATAATTTGACCTGTAGGGCAGACATAATTATGCTTCCCTGAAAGCTAAGGTTCATGCTTTGGATGTAGGTCTAGATTCAGTTCAAAGCCTAAATGGTCAGGTTTCTATTATAGCCATGAACACAATCACAGTTAAAGCTAGCCCACAAACTGCACCTGGCCCAACAATAAGGTGCCTCCCACTGTAATTAATGCAAGCCCTCCTGCAAACCCACAGCAAATGGGAGGAGGAAAAATGGTAAGCAGAAGGCCTATATCTATATCTATCTATCTACTTATATATATAAAGGCCTACTTCCATATAATCTGCCCCGTGCCCTCAGGTCCTCTGGGAGGAAGCTGCTTCAACCAATAAAAACTAGTTTGACAGCAACCTCCCAGAGGACGCTTTCTGCCACTGGTCCCAGATTATGGAACGCCTTGCCGGAAGATATCCATCAGATAACCAGCTTAGAAGGCTTTTAAAAAGCTGTTAAGACGGATCTCTTCTGGCAGCCTACCTGGAATAAACTACTCAGTTAGCTCGATCTCCCCCCCCCCAATATTTCTCTCCATATCCCCAGAGTGGCTATTGCTTTTAACTTTGTTTATAGTTTTAATCTTTGGTTTTAACTGACATTTGAATTTAATGTATTTTTAAGGGGGGGTCAGTGTGTTTATTTATATGATTTGTTGTTATTATGGGGGTAGTTTTTGTGTTGTTTTAGATGTAAGCCGCCTTGACTGCTACGGCAAAAGGCGGGGAAGAAATAAAATTATTATTATTATTATTATTATTATTATTAGATCTAAACAGAATCTAAGATCAACCAAGAAAGATGCCACCTGCAGTAGACATGGAAAGATATATTTCATCCCACCAGTAATGTGAATGCAAACACTTTTTTTTAACCATCTTTGCCTGATGAAGAATCCTGTGAGCTTCAAAAGCTAGTATGATGTATTTTGCATCTTTTAGTTGGACTAATAAAGATAAATATCAGGTTTATCTGATTATCAGTCCTAGTCAAACTTTGCTATCTGAGGAACTATACAGAATCCATGTAGCACAGTTCAGTGAAATGAAGAAATATCTACCTGAGCACATGATCACATTTAAACAATGCTCTGAGGGAAATACATCTTCAACTTCACACAATGTTCACGTTTATCTGGGCACATGAGCAAAAGCTCCAGCATATTTTCACCACGATAGAGGGGCACAAAGGGGGACTGTCCAGGTGACAGAGGAAAGTGCATGCGCCAATCCAAAAGTTGCTAAGAAAACATCACACTCAAGTGGAAGGTGGTGGATTACACTATACCTTGGCAAACCCACCCAGATAGCCTAGCAGCACATGCCCTAGGTGCTAAAGCAGATCCCAGAGAGGAAAGCCAGTCAAACCAACACCCTGCGGCATCTACAAGGTATGTCCTACACCTAGCTATGTGCCACCCCTACTCCTGCCAAATGGGCACAACAATAGTAGGACAACATTTTCTTCATTTGGCAAACACGCAATGGTGATGTAGCAGGAGTTTGCACAATACTGGCAGCCATTGTGCTGTCCAGCTCTTTAAATGTGCTTTTTGCCCCAAAGTCTATCATTTTAAACTTATGAAAGGGGTAAATATGCTAGTCAAGACCATTAAAACAACAGCATGTATTGACTCTTGCAAATAAAAATGTTAAAATGCAAGAGGGCACTCTGAAGACTTGTCATTCTCCCAGTTTGGAGGGATCCTTTTGGAGCAATTCATTATCCTTGTTTTTAACCACTACAAAATACCGGTAATTTGCTATAATCTGCAAACCTAGCCACCCTAATTGGTTCCCACTGTGGTTGATATTGAGTGCCTTCAAGTCGTTTCCAACTTATAGTGACCCCAAGGTGAACCTATCATGGGGTTTTCTTGGCAAGATTTGTTCAGAGGTGGTTTGCCACTGCCTTCTCCTGAGGCTGAGACCATGTGACTTGCCCAAGGTCACCCAGGGGGGTTGTAGACTGCCAGGAATAGTGCAAATTGAGTCCACTTTTAGGATTAGGGTTAGGAAATCATGGGAACCAGAGCTCTCTGACAGAGAAGGCTCAATGTCTCAGGAAAAAAACAATTCCCATGATTCGCTAGCACTAACCCTAACCCTAAAAGTTGACTCAATTTGCACTATTTCTGGCAGTCTGCAACCCCCCACCAGTGGGTTTTATGGCCAAGCTGGGAATCAAACCCTGATCTCAAGAGCCATAGTCTAACACTCAAACCACTATGCCACGTTTGAACAAGTTTAAAAGTTGATCTTGGCGACCAGCGATCACACAGCTAAGTTCTTTAAGAAATCCAGGAAGGACTGGGTGATTTGCTAGCTTTCAGTTCATCAATAAGATTTAGAACCTCATCTCTTGTTTCTGCAACCTGTCCAAGTTCTCCAGACAATTTTGTGTAAACATCAGTTCAGGCACAGAAACCTGCTCTACATCTTCTAAAGCAGGAGGAAATCATTCCATTTCTGTATAACTTCCATTATTTGCCTTTAATACTACTTTATCTCCTTGTCACTGAAAAGGGCAAATGCTTCCCTAGCAGGTTTTTTAGTTCTAATGTACTTTTTTGTTGTTGTTCTCAATGTAATTAGCAATATGTGCCACAAAATCTTTTATGGACCCTTAAACTGTCTGCTTACATTTCTTTGGTACAAAATTGTGTTCCACTTTATTCCACTTTTGGGGCAACATTTGGCCAATACTTCATTCCTCAAACAGCTTCCTGATTAATGCTTATTCACAATGCTGATGATCTCTGGCTCTGTGATACCTTTCTTGACCTGACTCTGGCTTCCATTTCCAAGCCAGAATGATAGGCAACCTCCAATTAATAAAATTATTTAGGAAGTAGACAAACGACACATTGACATCTAAGAAAAGATGCATATGCACAGCTAGGCATCCATAATTTGCTTGAGAAGTAGTTAGAAGTTAGTTATCTTTGTCCTCTGCTAAGCCCATCTTGGTCAGCATGTCCAGAAGATTCACTTATCTAAGTCCTCTGGCATGCAGAAGAACCTGGTAAAGGGGAGGTGTGCAGTAGGCAAGAGTAATAATGTGATTTTCTCCTTCTGCTATGCCTCCCCTAAGCTATCTGGCACATCCAGATAACTTGGGAAAAGCCAAGAAAGTCTTTGGTTCATCTGCTATATCTGCTCCCAAGCTCAGTACAAATATGAAAGAACTTTCAAAAGATCAGTTCAAGGTGTTGAGGCATGTGTGTGTGTGTGTGTGTGTGTGTGTGTGAGAACATTCAATTGAGGCCTCCCTTTGCCCTCATCTTATTTGAGTGTACTATTTATTGTCACACATCCCAGGTTGTCGCCACCCCCCAAATTGCCCATATCACTGCCATAGCCAAAAAGAGTTCATTTCTAAATTACTTTCATACTGATTAACACCAAAATTTCAGCAGTATGTTAGGCAACAGGACTCTGTTACTGGGCCATGTAAACTATCTGACATAAAGTTAATTACATTATACAATTGGCCCTCCGTTTTCATGGGAGATCCGTTCTGGACCCCTCCCGCGCAAAAATGGAGATTAGGCAATATTCAAGCCACATAGGCTTGAATGGGGCGTGCCCCCACAGGTGCACGCCCCATTGATTTTCATGGAGATCGCCCCTCCATGAATATGCAAAATTGCAGACTTTAAGTCTGTGAGAAAGGAGGGGCAACTGTATTAAGTTTATTTATTTATTTTTATTTATTTTATTTCTATCCTGCCTTTCTCCCAAAAAGGGACCCAAGGCAGCTTACAATATAAATCATTTTACAACATGTTTAAAAACAATTAAAATAACCTAATTAAAACACTAAAAGGTTAAAATTTAAAACATACAAAATTTAAAAATAGTCAAATTCATATTACCTGCATTTTGACTGCAATTACGACAGAAATGAGATCCTTATCCAGTTCTCTCAATACTATAAGTTTCTTCAAAGTCAAGCTGCACAACCTGCAAATTAAAAACAAAATCCTATGTTCAGTTATTATGAAACTGAGCTATTCCAAATTGCTTTCTCCTACCCCACAAGGTTTCACTCCTAAATAACATACTTTAGCTTCACCTCTTCAGTGTGAGAACTGGGACTTCTCTGGCGATTCTAGAGAATTGGCTCCTCAAAAGTCACAATTTCTTGCAATATTATTTATTTTAGCAGGATGAAAACCACATTATCATACATTTTTATCCCTTGTCTCTTCCAATTTACTGAACACACATGGCTCTCTCACCTCCCTGTACCCCAGCAACACTGTGATATGGATTTTAAAAACACACTGCAGAAATAATCCAGTTTGAGACCGCCTTAACTGCCCTGGCTCCATGCTAGGGAATTCTGAGAAGTGTAGTTTTGTGAGATCTTTAGCCTTCTCTGTCAGAGAGCTCTGGTGTCACAATAAATTACAGTTCCCAGAATTCCCTAGCAAGGAGCCAGGACAGTTAAAGTGGTCTCAAACTGGATTATTTCTGCAGTGT
>CM034706.1:130924122-130934918 GCA_020142125.1 Phrynosoma platyrhinos | reverse complement strand
GGGTGGTACAGTGGCACCTGTCTACAGCACCCACTCCTTGGGGGAAGCGGAGATCAGCGAATCCTTGAATGATCTGTGGGTGTATGACAGGTACTGCACAGGTGCACAGGGGTGCTGAACATCAGTCACCTTTGTATGACATGTTCTGGGCAAGTGCGCAGGGATGCCGAACTTCAGTCATCTTTGTACACAGAGAGTGACAGATTGTATACCAGTCTATGATGTGTTCTGTGCAGGTGCGCAGGTTTGCTGAGTTGTGTTCCTGCGCATGTTTGCATGTGTTTGACAGAACTACGAAAAAAAAATTAAAGCAGTCACTGCCAGCCCCATGCGGTTGCTCCATCTCCCTTTGTAGCATCCTCAGGGCTGGCAGTGCGGTTGGCAGGCTTCAATACGGTCTCGGAAAAGCCGCATTGACTGCCCCCCCAGTGCAGTTGCTCCGTCCCAATTTAGAGCATCCTCAGGGCAGGCAGTGAGGTTGCTGCAGCTTAGGGAAAAGGCAGCTTCATGTCACCTTTTCCTGCCCATCTGAATAGCCCCAAAGTGACAGATCCACTACTCTACAGGAGCTCTGGTGGCTCAGTGGTTAAATGCCAGTACTAGAGCCAAAACGTTGTGAGTTCGATCCTGCAGGGCTCCAAGTTAACTCAGCCTTCCATCCTTCTGTAGGTCAGTAAAATGAGTACCCAGTTTGTTGGGGGCAACTGACTTACAGACTGTAAACTGTTTAGAGTGCTTAACACTATAAAGTAGTATAGAAATGTAAGTGCTATTGCTATTTATAGCTAGAAATTAACACCTCAAATTGCATTCAGAACAAGTCGGAAGCCAGTGAAGGTGTTTTAAAGCTAATATACAGTCTGTAAGACCCATGTCCACATGGCCAGATCCACCTACTCCAAGGAGAGATGAAACTGAAACATCACCAAAACCGAACAAAAGTACTCCTGGCCATTGCTACCATCTGGCCATCCAGAAGCAGAGTTCAACCTAGACCATAAGCTGCCTGCCTACAGAAGAGTATGGAGTGAAACAGGCCACCCATTCCAAAGCTGAATTGGGGGGTGCAGCAACCGCACGCTGCAGCCCCAATCCACAATTTTGCCAGCTGAAAAAGGAGCGGCAAGGAGCTGCTCCTTTTTGGGCCGGCAAAAAGCCAGCTTTTCCACCGCACCACAGCCAGAAGCTGGTTTTCAGGTGCTCTGGTGGCATGCTGCATATAAATGCTGTGCCACCAGAGCGCCTAGAAGCCAGCCCCCATGTAAATGACTGGGTGGCGTCCGGGTGGTTTGGGAGCATGCAGTGTGTAAACACCGTGATCCCAAGCTGCCTGGAAGATGATGCAAAGGGGCAATCTGTTTCGCCCCTATATCCCCATCTAGATAAAACTGTATTTCCAATCCTGGGTTGCCTTTCTACTGATTCTCTCTTATTTGGACTATCCTTCTCTTTATTAATCCATATTCAGACCATGACAACAGTTCAAGAATTCTATGGCCTCCATGAGCTCAGATGAAAAGTCAGAAAGAATTAGGGATTATCAACATATTATGAGACCCAGCCTCAAAACTACAGATAACGTCTCCAAGGCTTCACACAGATATTAAACAGGACAAAGGGACAAAAGAAAGACCAAACAGGCCTACTCAGAAACAGTTCCTCAACACCATCTTCTGGAAACATTCCACAAGAGGAGTGGAAGAATCATAACTAATAGCTTCGAAATCTCATGATGCCACGACTGATGATATCAAAAGTCCTGAGCGATTCAGCAGCAATCTCTCTGTCAACTCCAAGTGCCAAACTTATTCATCTTACTTAAACATTTCTTTCTCTTCCTATATCGCAAGGGTGGGCAAAGTGCAGATGGACTTCATGAGGACCCCAGAGTCCTTTCTGTGGAGCCTCAAGGGTCTTTTTAAAAATTCCTGCAAAATGGCTCCAAAGGTACTCTAGAAGGTATAAGGGGGATTTCCTCCACATTGACAGGCCCCCTGGGGCCTCCAGGAGTCAAAAGCATGCTTTTTAAAATGTTTCCAAAACAAGGCTTTTTGCCCTGAAATGCTCCAACGTGTCTACTAGGAGTCATAAGATGAATTTCCACAATATTTTGCACCCGAAGCCAATTTAGGCACAGAAGAGATATGTTTTTGAAACTCAAACCATGATGAAAATGCCAATGTGGCCCTCCAAGTCCTCTTAAGGAGTTAATGTGGCCCCCTAGCCTTCCACAGTTGCTTACTCTTACCATATCTAATGATCTTGAGGTGCAGCACAGTCAACAAAAATCATATAAAAATTATAAAAATTCTCCCAAAACAAAGGAACAACAACAACAAAAACAGAAAAGAGAGTCCACAGTACAATAAGCTCAAATCAATCCATAATTGTTGAACCCCAAATCTGGAAGTACAGCACCAATCAGACCTTGAAGTTGAAGGCATTCCACAACCAGAGTACTGTAGCTGAGAAAGCAGCTGTAGTGCTCCCATAGTGGGACACAGAGGAGAAACTCCTCCACAGATTGTTTGGATATGTACTTTCCAGAAGAGTGCTCCTGCAAGTATCAAGGTCCCACATGGTTCAGGATATTAAATATCATCACCCATTCCTTGAACGCAGACTGGAAGTATACTGGAAGCCAATGCAGTTCCTTTAAAACTGAAGAAATGTTGTTTCTATATGATCTCCTGATTAGTAGTTGACCTGCCACAACTTGTACTAGTTGCAGGTTACACATCATGCTCAAGAGCAGCACTGTATTTAACACAGTGTAGTACTACAGATGGGAAGTATGCTAATGCATAAACTATTCTCATAGAATTAGAAGAGAACACAAGGGCCATCCAATCCCCTGGCATGCAGAAATATACAATCAAATAACTCCTGACAGATGGCTACCAAGCCTCTGTTTAAAAATCTCCAAAGAAGGATACCCCACCACTTTAAATGGCAAGTGTGTTCCACTGTCAAACAGCTCTTAACATCAGGAAGTTCTTGCTAATGTTTAGGTGGAAGCTCTTTGCATGTAGTTTGAATCTATTGTTCCATGTCCTAGTCCAGGGGTAGACAACCTTTCCCCTTCAAGGGTCGAGGGACTTCAGCTCCCAGAATCCCAGGAGCTATTGGCCAACATGGGACTATTGACCAACATGGCTGAGGCTTCTGGGAGCTGAAGTCCCTCGGCCCTTAAAGGGGAAAGGTTACCTACCCCTGTCCTAGTCTCTAGAGCAGCAGAAAACAAGCTTGCTCCATCCTCAATAGGACATCCCTTCAAACACTTAAACATGCCTATCATGCACCTCTTAACCTTCTCTTCTCTAGGCTCAACATACCCAGCTCCTCATGGGACAGTTTCCAGATCTTTCACCAGTTTGGTCTCCTCTGCATACCTTCCAGCTTGTCCAATTCCTTTTTGAATTGTAGTGCCCAGAACTGGACACAATATTTCAGATGAGGCAGAATAGAGTGGTACTATTATTTCCCTCGATCTAGATACTTCTAATCCTATTGATGCAGCCTAGAATTACATTGGCTTTCATAGCTGCCATATCATTTTGCTGATTCATGTTCAATCTACGGTCCACTAAAAGATCCCTTTCGCATGTCAAGCCAGGTGTCATCCATCCTATATCTGTGCATTTCATTTTTACTGCCCAAATGTAATATTCTACATTTCTCCATGTTTAAATTTATTTTGTTACTTTTGGTCCAGCTTTCTAATTTGTTAAAATCATTCTGAATTCTCCTAATTTAGTGTATTTAGTGTAACTCCTCCTAATTTAGTGTATTCTGCAAATTTGATAAGCATGGCCTCCACTCCATCATCCAAGTCATTGATAAAGATGTTGAATAGCACTGGGCCCTGGACAGAATCCTGTGGCATCCCTTCTCTCAAGGATGAGGAGGAGCCATTGCTGAGTACCTTTAGGTTGTCAGTCAACCAATTACAAATCCACCTAACGGTAGCATTGTCCAGCCAACATTTTACTAGCTTGTGACACAATATCTTGGAGAACTTTGTCAAAGGACTTACTGAAATCAAGATATGCTACAGCATTCATCTACTGAGCTTGGGATTCAGTTTTTTAAAAAGACGTAAGATTAGTCTGGCATGAGAAATTTGAGAAATACATGCAGGTTTTTAGTAATCATGGCATTCCTTTCTAAGTGCTTACAGGCTAACTGTTTAATTATCTGTTCTGGAATCTTTCCTGGTATTGATGTCATGCTGACTAGATTGCAATTATTTATTAATTATTACTCACAGGCAAGAGCCCAGGCTAGCTAGCAATATTTGGTGTAAGAAGTAATAGCAGAATCATCTCTCGAGGTGAGGTAGAAAAGAGTGGTACTATTGCTTCCCTTGATCTAGATCAGGGGTAGGCAACCTTTCCCCTTTAAGGGCCGAGGGACTTCAGCTCCCAGTACAGCCCTGCTCCCTAAGCAAAGGTAGAGTGCAGAAGAGAAGAGAGCAACTCCTATTTTTGTTTTGAAGCCTCAAAAGGAACTGATTCCACATCTAAAACAACCAATGTACCAACAACTAACTACAATTTGCATTTCTGAGGTACATTTAAATTATTCAATTAATGGAAGGAGGACATTGTCACAGTGGTTCATTGGTTTTGGACCTCAAGTTAGTAATTTTCTGAAGAAACATCTGAAAGTTTATTTTTAAGTAGTCCTTGCTTTCAGCAGTTGGAGTGATGGTTCCATTTTTTTTACTGGAGTGGCTCAAGTGGTTAAGACACTGAGGGGGGTTGAAGAATGCCAGAAATAGTGCAAATTGAGTCCACTTTTAGGGTTAGGGTTAGTGCTAGGGAATCATGGAAATTGTGGTTTTTTTTCTGAGACATTGAGCTTTCTCTGTCAGAGAGCTCTGGTACCACAATAAAATACAGTTCCCATGATTCCCTAACCCTAACCTAACCCTTAAAGTGGACTCAATTTGCACTATTTCTGGCAGTCTGCAACCCCCCCAGACTCTGTTGATTGCAAGATCGGCAGGTTGACAGTTCAAGGCCCAGGTGCTGCATGATGGGGTCAGCTCCTATCACTAGTCCCAGCAGTTCAAAAGCATGCAAATGCAAGTAGGTAAATAGGTACCACTTTGGTGGGAAGGTAAACAGCATTCTGTGCAATCATGCTGGCCCCATGATCACAGAGTAACCTCTGACAACACCTGCTCTTCGGCTTAGTAACGGAGATTAGCACCGCCCCCTATGGTCAGACACAACTTGACAACCTTGTCAACGGGGAATACCTTTACCTTTAAAAAGAAATTAGCTAACTACTTACTCTGTCCAAAACTACAAAGAACAGAAAGAAAGAAAGAAAGAAAGAAAGAAAGAAAGAAAGAAAGAAAGAGAAAGAAAGAAAGATTTTAAATACCGTATTTAAGTAGCAGGTGCTTAGTAAGTAAAAAGCAGTCAATTCCAAAATTCTGAAATTTCTCCTGATCACTAAGTTACATTTTCACTGATTAGAGTAGCTGTCACAGAAATATCTGATCATTTAATATTTGGAAACACAGTACTGCTTATGACTGAAAGAGCAGCTGAAGTCCTTGGAAAACCCATCACTGACCTTTTCGTAGTCTCTTCTTCCCCCTGTCTGAAAGAAAAGAGGATTCAGGCCTACTCCTTCTCACCCTCACATTGTGCTATGCTTCAGTGCCATCACCTCTTGAGGTGACAGCTTCTCCCTCTCCCCTCCTCCAGATGGTCAACAAACAGACAACAGGAAGAAGGTGAGTGAGTAGTAACAACTGTTGCTAGTCACCATTGCCACTTGCCTGAGCAGGTAATCAGTAACAGCAACTAAAAGTAGCCACCATAGAGCTGGTAGTGCTAGCTGCTAATATTTGTCACTAGCTTCTATTATTTGTTATTGCCAAATAAGCAAAAAAACTGCAAATAGTAGCAGCCTCTGCCTAGGGGTTACTCTGAAGAATTGACACTGCTGGCTGCCTATCAGTGATTTCACTCACTACATGTGCCCTCTGCGTTCAGGAGGAAGGACTAGGACAAAGACAACCACCAACGGTGATGGCAGCATAAAGCAAAAAAGGGAGAATACTTCTAGGGAGGGGGAAAGGAAGAACTGCGCCGGTTGCCTGTATTTACCTATAAACTTTTCATGGATTTGGCAGTCTGAAGGTATAACTTATGCATAAACAAGCAGCAAAAAAATCATCCCTCTACAAGAAAAGATGGAGGGAACACAAGCATCCCAGGTGACACTACCCTGACTGGAGAGAGAAAAGAGGCAGTATCTACTGGGTTTAATCTCCTCCCGCACTGTCATTTCTTTTTCCTTGTGTGTCAAGTCTTATTCAGACTGTAAACAGGGAATTGGCAAATTGATTTGTAAGCCAGAGCCTTTGTGGCTGAAGAGCAGGGTATAAATTCTCTAAGTATATAAGCACAAAGTTAGAATGAATTGCCTGAAGACCCACCAGGCAGGCAAAAGAATTCTGTGCCAAGATCATAGAACTGGAAAGGATATCAAAGGTCATCTAGTCCAACCCCATGCCAGCTCTGGAAATCCACTGCCACAGCATAAATAATAGTGGTGATCTAACCTGGACTTAAAAGTCCCTAATAAAAGAAAGCCCATAACCTTGCAGTCTGTTCCACTGTTGAACAGAACAGCACCATCAGGTCATTGTGCCTCATGTTAGACTTCTTTTTCTTGCAATTTAAAAACATTGGGGCTTTACAGACTGCCAGAAATAGTGCAAATTGAGGCCACTTTAACTGTCCTGGATCAGTGCTAAGGAATCATGGCAACTGTAGTTTACTGTGGCACCAGAGCTCTCTGACAGAAAAGGCTCAGTGTCCCAGAAAAAAATACAATTCTCATGATTCCCAAGCACTGAGCCAGGACAGTTAAAGTGGCCTCAATTTGCACTATTTCTGGCAGTCTGTAAAGACCCATTGCTTCAGTCCTATCCTCTGGTTGAAAAGAAAACAGCTTCATCATATGTGACAGCTCTTTAAACATTTGAAGACATATATTAAATTATCATTTCTTCTCACCATTAAACTTACTAACTTTTACAGCATATCCTCACCAGATTCCAGGACACTCACTGTCAACGTTGGGCTCTTCTCAATACATTCCAGTTTGTCACTATTTTTCTTAATATGTGATGCTCAGAAATGAACACACTTCTCGGTTCCAAGTGAAGCCTGATTAAAGCAAAGCTGTACCGTTACTTCTTTCTTTCTAGACACTATACTTCTCTCAATGCAACCTTGAACTGCATTAACCTTTTTGGATGCCACACTGCATTGCTGAGTCATGTTTCTCACATGTGCTACTGCCATGCCAGGTATCTTCCATTCTGTATTCGTGCAACTGACTCTTCCTTCTTACAATAACTGCAGACTTTTATTTTTATCTGTTAGTTTTGGTCTAGTTCACAGTTCTGTTCAAATCTTGAATCCTGGTTCTGTTTTCTGACTTATTAGGCACTGCATCATTTGGTTTCATCTGCAGATTTAAATGAGTATTCTCTTTATTACAGAGCTGGGCAACTATGGAAGACAAGGGGACCGCATCTGTTTCTAGGAGATCTTGGAGGACCACATTTTTTCCCCCACCAAAATATATATATATATCTATTTTCTGCCCCCAAAAACCCTCTATGAGAAATATTTTGGGGTCTTTCTTGACCTCTAGAGGGCATTTGAGAACATTTTGTGGCCAACGAAAATGACAGCCCCCCCAAAAAAATCTGTATTGACTGGTGGGGGTGTCCAAGGGAGTTTCAAACATATGGGAATACCCTCTACACTCAATAGTTTATTTTGGACATTTTAGAGCATTTTTTTTTTACCTTTACTGGGCTTTGGCGGCTACAAAAGTAGTCCTGGCAGGCTCCATGCACCCTCAAGCTGCACTTTACCTACCCCTCCTTCCTTATTTCGTCCAACTTTCTCTTAGTTGATGAAGAGCTATCTGTCTTCACACTCCACCAATCCACCCAGTGGCATCCAGCCCAGGGACAGTCACAATTCAGGCCTGTGGGATCTGAATCCCTCTCTTGCTCCAAGAACCCTGAGATTCATCAAGACTCGGAATAAGAAAACTCAACACTTTGAGTCAGAGAACTCAGGAATTTGCTCTGAATGCAGAACTGGATGGAGCTCATTGTCATTCTATACAAGAATCCACTCCCAGTTACTGAAAAATTCTTTCATGTCAGCAGCATATTTAACAAGGAGGAGAGACTCATTTTGGTCCTGCTATTGTTATACAATTGGGAGTCAGATATCCCAGACAATCTACTGCATTTGCTCAGAAATCTCCTTGTAGATCAGCAGCTACCTCCTGCCTGCCCCCATCCAACTTACATATTACCTGCTGGCCAACAAGCACATAATGTGGGAGCTTGGTGGAATCAAAATAATACACTCACAGAATGGCCTCTCATCAATCAGTTTATTGAAAATCCATGCAATTTCTTAATGATCACAGCACTTCCTGCTAAATATTCACTGATTTGTGGTTTTAACCTTTAGTATTAGTATCAAGTTGACTGTCTAGTTGGTGCCTAGAACTTTTTATTTTTTGAAGATGGGACGTATACTCCTGTCCAGTCCTGCAGCATTTTCTTAAATTCTTGGCAAAGGCTCTGACACTGTATCTGGAAGTTTTCCTTGCACCTGACAAATCAATCCTTCAGCTTCCCAAGACTTCTAAAACTATTCAGGGTTGCTCTCTGTTCAATACCCAATAACTAGAAAATATGACCAAATGATAACGCAGTCTAGGAAAGACACAATCTGTGAGAACATGTGGCCAGCATCCCCTATATGGGTCTTAGAGCCAAATCAGGCAGAACATTAACTGGGCAAACACAAAGGACACACATAATTTTGTGTTGTGTGGACAAGTGTGGGCAGAGGACTTAGGGCAGGCTGAGGCTCGCAGACAGGGAAGGAGGGACAGGGGGCGGTTCTTTGGTCCAAAACACACTGCAGAAATAATCCCGTTTGAGAGTGCTTTAACCGCCCTGGCTCACTGCTAGGGAATCCTGGAAATTGTAGTTTATTGTGTCACCAGAGCGCTTTCTCTGACAAAAAAAGCTAAAAGTCTGACAAAACTACAGTTCCCACAATTCCCCAGCATTTTCCTGCAGTATGCTTTGGACCTCAGTCTCCTTCCTCAAGAGGCATGGCATGAAATGTTGCCCAGGAAGGACCTTTATAACCAGACTGTGTGAATACTGTATATAGCCATATATAAGTCTAGGCCAGGGGTCGGCAACTTTTTTTGCCGATGGGCCGGGGGGGGGGGGGGGGGGAATGGCGCTGGGGACCGGTGTGCGCGCTTGCACCTCCACACTTGCCCTCTCGCGCGCGCAACTCCATTTTGAAAAACAAAATGGGGGGCCCCCGCCGTTGTACGAATGCGCGCGCGATACAGAAAGCAGCCGCCATTTTGTTTTTCCAATAACCCTGAGATTCAGAAGGCTCTTTTGTTACACACCCCTAGGTTTCACCCTTGACTTATCCATTGTTCATATCAAAAGCCATAATTTTGGCCCCAAAAACCTGTCCTCGACTTACACATGAGGCCAACTTATAGTCGAGTATATACAGTAGCCATGGAAATGCAAATCTTGTAGGTAGGGTGATGAGGTGACAAGTTCAGTTTTAATATACCTTTTTTTATGCTTTTAATTGTACTTTTTTAAATATTGTAAGCCGCTCTGAGTCCCAGTTTGGGAAAATAATAATAATAATAATAATTCTGTTTTGGACCTTTACTCTTTCTGCTGCAACTTCCCAGCAAAAAAACCCCCAAAACAAACCCAAAAAACTTCCAAACCTGACTTCTCCTTTCCCAACATTTTAAAAAACATTTTATTTATAACAATTTTATAAACAATAAAAACATAGCATTTGAGTTACTGTTGACAAATGTTCTGCTTTATAAATGCACACATCTCTTTATTCTTGTTCCTTCCTATCTTGATCCTTCCCCCATAATTTTAGCTCATGTTAATATTAACCTGAATCAATGTTATTTGTCATCATATTAAAGGTATTCTTTACCATCTCAAATAATACAAAGTGGTCCTGTTTTTCTTCTGCAGAAATTCTTCAAATCTTGTTTCTTCAACAACTATCAATTAACTTAAGCACATTAACATCATTGTCTTTATTAAAGTTATAAACTAAGAGGGGTGAAGTGTCTATAAGTCTGCTAATGAACGTAAGAAATTATTTCATTCTGAAAACTAGTGTCTACTAGGGGGTATCATAAAATTTTAATTATCACCTTTTAAAAAAATTGACACAAAGTTTGTTTTGATTTGTAGTTGTCAACTTATCTCTATGTAGTCACTATCCAGATTTACACATTTTCCCCAGCATTTCTTCACCCTCTGAATACCATTATTGCAAAAGTCTGCAAATTGTGCCTTGAACCACTTCATGAATGGCATCATCTGTGTTGTCAAATTGACGATCCCACAATGGATTTTTCATTTTGGGGGAAAGAAAAAGTCACATGGTGATGACGACACTGACCAAATTTCATCAATATACCATAATAACTTTCAGGTGATAATTATTACTTTACAATACCCCTTCGTACCTCTCCATCTTACACTTTAGTCACTTCTGGTACAGCCTGTCACAAAAATGAAGGACACAAAGAGCTGGTTTTCTCAACATTGTGCACTCAGGGACCAACGATGACACGGCCAGAATTTCCTCAAGATACCACACATAACAACCTCTGGATGATAATTATTACTTTACGATACCGCCTGGTAC
>CM034706.1:130909818-130924022 GCA_020142125.1 Phrynosoma platyrhinos | reverse complement strand
TGGAACAACCCACAACAACAGAGAAAATTTAGGGGATTTTAGAATATCTCAATAAAAATAGAAAGTGATAACACTGCTGGAATTTTACATTGAGTTTAACTCTAAAATGCCTGTATGCACGTTCCAGAAAATATATTTTTGGAAGTATGGCCAGTTTATGCCCTCGTTCATAAACTATAAATTTCTCTTCCCCCATTTTTTCTCACTTTTCCCACTTTTCATTTTTGTTTCTTTTCTTTGTAATCAAAAATTTTAAAATCCATTTTAAATGCCTGTACTCATAGAATGAGAAGACAGTACCCCTAATACATTTTTTGCTTGTGTTCTACTGCCACTCCTGAAAAAAATGTGCCTGAAAAAATAAGTTTTGCCATTCTTAGATGTCTGCAAGAGTGGTACTTTTCATTTTGACAGCAGATCAAGCCAGAAGTGCCCATCTGGTCACTTCCAGATTAGCTTTCTTATATTTTCATGGCACCTTTGCCACCCTAGGACACTGTCAAGCCTGGATGCCAAAACTAGACAGCAGCTGTGCCAAAGCTGACAAGCCTGCTATTAGCTTCTCACTTAAGTCTGTTGTTAAGGAAAAGCTATAATATCAAAGAAAGAATCAAACTAGAGCGTGGAATTCTGTAGCCTGGCGGTCCCTTCCTATCACCTTCCCTCTCCACACTGAAGCAGCAATAAAGCCTTTATAAAGGCACCACTGGCACCAGTGGAGGTTTTTTGAAAACCTAGGGGTTTTTATGCAGGGAAAAGGCAGCATACTGGAAGGTTAGCACTTGCCTCCTCAGCAGCACCCCTACTTAAAAGTTGTGTACCTTACCCTTAGATTTAAAGCCTAACTTTGATGCAACTGGATCTTCATATGTCTGAAGGGTGTACATGTGACTATGGGCCTTTGCAGACTGCTAGAAATAGTGCAAATTGAGTCCACTTTAAGGGTTAAGGAATCATGGGAAATGTATTTTGTTGTGGCACCAGAGCTCTCTGACAGAGAAGGCTCAATGTCTCAGAAAAAAAACCAATTCCCATGATTCCCTAGTACTATACCTAACCCTTAAAGTGGACTCAATTTGCACTATTTCTGGCAGTCTGCAAAGGCCCTATGTGTGCCTGTGGCATTCATGAAAGGGTGGAGTTGTTTGAGTGCTCCTGTGAAATAGAGCACAGAGTGACTTTCTGCACTGCTTGTATGTGGTCCCAGACAAGGTATCACTGAATCAATGTAGCCTTCTGGCAGGAAATCCCCTATGTCTTATGTAAAGAGTAGTACAACATCTGATGTAAATACCATTATGGAGATAAAGTATTGTTCATAATATTATAAATAACATAGATTAGTATGCTGGCTGTTGAAAAGAAGAAAATGTCTCTTTGTCTTGAAGGTAAAACTGGAGGAAGTATATCTGGAATTGGAATTGTTAATTCTAAAAAAAGGAATTCATTTCCTGCCAGGCTAACATTTGGAATACTGTATCTTCTTTTGCAGTTATATTATTGAGAAAGGAGTGTGTTATCTGGTATTGTGTGAAGCTGCCTTCCCTAAAAAGCTAGCATTTGCATATTTGGAAGACTTGCACTCAGAATTTGATGAACAGCATGGAAAGAAAGTGCCAACGGTGTCCAGGCCGTATTCTTTCATTGAGTTTGGTGAGGTTTTTCTCCTTGAAACTAACTAGTAAGGGTTTACCTGGAAAAGCCATTTGGTAGTCTTCTTGATTACTTCTTTTCAGATCATCCCACCTCCCCTTCCCAGTTTTTGATGCTTCTTGAGCAATATATGTGGATTTGTACCTGATGTATTACCTACCTGGCCACCGAGCATACTGAATTTTATGAAATTGTACAATAAGGTACAACTCCCTTATCTATGGGACTGATGCTCTCAGTTTCACTTAGCTGTAATCCATGGCTGCTGGCACCAGCCAGTGTTCTTCCTCAAGTAAGATGGTAGAGGAAGAAGGGAAGCAGCAGCAGTACCCAGCTCCTCCTTCCTTCTCCCTGCATATCCCTTACCATCTTAACCCATTGGAGAACTAGGTGTACAGGGGTTTTCCCCCTCGCTACTATCCCTTACTTTGCACAGCAGCCAGCCAGCAGCATCTGCCTTGGCCACACTCAACTCATCACCACCTCTTGTTCATGCGTCTTGGCCAAGAAAGGAGATGGACACACCTTCCTCCATCAAGAGAGGCATAGGGGCCCTGGTTGCATGAAGCTATGTGTATTTCTTGGTGGTGGGTGCTGCACTTGCCTGCAGGAACAGAAGGGGGTAGCGACCAAGTGGCTAGCCTGCCTTCTTTCTTTCCCTGCCTCCCTCTCTCTCAGCAGAACTTAGCTAGCTTGCTATGCACCCCTCTCCATCATCATCAGTTGTGGGACGAGGAAATGGGGGCTGCACCCTCGCTGCTACAACCCACTCCCCCTTTGTGCAGCAGCTAGCTGGCTAGCAGCATCTGCCTCTGACATGCATGGCCTGCTGCCTCTGCCACCACCACTGCCATCTCCAGTTGGCTGAGAGAGGTGTGGGAGGCCTGACTACGTGAAGCCATGTGCCTCTTTTGGTGGTGGGCACCACTCTCTTCCAAGTATCCACCCAAAGGGAGTAATGACTAAGGGCCTTTGCAGACTGCCAGAAATAGTGCACATTAAATTGAGGCACTGCCCTGGCTCAGTGCTAGGGAGTTTGGGAATTGTATTTTTTCTGGGACATTGAGCCTTCTCTGTCAGAGAGCTCTGGTGCCACAATAAATTACAGTTCCCATGATTCCCTAGCACTGAGCCAGGGCAGTGCCTCAATTTAATGTGCACTATTTCTGGCAGTCTGCAAAGGCCCTAAGTGGTTGGCTATTCTGTCTTTCTTCCTTTTGTTCTTGCATGCAAGAGTGTGGTGTCCACTATCAAGAAAGGTACACAGCTTTGTGTAGTCAAGGCACCACATACCTCTCTCAGCTGAGAAGCACAAACTGGAGGCAGAGGAGGAGGCAGTAGCAAACTGGGTGCAGTTGAAGCAGATGCTGCTGGCAAAGCAGGGGGTGGCAGCAGCAGCAGAGGGAGCAGCCCTCATCTCTTAACTGGCAAAGATGGAGTGGGGTTCAGGGAGCTAGGCAAACTCTGCCAGGAGGGAGAATGGAAGAACAAGAGGGCAGGCAGGGAAGGAAGGAATGAGGAACTTGGAAGTAGTGCTTCCTCCGATGCCTTTCCACTTGGCCTGGAGTTCACTACTATACACAGTTTCTTCTATCCACACAAAAGCTGGGAATGTATCCCCTGCTGAAACAGGGGTCATACTGTATTACATTTAATCTGGATTTTATTTTAAACCAGGCTATTAACACACCTAGAATAATTGGCTTTTTCATTTTAAAATCTTCAAAATATAACTGTTCTAAATTTAATTGCATAGCCTAGTACCTGAGTCATCAGTTGAAAGGTCGGAATTTGTGATAATGCAAATCATTACTGACAAGTAAACCAGAAAAAAATTGTAGACCCTTGATAACATAAATTCAACTTGAGCAGTACTTCCTTGAAAAGCAAGCCCTCCCCCCTCTTTGCTTGCCTTTTGTCGACAAACAAAAATGGCTTTATTCAGGCAGGCTTTTTAATGTATATTCATAGAGTGGCATGATAATAAGGGAAGCTAGACATAGTAAAAATGGAAATGCACTGCATGAACATAGCAGTACTGGAGGAGAGTGAGTTAAAATGGACAGAAATGGGCCACTTTGAATCAAATTATTTTCCACTGTGTGTTGTGAGCCTTTCCAGCAGGTGATACAGATATGATCAGATGTATGGTATCTAAATGCTTACCACCAATGCACCTGCTTAACCATGATGGAGAAATTGCAGTGACTAGTTTTCAAGTGTTTTTCCATTTTCTCCTGAAGCATATTGTCTTGTCCAGCCCCATCTCTTCCGTAGCTCCACAAACTACTGAGACCTTAACTTTTTTTTCTTTTTTTTCTTTTTGCGGTACATCAGCTTCATTGGTTGTAAAGCAAAATCACTATCATCTGAGTTGAAGCTTATTCTGTCATTTTTCTAAATGGCTTAATTTGTTTAGTTGGCCATTGAGCTGCAAAGGATAATATGACTGGCAGAGAGCCAAACATGACTAGATGATTGGAACAGAACAGATGTATAAAGTACATTAACTTTGAGACTTGGAGGATTATTGACAAGCAGCTACCTCTTTTTTCCAGATACATATATCCAGAAAACCAAGAAACTTTATATTGATAGCCGTGCAAGAAGAAACCTTGGCTCCATCAACACAGAGTTGCAGGATGTACAGAGAATCATGGTAGCAAACATTGAGGAAGTTTTACAACGAGGCGAGGCACTTTCAGGTACAGAGAGCTACTGGGAATGCAAACACTTGTTCCATTTTTTGAGTGATTGAACAGTTGATTGTAGGTTATGTAGGTTACCTTTTTACCCAGAAGAAAAAGGGGAAATTGTCTTAAATAGTTCTTCTTAATGCTACACAGCCTTCTTCTAATAAACACTACCTTGCACTTTTCCACACATTGAAGTCATCTTCAAGTGTCTTACCACTGAAAGTATAGTAGGGAACAATTGGGGGGTGGAATCAGTTATGGTTACCCAATTGTACAATTGTCACCTACTCTGGTATCATTTTGACACTGTATGAAAACCTTTTTCTCCATTCTTGTTAAATGGAATGTAAACAGGTTTTTTATTTATACATTTAGTAATTACATTTCATTTTTAAAATAAATTCCAAAGCAGTTTACAATAAAAGTCAATAAACTACAATGAAATAAATTAGCAAAATACTAAAACAATGTTCAAAAATCAAAGTTTTAATAATAGTAACTAGGGAGTGCTGGCAGGGTTAGTGATCAAGAAAATGCTGACAGTTGTTCAGTCTGTCTTCAATTGATGGTACAAATATTACTTTCTACCACTCACTTAATCATCCTCAGATTTAAAAAAAAGAACAGGCTCTATACACAAAAGGCAGCCACTATCTATAGCTATCTTCATAAATCATATGTACATCTACCCACTCTTGCAGGTGACTTACCAAGTAGCCACAACAGAGAGGAACAGCTGCCAGCAAAGAAAGACATAGCAGCTAATGTTGTTTTCAGCCTGTTTCCTCACATTCTCAGACAATATCTGCACTGCCGCAATAATCAAGGTTAACACCGCTTTAACTGCTGTGGCTCAATGCTATGGAATTCTGGGAATTGTAATTTTGTGAGACATTTAGCCTCTGTCAGAAGGCTCTGGTGTCATTGCAGTTAAAAGTGGTGTCAACCTGGATCAAGTGCAGCCTCAATATTTCTCAGTGATGTCAGGTGGAGGAGGCCCAACAAAAGCCATGCAGATGTCACCAGACATTTCTGATTTGAACTAAGGGGTGAAACGGTCAGGCATAATAAGCCCATTTCTGCACGGCTTGGGGGTGTGGCAGTCACATGACACACACCCCGAATCCACCCCAATCTGGAAAAGCCACTCCGAAAAGGAGCTGTAAAAAACTTCTTTTCAGAGCACCGTCCAGGACTGCAGCAGCAAAGTAGACTGGGACCATGCACATCTGTTTGCCACGGCTCCAGGGTGAGCAGCTCCGGGGGGGTGCAGTCTGCCCTTTTTGGTCAGTCTGTTTCACCCCTAAGAAAGCTAGAAGACCAGTTTCTTAACCATTTCTCAGGTAGCACCTTTCACGCTAAACTGTATGATGGACAATAATGTGTGTGGAGATGGGTGTTACAATTAATGACAATATATACCTCTGCTGTTTTAAACCACTTTTGTTTTGTTGCATTATATTTTATTATTTTTTATAAGTGGCTCTTCATTATTCTTCAAATAAAAAAATAGGAATATATATAAACTAAAAAATAAAGCTCCATTCATTACTCAAAGCAGATATTGACATAAGACCCTGTTCTTGTAGACACATGTTCTGTTGTGAAGTCATATTTCCTAAATCAGTTGGGCAAAGCACTTAGGGTTTTTTTTTTTTTTAATTGTGATGTCTGCATGGAGGAGCTCTCCTATTTCTGGACATTCTAAATAGCTCTGAGGGCCTTTTTGGTTGAGAGGAAGGGTTAAAACAGTTTTTTAAATAAAATCACTGAAACAGTGCTGTTTGGTTTAACCAAGGTTCCATGTCTCTTTCACAAGACAAGCATACATTCTCTAAACCAGATTGAGAACACGAGTAAGATATAGTAGATTTTCATAGCCTCAGACACAAGAGGAGAGGGGAGGTACCAATAGGTGCTTTATTCCTACTAGCCCTGATTACTAGAACCTTCTCTATGGCGATTCCCTGGCACACTTTAGTTCACTTGAAGATTCCACGATGAGCATAACAATATTCTGTCTTAGTTTGATCCTTGGGAATGCAGAAGCATAGCAGCTGGGGGTCATGATAATCTTTCTGTCTTTTGGAACAACTAGCCCAGAACAACTAGAGGAACAACCCTCATTTTCTGCCAGTTTCCAAGGTTATAATGAACCATGTATTCCAGGGGGTTGCAGAAGTGCAGGGCTGAACTGAAAGAGGCCCTAGCATTCCTCTGTAGATTAAGAGAAGGTATGACCTGCTTTGATGCTGTGCTTCATGTCTTGCATTTTTTCCGTTAGAGACGAAAAGTGGGGATTATCCACAAAAAATTCTGTGTGCTTCCAAAGTAATTTGAATTGCAATCCAATTGCAGGAACAATTTCCCTTTCACCATCTTAAGAACTAGAACCAAGGAAAGAAATAGGAAATTATCCCATCCCTGCATAGGATTTTGGATGCTTAGCACAAGGCTTAGTTTGACAGTGGCAGACTTGGTGCACTCAGATTTCTAGTTGGAAACCAAGACCAGACAAAAAAAAAGTCTCGTCACCCATATCTCTATCCAGAATTCAGCTACCAAAACTATTTGTTTGTTTATTGATGAGATTTCCCTCTTCCCCTCCCCCCTCCAGCTTTCCAGAGGGTTGTACTACAGATACACTTTGCATTTTTCTGAAATGAATCTGAAATGCTCAGGATATTCTTTAGATTGCATTAGATGTTATAGACAAACGGGAAACATTATTTATTGTGGCTGATTGTTCCTGTTAATGGTGTTCATATTGCCAACTAATTGTGCACATCTGAAAAGAACACAGATCACCTATCAATAAAACTATAGCACAATTCAAATTTTCCTAGAGAGAAAGACTTTTCCCAGCCTTTATCAATTCTATTGGTAATAACTCCCAAATTCACTCTCTTCCAAGATAATGTGTATTCAAGTGAATTCATCACCTTATAACAAAAAACAAAACAAAAACTAGTGTTCCTAAAAGCTATGGGAAAACCTGTTAAACTGGCTTGGATCTGAAAATAAGTGAACTAAGAGCCTTTACAGACTGCCAGAAATAGTGCAGCTTGAGGCCACTTTAACTGCCCTGGCTCAGTGCTAGAGAATCATGGGAACTGTAGTTTTTTCTGGGACATTGGGCCTTCTCTGCCAGAGAGCTCTGGTGCCACAATAAACTACAGTTCCCATTATTCCTTAGCACAGAGCCAGGGCAGTTAAAGTGGCCTCAATTTCCACTATTTCTGGCAGTCTGTAAAGGCCCTAGTTTAAGGATATTCACAAAAGGGAATCCTGTCTGTTTTCATATTCCTCTCATTGCCCTACAGTTCATATCACATTTAGAAAGACTTAGGGGGCGGGTTCCAGACAACTTTGGAGGGACGGGGAATGTGGAAAACTTCCCGACTGTGAACTCCCTTTACCTTAGGAGCCTAGTGCCCTATTCCACATTATTCAGAATGTAGGTGGCTGCTGAGAGCAGGAAAGGACAGGAGACGTGTTTTCTTAGGTTAACTTATCCTGGGAGTTAAGGCAGTGTCTTTAAGTTAAAATAGAATTTTGGATTATAACAAACAATGTACAATTATGTGTTGAACAAGAGGCTGTCAGCATCTTGTAAGCCAGAGGAGGATAAAATGAAGCCTATGAACTGCAGGAAGCCCCCATGGCCATTTTTATGGCCACTGCAAGCTATTTTTTATTTTAAAAACTCCAGGGAGGCATTGGGGGACCAAACAAAATTTCAAAAATTAAAATAAAATAAAATAAAATTGGAGGTGTGTGCCAGTGCAGCCCTTCAAGATCCCATGAGGGATCTGTGTGACCCTCTAACACGCCAACACTTGCCAACCCTGTTTGTAAACCATTCAGCATAAAATTCTGGGAGTGGACCATATATTATGATTAACATTAAGCATATTATGAATGTAATAGAAATATAATTTCAGATTTACCATCTTTTATTTCAAAAAATTAATCTTTTTATTTCTTTCTCTTTCATTTTGCCGGATTCAAACAGCTTTGGATTCCAAAGCAAACAACCTTTCCAGTTTGTCGAAGAAATACCGCCAGGATGCAAAGTACCTGAACATGCGTTCCACCTATGCCAAGCTTGCTGCTGTTGCTGTGTTTTTTATTATGTTGATTGTCTATGTGCGGTTCTGGTGGCTGTGAGTGGTTTCCTAGCACCAAAGATGGGCAGGCATATAGTCAGATACCAAGATCACAGGGATGTACATTAGAATCTCTATAGGGTTATCTTTATGAGAATTGCTGCTGTTCTCCAGTGAATCTTAATTTCCAAATGTCAGACCTTGCTAGCAACTAAGGATTTTCCTTTTCAGCTGTTGCACACTTCAGAGGCATGACATTTGTCCATTCCACCAGCAGCACTGATGGTGTGGTCACTGTTTGATCCACCCAGTTTACTACTATCCAGCACTGCTGGCAGTAGAGACATCCTATCTCTGTAAATAAGCCCAGCCCTGTTAGTAAAGGGACTCTAATGAACATTCCTTATACTAGTGACCTTTCCTTATTAAGAGCCTGGGTCTTGCTACTTGAACAGAAATCCCAGTTTAAAGACTGACACTTTGAGACATATGAGGGTGGGGTTTAGTTTGTCCAGTCAGTGCTGATTTTATATTGTCAGACATCTTGACTATTTACATCAGCCCTCATGAGTCTGCTGCCCTCCAGATGTGTTGGCCTACAAGTACTAACACACCCAGCTAGCAGCTTAATAGCTGTGCTGTATGGATGTAATCCAATACATCTAAAAGGTGCCAGGATAATAAAGGCTGCATTATACCAATAATTTTGAAAGTTAGTGTGAAATTTTGCTTCAGATATCATCCAGTGCTAAGTGAAATGTTGGAATACTTGTCATAGAATTAAATTACCAGTACATAATTCATTAGCATTTCAGATAAGTCTATGTTTTAAAACCTCTTTTGGATGTAATAGCAAATTTCTCAGTAGCTCCCTTTGAGCATTGTGCTAAGCAATAGTTAAGGGTCATGTGAATGAACCATTGTGAGCCTTGGCCTCATGTGTTTTCCACCTCTCCACTCCTCCTGTTCTGCCAAGAGAAGGAGTTATGAACCTTTTATTTAGCCGTGCTTTATAATATCATCTGGACTGATAAGCAGAGGTTGCTTCTAACTGTTGCCACTTCTAAGAAATGTAACATTGAACTATAGTTAATACAAGCTGGACTGATAAAAGCAGAGGTGATCAACTGTCAGGGGCAACATTGTCCCTCCCAGGGGAACTTGAGAGATGGTGCTCCACTCCATCACCCCTAAACCCATTTATGTAATGCACCAAAATACTCTCTGGTACACACTAGGGAGCTTGGGGATAAATTTTACCATGTTTTAGAGAAGCATGGAATGTTTTAGGGCTGAGAGGAGTGCTGGGGGTGCATTTTTTAGCAAAAAAGTTTGACATTTTCCCATCCCCCAAATTTGGAGTACTTAAGGGCCATAAAATGGCCTTCGGGACTGCATGTGGCCTATGGGCCATTCCCCCCCCCATAAAGTAACCATGGTTAACATTAACCACAGTTTGCTCATCTGAATATAATGCAGGAAAACATGATTAAACAAATGTTCATGGAAAATAACTATCATATCTTACAGGGAGTTGCTAAATGTCCTTTGTCAACAAAAATATGCAGCCTATATGACAATGTACTTTGCTTATGGAAGGATCTGAAGAGCAGGCCTCTTCCTGAACTGTGTTTAAAAATTTTAGCTCACTTTTTGGTCTTGTTTCCCAGATCTTTGTCTGTTTCCTGCTTCTGTATAGCAAAATATAAATTAAGTGTTTTGGAGCAGAATCCACTGGCAATCTAAACTCAATAAGGTATTGGTCCCTCAGGCAAATTTTGAGGGGTGCAGAGATTCAAAAATTCCCAAAAGCACATGTCTTAGAGTGTGCTGTAGAGAAGGGAATAATGGAATTGCTCCCTTATAAACTCTTAGAAGGCAGCCTGTCCGAACTAAGCTGCCATCCCGAGGCTCTTGTGACAGTAAATCTGTTCCTGGCTTCTGCACGTTGCTGTTTTGCTGCTAACAGCTTGCTTCTAAATTCTTACTGTGTCCCTCTTGAATACTCAACTAAGATCTGTGGGAGCCCTGAAATGGAAACAATCATTTCTTGATTTTTGACAAGGCCAAATAGATTCTCAGAACTGATAGGTAATTATTGAGCTAGTTGTCTGTTCCCACCAAGTGTCAGCAATGAAATAAACATGTTAAAGTGAACATTTTGTTTGTATTGTCCTGGTCTCCTACTTTCCTAAAGCCATCATCTATATTTAAGAGACCAGTTTGGGCCTTTAAGAGATGGTGCTGTAAAGCATGCCCTTAAGACTAATTCATCTTGCAACAACTTGATAAAATGGTTTTATCTCTGTTTTTCCTCTATTTCAAAGATTTCTCTGGTTTGACTTTTTTCTTACCCTTATCTCCTGTTCTTTCCCATGAGAGATCCAGGTAGACTTTAGCAGAACATCTGCAAATCATTAGAGTTAAAGAAATATTCAAGGATGCCTCTCTTCAGACATGGTTTCCTATTCTCAGCATGGCATATCATATGGTCAAATGATACAACACCCTTGCCAAAACTCAACAGGACTGGATCTGTTCATTGTCTAGAGACCATATGAAAACCTGTGTACAAATAAACCCAGCAACAGACAGGACCATTCCATCTTCTCTCTCTTTTCACCCTATCTATCTCTTCCAAGGGCCCTGAAAAAAATCTCACACCTGTACAGTAATATAGATTAGATAAATGGTTTCCAGTGGTGCCAATAGAAACTTATAAAAAAAACTTTTACTTTGATTGGCTCTGAATCTAGCATACTTGCATCACAGTGCCCCACAAGCCAGTGGGTCTGCAGCAGTGCAACATAGCTGAGTGGATTTCAGCAGCAAATGAAGCAGTTATGGGATTGTCTCCTCTCTCCCTCACCCAGCTTCTTTAGTGTTTTGACTGAGCAGCCAATTTGGGAAGGTTGACACTTAGAATGGTGGGGAGTATATGAAGGCTTTTGCTTTATATATACTGATGTAGGATGGGGAAAACATTAGTGTGACTAAGAGCTGATCCTGACTCTTGCTCCCAGTTGCTATTCCCCTTTCAAAAGATACCATACACTATTCCTGTTCATAGGCTAGCACCTCTGGTCTTTGGGGTTTATGACAGGTTTTGTGGTTTCCTGTTACTATTGACAGGCATCATATTGTTACATTCCTAGAAAAGTATGTCTGCATTGTCATGGCTCTTAGAATCATAGAGTTGGAAGAGACCCCAAGGGTCATCCAGTCCAACCCCCTGCCATGCAGGAACTCAAAATCAAAGCATCCCTGACAGATCCCCGCTCTTATTAGGATCAATATTCACCTATACATTTCTCAGCAATGTTGGGCTCTTCTGCTTTAATAACCAATTTAAATATATTGTCCAAGTGTCATAACACACCTTGTGCTAGCTGAGGATCCAGACTTGAAGAGAGTACTCCCCAAAGCCTGAACAATCAAAAGCAGACAGGCGCTGCAGACTCTGGCTGGTGAGCCCCCACTTTAGCTATGGCTGGTAAGATACCTATGGATCACTCAGCAGTAGAAGAAATTCTTTATTGCAGACAACTGATTGACAAACTCATTTGTTCAATTTTCTTCACTTCATGTGAAGCTATGTGAAGCTATGTGCCCAGCTATGTGAAACACAAGTTGTCATTCTACTTCAGGGATAGGCAACCTTTTTGAGCCATGGGCCGGGGGGCCGAAGCAATTGGGGGGCCGAAGCAAAAATAAATAAATAAATAAATTTTATTTTTTTTAAAAAAATATGCATGCACACTCTCTCAGCCCCAGAAAAGCCATGATGGCAAAACCCCTGTGGAGATTTTGCCAAGAAAACCCCAAGAACAAGTAATAACAACAATAATATCATCATGGGGTTGTCGGCAGCGGCGGCAGGACCGGCCTGGGGCCGGTCTAAAGGCCTCGGGGGGCCGCAGGTTGCCTACCCCTGTTCTGCTTCCTTGGTTTAGTTTCTTACTGCTTGTTTCCTGTGAGCAGCTGCAGAACATTTGAGAACTTGCTACTACATCTCTCCTTGACTCCCTTGTGACTCCTCAGCCCTACCAGACTTCCCCAATACTTGCTGTTTATAAGCACTTAAAACCAAAAGGACAACACCCATTTATAGCTAACTTAATAGTAATAATTTCAGATTTTGCTAAAGGAGACATCATATGGGAGGAAGAAACCAATACAAAAAGAAACAGCTATGTAAATCACTTTATCTTCCTATCTGTACCATCTTCTAGCCCTGCATTTCCTCCATACATGGGCTGCCTATACTGCTTTGGAAGGTGGAAAGGGGACTCCTTGTGTCTAGCTTCCTTTTCTGCCATAGAAGTACAGCCTAGTACTGTAGGAGCAGGCTAGTGGTGGTACAGTACCCAGGTTACTTCTTCACCTGAGGCGTTTTATAAAGGAATCTGCTGCCCTGTCAAAATCATCCTATAACATGATCTGCTTTCTTGCAGTGACTCAGAACCACTGCCAAAATTCGGTCTCTGCTACCACCACGGATATGTGGGACACTTGTTTTGTTTTTCCAATGGTGGTGGTTGCAGCTTTCAAAGATATACAAACTCTGTTTAAGCTAGAACAATCCTGTTGAAGACACTCTTCATTACTGAAGCTGTTTATTTAAAGCGTTTGTGGTTTTCTAGTTCTGCCTATGAAACTATCAGTTATCTTAGGTAGATCTGAATGGAAGGGGCAACCACTTTTCCCCAGGAGAGCTCAGGATCTCCATTTTCTCTTGCTGAAGAGAAGGGTAAGAGCTCCAGAAAGGTAAGAGAACAAGATGCAAAAGCTCAGAGGTTTTCCAGTTATGTCATGGTGGTGCTGAACAACGCAACTAGTCTACAGGAAGCAGAAGAGAGAGAAGAGGATCTACTGGGACAATAGCTGGCAATAAGTGCAAATGAGCAAAACAAACATGACAGGATGGAGGCTGGCCTTCCCATGCCACCTACTTCAACTATGCAAAGGTCTCTTGCTTCCCAAAATGTCTCCATCCATTTTCCTTTGAGACTCTTATATTTGGAATTATGTCCAGAAAGTCTCAGTGTGACCATGCTCTCCTTCATTTCTTTAAAGTGCCACATCAAACCTCACATTTTAATGAAATCCCTTGGGTTATCTCCTAATCCCTGTGCTTTACTGTAAGTGATAAAAAAGTGTATAATAGGGTTTCTTCTCTGCCTACCTGTGCCTGCATTTCTCCTCCCTTCTTTTGTTTCCCGGTGTCTCCTTCAGTTCATTGTGGTAGGATCTGGGCTGTATAATAATGAAAAATAGAGGCCAAAAAAGGACAGTTACTTGAATGTGCCATTCCCTTTGCTACGTATGTATAGTACATCAGTTTCTTCCTTTATCCTAAGGGTTCATGGTTTCTTTTTGCAGTTGGCATGTATTTCCTGCTTCTTTCTGCATTGCTTTTCTTACTCTGCTGCTCTGTTCCATGATCTATAAGCCAATGTTTTGGGGTGGCCTAGGTCTACCTTTTACCCCACTAGAGTCCATGGGGCCTTCTTTCTTGCTCCCGTGCCCCCCTTTTAACATGAAGGACCTTAGTAGCAGTTTCTCCTCAGTGCCCTTTCCTATTTTCTAGCCCTTAAAAGAAAAGTAGTTCCTTGTTACCTATGGCTGGTGCTTCTTTTTTTTGCTTCTAGGAAGCCCTCACTCCACCCCAGTTTGAAATTTCAAGTTGGCTCTGCAATTTCCATCGCAACCCAAAATAATAATAATAATAATAATAATAATAATA
>CM034706.1:130888235-130903933 GCA_020142125.1 Phrynosoma platyrhinos | reverse complement strand
TAAACAACTGGCACAATTAAAATTATACTTTTAAATTACACTATCATACGTACTGTGAGGGGGTGCGGTGGCTGAAGTGGTTAAGACACTAATTCTGACGATCGGAAGATCAGAAGGTAGTCAGTTCGAGATTTGAGTGCTGAATGATGGGGTGAACTCCCATCACTAGTCCTAGCTTCTGCCAACCTAGCAGTTTGAAAGCATGCAAATGCAAGTAGATAAATAGGTACCACTTCGGTGGGAAGGCAACAGCATTCGGTGCTTATGCTGGCCACATGGCCACTGGAGTCATCTTTTGAAAACACTGGCTCTTCTGCTTAGAAGTGGAGATGGGTACCACCCCTTCAGTCAGTTACAACTAGACATTCATGTCAAGGGACTACCTTTACCTTTATCTTTTACCTGTTGTACATACAGCTTAAATTTATTTACATATACACAGTTTAATATACACAGTTTATTTACATATACACAGACATCCCATAGTGCGATATTAAGTGGTATATAAATGAAGCTGCTTTGCTTTGCTTTAATGTGCTTAAAGTGAAAATTTGGTAAAATGTGATGTTTTTAAACACACACACACACACACACACACACACATATATATGTATATATATTATTCAAAATTTTCATATATTTTTAACCTGGAAACTCTCTCCTCCCACTGAGCCTCACCCCGTCTCTTCAGCATTTTAATGGGGCACAGGTGAACATGACAGCCTGTTTCTGCCCAAAGGCAGGTGTTTGAAGAGCAGTGGTGTCACTCCCCTCTTAGGGCATCACCTGGTGCGGTCCGCACCCCTCGCAACCCCCTTGTGATGCTGCTGCTTTCTAGACAACATTAAAAGGGAATGACACCTGAAGCACTTACATACCCCTTTTCCCAAGCTTTACAGCTGAGTGCAAAACTCCACAATCAAGAGAGTGAGTGGAGGTGTGCAAGTGAGTAGAGTGATTGCCTATTCAAGGAGAAGACATCATTTCCGCTTGCTAACTCACCTGTGCCCTTTTTTTTTTTAGGTGGCAGTGGAACTGGGCCCATTACTCCCCACTGTGTCACCAGATTTTAGAGAAGGAGGGAAAGCCCTGGTGGCGCAGTGGTTAAATGCCTGTACTGCAGCCACTCACTCACAAACTACAAGGTTGTGAGTTCAATACCAGCCAGGGCTCAGGCTCGACTCAGGCTTGCATCCTTCCGAGGTCGCAAAAATGAGTACCCAGCTTGTTGGGGGCAATTAGCTTATAGATTGTAAACCACTTAGAGACTGCCTAGCGTGGTATGAAGTGTTATATAAATGATGCTGCTGCTATTGCTAAAGCATGCAACTAAGCAAGCAGAGGCTCCTTTAAGTCCATTAGTGCTCCTCATTCACTCCTGGCTCATGCCACCCAAAGATAATGTCAGTGAATCAAGAGGAAGAATGAGAGAGAAACGGAAGGAAGGAAGGATAGATAACTGAATGACTGATGAGTGATGGAAAAACTGCAATTCACTTTCTCAATCCTTTCTGTCATGCTATTAGGAGACACCAAGATGCATAATGGTGAAGGCTAAGTTGATGCTTCTATTATGAGCCAGTTCCTCTCACTTCCTTTTGGATGGCATAGCAGGGAAGATTGGGTCCAGCTTTGCTCATGAGGAGAATGCAGGCAAATGAGGAGCAGGCACTGCCACCGCTTGTCAACTGGGATAGGAGCTGACAAGCAGTGAGTGTCATAGGGCACAAGTTCTGCTTTCCCTCTGGGAAGCTCTTCTCTTGGCTTGCTCATGGCATCTGGTCAGCTTAGTAGATCAGTTTCGCCACAGCAGGGCTGTCCCAGAGTGAATGAATCCATATGGAAACCAAATTCAGTTGCTTTCTGTCTCCTCCAGGTAATGAAATAGGAAGTATTGGCTTGCTGCGTCACCTGGGAAAAACCGGATGAGTGAGTGAGAGGATGAGGAGGTTACTCATAGACACAACTACTTTCACCTACTTGGTTCCCTGGGTTATGAGCAGAAAGAAGCAGAATATCTCTTCCTTTCTCTCTCTCTGCAAGCCTAAAGAGAGAGTGTTTATGTCAGTGGTCTTGTGCATGTATTTGCAGAGATGTATATTTGATGTGGCAGATAATTATGTACACAGTCAACTGACACCAATATGATAAATCATCACTAGCATCCTATGGTTTCAAATAATCATGCTGAAGATAGGCTAAAACTCTCCCTCTCCAACCACAGGCTTATCATCCACAGATTTGAGCATCCACAGATGGTAAGCTCCATGTTCCAATGGCAGCATGTGACCGTGGAAGTGAGGCTGCATGCGTGCATGTGCCACCATTAAAAACCACAGGACTGTGGTTTTTGGCATCTGCAGGGGCGTCCAGAACAGAACCCGCACAGATACCAAGGGCCATTGTAGTATAATGATATATATACAACAACTACAACTATGTATCAGATGTGAAGAATGGCCACGGTGTATCACTTGTATAGTTTATGAGAATCTGTAATTTTATATTCATTTGTATATTCAAATTTATATTCATCTGCATTCATTGAATGCAGATAAATTCTTTGCACAATTGTGAGCTTTTTAAGCAGACTCAGCCTTGGTGATCAGCATGCGGTATGGGTGTTAGTAGATTATGATAGCTCACTTTCCATATAAAGGGTCTTCATGAATAGAAGAGCCCCAGCATTGCTAAGTTCCATAGTTACTCACCTGTTTGCAGGCATCCATGCACCAAATGCATGACCATTAAATGCTAGGGTTAGCAGGGTGACATAGCCTCCGTCCGCACTGCAGAAATAATCCAGGTTGACACTGCTTTAACTGCCGTCACCCAATGCTATGGAATTCTGGGAATTGTAATTTTGTGAGACATTTAGCCTTCTCTGTCAGAGCGCTCTAGTGCAACAACAAACTACAATTCTCAGAATTCCATAGCACTTAGCCATGGCCATTAGTGGATTATTCCTACAGTGCAGATACAGTCATGATATTGTCTCCCTGTTAGCCATGGAGCTTCTTGAAACAAATAATACTTTTCTTTCTCGCTGTAAGGAAGAGCTTCACTTGCTGGTTTCTGTAAATGGCTATGGAAGGCACAGGCTGCTGTTTTTCTGGCTGGCAATGCTAGCTTTAGGAAAGAAGCTAGCGTTGCAAAAATGTCCTTTCACCACCCTTGTTCACAAGCTGCCTCCTTCCTCTTCCTTCCTTCCGTGATCTTTAGTCTGTCTTCTGTGTATACTTTACTGGTTCCATCAACATGGCATTGCTTCCTCAGAAGTCATTCAAATTTGTGGTGACATTTTTAGACCAGAACAGCCAGGAGCTTTTGCATGCCAAATAGTATTATAAATGCAACTGGTAAGGAAAGTTTAAATGGGTGATTACTTTATAGGTGCAATTCTGCCAAACTCATTGGTATATAGATCTTTCTAGATATAGGGCACACCAAGTTTGATGGGGAAGTCAGGATTATGGGGACATGACAAAATAAACTGCGGTGGCCTAAAGCTGAGTAATTTATGCAGTATACATTACTGAGTAATTGATGCAATATAGACTGACACATTAAGAGGAGCAAGACATTTACACAGCCCTTAGCTGCATTCTGGCAGCTCCATGAAGAGAAGAATTTCCATCCTTCAGTGTAAGAAATGGAGTTAATATAGATTAGATGCTTGCAGTATTATGGATATATTCAGTTAATGTTTTAAGATACTTGCCAGTGTTATGCCATGTGACTATTTTTCTTACCACAGACTAGTCTGGTTACCCTTATTGGAACGTGCTGGGAGCCATATTAAGTATGCGTGCTTCTTTAAAACATGTTCTGCTTCTTTTTCTGTTCTTGTTCCTCTTCCTGGGCTATTCTTTCAGTGATCATGTTGCATAATATTTCAGTTCCTCATCTCCAATAACTTACTCTCTTTTCCAGTGAAGTTTTCAAATGTTAAAAATCAGCATTTTGCCTTTCACATTAAAATATCAGATGTACGTACTAAAATTCTCTTGCCACCTGTAATTTCTCCTTTCATTTGTACAGTGATAGTGTTATTTTTGTAGGGCAAGGGCTGATAACTTTTAATATAGGTTTATTTTCTGACAAAGTACTTTTCTATTTTGGTCATTGTGGCATTGGTGGCAAATATTAAATTCTTTAATATTTTAAGAAAGATAAAGAAAAGATGTACACCAGCAGAGTTCCATTGTTTTTTCCCCCCTCTGGTTGCACAAATAGTAATATATTTGTACTGGTGGTCCCTAAGCATGTTGCTACTTATGTAACTGGTTCCCAGTTTCACAAATGGAAACTATAAATGTCCATGAGTGTTAACAGAATGACATTGTTGGGGTTTTGGCCAGTGCATAGTGACTACAAGACTTTTCAGATTTAATCCTTGTTATTTGGTGCCCCTTTCGGGTAAATATAGTTTTAAATTAGAATTTTAAAAGGTAATATGTGTTTCCCTAGGAAGGCAATTGCCTAAGTATGCGGGCATTGTCTATTTTGATTGCAAATTTTACAGTCCATGTAAAGTAGGGAGGTTTACATGAGTACATGCAGTCCTTCAAATAGCCTGATCAAAAACTCTTAAGGGCTTCCAACATTATTAGCATCACATATTTTGGGCCCATAATTGGATAGAGCTGAATAAGTAGAGGTCTTATCTGTATCTGCCTTACCTCCACCACCATCTGAGAAGAGCTTCATTTTGGACCGTGTGAAGTTTCCAAACCATCTTTTAAGGCAGACATGTATAGCGAGCATTGCGTAGGACTTTATCACACAGGGAAAACCCCGTACAGAAATGGGATTTAAAAGGTGGGGGGAAACCCGCAAAAACGAGTAGATTTTCATACACATCGATGTTAAACTGTGCTTAACCTGTATGGAAAGTAGTCAAAAGCTGCTTCTTTTTACTTTTGGGATTTTCTGAAAATAAAAAGAACTGGCTTTTGACTACTTTCTGTTCAGGTTAAGCACAGTTTAACATCAATGTGTGTGAAAATCTACCCTCTCTTGCAGTTTTTTTCCCTATTTAAATCCTGTTTCTGTATGGGATTTTCCCCGTGTGCACTCTAGTTTAGGAGTAACCAGGGCATATATAATTCAGACAAGTTGTTTAGATATGACTGCAATACAAAAATCAACCAAAGCTGATAAAAGGCATTCCTAGCCACCACCTCCATTGGTGACTCCATCGATAGAAATGAATCCAGCAAACCCGCAAACGGCAAAATTGCACCACTCCATTTGGAATTGGTTGGACCCCTTCCCTTGAGCTCAGCAGATGTTTAGATGTTCAGCAGCCTTTAGAGCCATGATGGAAATGAGGGTTGCATGAAACCTTGCTATTCGGGTTCTCTTAAAAGCACTGTACAACTTGTTGATTGCTTCATGTGGTGGTGTCTTCTGCTCTTTTGTCCAGCCACATGAGCTCACTCCTGTGGCACCATTTTGGACATAATACAATGGGAAGCAGACTACATCCCTCTTCATCTGGAGAAGA
This sequence comes from Phrynosoma platyrhinos, assembly GCA_020142125.1. Taxonomy (NCBI): domain Eukaryota; kingdom Metazoa; phylum Chordata; class Lepidosauria; order Squamata; family Phrynosomatidae; genus Phrynosoma; species Phrynosoma platyrhinos. The sequence continues at coordinate 130,898,424 of CM034706.1, read as the reverse complement.
AGGATTGAGACTTCTTTCTTGCTAGGGAGAAGCTACTCCCATTGTACCCAGTCACCTTGGGAGCAACTGGTTGAGCAACAACCAAGACGCCTCTCATCCACGGTGGCCTTTGCCACAAAACCACCATGTGCAAGATGTTTCTTGGTTGCTGCTTAGCCAGCTGCCTGGTCACTGCTTTTTAGGTGACTGGGTACAAAGGGAACAGCAACCAAGACTGGTTGTTTTGAATTTGTAGTAAAACAAGACAGTAGATTTAATCCTCTCCCCCCATTACCATCTCCCTTTCCTTGAGTTCCTTGACTTTTCAGATTGTAAGCCTGAAGGAAGGGAACTGTCAAATTATCAATTTATATCTTTTTTAACTGAATAGCAAGCAATAGCAAGTACATTTCTATACCGCTTATCAGTGCACTTAAACACCCCCTAAGCGGTTGAGCAGAGTATAAGTGCTTTAAATAAATAAGGATAAGAAAGAATTGGGTAAAATTCAAAGATATAGCCATGTTCGTCTGTAGAATCAGTATGTAGAGAGGACTTGTAGCACCTTTGAGACTAAAGAAAGAAGTTGGTAGCATGAGCTTTCGTAGACTTAAGTCTACAGACGAAGTAGACTTAAGGGGGGTTGCAGACTTCCAGAAATAGTGCAAATTGAGTCCACTTTTAGGGTTAGGGTTAGTGCTAGGGAATCATGGGAATTGTGTTTTTTTCCTGAGACATTGAGCCTTCTCTGTCAGAGAGCTCTGGTGCCACAATAAAATACAGTTCCCATGATTCCCTAATCCTAACCCTAAAAGTGGACTCAATTTGCACTATTTCTGGAAGTCTACAACCCCGCTCAAGTCTACGAAAGCTCATGCTGCCAAATGATTTGGTGTCACGCAAACATTTTGCCATCTTGCTGCTTACATCAAATTCCAGATCATTAATTAACAAATGGAAAGCAATAGTCCCAGTACATATTTAAAATGTTTATAAAGCTTTTCGGTTCTAAGGCACTTCTTCCTTTTTGTTTTTCTTCATTATAAGAGATAATTGTAGATTCTCCTCTCTGCTTCCTGTTTGTTAACTGGTGACCAGTCCATAAGAACATCCTTCTTATTCCATTTCGTGCAGAGATGGCAACAAGAGTCAGCATCATTGGAGCATCTTAACCATCCACTGAGACTACTGCCCTAGACTGGCTAGATATTGTAGTGAAAGGCACAAAAATAGCAGACCCAGATGACTCCCTTAATCCCCCCCCCAATTATGCTGCTGCTATAACCCAAAAAGTAGGAGGCTATTGCTTCTGCTTCACTAATGCTTCTGCTTCCAAGGAGGGTAGGGCAGGAAATGTTGGCAGAGAGAGACCACTTGGCATTGGGGGCAGCAAGCCTGACACTGGCCTGTTTTGTCAAAACGGTTTTGAAAGCCTAAATATATGCAGTTTCTGACAGGTTAACTTTATTCCACATGCCCTGAAGACCTGTGTGCCAACGAAGATGCATTCGTTGACACTACTTTTACCATATAATACGGAATAGACAACCATGTTTTATGCTACAGAGAACTTTAAAGGAGTCTGGTGCTGGCTAAGGTCACATATTTTTCACAGTGGGGAATTTATTAGTAATAATCACGTTTAGCTCAATGGTTAGTGCATGCCTCTTTTGCATATAAACAACTAGGACCATGGGTAACTGAGTCTATAAAGGTCATGGAAAAAGCTTGACATGAATAAGCTGTAAATTATTTCTTACTAAATTGGTATGCTAAGGGATCTTATAGCACCTTTGAGACTAACTGAAAGAGATAAGTTGTTAGCATGAGCTTACATAGACTTGAGCTACTTCCTCAGATGCATGGTTATGTCTTTGAATTCTACTGTACTCACTGAATTGGGGGAGTTATTTAATTTACACATGCCCGTAATCTTATAGAGAGTGATAATGTACTCTTAGGTAACATTTTGATCATCCTGATTCATTTTGGATCCAGAGTATTTCATAGCATTTATGCTGTATTTTCTATCTAACTCAGCTAAGGACTGTTTTGTGTTATCTGGTAACATGTTAAGGCACATGATTTTCTTAGCGGTGAGTATCATAGTGTGGTTACTGTGCTGTCACAAAATTATTTTTATCACCACTTCCATCACTATTTTTTTTTAATCACTAGCCTTATCATCTTCCAAAAGGACGTAGGCCAGTACATCATTTTCTTTAAAAAATTATTATTAAGGCTGCATCTGTACTGCAGAAATAATTCAGGCTGACACCACTTTAATTGCCATGGCTCAGTGCTATAGAATTGTTGTGGTACCAAAAAGCAGTGTCAATCTGGATTATTACTGCAGTGCAGATGAGCCTAAAAGAAGTGTTCTGTGGATACTGTGGACTCTTAAAAAGTCAAATAAATGGGTCCTAGAGCAAATCAAGCCTGAACTTTCCCTAGAAGCCAAGATGACCAAACTGAGACTGTTGTACTGTGGCCATATCCTAAGAAGACATGACCCACTAGAAAAGACAATAATGTCTGGTAAGGTAGAAGGCAATAGGAAAAGAGGAAGACTACATTCCAGATGGATAGACTCAATCAAGGAAGCTATGGCTTTGCATCTGCAAGACCTGAGCCAGACTGTTGAGGATACGGTGACTTGGAGGTCTGTCGTTCATGGGGTCACCATAAGTCGAAATCGACGTGATGGCAGTTAAACAACAACAGCAACGTGGTAAATGCTGCTGTAAATTTTCTCAACAGAATGGGCAAATTCTTTATTACGGAGGGAACTGTAATAAAGAAATATGATCACAAAAAATCAACATGGGTTTCTTAAAACAAAAGGGATATTGAGAAACTGGAGCGTATCCAAAGGAGGGAGACTACAATGGTGAAGGGTCTGGAAACCATGTCCTACAAGGAATGACTTAGGGAACTGGGTATGTTTAGCCTGGAGAAGAGATGGTAAGAGGGGATATGATAGCCCTGTTTAAATATTTGAAGGGATGTCATATTGAGGATGGAGCAAACTTGATTTCTGCTGCTCCTGAAAATAGGAACCAGATTCAATGGATTCAAACTATAGGAGAAGAGATTCCACCTCAACATTAGGAGGAATTTCCTGAAAGTAAGAGCTTTTTGACAGTGCAACACACTCCCTCAGAGAGTGGTGGAGTCTCCTTCTTTGGAGGTCTTTAAACAGAGGCTGAATGGCCATCTGCCAGGGATGCTTTGATTGTGAGTTCCTGCATGGCAGGGGGTTGTACTGGATGGCCCTTAGGGCCTCTTCCAACTCTATGATTCTATGATTCCATATTTCTGTTTAGAAAATATAGTATGGCAAGATAAATGACCCCTTTCTCTATAAACCAATTTTTACAGTTCAACTCTTTAGCTTTGTAGATCAAGAGAAATGAGCTGTCATTTGTCAGCATGCCCATTAGTCCTAGGGAACATGAGATGAAAGATGCAGCTGTATGTGTGTCTTGCATGGGTTTCCATAGGGGCATCGGTTTGATCACTATGCAAATAGATGGACAAGGTAGCCTTGTGACACTGAAGGTGATCCTGACCAGTAACCATTATTTTTAATAGAAAATTAGATCTATCTGCAAAATATCCCAAACCAAGAAAAAACGCTAGGACTATGCAAAACGAACTAAAGAAATCCAGTCTCTTAAATATACGGTGATACCAGAATCTCACTTCCAAAAGTTTACATTTTCTCTTCTAAACATAATTCTTATTTCAGAATTGATTTTTTTTTTTACCCATATATACTCCTCTATACATCATGGGCAGGTTTTGGAATCAAAATTATGGATTTTGATAAAACCTGTGAATAAATCGAAGGTAAAACATAGGGGTATACAACAAGAGATCTAATGGGTGAAGCAAAGGAAAACAATGCCAATGAACTTTTAAAAAAGATGTAATTTTTTGTGCACACCCTAAAGGCAGAATGGATGAGAGAGTAGATGAGGAATCAGTACTTTCCAGACAGATAATACTTTAATGCTTGATTATCGATTTGTACAGCGCTGTGTACATTGACAGAGCTTTAGAAATAAACTTTAATAATAATAATAATAAGATAACACTATTGCCTTCCACCAGCAGATGGATCCTTTTTTATATAAGAGATAAAGTACAGTACTTACATGGACTTGTGTATGCGTCCACTCAGTTTTTGGAGGTCAGTTTTTTTGACTAAAATTTCTAGACTTATACATGAGTATATAGAGTACTTCAAAATCCCTCGCTATACAGATATCACAAATACATTTTAGCCCAGTATTAGTTACAGATCATGCATTGCTCTCATGTGAACTATGATAGTCTCAGCTGTTTTTAAAAAAGCATGGAGGTTTGATACCACTCTTTTAACATGGGATTTCTTCATAAATTAAATTAAGCACACTATTTTTAAAAATCCACATAAAATGCCACCCATCAGCAATAGAGATTTATGTATAAAAAAGGCTCTATTCAAACGAAAGCAAGGGGGAAAGCCTGGAACAAATTGCTGAAGTGCTAACTAAATAGCATAAAATAACAGGAAGCAGTACTTCAAAGGATAGAGCAAAAGAGACCTGAATTGGAGACATTAGACCTTAATTTAAAACATACTACTTTAGCAAAGCAAAGCAAAGCAGCTTCATTTATATACCGCTTCATACCGCGCTATGCAGTGTCTAAGCGGTTTACAACTGTAAGCTCATTTAGCATATCTGAGTAGGCAATATTATGAATTCAGCAATAAAAATACAAAAATGTTAGCAAGAGCTCTTAAAAAGAGGAGCCTCAAAAATATAATTCCAATGATAAAACATAATTCAGTTAAGCTCCTGGCTTCAGCTGAAGAAATGAATGAGGCACTCCAAAACTTTTGTTCGAATATGTGTAGATCTGATGTTGATCCCACAATGAATCTGCAACAATTTCTTGACACCCTCCCTATATCCAAGATCAATTAAGCCTCTTTAAATGCTCCAGTATGTAATATAAAGGAAAACTGGGAAAGACCCTGGGAACAGGTGGTTTCCCTGGAAAATTTTATACAATATTTAGTGAAGATTTAGCACACACACAACCGCCTCCACACACATTAATCATTTTAAACCCCATCTTAAAGGGAGGAGATTTGCCCAAATCTTGGTAGTCTTCAAGGATTATAGCAATTCTGAAACCTGATAGTGACAGTTCATGTCCAGCAACTTATTTTCCAATAATATTGCTCAATCAAGATGCTTAGCTGTTAACAGCAATGCAAACAATTTTATTCCCCAAAGTATCTCAATGGATCAAGCTAGGTTCATGTCAAAAGTACAGATTTCAGATGCAATTAGAAGGACCCTTACTATAATTATGGTTCTAAATCCAAATCCAAAATAGAATTGTGTAACTAGATGCTTTAAAATCCTTTGATATGGTGACGAAACCGTATCTTATTGGGTTATTTATAAAAGCTATCTATTGCTTCTCTAATAGAACAATTATACACAAATGTTACAGCACATGTTAAATTAATGATCTGCACCATTTAATATACACAGAGGTACACAAAAGGAATGTCTTCTGTCACCTCTGCTATTTGCCATTGTCTTGGAGCTATAAGCCTCATTAATCAAGACATAATATGTTTTACGGATATATATATATTTATTGCGGATATATATAATTTTATTTCTTTCAAATATAGTGGAGGGATTATCACAGATCAAAAATGTCATAGATCTATTTAGATCTTATTCTGGTTTAAATATAAATTATGTAGAATCAAAGTTAATGTGTTTAAATATGCCTATAAAGGAACAACATAATATCAAGAAATTAATCAGCACTCTGTTTTTCAAGTGTTAAATATTTGGGTATCATTTTAACAAAAGATACAAACCAATTACTATATGGGAATTATTTTCCATTAATTAAATGGATAAAAAAAGTTAAAGGAATGGAAGTTTTAAAATCTATCAATACTAAGCAGAATTGCTACAATTAAGGCTCATATACTTTCTAGGTTTCTGTGTTTCTTCCAAGCAATCCTGTTATATTGAGGACAAACAAAAGTTAAGATTTGACAACAAATTATGGACAATTTCATTACCAATTTTTAAGATGGAGTGGAGGGAATCGGTATGAAATTTGCAGATGACACAAAACTGGGAGGGGTGGCTAACACATTGGAAGATAGGAACAGAATTCAAAAGGACCTAGATAAACTAGAAAATTGGGCAAAAATTAATAAAATGAAATCGAATCGAGATGAATGCAAAATCCTACATTTAGGCCACAGAAACACAATACACAGGTATAGGATAGGGGGATATATGGTTTAGCAGTGCTAAATGCAGAAAGGACCTTGGGGTCATTGTTGATCATAAACTGAACATGAGGCAGCAGTGCGGTACTGCAGCAAAGAAGGTAAATGCTATTTTGGCCTGCTTTCATAGAAGTACAGTTTCCATGCTGAAGGAAGTAATAGTCCCACTATATTCTGTGCTGGTCAAGCCCCATCTGGAGAACTATATTCAGTTCTGGGCACCTCATTTTAGGAAGGATTTAGGTTCAGAGGTCTGTAGAACAAAATGTACCTGGAAAGGCTGAAGGCATGTTGTTCATCTTGGTGAAGAGAAGATTGAGGGGTGACTTGATAGCTCTCTTTAAAGCCCTCAAGGCTGGCACAGAGAAGGGGGCAGGCCTGATCTCTTCTGCCCCGGAGGGTAGGAAAAGGTCTAATGGTTTGAAGTTACCGGAGAGTAAATTTCAACTAAACATTAGAAGGAACTTTGTGACAGTAAGAATGGTTTGGCAATGGAACCAATTGCCTATAGTGGTGGTAAAGTCTACTTTAGCTGGAAATCATGCATTGAACAGGTTTGGTACTTGATGACCCATAAGGACAGCTCCAGCTCTGCGATTCTATGATTTTGTGATTCTCCCTGTCTACTTTCTCCATACTGTGCATCTTCATTGTGGCTCTTCAACAGGGTCAAATTCACACTTGCTGTCTGCAGCAACCCCACGGTTGGTCATTTATCACTTCTCTGCTATCACAACATACTTTCTTAGCCCTATGAGGAAGGAAATATTTTGAAACATGACTTAACTGGCAAGAGTGAGAAAATGGTTGGGTTTGCGGTAGAGAATAACATGGTAGAGAATGGGTACTAAGTTGAAGGGTATTGATTCCCCAATGCAATATCTATAATTTTGTAGATAAATGAGACAAAAGAAACCACATGCAGGTCTGTGACCAAAAATAGCATGGGGGAAAAAGCTTGCTAGTTATGACTAGGATACTCAGAATCAAACTAACTGGGTGAGTAACATCTTCTCAAATTAGATATATGCCAGTTTTCTCTTATATATGTATTTTTTTTTTCATCCTGAATTTGCCATGTCTTCCACTGACATCTTACACAGGCTTCTTGTGAGCAAGAAAATCCTATTGTTGTGGACAATGTAAATACTTGAACTGCCAATGCTTTTTGCCTATGATCATTTGTAGCCATACCGTTTTCTAGGTACAATCTCTACCCCAAGCAAAGTGCAGGTGGGTAAATGGAGAATGTAGCTGTGCGATGGGAAGAATTAGGGGCCATCACATTGCCACGAGAGAGAGAGGAGGGGGAAGATACTGTCTCTGCTTCTTTCTGACAGCATTGATGTGGTGAATGAGGGACCACTGCAGTCTGGACCAGAATGAAAATGCAAGATTGCTGCCAGCTTCCATCCAGATTTGGGTCAGGTGGCAAGTGGCAAATGGTTCATCTACAAGCTGCCTCCAGTCACTTGCTAAGCTTTCTCATTGCACGACATCTTCCCAATCCCAACCATTGCATGGCCCAGAGCAGCAAGAGAAGATGATACCTCTTCTGCTTCTTTCTGTTCATTCAGCCACTTTAGGCAACCCCACAAAGGGAGGAGGAGGAGGCCCAAAGGCAATTTGTAATGGGACCTTTAAAACCTGGAATGGGGTCTATGTATTATAGTTTTTTGTGGGTTTTTCAGGCTGCGTGGTCATGTTCTAGAAGAGTTCCTTTCTGACATTTTGCCCGCATCTGTGGCTGGCATCTTCAGAGAATACTGGAATGGAAGAGAGTGGGTTTATATATACTGTGATAGACCCACTCTCTTCCATTCCAGTATTCTCTGAAGATGCCAGCCACAGATGCGGGCAAAATGTCAGAAAGGAACTCTTCTAGAACATGGCCACACAGCCCAAAAAACCCACAAAAAACTATGGATGCCGGCCATGAAAGCCTACGACTTCTATGTATTATGTTGTTGTTGTGTTTTTTTAAATAAATAAATAAATAAATAAATAAATAAATTACATGCAGAGTTAAAAGCAAGATTAAATAGAAAATATTAGTTTTACCGTGATTTAAAAAAGATGTTGCATATTGAATAGGAACATCACTTGTACATGGCTGCACTTTGTGTTCTCCAGAAACCAGAACCTATATTTTCTTTTTCTAGATTGATACTTATGATGTGACAGTAACAGAAGAGCTTGGGGAGATCCAGCTGATAAAAATTGAGAAACGGAAGTACTGGTTCCCTGATGATTGGTATCTGAAATATATCACTGTGAAAACACCAAATGGTGACTACCTGGAGTTTCCATGTTACAGATGGATTACAGATGAAAAAGAGGTAGTACTCCGAGATGGAAGAGGTGAGTGCTTTGGAAAGTTCATAATATGAGGAGCTAAACTGAGGACTCCTTTAGCTCCAGACTTTAATACTGAGGGAGTTAATCCAAGCTATCCAAACATAGGATGCTAATTTCATTCTGGCTGGCCAAGCAAACCTTGGGTTTACATAACCTTACTACTCAAGTTTGTTTGGTTCATTTTAACTACAGTTTATTGAAACAAGCCAGCTTCAAACCTTGGTTTATGAAGTTGCCTCCTTTCCTTAACCTTTGTGCAGACTTTGGACATAATACTAAAACTTTAAGTCAGGGGTAGGCAACCTTTCCCCTTTAAGGGCCATGGGACTGTTGGCCAACATGGTTGAGGCTTCTGGGAGCTGAAGTCCCTCGGCCCTTAAAGGGGAAAGGTTGCCTACCCCTGCTTTAAGTGATGGTTATTTAAAACCAGTCTTCTCAAAGCAGCTCGGTTAAAAGGGTGAGGAAGCAAATGAGGCTGGCATGACAGCAGCAGAAGCTAGGTTCATTTCATCTAATTATAAACCTTAGTATGCAAAGGGATCTTGCAGCACCTTTGAGACTAAGGGCCTTTACAGACTGCCAGAAATAATGCAGCTTGAGTCCACTTTAACTGTCCTGACTCAGTGCTAAGGAATCATGGGAATTGTAGTTTATTGTGGCACCAGAGCTCTCTGACAGAGAAGGTTCAATGTCCCAGAAAAAAATACAGTTCCCATGATTCCCTAGCACTGAGCCAGGGCAGTTAAAGTGGCCTCAAGTTGAATTATTTCTGGCAGTCTATAAAGACCCTGACTCTACAAAAATATATTAAGCAACTGTAGCAAAATTTTAACATCTAATTGAAATATAGCTGGCATGAATTTAGACATATGAGTAATGCTAAGGTTTAATAGTCATGTCAGTCTGGAATATCAGAATGCAAAGGGATCTTTCAGACTCTGTCTTCAGTCTCAAAGGTGCTGAAAGATCCCTTTGCATTCTGATATTCCAGACTGACACAAACTCTTACTATTATGTCTAAATCCATGCCAGCTAAATTTCAGTTAGCTGTTAATAAATTTTATTACAATTGCTTAAGTATTGTTATGGACATTAGAAAGGAAGGTGGAGACAAAATCAGAATTACTTGCATCAGACACAAGTGCTGGTACTGGCAGGTGATGTCTATTGGGTTGTGTGTGGACAAGATGCATCTTTTCCTTAAAAGATCCACTGTAGTTTTATTTACCCTGCTTCCTTGCAAAATTCTGAGAATTCAGGAAATATGAATGTGATAAATTTGTAAGAAAATGTGCACTAAATGAAATTCTGGCACAACCCTGCCATACAAATGTGGAGGCAAATTCAAACTGATCCAGAGTCATCCATCACATATTGGCCTCTGGTTCATTAGTACTGGAAGAAAACTGAATTACCACTTAAAACAGGGATAGGAAATGTGTGGTCTTCCAAATGTTGGTGGACCTTTGCCCTTATGATGCTCTGGCAGTGGTGCAGACTGCAACTCCCAACAGACCTCACCATAGATTG
>CM034706.1:130856449-130879954 GCA_020142125.1 Phrynosoma platyrhinos | reverse complement strand
ACCTGAGAATTTGCCAAACACTTTGAATACCTCTTTCAGTGAGGGAAATGGTGTTTCTAGGCTGGTCCAAAAAAATCAGCACAGCATCCACATAAAGGGTGATCTTATGATGTTGGCCATTAATATTGAGACCAGTTATATTGGTTTCAGATCTGATGAGGTTTGCTAGGGGTTCAGTCATTAGGGCAAATAAAAGAGGCAACAGTGGGCACCCTTGTCTAGTTCCCCTAGTAAGAGTAAAACGTGTAGTTCATACCCATTGACTAAAAGTGTTGCCTCCGAGCTATCATAGATGTGGCACAATGCTCCAATACATCTTTGGTCAAATTTAATTTCTTTTAATATACCAAAAAGGTACAGCCATTCCATTCAGTCAAAGGCTTTTAAAGCATCCAGCGATAGAAGGGCCAGAGGCATTTTTGATTGCTTGGCTGTTTAATACCCCATGGATCGGATCTGCCAGTCGCCTACCTGGCATGAAGCCCACCGGGTCAGGATTTCTCTGCTCCAAGATAAACTCATTTATCCTGGTGGCCATAATTGAAGTAAATAATTTGGCATCCTGGTTAAGGAGAGCTATGGGGCAGAAGGATTTAGTTTTGGGGCTATCCACTTTTGTCTTAGGAATTGGGATTATTTGGGTTCTGTGCCATGACATGGGAACAGGATCTTCATTCGAGGCAATTCCGAAGTGTTTAATTTGGAATAAAAAGCTCTAAGTTCCTCTAGTATTTTGTTTGGGGCCGTTTCCACAGTTTTGTTGTAGGAAATAAAAGTGCAAATAATACTTTTCGTAGCCTTGCATTTAACTGCTCTGGCCAGGAGGCATGAGTTTTTGTTGTTAATAATAATAATAACAATAAATTATTTATACCCCACCCCTTTGAGATCAATCGGGGTGGCTAACAACAATAAAATATAACATACAAAAGTAAAATATTAATCCCTCCCCCCCTTAAAAAGTTATTAAATCCGTTACAAAATTAAAACATACAGTATAAAACAAGAATAATGTAAAATTATGTTAAACTCATAATAATACGCTTTAGTATAATGTAGGGCAATTTGTATTTTCCTAGCATCTAATGCTGCTAACTCTGTCTTTTTCTTTTGGAGTTGGTGAAATATCTTAGAATCAAGTGACAACTGAGGTATGTCTTGAAGGAGTTTGGTTTTGGTGGCATTTTTGAGCCTTTTCTTTGTGATTCCCTCTTTAATTAATAGGCCCCTGAGGACTGCTTTCAAGGTACCCCACAGTAGGGCTTCCGAGGTTTCTAGTTTCCTATTTTCCAAGTAAAACTGCTTAATTTCATCTTGAATCTGGGTTTTGTACTTCTCGTTAGTAAAAAGGCTGGGGTTATACCTCAAAATACGAGGTTTCTGTGAGTCTGGGTTTAACTATCATGTCAGCACTGTGGCTGAATGGTCAGAATAGACTATAGGCTCTATCTGGACATTAGTTACTTTGGAAAGGGAGGATTGCAAAACAAGGAAGTAATCAATTCTAGAGTAGATGTGGTGTGTGTGTGTGAATATAAGGTGTAATCCCTAGCTGATGGGTATAATGCTCTCCATGGATCTAACATCCCTTCTTTAGTTATAAGGTCCAAAATTGGGGATAGCTTTCTATTAGTCTTGAAAAGATGGTGGGATTTGTCCATCTTATAGTCAAGCACCTCATTTGTGTCTCCCTTCTCCCTCAAAGTTTCTAGGAAGGACATCATAAAGGCTTGCGGATTAGAGTTGGGAGAATAAAAGGTTGCCAACGTGAGAGTGGTGTTGGCTATGGTTTTTTCAAAATCAGAAAGTGACCAGATGGGTTGCATATTATCATGTCGGGCTGGAATGAGCATGAATCCAGGAAAAGTATCGCTACTCCTCTTGACTTGTTTGAGTCACCTGTAGTGTATTGAGTTGCAAAGGGGGACCTGAGGAGGATATTTCCTGTCCTTTTTTCCCCCCTATGCGTTTCTTGCAACAAAACTATGCTTGGTTTAAGTTTTTTCAAGTAACCATTAATGTGGGTGCATTTCAGTGAAAATCCCAGCCCCTTTACATTGAGAGATTCATTTCTGAGTCAATTCAATTGAATTCAAGTCAATTGAATTCAAGTCAATTGAATTCAGTTCAAGAGTTCAAGAGATTGAGCTGTAAATACATTATCCCTAGGTTAGAACCCCCCAAAAATCTGACTTTCAAATAGCCCTTATAATAAGACCCCTCGTCAGGATCAGCAATCATACATTGAGGGATAGATATGTTAATTGACTCTGGGTTTTGCTTTGAGAGGGTCACTTCCTTATAACTGGCACAAACATAGTCTTGAACAAACAATCTTAACTGAAAAACTTTAACTAAAACCAGGAACAGACCAAGGGGAGGGAAGCGCAGGGCACGCTCTTCACCCCAATCTAGCCATGCTCTGGTGATCTCCCCTGGAGCGAAGGGTGGGGGAAATGTCATTGATATATGATGGCATGGGGGCTTAGATCTCAATGAAAAGGATTGGTATGTAATGGAGAACAGAGTGACTTGGAGAATATAACAGCAGAGGCCAAGAGGTTGAATAGATCTATGAGCACAGTAAGGGGTGGATGTGAGAAGAGAGGGAAGTATGCCAGCAGAAGGTGAGAGACAGAGTAGATCTATAAACACAATTAGGGGTGGGTGTGAGTGAAGAAAAGTGCTCCGCAGAGGTTTTGTGACGGCTGAGATTGAATACAAATAGCTGTCACTAGAGAGAAGAAAATGGAGGCGTGTTGGAGTAGAGTTATAAAAAAAACAGGTTGGGGAAGAAGAAACCAAGATGGTGAGGACTGAAAAGTCACTAGCATGAGAGGGTGGAGAAGAGGCTGGATAATCAGTACACTCATGGAAAAAACAAGCCGAAAAGGGACAAACTCACAAATAGAATAAAGAGATTTTTGCCTGAATGACCAAAGTTATATAGAATTAGGTGGATGTATTAAATTTCAGTTTTCCAGTTCCTTCCCTGTGTTTGTTCCGTCCATGGTGAGCTGTCATCCATCTTGGGCCATTGAATGCAGGCTTACCTGGCGTTGGAGATTGGACCTCTTCCAGGCTTTCTCGCTCCAGCTCTCTAGGCGTTTTGATGTCAAGAGCCTCTCAGATATTGAGCATTTGGGTCTTGCTCGAAACAGACATGACAATGTCACCCTTGAAGGGGAATCCTCATCCATATTTACCATGCCTGCTGCAGCAGTGCTGTCAGTGGTTTAAAGCTTTGACGCCTCCGGAGTGTCTCAGGAGAGATATCCTGGAATATTTGTAAGGTTGTGTCTTGGAAAGTGAGGCATGGGATTCCAGTGAGTTTCCTTAGAGCCAGAGACGTCTTCATGTAGTGAGTGAAACGAATGATGATGTCTCTGGGCATGGGGACTCAATTTAGTCTCCTTGTGGGAATCCTGTGTGCTCGTTCAATATCAGACACATTTATTATCGTTCAATAAATGAAGATCTGGTCAGGTTGTGTTTAGCCAGTTAAGTAAGAAGGATATCATGTCATTTTTCTCTGCTTGTTCCGCTATCCCTCTCACCCAAATATTTAAGTGTCTGCTTCAGTTTTCCCAGTCCTCCACTTTGTTAGACAGGTATTCATTCATTTGTTCTATGTGACACAGGCAGGATTCGTGTTGCACTCCATGTTCAAGAGAGACAAAAAAGATAAAAGCTAAATCAACAATATTATTTACAGGGAGAGCAAAATAAACCAAAAGAAACAGGTGGTATATGTTCACATTTCCTTTCCCACAGCAAGGGAACATTTTCATAGTGGATTATGAGCTTCTGGATGGTATCGACGTCAATAAGAGAGATCCCTGCACAATACAGTATTTGGCTGCTCCAATCTGCTTACTGTATAGGAATTTGGAGAAGAAGATTGTTCCTATTGCAATCCAGGTAATCTGCATCTTACCTATTAAAATATTACTTCTGTCATTATTGAAAGAATAGTTAACTGTTTTTAATACTTTTCAGATAAACCAAGATCCAAAACCAGACAATCCTATTTTCCTCCCATCTGATGCTAAGTATGATTGGTTATTGGCTAAGATTTGGGTTCGATCTTCTGATTTTCACATACATCAGACGGTTACCCATCTTCTCAGGACTCACTTAATTTCAGAAGTGTTTGCAGTGGCAGTGTTTCGGCAGCTGCCTTCTGTCCATCCTCTCTACAAGGTAAGTCATTTTGGTGTCAGGATAATGTGGTTATTTTGTTTTTCCAAGGCCTGTCTATATTCTGTAAGAATTTTCAAAAATATACTACTTTTCCTAGTAAATTAACTGTTAATAAAATTAATAAAAATGCCCTTTAAATATTTAAGTCAGATGAGTCTAACAGCATTCAGCCATTATAACATGTGAAAATGCTACTTTTTATAAAATCAAGATATTTAACTACCTGGTGGGGATTGTAAGGAATTTTCAGGTTTGTGAGAAAATAAAGTTTGAGATCGACTTTTCACAGGATCAGTAGTGCAGTGCCTGACGCACACTAATCTTCTGGTCTCCACATATCAAAGAAAGTATAGATACATGGAGGACACGCTGGATACTGAATACTTTTTAGCCATGCTTTTGTATTACATTCTTGCTCAGGATCCTCAAACATGTTGTAACATCTTGGCTGCAGATAAGAGATGGGTTGTTCAGATCCATTTTGGTCCATTTTTAAGCCCTAGTTATGAGACAACAAGCAAATTGAAGCTTAATGTAGACAGAGATATAGGTGCTCTTGTCAGGCAAGAGGCAAATAAGGGAACAAGAATCAGCCTCTGTTGAATGAAGTTATAGTCTCCTTGCAGGCTGAGGTTTGCAATTTGCATCTACCCCTGAATATAGTTGCTCATGTTTTGGCTGTGGTGAAGACTTTATTTTCATAATTAAAGCTAGTACGTCAATGGCACCTATTCATGAAGATAAGAGATCAGGTCACAGTTACACATGTTTGTTACATATTGTATGGACTACTTTACATACGGTTCCCTTTTAACTGTGTTCATAAACGTCAGTTGTTCCAGAATGTTGCAACCAGGCATTGCTTGAGCCAGTTATGGGAGCATGTTATTTCCTCATTACTAGTTATGGGTCACAGTTCAAAGGGCTGGTTATGACCTACATGACTTGAGATCAGGTTATTTTAAAGACCCTATTCTCTTTGCCATTTTTTAGTGGGTATCACCAGTGTTTCTGTCATTGATATCCATTATGTGCTTTTAATTTTTTTTTTAATTTCCTCTCCTGAATTTTCTGCTGCCAAGTAACCCAAGTTATGCTGGGATAACCTGCCTGGCTAGCAGAACCAGAGGACTGCTGGATCAATAAACATTTTGTCCTACATTGAAGGCCCCATGTTGGTTGACAAATGCCCTAAACGAAATAGTGAATCTGAACTCCAAATGTCTGAATAACATGCTTGACTACTTGGCTAAGAATATGGCCTTTTTGATAATGTGAGATGGTTTTGCTTCCAAAGATCTGGAAGGGATCACATTATCTAAGTCCCAGATGTAAAAATGCATCTTCCAACAGAGCAAAACCCAGCAAAACACTTCTGTTTTTAGAATCTAAGTAGGGTCAGGTCTGGTTAATACTTGGGTGGAGAACCACCAGGGATTTCCAGGTGGGGCTCTGAAAGGATTCTGCCTGAAACTTGGAATGGGACCATCAATCAGTTGATAATTTGACTGACTATGCAGCAGTTTTCTATATAAGTTGTGGCCTTGTTGAAGAAGAGGGTAAGTGGCAGAAGGGAAGAAAAGGTAACATGATTAACAGGTTCATCTTTATTTATTTATTTAGTTCATCTTTAGTTCAAGTGGCAATGGGGTTATGGGTTATGGCCACACTGGGTTTGAAGTTGGGATGTAATGGGCAGGACAGATGATCACAGGCATGATATGTGACATCAACTTCCCCAAAACCTCTGTCTCTGGGGTGAGTGGTATGCATCCCTAAGGTTTCTTAAACTAAAAGTATATTATGGTCCAACATGTTGGAATACCATCTATATGCTGAATTAATTTTTTAACACTAGGAACAGCTTGTTTCTCATAATGTAAATTTAACATCTTGGCAATGTTTGTCACATTGACTTGTAAAGAAATAGGTTTTGAACTTGTCTTCCTTGTCGGTACAAGTAGTTTATTTAAAGGCATGGACCAACTGAAGTTCTGTACTGTATTGTTTGAAAGTACACTTGTCCCTCCCCGTTCACGGACGTGGAGTCCATGGTTTTGGTCTTTCACAGACACCAAGCGAGAAGGGACAAAATGGCGCATGTGCCTGTGGCATGCGTGCAGCGGTGCACATGGGAACGCCCTGCCATTATAACTAATGGGGCTTGAATATCTGCGATATTTCCAATTTGTGGGGTGGGGGGTCTGGAACATATGCCCCATGAATCGGGAGGGATGAGTGTAGTTTGTTTTGGGAACCAATCACATTATATTGAGAAAACTGTAAGGAATATTTCATCCTGACCTGCTTTCTTTTCTGGTTTGCAGCTCCTCATACCTCATGTACGGTTTACAATAGCTATCAACACCAAAGCCCGTGAGCAGCTTATATGTGAATATGGCCTTTTTGATAAGGTGAGAGGGTTTTGCTTTCTTCATAAGTCTGGAAGCCCTACAGGACCCTACAAAGAAGTGTCTTTCAATAGAAGCACTCCCCTCTGCTCCTACCAAAAGACAACAGCATAGCTAAAAACAAAACAGAGCAGGACAAAATAGTAATTAATCTATGAAGTCCAAATAAAATAGAAAGCAAAGGGGTTCTGTAGCACCTTTGAGACTAATTGAGTAAAAGGAGTTGTAGCATAAGCTTTTGTAGACTGGGTCTGCTTCCTCAGATGCATGGAGTGATCTTGTGCCCAGGAAGGACCTTTATAATCAGACTGTATGAATTGCCATAGAAATGCAAAATGTGGGTATGGTGACGGGATGGCAAGTTCAGCTCGATCAATGATTATTGAGGGACAAAAGCAGGAGGAAAAATATTGCTTTACTCTCAAAGGTGATACAAGATCCCTTTGAATACTGATATTTCAGTCTAACATGGCTATGTCTCTGAATTCTACCAACTGAAACAGAAGGCTTTATCAATCATCAGGAATGATTTTAAAACTTTCTTTAGAAGGCAGTTCTATAATATATTGCTGTTAGAGAAAAGACACTGTTCATATCGGAGGCTCATCAGACTGCACCATGAGATGAAATTTAAACCACAACCTTCTAAGAGCTGAATACTGAACTATGCTGAACTATAAATTAATTTCTGTAGAGAACAACAGTATTCTGGTATCAAATTCTCAAATCTGTCTTCCAGGAATGAGCTCCTCTAATCCTGAAAGAAAGCCCCAAAAATTACAAAAATGGTGCCAAATGACACTTAAGAGGTCCACGATAATTAATAATGTCATGCTCTCTTAGTCTCTGTCTTGATGAAGATGTATCAATTTGCCTGAGGCAGTCTCATGCATGCTTACTTGTATCTGTTCAATGGGACTTGTTGTCTATGAAACATGTTTAGAATTGCAGCCTCATCCCTAAAAACAAGGCAGAAACCAAATTGAAATAGAGCCAGAAAAGAGCAGTCTTCCAAGAGTGCCTTGCAAGAATCTGGGAGAACCATTCTCTTCAGCATTTCAGCCCCCCCCCCCCCCCCCCCAGTCACATTAGAAACTTATTTTCTAATTGAGTAAAATCACTTTTTTTTTTCCTTATTTTTTGGAAGAGTGGTTTAACAACTCCTACCCACTATTAAAAGCATTTATTTGCACAACCATGAAATTGCCTTTGATTAATACTCTGTACCATTTTTTGGGGGTGCCAAAGGCAAACGCTACTGGAGGAGGTGGACACGTGCAAATGGTTCAGCGAGCAATGAAGCAGCTCACCTACAGTTCCCTCTGCTTTCCTGAAGAAATCAGGGCACGACACATGGAAAGTTATGAAGATATTCCATACTACTACTATCGAGATGATGGTCTCAAAGTGTGGGAGGCAATAAGGAGGTATGAGGCTACCTGAAATAGTCTGCTATGTTATACAGACTCTGGAGAGCAATAATAAACTGACAGAGTCTTTGGAGTGTGGTTTGACTGTGGCATTTCACTTTTAATAACATTTGGAGTACTGTATGTTGTGGAAGCTGGGTTCATCCTTCACATACCAATCCCCTTTTGTATAATTTTGCTCTTTGACTATCAAAGCCAGTGACTTCCCAAGTTCAAAAATTGCAGGATACAGTGGTAAAGTCAGAAAACTATAGCTTTGTACCAGAGACATTCATTCTCAGAAGTAAATAACAAGTGTTGTTGTTGTTGTTGTTGTTGTTGTTGTTGTTGTTGTGTGCCTTCAAGTTCTTTCTGACTTATGGTGATCCTAAGACAAATGTATTATGGGGTTTTCTTGGCAAGATTTGTTCAGAGGAGGTTTGCCATTGCCTTCTCCTGAGGCTGAGAGCATGTGAGTTGCCCAAGGTCACCCAGTGGGTTTCATGGCTGAGTGGGGAATCGAACTCTGATCCTCCATAGTTGTAGTGCAAGATTCAAACCACTACACCACACTGGCTTGAGCCCAGGTATAACCCCTTATTATTTCAGCACAAAGGAATGTGATCAACAACCTCTTACAATAAACACCCCACTGCATATCCTATCACATTACTCCAGTATGCCAACACACATTACCCTGGTTACATCTCACAGGTTTGTATTTGCACTAAATCCATGGCAGGCAAGATGTAAGATTCAGCTCTTTACATTGACAGACTACTTCGGGGTGGTGGTGGTGGTAATATTTTCCAGATATGCCTAGTAACATCTGGTAGATGTTGGGGGCCTCTATAGCTAGATGTGGTGAAGATTTTCATCTCTCATTACATTGTAATGTGTGTTATATCTATGGCAAGTGAGACATTGTGTTCATTCACATGACTCTGTAAGCCATTGTTAGAGTAACTATGTGGTGGTTTGGTTTTTTGGTGGTTTCCCCCCCCAAACTATGAATTGTGCAGCAGGGAATCACACAATCTGTGGCTTGTCTTACCCATTTCTGTTTTGTTTCTCGTCCAATTGTTCATATTCTTCCTGGTACTGTAGACATATTCATATCATCATATGGCCTCAGTGTGCCTCCCAAGGGCTCACTGGACCCCTGCTGTTAGCACCTGTGTGCTGCTGTGGGAAATAAAGCTGATAACAAACTTTACTAGGAAGGAAAGGACAGTTAACCCTTGACATGTAATTTCAGCTAAAATGTTTCCCTGCACTTGATGCACTTTTGCAGTACTGGGACCTGGGATACATCAATTGGCTAAGTGCAGTCCTCTGTATTGTTATTCCTTAAACCAGCCTGATGCAATACCCTGACTCTCCTCTCTGCCTGGAGTTTCGTGAGTTGGAGAGGCTGGAAAGAGCCCATCTTGGAATTTTCTTCAGGGAAAATTGGCCACACAGGGCTGGGGGGAATTCACAAACTCTTTCCACAAACTCTTGCATACTTCATTCTTTGACCAGGACAGAACTTTCTTTTGTAAAACCAGTCCGACAGCCCAGTTTTATGCCATTTTGTCTATCATAACATACCTTCCCCTCAATAGTGTCCAGAACTGGAATACAGCAATGTTGCAACAGTTCTTAAGCATTCCTTCCAACAGGAAGCTCCCATCCACTACTGTTGGGAATACCGTTCTGTAGAACAAGGCTGGGTAGACTGAAACACAGATACCATGTGAGGTCCCCATGGCTCCCAGTATGACTCTCCAGTTACATCTGAAGCCTGTGTGTGTGTGTGTGTGTGGGAATCCATCCATACTGCAAATTATACTTAATAAGATTCTGGTAGTTTCCCCCTTGAGTTTGTTTTAGGCTTTCAAAAGCCTTTTTATTGAAACAACAACAACAGAAGTGATCTATCAGTAATTCTGGATATAGTTAGGATTTTTAGCAACCTTGGAGAAGAAATTGAGAACAGAAGAGTGAAGTATCTTCAGGGCCAAAATGTATTGATGGAACATTTTTAACTACTCTTGAGTCAACCTCAATTCATGGTGACTCTGTAGATGAGACATTTCCAAGACCCACTGTCTTCCACTGCTCTGCTTAAGACTTGTAGATTCATGCCCATGACCTCCCTGATTGACTCCAGACATCTGGCATGTGGTCTTCCTCTCTTTCTGCTACCTTCAATCCTTCCCAGCATTATTGTCTTTTCTATTGAGTTGTGCCTTCTCATGATGTAGCCAAAGTATCACATCCTCAATTTGATCATCTTGGCTCCTAGGGGTATGACTGTAGTATGATGAGGGTTTGAGTCGTGCATCATAAATGCTCTGAACCCAAGATGAATGCCCACCTTTGATGCCAGCTAAGCTCAGCCAGTTAAGCCTTTGTGGGTCCATGAGCTGTCAGCTGCTGTTCTGTGGCTAATTTCAAGAACTTATGTGAATAGGAAAATAATATAGCATAAATATGGTACTGATTCCTGACATACAAGGGGTGGGGGGAAATGCTCATCCACAACATTAGCTAACTCGAGAAGAAGCGTGAGCACCATGAGAAGACTGTGAGCCTGGGTTTTCTCACATGAATAATTTTGTTGACTGTCATAGGAAGATATTTTTTCTGAAGATGCTGACTATAGGTTTATTAAGAAGAATGCTGCTGTCTACTAATGCAGATTTGCTGAGTTCCCTAACACTTTCACCTTCCAGATTTTGTACTGATTTATAATAATAGAGCAGTTCAGTGAGGAAATGGCTGTTAACCCAGAAGAGGTCTCTTAATGTGGGTGCGGCACAAAAGTCACAATCATACAAGCCATCGTATTCCCTATTACCATGTATGGATGTGAGAGCTGGACAGTCAAGAAAATAGATAGGAGGAAAATCAATTCATTTGAGATAATGCTGTGCTGGAGAAGAGTGCTGAGGATTCCATGGAGAGCCAAAAGGACAAACAAATGGGTCCTAGAACAGATCAAACTGGAAACCTCCCTGGAAGCCAAGATGACAAGACTTAGACTGTCATACTTTGGACACATCATGAGAAGGCATGAATCGTTGGGAAAGACAATAATGTTAGGAAAGGTGGAGGGAAACAGAAAGAGAGGAAGGCCACATGCTAGATGGATGGACTTTATTAAAAAGACCATGAATATGAGTTTGCAGGAGCTGGGCAGAGCAGTAGAGGACAGGGGGGCCTGGAGATGTCGGCAGTTAACAATAAGAGCAGGGAAGATGGGATGACCCTAACCCTAAGAGTAGGGAAGATGGGATGAAAGAATGCATACTACTGTTACTGCTGGTGGGTGACAATATCAGCAGCGCTTACAATATGTAACATAATTGTGATTAACAACCTGTTAAATTCCCTGCAAGGACTACTCTAGTTAAGAACACATCAGTTAGACCTGTTGCAGTATGGTTGAAAAAGCGAGTAATTTGTTTGTAGCCTTTTCATTTATCTGTGTTAGTTTTTCACATTTATTAAGAAAAAAGCATGATGCAAAACCATGTAAACCTGCTGTTCCTCTTCTCTATTTCTCTGTGGGCCACTTCCCATTTTTGTTGCAAGTACAGTTATCACAATTATGCTGATGTTGCACCAGTGTTTCCTACATCTAGATCACAAAGTGTGAACCATGAAAACTCATTATGAAAGTTAAAGGACTAATTAATTGCCCTTAAAATAATTCCTGGAATGGGCTTTGGTTTAATTGTATTTACATTTGAATTTGATTGCCCCCACTGTATTTTTGCAGAGAGTGGGACTGGCTGCATGTTTCTGGGTACACATAATTTAAGAAGCACATAGAAATATAAAGAATATAGACTGGCTCTTTTTATTTTATGTTCATTGCAAGGGAAAAAAATGCTATATGTGACATGTGCTGTTCCATCATGAAGTGACTTTGAGTCTCACCAAACACTCCCGATAATTAATGAAAGTGGTGGATAACCTCATTGCTCCCAGAGTTGCAGAGTTGATACATATTATTCAGATATTTTCATCTGTTCTGGATTCTACACAAAAAGACAATAAGGCAAAATGTTTGTACTATGGATGATCCAAAAAAAAAGTTCAATCATTTTAATACATTTTATTGATATTTAACCAATATTCTCAAGTAACTATATGATTCCCTTTGTCTCTCCTCCCCTGTTTTTCTCCTCTCTCTCTCTCTCTCTCTGGATTGATTTTATTTTGAACCTTTTAATTCCCATAGTCTAGAAATAAGGATACCTTTTCTATAAAATATTTGTGCCTTCTAAATGTCTCACGTAATTGGATTGCATTAGTTTTTCCTCTTTGGACTCCAATGATCTTCATCAACCTGACTATATAAGCTACATTTCATATCCAGTGCACTCATTCTTGTCTCCATTAGAGAGAAACTCTTCTAGAACATGGCCAAACAGCCCGAAAAACCCACAAAAAACTAGAGAGAGCAACCTTTTCCAGTTATTAGAAATGTGCATTTGTGCTGCTGTTTAATTCTACATATCTTGATTCCACTATTCAATTTATGTAGCAAAATGATATTATTTCTGGATCCAACTATAACCTGCAATATTTTCACTTCCTTTCAAAACAGAAAGCCAGAATTGTGTTATCAATGAGCATGACCAAAATATGTGATAAATATCTTTATCTGCTGCTTCACATCTTCAACAAATAAGTGTAGCTTTTGGGTAGATTCTACTCAACATTTGCAGAATCTGATACTATCTACACTGTAATTCACAAAAGCTTTCTCTTGATTTCTGGCCCAAAGTAAATGAAAATATATGCTTCCAAATGTCATTATCTAAAGATGCATCTTTCTCAAAGTCACTTTCCCATTTAGGAGATTGCCACACATGGCTTTTAAACTGTGATTCCATTGTGAGGGAAGGGGCTTTGGCAATGCTGATCGCATGATGCCATCTCCCACTCGTAGTTGTCCTGTCCCCCAACCATCCCTTTTCATTCATGGGAGAAACCCATGGATGAACTGGCAATCCTGTAATGCAGGGGTAGGCAACCTTTCCCTTTTAAGGGCCGAGGGACTTCAGCTCCCAGAAGCCTCAGCCATGTTGGCCAATAGTCCCATGTTGGCCAATAGCTCCTGGGATTCTGGGAGCTGAAGTCCCTCAGCCCTTAAAGGGGAAAGGTTGCCTACCCCTGCCGTAATGCCTCCGGTGTGAGACGTCATTCCTGGGACAGTTACACAATTGCCAGTCACATGGTGTCAGTGTCCCCTCCTCCCCCCATTCAGCCCTCCACACCGCTAGTCTTTTTATTTTATATATTTTTATATTTTTATTTTAAATTTCCAGTTTTTTGTGCAATTTCAGAGATCTGCAGCCTTAATTTAAGTTTTTAAAAACTTTTTAAAGCATAAATTATGGCTGTAAAGCTCCGGAATTGCATAAAAAATCTTGGAGTTGTTTTTTTTTTTTTTTTAAGCAACTAAAAACATACAAACATTTCTCAGCATTTTAATTTGTTCTTTCCTAAAAAGTAATTTATCTAATTCTTTACAGTCTCTCAGATAACTATATTTTCTGAATAACTGAGTAACAACTGTTGTGTCTCCAAATACTGAAACAGAGATAATTGTCCATTATAAATTTGATGCCAAATTTGAGAATAAATTTGAAACACTTCATCCTTAACAAGAATATTGTAATATTGGTAATCCTGCTTTTCCCTAGAGTATAATATTACCTATTTGTCTTAGATATACTTCTACATTGTTATCTATTAATGTAGACAATTAATGTGAGGATTCTTTCTAATTTCTTGCAGATCTTCTTTACTTTAATTGCCCTCGAATCGACCAGGACTCATGGCGACCCCACAGATGAGACTTCTCCAAAATTCCCTGTCCTCCACTGTTCAGGTCTTGCAGGCTCAGGCCCTTGGCCTCCCTGATCGAGTTTAACCATCTGGCATATAGTCTTCCTCTTTTTCTACTGCCTTCCACCTTTCCAGCATCATAGTCTTTATCATACATACCTTCTCATGATGCAACTTGTACAACAGTCTCAATTTAGTCATCCTGAGAGAGTTCAGACATGATCTGCTCTAGGACCCATTTGTTTGTCCTTTTGGCTGTCCATAGGACCCTCAGCACTCTTCTCCAGCACCGCATTATCTCAAATGCATTGATTTTCTTCCTATCTCCTTTCTTGACTGTCCAGCTCTCACATCCATACATGGTAATAGGGAATACAATGGCTTGGATAATCCTCTCTTTAGTGTTCAGAGTTACGTCTATGTCTTTACACTTTAGGATCTTGTCTAGTTCTTTCATAGCTGCCCTTCCCAGTTCTAGTCTTCTAATTTCTTGACTGCAGTCTCTGTTCTGGTCAATGTTACTATGATACCAAAGCATTTTTTAATTTTTCTGGAATACCTTTTTGCTCTCAATTGGTCAGGCTGTCTTCTTTGAAAGAATGAATGAAGCCTTTAGGTAACACAACATAACTGGAACACACATGCATCCTGGTAATGGTGTTTGCTGATGTAGTTTAACTCCAAGTCTTTATTTCTTCATAGAGAAGGTCCAAAATAATATTTTGTAATTTGACAAGTAATTTGTGTAGTTGTACAGGATACTGGAAACAGAAAATAGTATTCAGAGTAGCACATTCATTTGCATGTCTGCTATTTGGTCCATTCAAGTTATTTTTAATGGTACCCACTATATTAAAGCTTTCAAAAACTTATTGAAATGGCTTACCATAATTTTAGTAAGTTGATGCAATATAATTCACCAATTTGGTGAAATATAATTATGGTAAGTTATTTCAATAAATTAGATGATACATTATCCAAATTCCCCAATATCTTATTAGAATGTCCATTCAAGGAATGACAATTGCCTTTAGGATTAGTTTAATTTTTATCATCAATCCTGAAATGCCATCCATTCTGATTTTATAACATTGATCATATAACTTGAAACCTAACAGAATTGTGATAATAAATTCAAGACTTCTCCAGAAGATCTTTGGAATCCTTCAAGCCAAAACTGTGTCATCTGAATAAAGATTTATTTTAAAATGAGACAACAATATCTTAAAGACTTGTATCTTAAGAATCATATGGATAACTTCTCAATTTTTTTAAAAAAAGGAAAAGTTTACTTTACCTGCCACCATTTTAAAGAAAGGAATTTTAATTCTGGTAGGCAATTTTAATTACAGTATAGATAGTATCTAAATTTATATTTTAGTCAAGTTTGATAAACAGATGCAATACAGTTGTCTATGTGTGTATGTTTCCTAGTTTAGAATTCGGTGCATGTTTAGAAGTATTGTTGTTCAGCTACTAAGGAAAAAAATATTTTTTAGTTGTTCAGTAAGTTTACTGAAGAAATGGCTGTTTCAGATTGGGCTCAACTGAAAAATAACACTGACAGACATTTCACAGAAATATTATGAATTGATGAAAGTGACACCTTCTCTCTCTCTCACTTTTCTGTATTTTTCTAGCTTTCCAAAATGCTTTGGAGACAGGGTAAGCCAACTGCAAGAGGTAGCCAGTTGCTTTCAGTAGATGAAGCAACCCCCTTGCACATCTGCAGAAAGATAAATCCATTCCTGAAGCTTACAGATTAAATTAAGTGTTGTGTGGTGCTGCAGCTTCCAACCTGTTGAAAGATTTATTTCCTTTCCCCCTCATGTAATTGCTGCCTGCTTTGTTTTGATTTGTTCCTAATTCTGTTTTAATTATCTTTATTTATTTTCATACTTATGATCATTTTCACATACAATGTCCTTTACACATTGGTCAACACAATGTTACTTTCATTTACCTTCATCTTTACATAACTTCAATTTTTCTATTCCGATTACTTTACATCATATCCCTGTACTTGTGCTTCCTTTATAAATTATTATCCCATGCTACTCCTATATGATTAAAACTTTGTCTTCCATTGATCTCCCCATTCACTCATCCTTTTAACATCTCTTAATGATATTATAGTATTATATAATACAAACTATATAAAATCTATAGTCTAAATGTATAAATCTAAGTTTAAATTTAAATATGTATGTATAACCCTACCTGTTAATTATTATATCTTTTCTGAATTTTTTTCCTTCTTTCAACCTTTCTCTAAGACCCTCTCCCTTACTTTCCTTTCCATCTCTTTCTTCCTACTTAACTCTTACTTCCACTCTTTTCACTTCTTCCTCTTCTTTATCCTTCCCTAATCTTCTCTTTTCCAACCATTCTTCTTTCTTGTCTTCTCATCCTCCTTCTTACCTTCATACACTTACTCTTACCTTCTTCTACTTTTTTTACCTTCCTATCTTTAATGTCCTTTTCTTCATTATAATTCTATTCATGGATGAATATGATTTGTTTCTAATTCTGAAGAGTAAACAGGCACCTTGTTGATTGTAATTCAGGCGGTAGACTGGATGTTTCTGGTAGAAGCTCCTGCTTTCCTTGCTCCGTTGCTTTTTGGCCACCAGTTCATCAGCATCTGGAGTGTATTCTCTTGCTACCTCCACATGGTATATAAGCTGCTTCATATTTTTCACTTTTTAGTCTCTCTTCTTTTTTTTTATATATCTATGACTCTGAACATGTTTTTGCATGCTTTCAGGAGTTAGGGCCTCAAAGACATGTATACAGAAATGTAAAGAGTGTATACATGAATCTGCAGAAATAAGCTGTCACCCAGTGGTGGATGCATGCAGGGTTTACAAAGCATGGGTAAAGAGCCCATCATTGAATCCTGCCAGTATGGTCAAGGATTCACCAAAGACATTCATTGGAACTGTTTGTTCAGACTTTAAGCCCTGCTTTGAGAACAGGCTTTTAAAGCCAGAGATTGTAAAGGATAGGTTTTCATAGCTTCTCTGCACTAGTCCAGCATTGTTTGTATTGTTCAAGTTTGCATGTGCAATCTACTATCCTTCTGCCCTCAGAGTCAATATTTATTGAGCCTTTGACTTTGGTGGCATTAACTAGCTTGGCACCAACATCACCAGCATCTCATTGAGCACTTTGAATGTTTGGAAGAAATTATGACCAATTATCGCTTTGAGCATGTAAATGCTATCTCTCTATATGAACATAGATGTTTTCTAACTTCCCTTGCTGTTTCCTACAGCTTTGTGACAGATGTTGTCAACATCTATTATGAGAATGAAGAGAGGGTGTGTGAAGACATGGAGCTCCAGGCCTTTGTGAAGGACATTTATATCTATGGGATGAGAGGCAACAAGGCTTCAGGTGAGGCTGAACTCGATACTCTGTCCTGTAATGCTGCCCAGTGTGTAAATTATAGTTTCCCTCTTCAACACAAGGTGGGTCAACTGAGCTTAGGGAGACAGAAAATAATCTGGCCAATAACCCCCTTCTTTTCCTGAAAAGAAAGGAATTATGAGAGAAAACTGAAATAGATGGAATATTGTACTTCCCAGAAATTTAAATATTGATAACAAATATTGGTAACTGTCATACATCAAAGTGTATTAATGAAAACACTGAACAGACATTAATATTTAATCATGTATGATATATGTGTTCTGAATCGTTGTATTAAAAGAAGTATGAGATTTCCAATAATCAATTAACATCTCTCAATCTCTCTAAAATTTGTTGTTAACTGCCATCAAGTCATCTTTGACTTATGGAGACCTTATAAATGAGAGACCTCAAAGTCACTCTGTCACCAACAGCCCTGCACGGGTCTTGTAGATTCAGGGCTGTGGCTTCCTTGACTGAGTTGATCCATTGGAAGCCAAATACATTACTTCTCACATTCGGGTGCTATCATACTATTTAATTGGGAAATGTCCAGTATTCTAAAGATGATAATGTTCCTCTCCCCATTCTTCTCCTAATTTATAATAATTACTAATATTGTTACGACATTTTTATCTTGGATCCAGGATATTTGTCACAATTGCTGTTACCCTGTATTATTACAGAATAAAGCACCACTGTAAAATATTTCACTCATATGTTTGAACTTTTTAAAAAAATTAATCCACAAAGGTTTTCCCTAGATCTTTGTAGCTGGTGCAGAATACAGTTGTGTCATGTGTACCAGTTCATAATTTTCTAGAGTATAACTGGCATCCCAGTGCCATGTCTTTGCCTTTGTTTTCACCCTGCCAGATCATTCAGACAAGAGCTGTGACTCTTCAGAATAAATATGTGGCCCGAGTTTGCTAATGGAACCAGCCAATGGTAAAACATGCACTCTGGAAAAATAGGTTTCTTGGCTACATTGACCTAAATTCATTTGCTATTCCTGCAAGCATAGATCCATTGAATCAATGGGTTTTCCATAATTTAATTCACCATTCTGCAGTTGATTCAATGGATCTACTCCAGTTGGGAGCAGAAATTGAATTTAGGTCATTAATTTAGCACATGTGATTCTTAAAAGCCTTATATATACTAGCTGTATCTGATAGTACAATTCAGAGGAAGACTGAAATGGGAATTCTGTAGGTGGTGCTGTTCACAATTCCACAATAGTACAATTCCCCTGAGTGACTATTTTGCCCACATAGAAAACTCATTTTTGAATAACGCTCTTCTGGCTTCAGCAAGTCCCTGAACTTTTTATCATGTTAAGGGGGCAGTTTGGGCAGGTCTGGGAGCCAGCCTTCTGCCCCTGAAACTCTCTGGGGAACCACTCAGTCTTCTAAAAATGCAAAAATGCACCAAAAAAGCAGGGGGGAAGACAAGAATAAAAGTAGGGGCAGAACATAACAGACGTCCACTTCTGGTTTTCAAAGATGAGTGCTTTTGAGCTTTAAAAGTGCATGGAGTCCCTGTAAGCTATTTGAAATGTGAATTGGTGCTCCTGGTTCACCTTCCTTTTTTCCAGGAAACACATGGCTAGAGGAATCAATGCTTTGCTCACCCCTGCTTTACTTCCATAGTTGCATCATTGTCACACTGTTGGCTCTGAGGTGAAGGGTCAGAAAGAACGTGTGTGATTTTGTTGTCTTCATCATGAGATGGTGAAAAAGAAACATTACTTTGTTTGAAAAAATGCAGAATAATTTTAGATCCTTTTTTCAACATTTAAAATTATTAATTTAGGTCTTTCCTCTGCCTTTCAGGATTTCCTAAGACAATCAAGACACGGGAGAAGCTGTCAGAATATCTTACTGTAGTGATGTTCACAACATCAGCACAACACGCAGCTGTAAATTTTGGTCAGGTCTGGTTTATTTTAAAGTAATTCTGTACCTGGGCTTTCAATACGATAGGGTTTGACAAAGGAATATCAGAAATGGAAATGTGTCAGGTTATCTGCTATTAGAAAGCACAGAAAAGGCAAACCAGAGAAAATGGTTTTCAGACAGGAAATAAGAAGTGAAGAAGGTGTTCTAGGAAAAGTGCAGAAGTAAGAATGGAACGAAAGAAATACAGGTGGACTTCAACGAACAGAGGAGAAGAGGGAGGAAATATAGAGATACATTTCATATGATGTAAGCCACTTCCAAAATCCTCCATAAGTTCAGCTGGAACTTACTGCATGAAGTTATGTCATCATACTGTTAGTTTTCCTGATTGGTAGCAATCAGTGTTGTGATAGGAAGAAGAAAAGGTATGTATGCATATGCCTTCAAATCACCTGCCAATTTGTGGCCACTCCATGAATTTCATAGGATTTTCTTAGGCAAGGAATATCAGAAGTGCTTTTGCTCTTAAATATGGCCTATAGCACCTGGTATTTGTTGGCAGCCTCCCATCTAAGAACTAACCAGGGCAGATCCTGCTTAGCTTCCAAGATCAGATGGGATCTGGTGTCTCTAGGGTATTTAGAAATTATTATCCCCACATTGCGTGGGAAAGAGGCTGGGAGACAATGATTGTCCTAATTATACTTCATTTGTAATTTACATTACAATTTACATTACAAATTGCCTTACAATTTTCATTCCATACAACTTTTTGAAATGGGTATACAGTATAAAAGGATGAGGGAAGTAACAAGAGAGAGATAAGCTGCCGTACATTAGAGAGAGAAAATATTTTATAATAAAGGGAAGTGCTCAGAATTGAGGAGCATCTAAGACAAGAAAGGTTAGTGATAATATGCTGGGGTTGGACATTCCTGTGGCATGGTATATTATCTTAGCAAGTAATATAAAAGTTATAAGAAGAGTTGTGTACAAAGCTGGGAATCATTGTCACGATGAAAATGTATAGTTCCTTCACTGGTGACAGTCAGTTCATGAAAATCTCTACCCGAGAGCCATGTTTTTGTAGCCTGCTGTTGCATTGGTTTATAAGATCTATGATCTTTGTAATTCTGCCATTGTCTAGGGTTGGGAGATATGCTTTGGGTGTGTTTCAGAGGAACTTGACTGAAAAAATGTATGGTTCCATGAGGAGCTGTGCCTGTTTTTCACCCTGGTGGTGCAAGGAATCAGTGGTTTTTATCATTCAGACTGTGTTTCTGGATAAGATACATGATTTGACTATAATTTAAAAATCCTATGAATCTATGAGGTTGCATCTTTTTGCACCCTAGTGGCACATTAATGTATAGAATCCATGTTTTTTGTGGTTCACTCTGTGTCTAAGGTTGAGAAACATGATTTGGGTGTATTTCAGGGGAATCTAATACAGATAATTTATCATACCTGAGACATGGATATGTGAGGATCTGTGTCTCAGCTCCATGTTTTTTAACCATTGTGGTGCCACAGTGTGACAAATATGTGATTGCTGTGGTTCATTCTACAGAGCTGAAGGAGATCTCTGATGTGAGGGTGGTTTGAGTATCATCCTTTGGAAAAGTCATATGAAATCAGAGGATACATTTTTTATTTTATAGGTCTTGACCCTGACCCTGACCCTAATTTTAAAGCATACACAATTACTCTTGCTCCCTTAATATATACCAGCTAAACTGTGAGTCTTGCAACTCAAACTGAAGAAGACTACCTCCTAGCCATCATCATTCTGTTGCTGCTTCGCTTAATTTCCTAATCCCTAATAAGGTTTAATCTTACTGGCCTTAATCTTTTTATTTTTCAGTATGACTGGTGCTCCTGGATTCCCAATGCCCCTCCAACTATGCGCTGCCCACCACCTACAAAAAAAGGGAATGTTACCATTGAGTATATCATTGACAGTTTACCGGACAGGGGGCGCTCTTGTTGGCATCTTGGTGCTGTCTGGGCCTTAAGTCAGTTTCAGGAAAACGAAGTGAGTGAAACCTTTCTCTCTCATAAGATGTCTGCTTTTACATATCTCATTAAATATACATAAAACCCAAATCGGCACTTTGCATCATTTTGAGGAGCTGGCCAAGATTTAAGTCCTGTTAATGTCCCTAGCAAGAGCACCACCAGAGAGTTGTAACTGTGGGTACTAAAGTGGTGCTAGGGGATTTCTTTGGAGCCCAGACATTTGTATCCCTGCACCTACTAGGGTCTTGCACAAAAGTAGGCCAAGTTGTCTTGTATACATGTGGAATATTCTTCCAGGCTGCTCCTTATGCTCCTCGGTATGTAATACAGGTATATGAGACTCCACCCAGTTGAAAGTATATGGAATTGCTATGTACTTCATTTAACAGTAGTTACATGACTGGAGGACTGAATCCTACCTAAAACAGATGGATTGTGCACGATTAGAATATATAGCTGGTGTTCCCATATCAAAACCCAACACCAAGACTAGAAGAACACAGCATTCTGCCATACCGTTCTGCTTTCCTCCTGCTCTCAGGAGGCAGTTTTGAAGGCTCAGGGGACACTGTTACAACCATTTGTTAGGGAGTGGAGTGGGAGTGTGGGAGACCCGAAGGCACTACCCAGCTGGAGATCTGGGAGGGCAACATCAGATCGCTCTCCCAGCTGCAAAACTACAGCTGAGAGTGGTCCTGCCCCCCCCCTTTAGTAAATGGCAACAGCAGTGTGCTCCAGTTAGAAGCTGCCAGGAGAAGAGTGTACATTCAGAGGTATTGAATCCTTCCTTTGCAACATCCGCCCTTTGCAACTCCCGTCCTGAGAGGATGCAACATTCAACATTAGTTATTCGTTTCACAACCATCTGAAAGAATCCATGAGCAGGCATTGCAAACACTCTGCAGTGAGTATTTTAACTTAGGAAAATCAATATTCTATATTGGAGAATATTCTAGGAACAGTGGCTCATCTCATGAAATCACATTTTTGCAATGGCATAGTTAACTTTTGATCTTTTACAACAAATATCTTTTGTGTCAACTTTACTACTAGGTGTTCCTGGGGATGTATCCAGATGAACACTTTATAGAGAAGCCAGTGAAAGAGGCCATGAAGAAATTCCGGAAGAATCTTGATGATATTACCAGCTATATTACTGAACGGAACAGGAACAAAAAACTCCCCTACTATTACCTTTCCCCAGATCGGATTCCTAATAGCGTGGCAATCTGATGTTAAGCCTGGCAAAGACAGGGAGTGGTAGTGAGCTGGAATAACTGTCCATATATGACAAATTATCTAAAGGTAGATTGTCTGGCTTTAGTGCCTCTGGGAGCTTAATCTGTACTGAATGGCATAATGGCCTTGGTTTCTATTAGATGTTCATCTACTGATATAATTAGTTACTACTGCTATTGAATATGAACTATGTTAGAACTAATGCAGAGTTGGGCAGCTGTGGCCTTCCAGATGTTGCTGGACTTCAGCTTCCATAATCCCTCCTCATTTGCTAAGATTGCTAGGGGCGATGGGAGTTCCCTTCCAATAATATTCAAAGGGGCACTGTTCTTGACCCTTCTCTATTTCTTTTATTTTAACAGCATCTTTTTTAACTAGGGAGAGTCTTCCCTGAATTGCTTTCTCTCACACACTTATGTTGGGAAGACAAAACTGAGAGTTCATATTTGGAGAACTTCAGTACTTCTTCAGCTTCTTTGCAATCATGATTTTTATATGAAGTGTGCGTACAATTCCAGCACACATTAAAAACCTTTTAAAAGCTCTATGGAGGCCATGGACTGGACATCGAGCTTTGTTTTTATAAAAGGAGAAGTGGTTGAGTTGGATACGTCTGCTTCCCCACAAAGTTCTTCCTTCTCTCCCCCAGCTCCTCAACCATTAAAAATAAACTATCAGGATATGGTTGTGGCATACTTTGACTAACTGTATGGAAAGGGTTTCAGACAACTGTCTCCCTTTAGATTAAATTTTTTAACTCCCTGGACATTCTCTGTGACACTCAGTGTGTCTTCACTGCAACAGGTGCGATTTACACAAGATGGAAATGTGCTAAGCTGGTGTGGCTTTGAACATTCAGCTGTTCAGAGGGAAAAGCAATTGCAAGAACGTTGTAGTTTGAATAAACCCTCATACAAGAAATGGCTAAGAACTAATAGCAGTCCAGAATGAAAGTAGTGACACTATATTCAGGAAGAAAGCCTAGTGCTGATTTTTCCCAGCAAGCCGGTAAGAATTTTTGAAGGCTATTTCCCATTTTGTGAAGTCGTAGGCTTTCAT
>CM034706.1:130827433-130848665 GCA_020142125.1 Phrynosoma platyrhinos | reverse complement strand
CCATGTTGGCCAATAGCTCCTGGGATTCAGGGAGCTGAAGTCCTTCGGTCCTTAAAGGGGAAAGTTTGCCTACCCCTGCTCCATAGGCAGACGAGAGGCTCTGGGACGCTGTGGGACGGTGCGCCACGGGACCGAGGCATCCTCACCGCGGTGCACCATCGGCACCCCTGAAAGGAGCGCTAAATCAGCGCTCCTTTCACAAGTCAGTGAAAGTGCGCCCCAAAAGTGTGGGGTGCACTTTCACTGACTTATCTGCCGCAGCGTGTGCGGACGCTGCGGCGGGAGGTTGCCCCCAGAGCGCCGGCCGTGCGGAGGGCCGGCGGCTCCGAGGGCAACCTCGGGAGGAGGAAGTGACATGAATGTTACTAAGTGACATGAATGTTACTAAGCTGAAGAGCCAGCATTGTCCGAAGATGACTCCATGGTCATGTAGCCAGCATGACTGCACCGAACGTTATCTTCCCACTGAAGTGGTACCTATTTATCTACTTGCATTTGCATGCTTTCGAACTGCTAGCTTGGCAGAAGCTGGGACTAGTGACAGGAGCTCACTCCATCATGCAGCACTCGGGTCTTGAAATGCCAACATTGTGATCTTCCAATTGTCAGTATTGGCATCTTAACCACCGCATCCCTTTGCTGTCATGTACATGTAGAATATTTTCAATTCAAATGCATTTTCAAGAATTACACTCCAAGAATTAACTCCCACATCTTGTCTGCCACTGACTTAGTTCTTTTTGGTGTTGGGCAGGGAGACAATATCTGGCCTCCAGACTCCTTAATGCTGCCCACCACTGCAGCATGCCCTATTGTTTTTCATTTCCAGATACTTTAATTTCCCATTAAAAATGAAAACCAAGATTTTTAGGCTCTAAATAGTACTAGCTTCTGTACTTTCCATAGTATTCTGTTTGTAGCACTGAAATACAAAATAAATGTTGGGACCGGTGAGAGCAAAATGAAAGGAATCAAGAGGATAAATTGACAGTGATACTGAAGAAGAACTCAATCTGAATTTTCTATCAGAAATTATGTCACAAGAATAATACATCCCCTATTTCCCCAAAGCTCCATGCTTGCTGAACTTGGATAAATCCTAGAACCAAGATTTCTGTTCCTCCTGCACCTTTTACACTTCTCACTTTGAGTTTGTTCAGATGCAAATATGCATTTTTGGATAATATACACTGCATAAGCTACTTTGCATTTGTGTTCTCTACAAAACCTTTACATCCAAAGTAGCTCTGTGGAAAGGAGATATAAAACAGCACAATCAGCACAGCACAAGGCACAAAAAATATTTCTGGCTGCAAAAAGCAAAGTTAACATACCAGTGGATTCCCCTTGTTTAATTTCTTCAGCAGTACGATCTATGAGGACATAGAGAGACCACACCACACAAGTGATAGCAATCACATGGAAAGTGACAGAGCACATGATCTTCCTTCGTTCACTGGCAGTCATCTGCAATTTCTCCCACTAGGCCAAAATCCAGAAAACAGAACAGGAAGTTAGATCATTTGAGGGGATTTTAGGACATCACAGAAGAGACACATTTCTTAGTACTTGTGTGGTTTCCAAGGCAATTAAGAATTATTGATACCAATATTGAAGGGAACATTTTTCACTTGTATACTTTTAATGGCATAATGCAGGGGTAGGCAACCTGTCCCCTTTAAGGGCTGAGGGACTTCAGCTCCCAGAAGCCTCAGCCATGTTGGCCAATAGCTCCTGGGATTCTGGGAGCTGAAGTCCCTCGGCCCTTAAAGAGGACACGGTGCCTACCCCTGGCATAATGTATGTAAAAAAAGTAATGAAGTAACTTGGTAAAGGTTATTACAGAAACCATAAATGAGATAACAAACATTTTATATATGTGTCTGACCTCCACTTCCTCTAATCTTCTTCCTTCCTTGTACTTACAGGCTCTGACAAAACCGCATTTTGTCACTGTTGCAACCCAAGAAAATCTACAAGATGGATCCTTTTTTCCTCAGAAAACATTAGAATAGAGGAGGAAGGAAAACAGAGATTGCTCAAGCATCTCTGCTAAGCAGTGGATTTCAGAAAGACCTCGACCATACCAACCTAGAACCAGCACTATTTCCTGTGATTTTGAAGTTACCAGTTACACAAAGTACACAATCTGTACTTTAAGATGTTGAAAGACCATCACTGATACTGTCTAGGTAGTTTTTACAGCCATCCTGGAAGACAGGCCATTTGCATTATCCTTATATTACGTTTATAGTTAGCAGGAGACAATGTAATCCATTATTATTATTATTATTATTATTATTATTATTATTATTATTATTATTATTATTATTCACCTGCTGACCTGAGAGGTACATATCCCACAGACTTTGTCCTTACCTTCCTCTTCTATACACTTCATGTAAAGAGCTGAAGGGGTGCTGCACATACATGCTTAGCA
This sequence comes from Phrynosoma platyrhinos, assembly GCA_020142125.1. Classification (NCBI taxonomy): domain Eukaryota; kingdom Metazoa; phylum Chordata; class Lepidosauria; order Squamata; family Phrynosomatidae; genus Phrynosoma; species Phrynosoma platyrhinos. The sequence goes on along the minus strand of CM034706.1, from coordinate 130,846,225 downwards.
CTCCTCTCCAAAAGTTTCCTTCCCTGCACTGAATCAACACATTAGGAAGGAGCAGGGCTGCATCAACTCACCCTGGCACTCACATACAATGGAAGTGTCTGCAGAATATGGGCTTTTGCTCATGCACAGAGATGTCAAGGAGAGAGGCTACTCAAGTTTATGTGACACCCAGTGAAGGGTTAGCTGTCACAGCCCTGCTCCCTCCTCTCATTTGTACGATTCATGAGAGAAATGTCTGAAGAAGTGTTATCTCTTCATTTCTCTTGAATGCATACCTCTTAACCAATGCAGCACCTCTCTCACACAAGAGTTTAGGATTTTCTCTCACTGCAGCAGCAGCAGACAGCAGCACCTTGCATACAGTCTAGAAGGGGCACCTCACACCTATCTGCAGCAGCAGTTGACCTCCACATACAAAAGTTACGGGAACATCGACACCCATAGTAGCAGTATTCACAGTATCTCTCTGTAAAGTAGGGGGAAAGTGCAGGTCACTGGTGCCCCAAACCCATTTCTGCCCAAGACTTCAGGACCCCCTCATATTTTTTAAAGAATCACACAGAATCGTTCACTACAAACACACAGAAAATGTGGTAGTGAACCTTCATGAACCTTCTTTTCATCTCACAAAACACAAAATGGAAGGAAAAAACACCTGAAAGCCAATCCAAAATCACGTTAAATCAAAAGTTGGAAGGAACTTCCAGTTTTCCTTAAGCTTTATTTTTGTTATCCTGTTGGGAAACCTGTTGAGGTGGACAGGGATAAAAACTGACCACTGCTCCTGGTACAGTTGCTTAGCACTGGTACAGAGGAAGTGACTTCTATTTTTAAACCCCAGCCACACAATCTGGATACCTCAGATAGCAAGTCCATGAATCTTGCATGCCTTGGTTCCAGAACCCCCCACCCCCCCAGTATGCAAAAAAACCCGGGATCTTAAGTCCCGTTGTTATTAATGGGCACGCATGCCATTAAAACATGCAGGTCTTGCAGACCGTGTAAGCTTAAATCCGCAGATGGCAAGCCTGCATAAGGCACAGGTACACTGTATATCCAAATAAAGATTAACAGCTGCTTCAGACATATAATGTGAAATTCTTTACAATTTAAGTGGCCCTGAGAGTTAATGAGGAAACACACAACTTGTCCAATAATATAAGGCATTCTAATATCAATGCTGCAACCTACTTTTCTCAATGGTTTCAGTTTGGTCTCCATGATGAATTCATATTTGCAGAGTTCACAGCAGCGAGTGTCGGAGCTCTTGATCCACTGCTGCAGACAAGCCTGGTGCACAAAATTAAGACTTCCTGTGCAGTGACAAGGAGTGATTAGAGGGCTCTCATCATCTCCTTCACAATGGCATATCCTGTGTCAGGAGCACAACAATTTATTAAGAGAAAGGAAAAATGACCAGGACCCAAACTAAAAAAGCATACAACTGAAAATCGGAACAATATGAATGAGATATGTAACGTTTGAGATCATGCATGGTGAGCTAGCACAGATTCCCAAGGCTGCAATTTTGGTTCCAATGAAATAATATAAAACTGCATGACACAGACTCAGTAAGTAAACACAAGCATTAATTCAGCGCTTGAGATTTTCTAAAGGCTCCGAGTTCACTTCAGAGATGGGCAAAGTATGACCCAGGAGTGGCCCTGCAACCTCAAGGCCTTTATTGTAGACTTCATTTTTTTCAGCCCAAGAAACTGGCCAATCTCACCTACAAAACACTCAAAGGGTACCATTCCTGGCCTTCTTATTCTAGTGGCAGGCCAGCTTTGGCCTCAAGGCTTTTCTCATAAATTATCACTTCTGGTTTTGAAAAAGGTTTCTCTAGGACTCAAACAAGGGTGTGGGGTGGTGTGAAATGGCCAGGTGTGTCCCCTAAATGCTTCTGGTAGTGTAAGTGGCCAATTTTTTTGGTCAAAAACTTTGAGGGTTGGCAAAGATGTGGGGCTAGGTCTCTGATCCTGGAAGTTGCCCAATCCTGGCCAAAAAGAAAACAGGTAGCTAAAAGGCAAAAGAATTACATTTTACATCATCTTGTTAAGAGACACAGTGGTACTTATTGAAATACTTTCCAGGACATAAACATGCTTATTCGGTCAGAACAAAATGACCTTTCTATAGATTTATCTGAAATCATTACTGAATTCTACAACACTATGAGAACCAAATAAGAAAGTTTTAAAATGCTGGTTATGTAGTAAAAATGTCACTAAGGGATGGGGTTGAATTCAGTCCAAATTAATTTTCTCAACAAGATTTCTGGATACTCACTTGTGCTTGGCTGTTACAAAAACCTCAGCTTGAATTCATTTTAGTTTATGCCTAGTGTAGTCATGATTCTATGACAAAATGAAGACCAGAGAGCTTCACAAATGGCAAAGTAACTAGATGCAATCCTGTTGAGGCACTAGACTAGTATAAAAACAGTTATACCAAGTGATTAAAAAAGAATAGGACAAGAGTAAAGTTGTTCTTATTTGGTTTTGCACCATTCTTTTGGAATCACCCAGTATATATATCACTAAATTTTATAGCCTAAATTTTACAGTGATAACACTGATTTATTGATAACTGTTGAAGGAAGACAACTGTTGAATGAAGGAAGATTATGGGGGTATTCCATAACCTATCTACTCCTGTCCTATCTACTACTACTACTACTACTACTACTACTACTACTACCACCACTGTTGCTGGTGCTGCTACTGCTACTTCAGAGACCAGTTGATTAAGCAACTCCATGAATCATTCAATGATGATCATTCAAAATAACTGCTCCTATCAGAAGAGATGGGGTGCACCTTGTTTCAAAGGAAGGGTACTAAATGCTGCTGCTATCCCTGTGAAATATTCTAGGGGAAATGGTGGGTCTCCAATCAGCCATTACTATAAATGACATATTTTGTTTTGTAACCCTTTACAGAGAACTACTACTTCCACCACCATGATGAATGACCATTTATGTTTACTTATGCCACCCTGAAAAAAGCTTTCACTCAAATCTTCCAAAACAGCCCCTTGCATTTGCTGTCTTTAAATGGGTAATAAAGTGGAAAAAGCTAAGCACTCAAACTCAAGAGAATACATTTGGTCCTATACTGCAAGCCTCTATGTCACATTGCATTTGACCCTCACAAACTGTTTGGAGGGGAGAGGATAAACTGCAGCAAGGAAAAAGGTGTGTGAACCTTGCTGCATGTAGGGAAGAGTAGGCATGGTTCCTTAGATTCAAATCAAACTTCTCAAAACCTTAGTCTACATAGCTGAAAATCCTGGGAAGCAAAGGCTATAATGGGTAAAATATATCTTACAGAATACAGGTCTGAACTGGTCTTTCATATTTAAACTGATTTTCTTCAGATATGTATAGGTTCACCATTGAAAGGAAAACAACTTGCTACATGTTTTCAAACAGCAACTCCAAATTTATGCTTTAAAAAGTATCAGTAAGATGAGAGAGAACAGCTCGCTCTTCAAACTGCAGATATTAAAGCAAGCAAGCAAGAGTGGAAACACAGGGACATAGCATTTGCCACAAAACTGGGAGGGAATAGAGGAAAGTGGTTCCCTGTAAACCAACCTGCAAGCATCCCCAGATATGGACACAGGGGAAAGTGGGGAAAAATTTTCTGACAAGGGAGAAGGAGAGTCTAGGTCACTATCCTTTTCAACTGAACAAAGTGGTGCCCGCAGCTCTGCAATTTTCAGTCTCACAGAGGAACTGTCCTCAAAGACATCATCATCTCCCATGTCATCTGAACAGAAACCTGTGCTCTCTACTATCACACTGGGTGATTTCTTTGGTTGGAGGCAGGTGGAGTAGTTATCCAATTCATGACTGCTTACACTGGAACTATGAGAGAAGGAGAAAAGGCAGTGCAGCAGTTTTTTACTCCGGGACAATTCACTGTCACACTTGTCCTCTAGGAGAGGAATGTGTACTGCACTGTGGATAGCACTAGCCCCAGAAGTGCTCAAGTAATTTGTAGAAAGTGACTGGAAATAAGAGAGTTTGGAATTATTAAAAGTAAAGGGCCTGAGGTTGAACGGTTTCTTCTCTTTGTGATAAAATGTGTTAAGCCTTAAACACTGCTCCTGAGTTTGTGTCAGTTTGCCTTCTGAACATGTTCGTTCCACGTAGCTAAAACTCTGAGTTGTGCTCTGAGCCTTCTGGTCCATATCACTGAGAGACTTGGAGAATTTCAGAGCTTGGGTAGTTTTTCCATTCTTAGACTTGAGACCATGGACACAATCATGCTCATGGAGGTCTTTCTTTGAAGCCTGCACCGTATTCTGACAGATTATTGTCACAGTGGACCCTTGAGTCAAAGAATTCTGGCAGACAGGATTTTTCAAGACAACAGCAGATTGCACTGGACTGTGATGACAACATTCAGAATACACTGCACTGGAACTGCATGCAGAACAGTGGAATAAAAGCACATAAAGTAAAAACAATTATTAAAAAGAATGCATACAATAATGTGAAGAAATGACAATTTCAGCTAGTGTGGGGATAGCAAACAGCAAGCAGAACAGAAGTGGCAAACAGCAGCATGAAACAGGTAAGTTAATACGGTGGCATGATGCATATGATGCAATGCATGTTATGCCTATGTCTTTAAAGCAGGGCTGGACAAAGGCATCCCTCCAGATGTTGCTGGAGACTCATTCTCACCATTTCCTACCATTGCGAGCTGGCCAAGTGAGATGAGAGCTGCAGACCACCAACATCTGGAGAGCCGCACTGTGCCCACTCTTGCTTTAAATGTGTGTGCGCCTGCATAGGCACAAGAGAATGCCACTCAAAACACTATGTTTAGGGCAGGGTTGCTGAACTCTTCTCCTATGTGCTGCCTCTCCTTCCAAAAATATTTCACTCTAGCTGCTATGGGACTCCATTAGGGAAAATAACGTCTAGGGGTACAGAGGAAAGGCTCTGAAGACAGTTTCAACCCACAGACCCTGTCCTATCTGTTGTGCTTTAAATGATCTAAGAGTGCCTGCATTATTTTTTAGTTTATAGGACATTGGTATGACATGTATTGTACCCCAAAGGTTGTGCTACCCTAACATCATGCTGGATCTTAATATCATATGCCAAAGTCTTCTACTGTTCAGTACACTTTTTTTTTGGGGGGGGCGGTCTGGAAAGCCTATTTCTAAGATTACTTTTCTAAAATTGCATTTTTTTAAAAAATATATATATGGCTGCATATTCTAAGAGTGACATGAATAGAATAACTGTCTTGCAGAACCTTGTAGTCTGTGTATCTGTTACTTGACATGACGAAGATGTAAACGTAGCCATCTTCTGTAGTATTTCATTGCAATGAGACAGCCACTATTTTACCTGCAGATGTCCTGACTGGTTGGTGTAACAGATGTCTGAGAAAAACTACGAGGAGCAGAAATAGAGGCTGAACTGCCAGTCTGCAAGAAAAATAATAGTAAGGCTTTCAGATATAAGTTTGACTGAGACTTTACATGTAACATTAAAATCCCTGAACCATGGTAGCATATATGAAATAAGACTCTAGTGCATCTTTTATAATGTGCTATAGATAAGTGACTGCTTTGTAAAACACTATTTTGTATTTTGACATAAATGTTGAACCTCAGTGTTCTATGAGGAAAAAACGACTAGTTCTGAAACCCTGAGGTTTGCTCAGCATTGAGCTATACTACATAAAGAAACTCTTTGTGCACATTTATAATGAATACAGCACCTGAGTGCTTGAAACTACTTAATCGAATGGCCCATCATACTGTTCTATTTTACCTTCCAATTATTGCCTTTTGGACTTGAATGCAGTGTCACTGGGGATAGTATATGTTCAAGTTCTCAAAGTGAATTGCTTCTATTACTCTTATCAGCCTTTGTCAACAAAAGGTGTCTGCCCGCATCCACTGTCTCTCTCAAATGTCATTGAGTTAAACTTAGAAAATAAAAAGTACTGTGTGCATAACATATCACAATTGCCTAGACTGGTGATCATAAGTAGAAGAATTTAAAACAAATGGTTCTCTTTATATTAGAGAATTGGGAATTCAGTGTTAAAGATGCTGAAATATGCTCCAGTCTTAATTGGACTAACAATACATTTCTATGCATGTTTCCCTGATCTCAATGCATTTAACAGAGTTTAAGCTGGTTTAGGACTGCAATCTAAATCATCTGTCACTGTTTTATAAACCTTCCCAGGGACATCTTTCTGGTTTATTTGTCCCATCACTAAGAGAGACTAAACTAGGCTATTTCTGTGGCTGTGTTCTGCTTGTAGAACTCTCTGGAAACAGAGTTCTACAATTTTTTACCTAGTTTTAGGTGCAATGCATTTATGTTTTGAAATTCTATTTTCTTGTTGTTTTGAAAATTATTCTGCTCTGATTTTAATTGGCTGTTTTGATATGAATTGTTTTTTCCATCCCATTTTGTAAAAGGGAGGGGGAGACATAAATCCAATAAATAAATAAATAAATAAATAAATAAATAAATAAATAAATAAAAATGTTAAATTGTATATCTCCTTAGATGCTGTAGGTGATTCATGTATATTTTTAACAATATCAACAAACACAATAATGTACCAGTGCTGGTGCTGCCACTATTACTAAATGCAGAAATAGCAAAGATTTTGTATAATAGGAATAAATGCATTTCTTCATTCCCTGGCAAGTCTCTCACACTCGTACTTGAACTTTGGCAAAAGATTATAGGTTAATAACAGGTTATTAACAGAGGTAAGTGGCTTATTGTGAAGGAGTTAATTTCTTTATTTACATGCTACCTTTGTCCCAATCTCCAGTGGCTTACAACAAAGCTAAAGACAAATTAGATACTTGGCTTCACACAGTTTCCTATCACTTTTATTTCTAAAAGGCTTTTTGGTGAAAGAAAGTTGCACAGTGGGGGTATTACTATGATATGGAACTTTGGACCACTTCCAAAAGTGAGCTGGAACATGTGCTCAGAATAAAATGCTTCAAGAATATTCATTAGCCAAATGAGGTTAATGCAGTTTAGAAATATGCAGCCATCCAGGAGGAGTCCCTCAGACCTGTCTGAGGATTTTATCACACAAGCCTTGGTCTCGCCGCAATCATTCATTGTAAATCTGGTTTTCTTGCAAAATAAAACCTGTCAGTTTAAGTATGATTTTTAAAAAGACTTGTTCAAGGTGGCATTCATTTTGGCGTTCAGTATGTATGTGCATTCATTTTATTATAAGCAAGGATTAAGAGCAAGAGAGCAAGAACATTCCACTCAAATGCTCAAGAGAGATTTTCTCATGGGACCCTAGATTTTGTTGACTTCATCTCTCCGAAGCCCCAACCAGCAAGGCCATTAGTCAGGTATTCTCCGATTCTTAGTTCAACAACAATGGGCAACCCAACTTTATTCCCCTTCCCAACTGCCATTCTTTTCTCCTTTTGTGTCTTGTCTTTTTAGATTGTAAGCCCGAGGGCAGGGAAATGTCTAATTAACCATTTGTAAATCTCTCTGAGCAGGGTATAAATATTCCAAATAAATAAATAAATGAATAATACATTTGGGAATCAACACCTCACAGCATGCTTAAAGATGCCTCCCCTAATTTATATACTACAGTTTTCCAGATTTTATTTGAAACACGCATACACAAACTATTTTTAATACATTGGTATTAATTCTTGCTTTTGGGGTGGGTGATACCGTCAGGAAATAAGAAGATTAGGAATGGGAAGGGCAGCTATAAAAGAACTAGACAAAATCCTAAAGTGTAAAGATATACATCTGAACACTGAAGTTAGAATAGTTCAGACCATTGTATTCCCTGTTCCTATGTATGGCTGTGAGAGCTGTACAGTGAAGAAAGCAGAAAGGAAGAAAATTAATTCATTTGAGATCTGGGGCTAGTGAAGAGTGCTGAGGATATCATGTTAGTCTAAAACAGGGGTAGGCAACCTTTCCCCTTTAAGGGCCGAGGGACTTCATCTCCCAGAATCCCAGGAGCTATTGGCCAACATGGGACTATTGGCCAACATGGCTGAGGCTTCTGGGAGCTGAAGTACCTCGGCCCTTAAAGGGGAAAGGTTGCCTACCCCTGGTCTAAAAAGACTAACAAATGGGTCCTAGAACAGATTGAGCCAGAACCCTGCCTGGAAGCCAAGATGACTAAATTGAGGCTGTCATGTTTTAGCCACATGAGAAGGCACAATTTATTAGAAAATACCATATTGCTGGGGTAGGTAAAGGGAAGTAGAAAGAGAGGAAGACCACATGCCAGATGGATAGACTCAAAACAGGGAGACCATGGGCTTGAGCCTACAGGGCCTGAACAGAGAGAGTGAAGGATAGGGAGGCTTGGAGACATCTCACTCACAAGGTTGCCACAAGTCTAGGTTAACTCAAAGGCAGCTAACAACAACGATACAGTATTTGTAACAATAGTACGGGAAGTGAAGAATCCTATCTAAACAGTACTAAAAATGTTTAAAACTGCTACTCAGGAACAGATATTTTGGCCACTTCAAACTAATAATAGTCTTTAATGCAAAGAATGATATAAAATTACTCTTTCAATGTAGCATGCATCATCATTCTATAATAATTTGTTAAGCATCATACAAGAATTCATAATTTTGTGCTACCTCTGGCCACGGTCACTGACATCTTCTCAATTAGAAGAAGAAGGGGGAGGGAAAGCCCAGTTACCTTTGGGGTTTTCTTAAACTCATTATCAGTCTCAGCAGCAGGACTCAAAAATTAGTGCTACCAAACATGTTTATCTCACACCATCGCACCATCTCTCTCTTGCAAACATATGTATAGACAGTTTTAAGCATTACTATATAGCAGTGGTTCTTAACCAGTTGTACATGTACCACCAATGGAAGACAGAACTATTCTAGATGGGAGAAAGGTTTATATTTCATAGCAATTAAAATTATTCCCACCAGTCCTAATGCATTCTTTTAAGAATTATATACTTTATGTTTTATTTTTATTGTAGAAGTAAACTTTATGCTAAAAATATTATTGTGATATTCCATTGGTAATGAATTATTTTTGTTTTTGTGTATCTTTACTTCCAACAATACCATTGATTGGATTTATGTCCTTAAAAAGTCACATAAATGACAAATATAACAACAGAATGCCAATAAACCTATAAGCGGGGAAAAGAGTTCCTCTTTCTATCACAGAAAGATTCAAATCCTCTGACAGATTAATTTGTGTGTCTACGACATGAAAGTCTGAAGACCAATGCTATACATCATATGTTCCAAAAACAGAAAACTATTTGTTACCACTCAATCTTCTGAAATACAGTTCCTTAGCTACATTCACGAATGCCACCAAATGCACAGATTTGAGGAGCATCAATTAATTGTAATAAATGGAACAGGGAATGAAGTTGCCTGAAACATTCTGCTGAAATATTTTTTGTAAATTATGAGAAATACGAATATCAAAAATAGAGTTAGGAAAAATAGGAATATTTATACTATACAGACAGTGCAATTCTACAGAAACCCACTACATTCGACTGGAGTTAGTCCCAGTTAAATATAGATAAGATTTCTTTTTTACATGCTATTATTTTCTTACCGCCAAAAATGGTATCTAAATTAAGTTTAACTACATTCTTAGTTTATCAGAAGTAATAAAAAAAACTGACTTAAGACAAGGTAAGAAGCTGTAAATGTCAAACTGGTAATGGTAGGTGAAATGCTGTTATAGTAGGAATAACAGGTGCTTAACTATCTTATATCTTAATTTTATTTTTAATTATTTATTTACTCTATTCATATTCCACCTCTCCCCAAAGAGTGAGCATCAAGACAGCTTCCAATAAAATAATACGAAACTGTAAAACCAACAAAAGCATTACATTAATAACAAATAATAAAGCAAACAAAGTCAGCCACCAAAAGTAAGTAAAAAGTTCTTTGCCAGCTGAGTGAAAGACAAGTGGGAGGAAAGGAGAAAACCTGTCCTCCTTAGCACCCGAGTATGGAAGCAAACACCAAGAAAGCGCTTCCATTCACATTACATGTGTTTAAGAAGGTACTGCAATTGGCATCCCCACAAAATGACAAGGACATAGCATGCTGGTATGGAAGAATATAGTCCTTCTGACAGTCACATGAACTATAGTTTTTTGTGGGTTTTTCGGGCTGTGTGGCCATGTTCTAGAAGAGTTTCTTTCTGACGTTTCGCCAGCATCTGTGGCTAGCATCTTCAGAGAAAGTCACATGAACTCTTAACTTGTATAAGGACTTTATAGGTCAGAAACATCATTCTGAATTATGTCCAGAAGTGTACCAGTAGCCAGTGAAGCAGTCTTAACAAGGAGTTATATGTTCCATATAACCAACCCCAGCCAACATTTTAGCATTAGCATTTTGGATCAGCTGAAGCTTCTGAATACTTTTCAAAGATAGTCCCACAGAGGACATGTTACAGTAATCTAAAAGAGAGTCATGTATCATCTCCAGGTCTATCTGTTATACAAGGTTTAATCTTGCAAAAACACTCCCAGCTGATACCCAAACCTGGATATCCAGATTCACAGCTGAGCTGAGGCTAGGAGTACATTCTACCTTCACCAAGATGACAAAGGTGACCAAAAACATTTCTATAAAATAGTCAGGCCTGAAGCCAAACTGAAGAGGATAATTCCTTTCATGTATGAGCTGCTGGACAGCTGGGAATATCCTGATTTAACAAAAAAAAAATTATATAATATTGATACCAAGACTCCCCAGCACAACTGTATGCTAGCTGTTATCAAATTCAAGGACATAGGCTGCATCCACACTGCAGAAATAATCCAGTTTGCCACCACTTTAACTGCCCTGGCGCAATATATAAAATTCTGAGAATGGTGCCCCAACAAGCTACCATCCCCAGAATTCCACAGCACTTAGCCAGGGCAGTTACAGTGGGGTCAAATGAGATTATTTCTGCAGTGTGGATGCAGCCATAGCTGAAAATGTGGTAATAACATACCAATGGATGAGAGTTATTCAAGATTATGGCCCATCTTCCATTACAAGGAGTTTAGAAACTGCCATAAAATCTACAACGATCCTTTTAACCCCAAGATGATAACAAAAACTAAAATTCAAAACCATAAAATATATCATTTATCTTTTTAAAAATTAACTTCATAAGAGGAAAAGCAGAGGCAGATTCAGCTTGAAATATGAAGACTGCAAAGTTCTTCTTCCCCATTTCCAGAAAATTCTGATTTAGTGAGTCCTGAAACTTCTCTAAATGAAAGAAAAATAACGAAGTCTTTGACAATACCTGTTCTTTCCCTTTAGCCTTGCTCTTAGACACTCTGGAAAAAGTAACATCCCGTGCTGGAATTACAGAGATACGATGCAATGGCATATTCATCACACTATCCAAACAGAACTGGGCTTCTTACAAAGATGGAGTTCCTGATATGAAGTTCATTATCTGCCTTTGTTAGTCCATGCACCTAAAAATAAGTATTAATTTGAAAATTAGAGAAGAAAATAGTAGAAAACTTAGCAGAAACATACAGCTGCATTAGAATCATAGAACCAGAATTAAAACTGATACCAAAGGTTATATAGTCCAACCTAAAGTATTGGAAGGTGGCCATCTATTTTCTTGTATGCCTTCAAGTTCTTATGGTGACCCCATTAAGGGCTTTTCTAAGATTTGTTCAGATGAGGTTTGTCTTTGCTTTCCTCTGAGGCTGAAAGAGTGTGACTTGCCAATGTAATTCAGTAGGTTTCCATGGCCAAGTGGGAATTCAAACCCTAGTCTCCAGAGTTATAGTCCAATGCTCAAACCACTATACCACGCTGGCTCTTGACCATCTATACTGTTTTTAAAAGTTGCACACCTACTACTGTCAGAAGGGTGGAATTTCCTTACTTGTGATTTGATTCATGCCCTAATCTCTGGAGAACCGGAAAACCAGTTTGCTTCATCTTCATGACATCCCTTCTCAATTTAATCTTCTCTTCTCCAGGGTAAACATAACCAGCTCCCTAGGTTGTTCTTCATAAGGCTTGGTTTCAAGACCTATTATCATCTGGGCTGACCTCCTCTGGACATATCACAGCTTGTCATTGTATTTCATTTCCTGAACTGTGGTGCTCAGAACCGGCCACAGTATTCCAGGCTGCCCAAAGCAAAGCAAAGCAAAGCAAAGCAGAGCAGAGCAAAGCAAAGCAGCTTCATTTATATACCGCTTCATATAATGCTATGGGATGTCTAAGTGGTTTACAACTGTAAGCTCATTGCCCCCCAACAGCTGGGTACTCATTTTAGTGACCTCGGAAGGATGCAGGCCTGAGTCTAGCCTGAGCCCTGGCTAGTATTGAACTCGTAACCTTGTGGTCTATGAGTGAGTGGCTGCAGTACAGGCATTTACAGAAAATATTTGTGGGCATTAGTGATGGCGTAAATACCCTAAAGGCACCAGATACTGTCTGATCTTAGAAACTAAGTAGGGTCAGCTCTGGTTAGTACCGTACTTGGATGGGAGACCACCAACAAATACCATATGCCAAGGAACTGGTAAGACCACCTCTGAGTATTCCTTGTCTAAAAAAAAAACCTTATGAAATTCATTGGGTCACTATAAGTTGACAGGCAACTTAAAGACACATGCATTAGTGGTGGGCAAATTGAACCTGCATCAAAATGCTGATGAATACAGTGCTACTGTTCTTCAGCTACTCCTCTCCCAACTTCTTATTTCCCCTCTCCCACATCTACAGGAGATATTGAGTTCCCACTAGATTTGTTATGGATGACCCCCTTCAAACAACCAGTAAGTTTCCCAAGCCTACAAATATCTCCCTATTGGATCTGGAAGTTCTGTCTGTTCTTCCTAACCTTTGAACTTTTACTCACAGAATTGAGTTCGGTATTAGTATATAAAGTAGGACAGTCTTAAACAATAAGAAAACCCCATATTGAACAAGCATTTCCAAACCAATGGAGACATGCATTCCAAACAAGTCATTACAATAGCAATAGTTTGACCGATTGGTATGAGTCTTTCTGAAGAATTTGGAATGTACATATGCAGGAAATGCTTATAGTATAGAGGGAAAAGAAATGAGGCAGCATTTAACAAAACAGGTATTCTGCACCAGGATGAAAATTAGTGTAGAATTTTAAGAACATGCCTTGGCCAAGTCACTCTCTCATCCGCAGAAGAAGGCAAAAGGACCAGATTTGCTCTGAACAAATCTTGTCAAGAAACACTCATGATAGGATCTTCATAATTTGTAAACAATGTGAAAACATAATACAAGAACAACAATATCACAGAAGTCACTTCTACTTTAGTGTTAGTGATTCATATCCTACCTCTTCAAATTGTTTAGTATTCTGTGGGACCCAGTACAAATAAATAAAGGCATTGGACATTACCAATGAGATCTCTTCATTCATTTTTGTAAGCCTATCCTACATTCAGCTAACTTGCTTTCTTTTTGATAGTGGCAGCAGTTTGATAGCAGAAAACCAAAACAGGATTTCTTATTAATCACAGTGACTAGGATGCAAAAGTAGGAAGCAGAGCAGAATCAAAAACTGTAGGAGAATTTGGACTAGGATCAAGAAATGAAGCAGGAGAGCAACTGATAAGAGTTTTGTGAGGCTAACAATCTATTTATCACACACTTTCTTCATACAACTAGAGAGGAGACTGTACACATGGACATCACCAGATGGCCAAGTAAAAGAAAGATGAAAAGCAAAAGAAAAGGAAGACAGGAACAGAACCAGAACCATAAATGTAACTATCCAAAGATAGTATACAAGGAAAAGGAGAATTATTATAATAACCAATGCAGAGAAACAGAAAAAACAAAAACAAAAAAAAGGAAGGACAAGAGACTTCTTCCACAAGATTCATGAAATCAAAGGGAAATTTAAAGCAAGGATGGGGATGCTTTACAACCAGCAGAGGAACACAATATATGACCAAGAAGAAATAAAAGTGTGATGGAAGCAATACACAGAAGAGCTATATATAAAAGAGAAGAAATGATAGGAAGAAGAATCAAATGAAGATGAACCCCAAATTTTGGAATGTGGAGTGAAAGCTGCACTCAAAGCAACTGGGAATAATCACCAGGGACTGATGACATACCAATGGAAGTGCTACAAATCACAGAGACAGAATTGACTTTATTTCTAAATAAAATCTGCCAACAAAAATAGAAAACAAAACAATGGCCCAAAGATTGAAAATAATCAATATACATTAACATCCCCAAAAAGGAGACACAAAAGACTGAAGTAACTACAGGACCATTGCATTATTTCACATGCAAGAAAAGTCAGGCTCAAAATTCTGTGATAAAGACTCCTACCATATATTGAGCGAGAAATTCCAGAGGTGCAAGCTCGTTTCAGGAAAGGAAGAGGCACCAAGAATCACATTGCAAACATATGCTGGATAATGGAGCAGACCAGGCAATTCCAAAAGAAAATCAGCATGTGCTTTAAAGATTCCAGCAAAGCTTTTGACTATTGTATAGACCACTGGTTCCAAAACTTTTTCCGGCTCCTGCCCACTTTTGTCTTGGGTGATGACCCTAGCACCCCTCATGCATATTTCTTGATATTAGGACTACTGTTCTACTGCAAATTCAAAACTACCAATCTCGGCCACTGTTCCCTTTGCACCTGGTCACCTGGGAACAGTAACTGAGAAGCCTCTCACCCATGTCACCAGTGCAGACAAGAGGCCTCTTGCTTGCTGCTCAGCTAGCTGCTAGGTTGCTGCTCTGAAGATGACCAGGTGCAAAGGGAGAAGTTTGTCCCTGGTCAGGAAGAACTTTGAATCCTTCCTTGTTGGGGTGGAAGTGGGCACAGCTAGTGTGTGTGTGTAGGGGGTTTATAGAAGTCACATGCTCTGGACTGGAGACAGGCATGGATGGGAAAAGGGAGAGATTTTAACTACAAGATCCACTCCAAGGTGAAGGACTCTTTCCAAGAATTGACCCCAGATATTCCTCCCTCTCCTTCAGCAGAGGCATGCCTTCCTACACAGCTTCAGGTGTCCTCCACCACACACATATACAAAAATTGCTTCTTCTATTAATTCTTCTCTCAGTCTGTCCGATGAAACACAACAGAAACAGCAGAGCAGCTCCAACTTGTCAGTCAAGTCCCAGCCAAGCTCACAAAGCTTAAGCAGGGTCCCAAATATGAAAGCTTTTTGCCTCCACTTGTCCCCCACTGCAGAAGGTGCCACTCTGAGCCATAGAAGTCCTGCACCCAAGCCTTGCAAGAATTTCTCAACTGCCCCTGCCACCACTAGTGAAAGATGCAGCTAAGGGAGTAAGCTTGTGCAGGCAGGCAAAGAGCAGGAGACACCATCACATGAAATTATCAGTGGTGGTTTTAAGGGACCCTGAAAAGAGGTTTCATGCAACCCTCATGGTCCTAAAAGCTGCTAGTTCTCCTTGTCTTTCTGCATACCAATATTTTGATTGAAGGCCCCCCTGCTGCCCCCTTTCCTCCTCACCGCCTGCCTGGATTGTTCCACAGCCCCTGGGGTATAGACCATGAAAAGCTATGTTTTGATCTTAAACAAATGGATGTACCATCACATTTGACTGTTCTGATGCATATGTACTCAGGAGAAGAGGCCACATATTATCACCATACTTGTTCAATATGTATGCAGAAAATATCATATACAGAACAGATTTAAATTCAAAGGAAGCAGGACTAAAGATAGGAGGAAGGAATATCAACAATCTAAGATAAGGCTGACAACACCATACTACTAACAGAAAGCAACAAAAATTTGGAACAATTATTATTATGGGAAGTAAAACAAGAAAGTGCAAAAGCAGACTTAGTGCTGAACATTAAGAAAACAAAAATAATGACCATGGAGGATTTACATAACTTGAAGCTAGACAGTGAGGAAACTGAAATATAGATTTCTCATATCTAGAATCAATCATGGATCAGAATGAAGACTGCAGTCAAGAAATTAGAAGAAGACTAGGAATGGGAAGGGCAGATATGACAGAGCTACAGACAGACCTAAAGTGCAAAGATACACACCTGAGCACTAAACTTAGGATGATCCAAGCCATAGCAGTTCCCATCACCATGTATGGATGCAAGAGCTAAACAATGAAGAAAGCTGAAAGAAAGAACATCAACTGATCTGAAATGTGGTGTTGGAAAAGAGCACTAATGATACTAAGGATGAATAAAAAGACAAATAAATGCATCCCAAAACAGAAAAAGCCTGAACTCTCCCTAGAAGCCAAGATGACTAAACTGAGCCTGGCATACTTTGGTCACATCATGAGAAGGCAGGATTCACTAAAAAAGGCAATAACACTACAGAAGGTGGAAGGTGGTAGAAAGAGAGGAAGGCTGCATGCCAGGTGGATAGATTTAATCAAGGATGCCATGGCCCTGGGTCTGCAGAACCTGAGCAGAGTAACTGAGGACAGGGTATCTTGGAGGTCTCTTGTTCATGGGATTGCCATGAGTTGAGGTCAACTTGAGGCAGTTAACAACAACAAAACAGGCACTTCCTGCCCACACTGCTTTTCATTTTCTCATGCAGGTGCAATTATCCGCATCACTCAACAAACTGGGATATATATCAATCTACATATGAATAACTAGAGATCAAGGATTTTAGCATATCACACCAACACAAGATGGGATGAATAGTAACCCATCTGTTTTAGATGGGAAAACTGAGGTTAAGGAATATGCAATTAGCCAAGGCCAGCCACAGAAGAGTGCAGCCACAGAAAAATCTCTTTGGTCTTGTTAAAGTCAGAAACTCTTGGCAATCCGCTGCTAACCAGCCAGAGATCTATCAGAAAACTTCAAACTATGTTCTGTCCACTTGCAGAAAACTGGCCTCTGGACCCAATGCAGTTGCCTATCCCTGTCTTAAAGTAACCAGGAAGTTGGCAAATTGTTTGAGTTTATTAACTTAATGTAATAAAGACCAGTTGTCAGTTAAAGGAAAGTTAATGAGTAGGCAAATAGTTTTAGACTTGTCCAACCTATACCTCTGGAGTCTCCTTCTAAACTTCCAGCCACCTTCAATGAACACGGACATGGAAACTATAAAAAAACAACACACTTGGATATCTTGCATTGAACTAGCTGTCAGAACTAATCTAGATTCCCTTGTTGACTTACGTATTATCAAATCTATCTAAGTAGGCAGTCCTTCACCTCGACATGCATTTTGAAAATGAACATGACACCCCAGCTAACCTATGTACTATGTGGAGATCCTCAAATTCATATTCCATCATTTTATTTTGATAGAATAACTAATCAAAGCACTTATTTAAGGATGAGGAACCTGCCAATCATCAGTGAACAGCCAGAACGTCAAACTGTCAGGCTAAGGGTTTATTTATCACACAGTTAAGGTGACATGTGAAAAGCTAATGAGTACATATAGAAACAGAGGGTCTGCAACTGGATAGGCTATGGATTCATGATCCTTTTATGTGTGTTTGTGCTTGCATTTGTAAATTGTGTGTATGTACAGAAGAACTTACCTGTCATCATGGCAGCCAAGCAAGCCTGGCTACATGAAGATTGCCAATGATAGTTTGATTCCAATCCCACGTACTCTAGTTATGGGGAACCATCACATTTAAAATGGAGGAAACCAAAGACTGTTGCAAACCTTGGGGAAAAAAAGAGAAGTTAAGGAAATAAGTCACTTTGTAGAAAATAAATGAACTTTAAAATTCTTTCCTAACCCCCAGTCTGAACATCAGCTCCCACCATCAACAGCATAGAAGGTGAACTGATGTGGCTATATCAGTTTTCCTCTAGTTTGAATCCATTGCTCCGAGTCCTGTTCCTTGGAGCAACAAAAAACAAGCTTGCTCGATCCTTAATATAACATCCCTTCAAATATTTAAACAAGGCTATCATATCATCTCTTAACCTTCTCATTGTGGACAACGTGAGAAAACTCTTTCACTGTAACTTTGATAACATTAAATAATATGTTTTATGAGTCCTCATCTACAATCCAGGTGGTATAAGCCAGGCACAGGCTTATCATTCACTGGATACAAGCCCCAAGGCAAAGACTAACTGCAATGTAACCCATAATGTTGCACTGGCCTATCAATCAAAAACCCACAGTAAGAATTCAAGAAAGACGGTCAAGTGATAGATGGTGGATGGAAGAGAACGCCTCATATTGCATGTTGTCCAGTGTTTATATGCTGTATATTGTTTTGTGGAAAAGAAGACTTTCAATGAAATGTGGAAGGTATAAATCAAGTGGAGGAGGAAAATGTTCTACTCAAGTCCTAATAGCTTATACTGAGTAATTTAGAGCAGGCATGTGTGAGAATTGTGATTGAGAAATGAATGTTCTGAAGTTTTAAAATTCCCCTCTCTTTACCATATGGGTAAAGGAAAAGAGAGAAAAATATGTATTTATTTAAGTATATGTGGTTCCAGCCTTTAGGATAAAGCCTCCCAAGGTGATTTACAAGAGGCAATAAAGCGGCTTATTAAAGAAATATTTTAAGTCAAATAAAGAGTTAAAACAGTAGTAAATAAAACCATCTATTAAGTGTCAAACAGATAAAACTGGTTTGGAAATCTACTTTAAGCCATCATTGATGAGACCACATCAACTTCTTCATGGAGAGAAAACAAATGATGAGCCATAACATAAAATTTCCTGTTCCTGGTAGCATCTAGAACATGTAACACACTGTATGAGTTAGCACTTGAATCCATTTCCATGATTT
>CM034706.1:130814497-130827333 GCA_020142125.1 Phrynosoma platyrhinos | reverse complement strand
CAAGATTTTTCATCTTCAGCTTGCCTGCTGCTACAAAGCCCTACAGGGATGTAGTTTCAATGCTCAGTGAAAGCCCACTGAAGGTACTGATTGCACTGCCTGCTCTAGGTGGTACTTTTATTCACTGTTCCTGTGATCTCCTCAGCCTCTTTCCATTCTCAGATCTTCCACTCTCATTTGCAAATATTGCTTCTCATCCAACAGCAGTTCCTCAGGGACAAACAGGGCTGTGTTCCAAGCATCCAGCAATGGACTATCCTACTTCGGTTGTTCCTCACTGCCTGGTTACACATACCCCTTTGGGGAGAAGGCTCCTGAGAGTGTTGAAGTGGTGCAGCTACAGACACTTTTGAATGAAACCAATGATCAGGATGCACTTCAATCTGGGTTCAGGACTTTATCTGGGAATAGCCTTTGTTGTTGGAGGTGATCTCAGGGTGCATTTTACAGGCTTTGTTTCTTGGACTGGGGTTTCTTGGCCATGGTGGCCCTGACAGTCTTGAGGCTGGACTATTGCAATGTGTTTGATGTGACCACGCCCCATAGGCTGTCCAGAAGCTGCAGATGGTGCAAGTTTCTAAATGGGAAGTCAAGAGGAAACATTTTGCCTTACTGCTATGAAACCCAGGTGTGAGTGTTTGACAATAACATATAAAACCAGCTTGGGACCAAGTTACACAAGAGGCCACATATTTCCTTGTATTAGTGGTGTTTTAGTATGTTACCTTTTAAAATTGTGTTTTAATATTATTATTATTATTTTATTGTCATGTCTTAGCTTCATCTTACTTTAGCCATCTTGGGTCCCAGATTGGGAGAAAGGCAAATATTAAATAAATAAATAAATAAATAAATAAATAAATAAAGTCCATTTGGTCCTTGAATTTAGCTGGAGATGCCCTTCTGGCAGTGCCACATGCTCTTGATGCCCACGCCAGAGTAAGAAACAATAAAAGTAGTTAGTTTTCTCTCCAGATGTTCTGACAATTGTTACTTGAGATATCTGCTGACATCTGACTGTTTTTACAAGTTATCCTAGCCAAGTTCAGCCTACTTTGTATTTTACAGAAAATTTGCATAACAAATTGATTACATAAACTGTATTATACTGTTGTAGACTTCTCTGAAATCGTCAAATATAAGTGATATTTCTAAATAAATAAATAAGCTAGAAATACTGGAAGGCCACAATAGCTAAAACTGGCCTGAGTACACTAAGAGTGTCCTGTGCATACAGAAAGTTTTTGGCTGGACTGCCACTTTGTAGAACTTTCTTGGGGGAGAATCTTGGTTTGGATCTGCAAATTCCATTATCTGCAGATTGTCACATCCCATATTATTAAATGGCAGCAATCTAAACTCAGATACGCTGAAGTACATGTGTTCATGTTGCTGCCATTCAATTAATATGGGGTGCAATCACTTGTGTTTTTTCACATCTGTGGGGAGTTCTGTAACCAAACCCCTGTGGAGCCGATGGGCCAGCTGTAACTGGAGTGCACCTACTTAACATTGTCCTTTGTTCAAAAGAGGCTTTAAGCCAGGGGTAGGCAACCTTTTTGAACAGGGGCCGGGTTGCTGTCCCTCAGACAACTGGGGGGCTGAAACACCAAAAATAAATAAATAAATAAAAATAAAGACAAAAAATATTTTTTAAAAAAAATTAATTAAAAATATATATGCATGCACACTCTCTCAGCCCCAGAAAAGCCATGGCAAACCCTCTGTGGAGATTTTGCCAAGAAAACCCCAAGAACAAGTAATAACAACAATGATCAATATCATCATGGTGGGCGGTGGCAGCGGCAGCAGCAGCACCAGCCTGGGGCCGGTCCAAAGGCCTCGGGGGGCCACATCCGGCCCCCAGGCCTTAGGTTGCCTACCCCTGCTTTAAGCTGTGTACATTTCAAAGCCATTACAGAAAGGATGCTTTCCTCGATATGTTTCATTTGGAGTGACCCAAGATTATGAGATTTAATTTTCCACTTCTTTATTTGTAATTGTCATTGGGGTAATTATGCATTATAAAAACATATATTGTACAAAAAATGACAGTTTTAACTGGAGAGGGTCTTTTATTTTTATCCCAGCCTGGAAGTTTAGAATATGTATATATTAACTTTTCTTATTTTACGAAGGGGCTGAACAGACCGGCAAAAAGAGCTGGTGTTCTGGCTTGGGAGTGTGGTGTACACACGACACCCCCCCCCAACACAGTGAACATGCTATGAAGCTGCTCTGAGCAACCACATGGCCATGGTGTTTCAGCGGCACAATGTTTAGACACGGCATGCCACTGAAACACAGAAAAACCACTGCTGCAGCAAAGGCACCTTTTTCCCGGTGCAAAAAGGAGCAGCTTTCTGCCACTTCCTTTTGTTCTGGGAAAATGCCAGGTTGGGGGCGTGGTGTGTGGTTGCTGCAGCCCTAACCTGGTGAGCAAAGGGTTGGTGGCAAGCTGCTTCTTTGGGGCTGTCTGTTTTGCCCGAGTGAACTCTGTTCCAAATGTTCAAATAAAGAACTAAAAACTAGCAATCAACTTCAATATTTATGCTTCAGAGCATTACGTTACAACAGAAAAAAGACATGTGTAGGCTACAGTTTGTGTGCTCAATTATCTAACAAGATTTTTTTTAAATAAAAAAGACACTGTCAGTACCTTTTGGAAGGGAAGAGATACTGGTCCATAAATCCACTGCAATATAAATTATTAACCAACTGATTCTGATTCCAGATCAACATGAGTTCATTCCCCTATGCCTCACTGCCAAGATGCATAGCTGTTAACTGCTCCTTTCAAAAAAGTCTATAAAATGGGTTAGTAATTTCTAAATTTAGGTTAACATTTTAGGTAACATTCATTACTGGCAGTATCATCAACAGCAATGGTAACAGAAAATCTGGCTACATGTCCAGTAATCCAAGTTGTTAGTAACAGAACAGCTTTCAACTCTGTCACATCAGAAAAGGCACCCCCCCTTCCAACTGTTTAACCCAGGGGTAGGCAACCTTTTTGAGCCGGGGGCCGGGTTGTTGTCCCTCAGACAATTGAGGGGCCGAAGCACCAAAAATAAATAAATTAATTAATAAAAATTAAAATTAAAAAAATATTTAAAAAATATGCATGCATACTCTCTCAGCCCCAGAAAAGCCATGGCAAAATCCCTGTAAAGATTTTGCCAAGAAAACCCCAAGAACAAGTAATAACAACAATAATCAATATCATCATGGGGGCGGCGGCGGCGGCGGCGGCAGGACCGGTTTGGGGCCGGTCCAAAGGCCTCGCTGGGCCGCATCCGGCCCCCGGGTCTTAGGTTGCCTACCCCTGGTTTAACCCATCCTGCCCAATACTAATGCAAAAAACAAACAGGCATGGATTAACTCACAGGAGGATTCCTCTAGCAATACACTAAGGTCCAAAATACACTGCAGAAATCATCTAGTTTGAGATTGCTTTAACTCAGTGCTAGGGAATCCTGAGAATTGTAGTTTATTGTGGTACCAGAGCTCTATGACTGAGAAGGCTAAATGTCTCACAAAACTACAATTCCCAGAATGCCCTAGTACTGAGCAAGGACAGTTAAAACAGTCTCAAATTAGATTATTTCTGCAATTGTTTTGGACCTAAATCTTAAGAAGCTTCATTAGGCAATACAAGACAAAGGAGATTATCACACTACAGTTAAACTAAATTAGAAGTAGACTTACGTCGCCTGAATTGAAGTAAAATTCAGGCTTCATCCAAACGCTATTGCATGGATTCCCCCCTCCCCCCCTCAAACTGCCATCTAAATCTAACTGACTTAGAAAAATGGCTGTCGGAGCAAGTTAAGTCAGCCTGGCTGAATTCAGGTTGCATCCAGATGGCGGTTTTTGGAGGAAAATCCATACGATAGTGTCCAGACGCAGCCCGAATTTTACTTCAATTCAGGCGAGGTAAGTCTCTTTTTAATTCGGTTTAACTGTAGTGTGATAATCTCCCAGGATAAAGTGGGGCATCTTTGCTGCTCCCAGGTACTTCATTCTCACCATCTGGATTTTGGCCTGAAAGACCAAAGAAAAAGATGAGTGCATGGAGGAAAAGTTGCAAGCAACCACAATTTGTGACACTGCACAGCATCACTGCTGAACATGGGGTACCTCTGCTAAAGCTTAAGTCCCAAACTGACAGGTTTTGATCAATGAATATTTAACTGCTAGCAAACGATAATGCTAGGAAAAGTGGAGGTAAGTAGACTCAGGCCTGCATCCTTCCGAGGTCGCTAAAATGAGTACCCAGCCTGTTGGGGGGCAATCAGCTCACAGTTGTAAACCGCTTAGACATCCCATAGCGTGATATGAAGCGGTATATAAATAAGCTGCTTTGCTTTAGAAAAAGAGGAAGACCGCATGCCAGATGAATGGACTCTATTAAAGATATCATGAGTATGAGTTTGCAGGAGTTGGGCAGAGTAATAGAGGACAGGGGGTCTTGGAGATGTCTCATCAGCAGAGTCGCCATGGGTTGAGATCAACACGAGGGTAGTTAACAACAACAAATATCTGTACAATCTGGGATCATTTAGAAATAATATTTCAGGGAGAGAAGCGCATATAGAGTGTACTTGGGGAAGTTGAAATATTTTAAGTTTAAGAAACAAACAGGTTTATATAGACTGGGGGACCTATTTCATAATCCTCTCCTCTGAACAGGTATTCAGTTGCAAGAATAATTGTGAAAACACACTCCCTCAAATTCTGCAAACAATAAGCAATACATTCATGAACAGGTAACAAGACTATTCCTGCCATTTGAGAATTGTATACTACTAAGTGAAAATGAAGTTAATGGAATGACCTCTATGCTATATAAATTTTTGATCTGTTATTTTTTCTAATACTGTAATCTAGAAACTAATCTGGGGAAAAGAATGGGGTATAACCAACCATTCCTGATTTTGACTTGAAAAATGTAGGGTTAAAAGGTCATTGGGACCATTTCTTTTATAATATGTAAATTAGTATTTTTATCTTAAAGAACTGATTGTGTATTTATGTTTTATGGCACAAGAGACTGCATATAAGTAGAAGGTTTAAATGTTCTGCCACTTTCCTGATGGATAGATAAGAGTCTGGAACATCTTGCCAGATGGAAAAAATTAAGTGAAAGAATAGGGACTACTAGGGATAATCAAGACCATTCCATATTCTCCATGACATGGTTCAAGTTTATTAGTTATTTTATTCAAATGAAAATGCCAGTTTTTTCTCTCTCCTTTCCTCACATGTTAATTTTTGGGAAAATGTTCTATTAAAGTTGTCATTTTATCAGCTAGGGATTTTTAGCTGAATAGTCAGGATTGATACATCTCATTTTACTGGAACCCAGACACGTTCATTAGTTAGGTTTGCTTCTGTAAAGTCTTTTAAATACTTAAAAAAAGAAAAAAGGAAAAAAAGATGCAGTCTTTCTTAATGCTGGATAACTATGATACCAAAGCAGAGACTGAAAATATCATCTATGAATTTGCATGTAAGTTTTCTTCAGAAATGGTAGTGATTTTTTTGTTGTTGTTTTTGTTGTGCTGTCAAGTCATCTCTGATTTATGGAGACCCTAAGGGAAACCTATCATGGGGTTTTCTTGGCAAGTTTCTTCAGAGGAGTTTGTCATTGCCATCCTCTAAGGCTGAGAGTTTGATTTGCCCAAGGTCACCCAATGGGATTCCATGGCCAAGCTGGGATTCGAACCCTGGTCTCTAGAGCAGGGGTAGGCAACCTTTCCCCTTTAAGGGCCGAGGGACTTCAGCTCCCAGAATCCCAGGAGCTCTTGGCCAACATGGGACTACTGGCCAACATGGCTGAGGCTTCTGGGAGCTGAAGTCCCTCGGCCCTTAAAGGGGAAAGGTTGCCTACCCCTGCTCTAGAGAGTCATAGTTCAATGCTCAAACCATTACACCACACTGGCTCTCGGTAGAGATATACTATAGATATTAGTAGAAATGCTGCATATATTCATAGAAATAATTGTTTCTTTACCACTGTTTTAACTATTCCAACTATAAAAAAGAGGTTGCTTACCTGTAACTGGTAACTGGTTCTTTGAGTGGTCACCTGTGCCCTCACACAGTTGGGTCTTGCACCTGCACAGAGCCACAACATGGAAAATTCAAGAGCTCAGTCACTTTTGGTGATAATCCCACCCCTTCGGGTGTACACTTATACTTTGTGCCAAAAGCTACTCCCTCTTCAGTTCCACCATTTGTCAAGCGGGGACAGACCTGCAGAAAGATAAGAGAGAAGGGTGGGCTGTTTGCAGGCACATGATTACTCAAAAAAGCACATTTACATACAGCCAACCTGTTTTTTGTGGTCTCTGTGCCTCACACAACTGACTAGCAAGCTTACCACAGAGGAAGTATCAGGTCCAAGTTAGCTGAGGATAGCAGAGGGGACTGCCCTTGAAAGTGAAGCCATCATCCACATAGAGCAAATGAAGCATTAGACCCCACTCTACAGTCAGTTTGTAATGTGGCATGACATTAGAGGGCTCTGACCATGTTGCAGTATGGCATACATCCGGTAATGAGAGTCTCTTGAGCAATGCGTAAGAAATAAGGTGTAAACTCTGATAGAATGGGAACAAGAACAAAGAGTTAGGGGGGTTGCAGACTGCCAGAAATAGTGCAAATTGAGTCCACTTTTAGGGTTAGGGAATCATGGGAACTGTATTTTATTGTGGCACTAGAGCTCTCTGACAGAGAAGGCTATATGTCTCAGGGAAAAAATGAGATCCCTCATTCCCCCATGATTCCCTAGCACTAACCCTAACCCTAACCCTAAAAGTGGATTCAATTTGCACTATTTCTGGCAGTCTGCAACCCCACCCCCCCTTAGTGACTTTTTGCGAGGTGATTTTTAGAATTAATTTTTTCCCCCCAAGATGACTGTATCCAGGAATCTTGCTATCTGGGTCAAGGAGTCAAGATGATGGTTCAAACAAGGGATGTGTGATGGAGCATATTCAAGAATGAAGAAATGTAGGAAGAAGTGACAGACATGGAACAGAGTCAAACATGTTACAGCTCATGGAGGATTGTTTTGATGAGGAGGAGCAGTAATATGCACAGTGGTAAGATGTCTTGCGCTGGGTTGAGGAAGATTGCGATAACTCACAAGACAGCACAAGAAGAATATGGAAGATTTTCTCCAAGTGTGCTTCTGAGGGTGACAGAAGCAGAACTGCTGACCAAATCCCATCTTCCGGGCCACAGTACACACCTTAAACAAAGAGTCTATGGGTTCATCAGTCTTAGGGAAGATCTTCAGTCCTAGACCTAGTATCTTTCATGAGGCCTGCAGACCTGAGCCATGCATAGCTGCACAAGGAATATAAGCTGACATGGTTTTGTCAGCGCAATCTGCCCCATGTCTAGCTGCCCTAATTTGCTGGGCTGCCAGTCTGTAAGCCTCTTGTTAGAAGAGCATCGCAATGTTAAGCTGGTCTTCAGTAAATATGTGATCAAGAAAAGAAGTGTCTTCCACAGAAATAGCTGGCATCTAGTCATACATGCTTTATAGTTGGCAACCTGATTGGATAATGCTGCAAGGGAATAAATCTTTGACCTAGGAGAGCCAAACGGTGGCCCTCTTAATCAGGGCAGAGGGAGGAGAAAGCAACTTTTTCATAGTTTTTGACTGGGAGGCTTTGACAATATGAATTTGGAGCTGGGTTTTAAACAGAAATCTGGCACTTTCTTGCTGGTAAAAAGGTAAAGGCCCTTTGACATGATTATCAAGTTGTGTCCAACTGTGGGGTGTGTGTGTGTGTGCTCATCTGTTACTAACTCAAAGGAGTCAGTGCTGTCAAAGACAATTCCGTGGTCATGTGGCTAGCACGACTACACAGAACACTGTTAGTTTCCCACCGAAGTGGTACCCATTATCTACTTGCACTTTTACATGCTTTCGAACTGCTAGGTTGGCAGAAGCTGGGACTAATGACAGGAGCGCACTTCATCATGCAGCACTTGTGTCTCAAAGTGCCGATCTGCCAACCTTTTGATAGTCAGTTTGCATCTTAATCACTGAGCCATCTTGTCCCTTTTTTTGCTGAACTCTATATAAATTCTCCACTGACTAAGGGCCTATATAGACTGTCAGAAATACCATAATCCAGCTTGAGACCACTTTAACTGCCCTGGCTCAGTGCTAGGGAATCATGGGAACTATAGTTTATTGTGGCACCACAGCTCTCTGACAGAGAAGGCTCAATGTCTCAGAAAAAAACTACAATTCCCATGATTCCCTAGCACTGAGCCAGGACAGTTAAAGTGGTCTCAAGCTGGATTATTTCTGGCAGTCTGTACAGGCCCTAAGACAGGAGTGGTATACCAAAGGCTTGGACCAAAACTGTTTTATCTAGCAAAGTAGGCAGGAAGGAAATCATGACTGGAGTAGAAATATGAACATCCACCATGGGTGGAGGCTGAGGCTTCACTTTTAGCACAAGAGATCTGCCCATGTGCAAAATGAGAAGAGCACCTGATAGTGACACTGATGTGTTGTCAGCAACCTCCTCTGTAGGAGAGGGGGAGAACAAAGAGGGAGGCTCATGTGCAAATGCATCAGAGTCACAATCATCTGTGGAGGAACGCCAAGCCAGTTGGCCCCTGAGTAACTGCAGTAGATGTGGAAGCTACATGAGGAGGCGCTGGAGGTGATACTGATGGAGCCAAGGCAGATGAAACAGACTGTAAAGCAGTAATGGAGGGAAGTCTTTGGAGTGCACTAGCTGAAGGTACTGCATGTCCAAAGCTGTAGACACAGGAGGAACTGATTCTTGCAGTGGTCTTGAGACAGTAGCAGTTGGTCCAGAACAATGGCTGCAGTGACAAGGCCTGGTGTCATGTTCAATCAGGTAAGTGATATTGGTGGGCAATTTCCTTGTAGTAGACATAATGTTTGGGAGATGAATATTGGTGTCTGTTCACAGTATCATTCTGAGACAATGGCAAGTAAGCCCTAGGCAGCACGTCACAGATGATCATGTCAATAACAATCCAAAGCCACTGAGGCTGGAGAGTCCTTGGTATACCTGGATTTAAGAACAGCTCCAGAGAAAATGTCTGGAAGTGATGATGGAAAAATCCCTGTAATACATTTGAGATCTGCAGTAGTAAAACTCCTCTTCCCTGTGATGGAATCAGTTTCTAAAGTCCGGTGAAATGCAGGCATGCAGTTGGATCTCAAAGAGCAAAGATATACAATTAAGTACCAAAGTTAGAATTACCCAAGCCATGGTATTCCCCATCACTATGTACAGATGCGAGAGCTTGACAGTGAAGAAAGTGGATAAAAAGAAAATAAACTCATTTGAAATGTGCTGCTGGAAAAGAGTGCTGAGGATACCATGGACAAAAAACAAACAAATGGGTCCTTGAATAGATAAAGCCTGAAATACCCCTAGAAGCCCAGATGATAAAATTGAGGCTGTTCTACTTTGGCCACATTATGAAAATACATAAATCTTTAGAAAGACATTAATGCTAGGAATGGTAGAGGGTAGTAGAAAGAGAGGAAGACCACACATCAGATAGCTAGACTCAATTAGGGAGGTCATGGGCATGAATCCACAAGACTTAAGTAAAGTGGTGGAAGACAGGTCTTACAGATGTCTTTTCCACAGAGACATAATGAGTCAAGGTCAGCACAAGAGCAGTTAACAAAAAAGCTGGAGTGCTGAATGTGAGTACTCTGACCAAGGAGATGGAGATAATCACCATGGTGGATGTGAGTAGTTCATGGGGGGTGTTCATTCCTCAATATGGGATGATAATGCTTCCACATAACATATCCACTTGAGTATGTTGGTCTGCTGAGGCATGGTCAGTGTGAGCAGCAGTCTACTGGACCACTCCTTGCACTAACTGGTCCTCGGTAAGAATAAACGGATAGTAGCCAGATCAAGGGATCGAGTGGGTAGATATCAGAGACACAGCAACAAAGGTAGGTGCAATCATAGTTGCTGATGTTTTAGACTTCTCTTTGTACTTGGCCTTCATCTTTTTCTTTCTGGGTTCCACTTCTACGTCTGAAGTGATCTGCTTTAGAGACTTATCCAGCTTTTACCATATGAGAACGGATCTTCCAGAAGCTGGCAGGTTCAGCAGTTTTCCTCTTGGAGTTGTC
Source organism: Phrynosoma platyrhinos (assembly GCA_020142125.1). NCBI lineage: Eukaryota > Metazoa > Chordata > Lepidosauria > Squamata > Phrynosomatidae > Phrynosoma > Phrynosoma platyrhinos. The sequence continues at coordinate 130,817,165 of CM034706.1, read as the reverse complement.
TGCACCAATCCTAATGGATCCTCAGTCTCCAATATAACCACTAGTACCGTGTTGATGACCATGTGGCTCCACTGACTCTGCCAAGACTCTTGGATGGAGTCTTTTAGCTTTAAACCAAAGCCATACACAGAGGTTCATTATTCACTGCTGAACCAGCCACTTTCAGAAACTTCCTGGAGGTGAAGCCAGAGCTGAGAAAGACAATTTCTCAAGGTCTGCACCATGAAACTCTGGCAAATGGAGCAACAGTGCACCAGGTGTCCTTCTTTCAAGCAATCTAAGCACTGGGAATGGCCATCAGTGGGACCGACTTTTAACCCCACAGGAAACATACTTTTAAAAGAGATTTTAGAAGTCATGCAAAAAGATGAGAAATACCAATTGTGACTGAAGGAGAAAGGAAAGTAAGAAAGCAGTTAGTCTTCTCTCTCTCTCTCTCTCTCTCTCTTTGGAAACTATAGTCACCCCTCCGTTCTTGCGGACCTGAGATCTACGGTTTTAAATATTCATGGAGGGGCAACCTCCGTTAAGATCAATGGGTGTGCTCCATTCAAGCCTATGGAGCTTGAATATCAGCGAGTCTCTGTGGGGTGTGTGTCTGGAATGGATCCCCCACAAAAACGGAGGGCCAGCTATAGAACAAAAAGGGAAGCTGAAAATTAGAAAGAAGTAGAGGAGAATGAGAAATAGAGAACACTACTCAGTACAGAGCTATCCAAGATGTGAATCCTTTGATGGATGAAAAGGAACTGAAGATAAAAGTAGGTTTTGGTGATAAATACTACTCAGCTCTCAAAATTTCTATGTTGTGGCTCTGCACAGGTGTAAGGCCTCAACTGTATGAGGGCACAGATGACCACTTGAAGAACTACAGTTACAGGTAAGGCCATGAAGAAGATCATGAAATGTTGGTCAAGTGGTAAATAACTACAGTTAGCACAGAAACTGAATGGGTATCATTTTGTCATGTACTTGATACCAAGACACCTTTAACAGAATAATAACTTACAGTGCAGTATTATCCTGTTAAAGGTATCTTGGTATCAATTACATGACAAAATGATACCTATTCAATTTCTGTACAATCCGTAGGTATTTACCACTTAACCAACATTTCATGTTCTATAGTTTTTTGTGGGTTTTTCGGTCTGTGTGGCCATTTTCTAGAAGAGTTTCTTTCTGACGTTTCGCCAGCATCTGTGGCTGGCATCGTCAGAGAATATGAATCTCTGAATCTCTGAAGATGCCAGCCACAGATGCTGGTGAAACATCAGAAAGAAACTCTTCTAGAACATGGCCACACAGCCCAAAAAAATCACAAAAAACTATGGATGCCAGCCATGAAAGCCTTCGACTTCACATTTCATGTTCTTCTTCATGGCCTTACCTGTAAGTGTGGTTCTTCAAGTGGTCGTCTGTGCCCTCACACAGATGGAGTCTTGCATCTGCGCAGAGCCACAGCATAGAAATTTTGAGAGCCGAGTACTACTTTTAAAAGTTATACATTCCTTCCACAGGCTGGACATAACTTAAATGGGTACTGCCGAAAGAGAAGGCCTTTACAGACTGCCAGAAATAATGCAGCTTGAGGCCACTTTAACTGCCCTGGCTCAGTGCTAGGGAATCATGGGAACTGTAGTTTAGTGTGGCACCAGAGCTCTCTGACAGAGAAGGCTCAATGTCCCAGAAAAAAAATACAATTCCTATGATACTCTAGCACTGAGTCAGGACAGTTGAAGTGGCCTCAAGCTGCATTATTTCTGGCAGTCTGTAAAAGCCTAGAGCAGGGGTAGGCAACCTTTCCCCTTTAAGAGGTGAGGGACTTCAGCTCCCAGAAGCCTCAGCCATGTTGGCCAATAGTCCCATGTTGGCCAATAGCTCCTGGGATTCTGGGAGCTGAAGTCCCTCGGCCCTTAAAGGGGAAAGGTGGCCTACCCCTGCCCTAGAGATAGGGCACACACAGCAAAAAGGGCTATATATGCTGCTTACTCTTTCAGCAAACAGAGGAGAAGAAAAGCCCAAATACTGCAAACCGCCTCTTACCTATTATTACACTTTGGCGCTCTTTGTAGTTTTGAACGAAACTTCCATCCTCCTGGAAAAAAACAAACAACAACCTGGTGAGGTCACTCCACTCACCAACGTCCTAAAAAAGAAACAGAAAGAAAGGACTAAGCTGCCATCTTTTGCTTTCTTAACCCCAACCTCCCTCCCTCCCTGCCTCTCTTCTTTCTTCTCCGACCGGGAGCTCTTCTTCAGGGCAGGGCAGCCAGGAAGAGGATTAGGCCCCGAGGGTGCCCTGAGGACGCCAGGGATGGAAAGCCGGATGCCAAGCGCGGCTAGGCCCTCCTAATCCGGGGCAGGCAGGCTTCGGGGCTCCGAAAGGCCTGCAAACCCCGCTCAGAGGCCTCCCTCACGACGTTCCTCCACAACAGGGGTAGGCCACCTTTCCCCTTTAAGGGCCGAGGGACTTCAGCTCCCAGAATCCCAGGAGCTATTGGCCAACATGGGACTATTGGCCAACATGGCTGAGGCTTCTGGGAGCTGAAGTCCCTCGGCCCTTAAAGGGGAAAGGTGGCCTACCCCTGCTCCACAACCTCCGCCTCAAACGGGGTTTACCTCAGAGAAAGGACTGCGCCCCACCGATAGCGTCCTCACTCATAGCCCG
>CM034706.1:130800353-130811623 GCA_020142125.1 Phrynosoma platyrhinos | reverse complement strand
CCCCCCCCCCTAAGTCGACTCACTAGGGCTGCATCCACACTGTATTAATAATCCAGGGTGTTTTTTTAATAAATTTTATTGAAAATTTTTAAAAACAAAGAGAAAAACCTCAACAAGACACATTACAAAGAAACATATAAAACAAACTTAACAAGATTACATCTATAACTACATTACTAACATAACATAAATTGGACTTCCTTCTATTATCTACTGATGTTGCTTAATAACATCCTCTTTTTAAAAAATTTCCTCTTGATTTGTGTATTACTATCCACTATAACCATTTACATCCATTTTATATAAAACTTTGTTAACTAATATTTCCACTTTCTCTGTGTTCCTTAACTTATATATTCTTTTTCTCATATAAACATTGACTGTAACGTATTATGTGTATTCTGTTTTGTAACCTTAACATAACATTTCATAGACTTAATTATTAATAATATTAATAATTAATAATATTATTAATAATCCAGTTTGACACCACTTTAACTGACGTGGGCTCAATGCTATCATATTCTGGGAATTGTAGTCTTGTGAAGCACTTAGCCTTCTCTGTCAGAGAGCTCTAGTGCCACAACCAACTATAATTCCCAGAATTCCATAACACTGAGCCAAGACGGTGTCAAACCAGATTATTTCTGCAGTGTGGATGCAGCCTCTGACACCTTCAACACTTGGGGGTCTTAACTCTTCAAAGCCCATCATGTACCCAGGATCCCAAATCTCCTAGCAATTCCTTTTCCCATTTTTCGTTCTGCACGTTCTGGCAGCTAGTCCTACATGCTTCCCTGCAAGCCCTGACGACTCCTACACACCTTTGGTGCCTTGGTTGAACCTGCCATCCTCCTTATTCACTTATAAAAATCAATTAAATAAAAAATAAATAGAAAGTGTGATTAATGATGATGATGGGGCAACACCTAAACATTCAATAGACCATGTACCTTCTCCCATCACCTTTAAAAAATTTATTTCATGACTGATTATTTTTAAAAACCTGTTACTGAAAATAATCTGATTTTTATGATGCCACGTTTAAATGCTGCCTATTATGTATGTGAACATTTTGCAATGAGATTACCACTTAATATTTTATTGGCCAAGTGACATGTCGTTTTTATGTCCGTGGAGGAGTGCACATTAAGTGGCTCTGTTGAAAAAATAAATTGCTTGACAGTGGAAAATCCAGCATCTTTGACCATCTGTACATGAAATCAATTTTCCTTGGTAGCTGGACAGCAGATACTAGGCATTTTTGTGTTTGTAGAAAGCTGGAGGTTAATTTTATACGCACAATTTCAGGAGAGTTTGGTTAAGTGAGTCAAATAGAGCTGTTTAAGAATAGTGAGGGTTCCAGGGTGTTGTGGGGATGTTAAGTGCAGCTTTAGGCAAAAGTAGTCCCAAAATCACACTATTTAAAAGAAAAATGATGGCAAGGATTTGGGATACTACTTCAGGGGATACAAAAGGAGGCTCTGGGGTTCACATGGGGCCTGTATTCTGCCCAGTCATTGATCTGAATGGTTGAGCATTGCATATTTTGATGCTACAGACATATTTGATTAATTGGAATGGCGGTTTCCTTTTAAAGAATACAAAGCTAAAATCCTAGGATTGAATTGCCCTGCAGATCATAAACCCTTTTCCATTAATTGACATTGGAATCCCAGTTATACTGTAATTCTACTAATACTCCTCCATATCTGTCTTATTTTCCTAGATAACCACTGTTTTTGATAAATGGCTCAAACGTAATACGTGACCGGAATGGACCTCAGTTTCATGACTGTGAAGAAACCACCATTACATGGGTCCAGATTCTTTGAGTGATCCTATTTAACTTCACATCTCCAAGTGAGAGAACAAATAACCTATGCTCTAATCCCATTTGTTAGTGTTACAAACGCCATTAAAATACAGCTGCTTGTATAAATATATTTATAAACTTATCTCACTCTAAACTGGCTTGGGAGAAAGGACTTGGATATGAATAGTAAAAATTATGCCTGAAATATTTTGGAATAGGACTCCAATAAGCTCTGTATTGGCCAGTGTTTGAGAACATGGATGACGGAGTTATTAATTGCTGGTATCATATCCTTGCTAGGTTGAGTCAAATATATTTCTCCTAGATGCTGGAGAGACAGCACAGAATTGAGCATCTGTCTGATGGTCTTGCTTGCCCATTTGTGAACTTATTTCAATTGACAGTAATTTCTGAAATTGCTATATAAAGGTACTGAACTGTTGTCAGAACTACCTCTCTATCACTCTTTACTGGCAACAAATTTTATTTTGCATAAACACTTGATCAGGCTCCATTGCCTAACAGTAAGACAAAAAACTGCTTTTAACTGGGAGGTGTACCATTATTCTCATTCACACTCATGGAGAAAATAACTATACATGTGTGGGTTCTATAATACAGTGTAATCAAGACCACTATATGTGTGTGTGTGTGTGTATATATATATTGTCTATATATATATAGACAATAACATTAGCCTCCTCCAGAAAAGCATAGAAATCTGTAGAGTAATTTGTTGGCATGAAATGGTTCCACTGCTTGCTGCTGGTTTGTTATCTTTGTCCTTTGTATAGATCTTGCAACATTGCTGAATTGTATTGCTGTCCTGCTGACAGTCACAGGTGACAAGACAGAAAGCTGAGGGACACCACAGATCAATGGCTAGTGTCAACCAGGAGTCCCCTGGCGCCATCTTCTGGGTTCATCCCTCCAGGAAGGAATGCAGCCACTGTAAAACAGTGACTCCAGGTCCCACCCCAGAGACGTGGTCCAGGATGCCATAAATGGTAGTACTGAAAGCTAATGAGGTAAGATGACGGCATAACTGGACATAGACATCTGTTGCTCAGTTTTACCATTTTGATTCTTATGTTTTTTCCTTCTTTGCCCTCTGCCTTTTCCCATTTTGTATTTGGTTGGTTGTTTGATCTTCTTTGCTACAATTTATGTGGTGGTTTGGTGATTAAAGAGTGCCTAAACCAAGACCTTGAACAGTGTCTTTTATTCTCCAAGAGAAGCCATTGTTTGTTTCAGTATGGAAACTAGGAAAGTTAGATTTTCAGATGCTTCTAAGGGCCAATGTAGACCGGCCTAAAGGGCCAGCCTGGGGGTGGAGTTGGGGCGGGGCGACCGCACGCCGGCTGCCCCGACAACGCCGTCACGCCACATGCCCGACTGCATGGTGCTCCATTGGCACAGCATGCACACACACTGCACCAAAGGGGTGCAAAAGAGCCGCCATGGTGGCTCTAAGGATGGCTTTTTGGAGCGGCAAAAGGAAAATTGGGGCCGCAGTATGTGGTTGCCACAGCCCCGATCTGGCACTCCCAGGGGCAGCACAGAGCGGCCCCTTAGGGGCCAGTCTATAGTAAACCACAACAGATTGATTAAAACAGAAGTTTAAATCACCTGCTTCTCCAGCTTGGTGTGTTTTGCTTACTAGCCCACCTCTACATTATGATATTAACAACAAAGTGGTTGTGCTCCTAGATATGACACCACACTTCCAATACTACTTTCATTCCATTGAGAAAGGCATGGCACTAAACATTATGTTGATAGTGTGTTCACATGTTGCTTTGGGAGGAAACAGAAACCAATGCTTCCTCTGCATCAAGAATTAATATACACACAGACACACATTCATTTATAGACTGGTTTCTGCAAAGTTTGCTTTTATTTCTTTTTTTTAAAATTAAGGCAAATCATGATCATTCATGTCATTTATTTATTTATTGCTTTCTGTAGTAAACACGTGCATAGTATGGAATTGTATAAGGCATTTTGTAGTGTGAAGAGCATATTGTGGATTCTGGAATTGTCAAACAGATGTTCCTTCCTTGACAGTGCCATCATTTCCTTCCTGAAATGGAATGAAAAGTATGTTACTACACCTCGACAGTCTCAGTCCCATCAGCATGGCAGACCACAAAAAAACAACAACATATGTTCAACTAACTGTTTCTGCAGGGCCCAGGTATAGAAGGTGTATGTGTTACAAGTGTGGGAGAATATGGTTTAAGAATGTGTGGAGTGTTCTTACATGTCTTAATTATTACCAAGCCTGTTAAACACATACAGGGAGATCAAGGTTAAATTCTTATGAAAGTCCCTATGAAAGTGTAACATTCTGATAGTCATGACCTGTAATGTAATGATATGAATTATCCCTTACATGCCATGTATTATCATATAAAGAAGCAAAGAGCCCAGACATTGCTATGCTTGTATTTCTTGCTAAAGGGAATGTACAGGGTGATTAAAAAAGGAATGGTACAAAAGCTAGTAAGAACACCATTCTTTTTTTAACCATCTAGGATATATTTATATGAGTATTTATAATAAATAGCGAAATAGTACCAAAAAATACTATTAATTTCCCCTGTTAATATCTTGAAATTCCAGTACTTGAAAATGCTCAAGTTGAATGTTGATGATAACTTGGCCTGTCTGGTTTAACCACCCTCATGATTTGGGCACTCAGGTAACCAGAAGCAGATAAAGGTAATCCCAGACAGAATCCAGATTATGTGACAAGTGGTAAGGACCCTCCTTAACACAGTCGATAAGAGACAGGGGTGGGGAAACCACACCTGTTTCAGTGAGATAAAACAATCAGATCAGCTAAGCACTACATAGGTAAAGAAAAGCATTTTGAATATTCTGAAGACCACTTGAAAGCTTCTTCCATTATGACATTATGACTGAGATGACTTTCTCTTTCAACACCCTCCATTTTTCTTATGATTTCATTTTAGTGGCCAGACCTCCAGATCTACAGGGTGTTTAAAAAAACAAAAACATGCTGGTGGTAGATGGTGAAGCAGGTTTATCTGCTCTCCTCTTTTCTCTCCATTATGCTGTTCGTGCATGCTCACTATGGAGGCAGCTGCTGTTTATCTTGCTTGTTGTAGGCCAACAGATATGGTTGGTCAGAGAGAATAAAATCCCATTCTTTCCCAGCTCAAGATTTCTTGCACTATTTACTGCAAACGAATCTCTTGCAATCTGCCTCTAAAAGTATGTGTTTTTCCTACCCTTCTTCACCATACTCCCAATACCAATGCTACTAAAAAATTCCAGGAAGACAGAGGGTGTGGGATAAACGGGGTGATGGGGGTGCATGAAACGACTTTATAAAAAAGGATCTTCAGGGCAGAGGCATTGTTAACGGAGGTATGCCTGTATATGGCAAGTTTTCTTCCTTACACACACATATCTCATACTGCACTGTCTGGTTATGAACACCTGTCAGTCAGCCAGAACCATACGGATGTTAAAGGAGACTAAAAAAAGCTAAAACACAGCAGCCAATCTTTCAGTTTTTCCATAAGAAAAGAAGCAACGTTTTACACTGAATAATTATAAAATATTTGCAGCAATATTAGTCTACCTGAATTTTTAAAAATTCAGAATATCAATAGCATGTTAATTAGAATCTACCAAAAAACAGAAACAATTAGTAAGCTTTATAGGATTATTTTTTAAGCTTCATGTTATTTCACATAAAAGTAGCTTCCCTAACAGGGTGGAAAGGTTTGGGCCGTGGTTAAAAAGCATCAGGGTGGGCCTTGTGATTTCAGAAATGTAAAAACTGTATTTTCATAATTAAAATATAACCTTTTGTTTCATGGCACATGATTTTGTACATATAGAATGGTATAACTGTCTATGCCATAGTATTTCCAATTTCTATTCACAGTTGTGAATACCAGATAGTGAATAAAGCTGAGAGGAAACTGTTGGTTGGAAGAGATTGGAAGAGAGTCCTAGGTATATCATGGATTTCCAAAATAACCCATAAATAAGTCAAGATGATTAAATTGAAACTGTCATATTTTGGACATAACATGAGAGGACATGACTTACTAGAAAATACAATAATGCTTGGTAACGTGGAAGGCAGTAGGAAAAGAGATGAATAGACTATTCATTATAGGTGAATAGATTGAGTTTCCAAGACCTTAGTAGAGCTGTTGATGACAGGGTGTCTTGGAGGTCTGTCATTCCATCAAGTTGCTGATTTGACAACAATTTATGACAACAACATAAATGTATATTTGTGGGAGTTTTATACGTCATACCTTTACAGTTATAACCATCAAATTATGCAATCTATTATCTAAAGCAAGGGAGGGTAAAGTATGGTTCACGGGCTAACTGCAACCCCCCCAGAGCCATTTTTGTGGTGGCCAGGGCAGGGTGCCACAGGGTAAATGCTCTCATGGCCCAAGAAGGCCCCAAAACATAATGAAAATGCTCCTCAGAGGTTGTTTGGGGCAACTGTTTTTGTGGAAGCAAGTGTGGTAGGATGTGTGGCTCTCCAAGGTCTCCTGGAGGGGCTAATGCAGCCCCCTAGCCTTCTACAGTTCTCCACTGCACTCCACTCTAAAGAGTCCAAACAATGAGTATTCAATCAGTGTGACTTTTAAATTTAGATTTAAAGTTACACATCTGGGGAATTCAAATGTGGTTTTGTATAACCAACCTAACAGAGAGTCTTACTGTTAAATAATGAAAAAAACACAGGCTGCCATCTAAAGAAGTGATTCTCTTCAGTTCTCCACTACCAGCATTCAAAGTATAATACATTGTAAACCTATTGGCAAGAAAAGCAATCTACCCTAGTCAGCTGCAGGACTATATTTACTCCAGTGTTTATTTTACCTTCTAAGACCTTCAGCAGAAGAAACCACTTCCTGCTGTAGTGGGTGACCAGCGAGACTAACGCTCTACACTCTTAAAACGGGGCTGAGTTGTTTTAAATGCTCTGGCTGCCTCCTTTTGCATTCTGGAACTTGTAGTTTAGGCATTTAGAATATTCACCCAGAGAGGCTTTAAGCCTCACGGAACTACAACCCCCTGAATGCAGTCAGAGCTGTTAAAGTGAACACACTCCCTCGGAGAGTGATGGAGTCTCCTTCTTTGGAGGTCTTTAAACAGAGGCTGGATGGCCATCTTTCGGGGATGCTTTGATTTTGAGTTCCTGCATGGCAGGGGGTTGGACTGGATGGCCCTTGTGGTCTCTTCCAACTCTATGATTCTATGATTCTACCCTGTTTCAAGAGTGTGGTGCGATAAGATTGCAAGTCTTATTAGCCTAGGATAGAAACAGAATAAAATCACATGCCTTTTGCTGAAGCTGCTCTTGTAACTTCTTCACTGTTTCTCTTTCCTTGGCCAACTGTTCTTGGGTGACCTTCAAAAGCTCTTTTAGTTTGGTAGCTGCACATCCCAAGTCCTTTGTTAACTTCTTCTCCTTGTCCAGTGTTTCCTGCAATTGAAAACAAAAGTAATGTTTATTCCACCAGCTGAATATTTCCAAGGATACACTGTAGTTCTTGAATCATGACTAAAAATTCAGTAAACCTATGCAGCTTTACAAATACTACCTGAAGCTGGAGAACATCTTCACTTGCGGAGGCAGAACTGTTTCCAACAGATTTTAGTTTCTCCAGTTCAGACTGCAAGCTGCATACCAAATCCCTAGCCTGAAAGTTCAAAATGTGGAAAAGTTAGTTCCAGTCAGCTACACAAATAAAAAGTCACAACAGACAGTTTGGAGCTGGAATTTTATAGTAGCTAAATGGGGATGGGGTGGGGGGAATGCCAAGACATTCTATATGATACTTTACAAGAATGACTGGCAGTTTCAAGATAATACTGTGAGTATGTAACCAGGGAGACCTATCCCAATGCTTTGTTGGTTGACCCTTCCTGCTTCCAACTGAAAACAATGATTGAAATGATGGTCAGTACCCAGCACACAGCATTTGCACTGTAGAGCCGCAAACCTTACATGGGTCCTCTTCTGTGGTCTTACTTGTTTTCCGTTCAGTACCAGATATCTAGGGTCGTTTTAGGAACAAAGTAAGATACTATATTATCCACTGCTTCAATCCTGTTTTCCTTCTCTGTTTTTTGTTTGTTTGTTTGTTTTAGGAGATTTGTTGACTTTCCAGGATACTTATGTTGACTATTAAGCCCAGTAAATAGATGAAATTGTGCCCACAGAGCCTTGGGTGTGTACTCAAGATTGGGCTAATTAATTGGAAAGGTAGCTCTGAAGGGTATTTCCTTTCCAATTGCTGTTTAAAGAAATAGCATAAGAACAGGTTGCATACCTGTAACTATGGTTCTTTGAGTGGTCATCTGTGAACTCATGCACTGGGGTGTTCACCCTTGATTTTCCCACCGGGTTCCTACTCAATTCCCTCAGTTTCAAAAGATGCCACATAACAGCATCTCTTGAGCCAAGAGGCAGACACATATGAGGGATGGATGGACAGGTGTGGAAGAACCACAGTTACAGGTATGCAACCTGTTCTTCTTTGTGGTCTCTGTGACTCACACACTCAGGAGACTAGCAATCTACTTATAAAGAAGGAGGGATGGTAGAACAATACAATAATGAATAACTATATAAATAAATACAATGAGTCAAAAAGTAAACTGACAAATTTCAAACTTTACTGAACACAGTATAAGAAACCAAAAACTCTTCTCACCATTATAGAGTCACATAACACTCACTGTAATGCAGAGAGCAAAACAGCCCTCTCAAATGCTGCATCTGATCTTGCTCTAGCATCCACCCAGTAATGAGTAACATTATTCATTACTGGGACCAGGCAGCACCTTTACACACATCCTCAAGTAAAACTCTTGATGAAAATGCAGAGGATGCAGCTACTGCTCGAATTGAGTGGGCTCGATTTGATGTGATGGTTTCCTCTTCACTAACTCATATGTCAAATAGATGGCCGAGACCACCCACTTCAAAAATCTTTGCGGTGAAACTTGGCAACTCAGTTTCAAAAATGAGTAACCAACAGTCTCGTAGAACATCTCAAACTCAATGTTCTATTAACACAGAAAGCCAACGCCTGTCAAATGTCCAAACAATGAAAATTACGTTCAAAATCCAAGCTAGGGTGTGCACAAATTTTAAATTAAAAGTTGAAACCACTTTGGAAGGAAGAAAATGTCAGGATGGAGAACAGCCTTGTCCTGATGAAAATGTAAATAGGGAAGGTCCACCTGTAAAGCACATAACTCACTAGCTCTCTGGGCAAGATGTGATATCTACCAAAAAGGCTGTTTCTCATGTAAATAAATGAAGATCACAGGATGCCATCAGTTCACAAGGTTTCCTAAGCTTTCCTACAAAAATACTTCTAATATTGTTCTCCAATAGTCAGAAATAACCAAAATTACTGTGTTGCTTTTGAAATGTGACTTTATTATATCCTTGAAACCCCAAGTACCCCAAGAGGCAATCCATTACTTCCAAAGTGTTAATTTATTACTACAAACTACACTTGTCCCTCCACATTCACTGGGGTTAGGGGCAGAGGACCACTGTGAATGTGGAAAAATGCAAATAACAAAAACACTATGTTTTTACCTGAGAGAACTCCTCTCTAGGAATATCTAGGTCCTCCAGTGGACCTCTGTGGTCAACATCTGGCAGACATTGACCATAGAATTGCACTGAAGAAGCTACATCCTTCAGTGTTGCGCTGGAGGACCTACATGTTCCTAGAGAGAACATATTAATAAAATCCGTGAATAATCAAAGGCGCAAAAGTCAAAGCCGCAAATGTAGAGGGATGAGTGTACTTCGAAATCATCCATTATGATTTACCTGTGTGAGCTCCTGACTTTGCTTGAGTGTTTCTGTTTTTGTTGCATCCAGATTTTCTTGGGATTCAGATAACATTTGTTTTAACTAAAAAAGAGAAAGAAAAGGGCACAATCACATAAAATTGTTATACATACACAATTCATCTAGAGAAACACTCAACTATACCATGCTGGCTCTCACACAGAAACACTAGTCAACCTGAGATCACTAGAAAATTATGAACAAAAGCCCCTCTTGCATCTTAGCACAAAAGTAAGTGTGCTCAGAAAGATCAGGTCCCTGACATGCTCTGGTCAAGCCGAGAACTTAAGTGAATGAAAGCTTCCATTGTCATCATCCCCTTCCCAATGTTGCTGCTTCAAGCCAAACTGAAAACTGCTTGGGTAGGGGTGAGCTTTCTGTGCTTTATCATTAGAGTTTCAGCTAAGAATGTGAAATGGAGGCATGGGCAGTGGGAAGAAGAGAAATATGAAATGTCTGTGTATGTGCCAGAGGGAATTCACAGAACAGTTATGTGGGCATCAACCTGCAGGTGATCACAACTTCAGAGAGTAGCTGCAACTGATGAAATGCAAGAGAGAGAGAACTGATAGTATGTATATAAGTGCTCAGCCTCCTTCCAGATTTTTGTTAGATTCACAGCAACCCAGGAGCCCATTATTTCTTCCAGCTCATGGGTGAGAGGCAGAGTTGTAAGTAAAGGCGTAGTGGGGTTGGGGCAGTGTGAATGCAGGGAAAACTCTATAGTTTACATGTTTATGATGATTGTAGGTACAGGAATATGTGCTGGTAAAAAAATAATAATCATGAAATAGCCATTCACATTGCTGTTGTTAGTAATTCTTGAACTGTGGTAGCTGTGTGGAAGTGAGATGATCTAATGAAAGTATGCTGTCCTATTTTGGATCTGGCACCATCTACATTTGTGCCTGGCCCTGCTCATTGGTGAAATAAAGTCCCAACACTATTCATCTGAAGCAATACAGCCCTTTAAATGAAAAAGTTGACCCCTTGGCTTTTCAGTAGGAGTGGGAATTGTGCCACCTGTAGACTGTGTGTGGACCTGGGGGGTGGTGGAGGTGGTCCCATCCCCAAACTCCCAGATCCTATCCAAAACCCCTAGTATTGGCCAAATTCCCCCAAATACTGATTTCCCCCCAACAGTCTTAAATTACCTTAAAACAGTGGTTTAAAGTAACGATACATAATTTCCCATCCACCAAAATAGCAGCTACAATGGAGCACTTTTGGCTCTGAAGCCTGTCCAACCCCTGCTTTACAGCATGCATCAGGACTAGAACAAATGGAGTAATTATAACCATTACTTCAGAAGGATTCCCTCAGGGCAGAGAGGGGTGCCTTACTTAAACCATCAGATTTTGTACTCAGTGCATCCAACCCTCCATTTTCCTTATTCCCGGTTTTGTTTTGTTTTGTTTTGAAAAAGAGACGAACACTTACAACTTCAACTTCTTTTGCATAATTCTGGTGTTCAGAGTTAGCAGTTGCCAAGTGATTTTTCAACTGTGCTTCCAAAAGAGAAGTGTACTCTTTTAACTGTGTAAAGGAGTAAAAGGGGGGGGGGGG
>CM034706.1:130725330-130738052 GCA_020142125.1 Phrynosoma platyrhinos | reverse complement strand
TGTGTGGATTAACCAGCAGATTTCCCCCGTGTGATAATGTCCTTAGATCCCTTTCACATGTACTCTTGTCAAGCCAGGTGTCCCTGATCCTATATCTGTGCATTTAGCTTTTTCTGCCTAAGTGTAGTTCCATACATTTCTCTCTATTGAAATTAATTTTGTTAGTTTTGACCCAGCTTTCTAATCTGTTAAAGTCATTTTGAATTCTGATCCTCTCCTCTGGGGTGTTAGCTCCATCTCTGAATTTGATGTCATCTGCAATTTCCATAAGCATGTCCCCTATTCTTTCATCCAAGTCATTGATAAAGTTGTTGAATAGCACTGGGTCCAGGACAGAATCCTGTGACACCCCACTGGTCACCTCCTTTCAAGATGAAGAGGAACCATTGTTGAATATCCTTTGGGCTTGGTCAGTCAACCAATTCCAAATCCACCTAACAGTCACATTGTCTAGCCCACATTTTACAGTAGTAGCTTTTCTGCAAGGATATCGTGATGGACCTAGTCACAAGCCCTACAGAAATCAAGATACGCTACATCCACAGCATTCCCTTCATCTACCAAGCATGTGACTCCATCAAAAAAGATAAGTTTTGTCTGGCATGACTTGTTTTTGAGAACCCTGTGTTGAATTTTAGTGATCATGGGATTCCTTTCTAAGTGCTTACAGACTCTCTGTTTAACTATCTGTTTAATTATCCATGGGACATCCATGCACAAGTTTTGTGGACATGGAAATTGGGTGGCACAGGATAAATCACGATGGTAAGGTCATAAGAAACTCAGTAATCCATGGATGCAGGGGGCTTTGCCCCAGGAAACTCTACCATTACTTTGTGTAGGAAGCAGATTGTGCCACTGGTGATATTGGATAGTGCCTAACTGATTCGAAAATGGCTCATAAACTCCACCCGGTTACAAGTACTCCAAGGCAAGCACTGTTCAATAAGCACTTCAGTTGAGCCAGAAATGTAGTGGAGAGAGCATTTGGGCAATTGAAGGTGAGTTGAAGGTGGCTGAGGAAAATGTGCCCTCAGTCATATCTGCGTGTGATTTTGCACAACATCTGTGAAACATGGGGAAAGGTGCTGGTGGAAGACCCTCAGCATGTCCAGGCATACGTTCTTGACAGTTTGCTTTTGCTGATTACTTTTGGCAGCAAAAGAGGTAATACTGCTCTGTGTAATCCTGCATATTTGCTTAGTTCTTGTTGGATGCCAAGTTGTTTTAAAACTAGAGTTGCTGTTTAAAACCTTGTTGAATTTATTTTTGAAATCTTCCTCTATTTTATGTTGGAATTGGAGGAAATAAATTACTATGGCTGTGATTGCAAATAAATAGGTAAATACTTTTGTATCAAATCCATAATGTTTCTCTTTTCTCTCACAAGGATAAAAAACGTAAAGCCTTCATTGGTATTGACTGAAACCATCTGTCAGCTATCCCCCTTCCCTTCCAATAGGTTTGTTGTTAACTGCCTTCGTGTCAGTCTTGACCCATGGCAATCTTTTAAGACATCTCCAGGTCCCCCTGTCCTCTACTGCTCTGCCCAGCTCCTGCAAACTTATATTTCTGGTCTCTTTAATAAAGTCCATCCATCTAGCATGTGGCCTTCCTCTCTTTCTACTCCTGTCCACCTTTCCTAACATTATTGTCTTTTCCAGTGATTAATTCCTTCTCATGATGTGTCCAAAGTATGACAGTCCAAGTCTTGTCATCTTGGCTTCTAGGACTCATTTGTTTGTCCTTTTGGCTGTCCATGGAATCCTCAGCACTCTTCTCCAGCTCCACATATCAAAGGAATTGATTTTCCTCCTATCTTCTTTCTTAACAATCTAGCTTCATCTCTTCCTCAGAGTCACCCTGTTTCTGTACTACTCACTCTGAAGCCCAAAGCCTGCTGTCAGTCTCTGATTCTGAGCCACAGCTTCCCACTGGGGTAAATCTACTCTAAAGGATTGTCACTGCAGTCAGCTTTGTTCCACTTTCTTTCACCATGGTTTTAACTGCCACTTCCTTTTCAAATATTGTTAAACTGCCCCTTTCTACCCTCAGTCCTGGGAGCTGTCGCCTAGCACACCTGGAATGCCTGGATTAAGTTTCAACTTGTTTGTCCTCATCGAGTCCATTACTGATGACAGACGCCGGTTTAGGACCAGGACAGCCTCCTTGGATTGAGGTGGAAAGGAGTAGTAGAGTTGAGTGTCATCTGTATATTGATAACACCGCACCCCCAAACTCCGAATAACCTCTCCTAGCAGCTTCATGTATATCTTAAATAGCATAGGGGACAACATAGAACCCCGAGGAACCCCACAGGCAATGGCCAGGGAGCTGAACAGGAGTCCCCAGCACCATCTTCTGGGTTCACCCCTCCAGGAAGGAATGGAGCCACTGTAAAATAGTACCTCCAAGTCCCATCCCAGAGAGGCGGCCCAGAAGGATACCATGGTTGATGGTACCAAAAGCCGCTGAGAGGTCCAGTAGAACCAACAGGGACACACTTCCCCTGTCCAGTTCCCTGCATAGGTCATTCACCAAGATGACCAAGGCAGTCTCTGTTCCATAGCCTGATTGTTTTTAACAGAGGGGCGGGGTATAAATATATTATTATTATTATTATTATCATCATCATCATCATCATAGCCAGGTCTGAAACCAGATTGAAATGGATCTAGATAATCCATTTCATCCAGAAACCCCAGAGTTGGGAAGCCACTACACATTCTAGTACCTTGCCCAAAAATTGTAGGTTGGACACTGGTCAATAATTATCCATTATAGTGGGATTAAGGGATGGTTTTTTAAACAACGGTCTCACAACTGTGTCTTTTAGGCACGTTGAGACTTTGCCTTGTTGTAGGGAGGCATTGACTACCTCCTTCACCCACTCAGCCAGTCCCCTCTGGCCTGTTTAATCAGCCAAGAAGGACAAGGATCTAAGACACGTGGGGGCTTTCACCTCTCCAAGGATCCTGTCCACATCATCAGGCTGCACAAGTTGAAAAGTATCCATTAATGCTGGACAAACAGGTGGCAGGTGTCATGCTTTGCCTGGAGGAGGATGAGGAGGATGAGCCAGAACCTCCTCTGAGACCTGGGCCTGCAGCTGTGGAGCCTCAGCCTGACCCTAATTCTGCTCCAGCAGAGCCTCCAGCAGAGGCTGTGGCCTCCCAGGAGGCTCCACAGCCGAGCCTCCCAGCAGCAGAACCTTCAGACTTCAAGGGACCTTCAAGGGACAATACCAGCATTGAGCAGAAAGAGAGGGCCTTTGGCGTTCGAGGAGACTTTATGAAAAATGCCGGAGCAATCGGCCTCAGCCGAGCTCCTGCAGTTTGGTAAGTTAAGCTGTTGCAGAAGGTCTGCCTCGGTGCCAGAGATTATCTGAGCTTCCTAGCGAAAGCCTCTGTCTCTATCTCTCCTTGTTCCTTGGCATGAAACCTTGACTCTTGGACTGCTGACTTATCCTGAACTTCTGGAACCCTTGACCTTCAGACTGCCTTGTAGCTCTGACTCCTGGACTCCTAGACGTTCAGACTGCTTGACCATTCTCTGGCTGGATCTTTGGATTGGTAATACAGACCTTTGCTTTCTTACTTTGCATTAGCAAAAGACTTTTATTACCTTCAACCCTCACAAGAAGCTGTTATCAGCTCCCTTGATGGCTTTTCTGGACACCAAGGTTATATGCACTAGCACTGTATCAACTACAGCAGGGGTAGGCAACCTTTCCCCTTTAAGGGCCGAGGGACTTCAGCTCCCAGAAGCCTCAGCCATGTTGGCCAATAGTCCCATGTTGGCCAATAGCTCGTGGGATTCTGGGAGCTGAAGTCCCTCAGCCCTTAAAGGGGAAAGGTTGCCTACCCCTGAACTACAGCATCCATGTCAGAGAGGATCTGAGTGACCTTATCTGCAAAGTGCCATGCAAATTCTTCACAGTGTGCTGTTGAGTGGTCTGCATTTTTTACTTGAGTGTGAGTGTGCAAAAGACCCCTGACTACTTGGAATAATTCTGCTGGATGGCTTCGTGCAGATACAATGCTGACAGCAAAAAATAATTTCTTTGCTGCCCGCATTGCCATAGAGTAGGCGAGAATGTTCGGTCAGATTCACTTCGAGTCTTCCGCCAACATGTCTCACTCACTTCCTTATCATCAACTCCCTAGAGAACCAGGGAGCTGGTTTGGCTCCACTCTGTAAGAGGGAACACTCAGGAGTGATTGTGTCCACTGCCCTGGCCATTTCCCCATTCCAAAGGTTGGCCAGAGCTTCAACAGAATCACCCGCCGAGGTGACAGGAAGCTCCCCAAGAGCCCTTAGGAATCCATCCAGATCCACCAGCCTCCTGGGGCAAACCATCCTAATCAGTCCCCTACCCCTGCAGCGGTTCCAAGTCCCAGTGAGTCTAAACCTGACCAGATAATTATCTGTCCATGACAATGGAACTGTGGCAAGTTCCTCAACACCAAGATCATCAGCACCACACCCAGCACAGAAAACAAGGTCCAGAATGTTCCCAGCAGCATGAGTAGGGCCAGATACCACTTGGGACAAACCCATGGTTGTCATGGAGGCCATGAAGTCCTGAGCCACTCCTGAAAGGGCAGTCTCAGCATGGATGTTGGAAGTCCCCCAGCACTACCAGATGAGGAGACTCCAACACCAACCCTGAGACCACCCCGGCTAGTTCAGGCAAGGAGTCTGTTGTGCAGCGGGGTGGGCAGTACACCAACAGAATCCCTATTCTGTCTACCCACCTTTAAATAAACACACTCAAAATTTATAGACTGTGTGAAGGGGCATCTGGTCAGGGGGATAGAATCACAATAGACCACTGCAACTCCACGTCCCCCCCCCCAGGCCTTGCCTGTTGCTGCACAGAGGATCCTGCTGGGCAAAGCTGAGTGAGATTAACTCCTCCAGCCTCATCCAACCAGGTCTCTGTAATACATGCCAGGTCAGCTTGTTCTTCCAGGATCAAGTCCTGAATGGCCGCTGTTTTACCATTCACTGACCTGGCATTCAGCAGCAGCAGCAGCTTCAACCTGGGGGCGGGGGGCTGTCACCAAGGCTAGCCATACTATTTGGATTGGGAGATCACAGAAGAAGAATCAGGGGGTTGTATGCAGAAACTATTTACTTTTTAAACACACACACACACACACACACACACACATATATATATAATTTAATATTTTAAAATCCAAGAAGATTCCAGAGTCTTGGGAAATGGCCACAATGTCATTAATTCCAAAAGCAGGCAAAGACATGACTAATAGGAGTAGTTATAGGTCAATCTCCCTATTAAATAATGTCTACCAAATCTTTGCATCTATCTTGCAGAAAGAATTACACTTATCCTTCCCCGTTCGTGGACTTGGAGTCTGTGGTCTCACTCCTTCATGGACGGCAAGTGGGGAGGGACAAAATGGTGTTGTGTGTTTGAGGTGCACGCGCAGTGGCACACATGGGACCATGCTGCCATTGTAACTAATGGGGATTCAAATATTTGCATTTTTCCAGATTCGCGGGGGTGGGGTTCCAGAACGGATCCCCTGCAAATTAGGAGGGACAACTGTAAAGTGATATTGCAAATGTTTATACATGAAGTTAGTTTTCTGCCAATGCAATAATTACAAAGCAATTTGAGGTGTATATTAGGTATAATGGAATACCTGTAGAGACATAAGACACCTTTGATTTTTATAGATGCTGAAAAAGCATTTGATAATTTAAATTGGGATTTTCTATTTGGAGTTTTAGATAAGATGGATTTTGACATTAACTATAGCACCTGGATAAAGGCAATTCAGAATTCACAATGGGCAAAAAAAATTGGTGAATGGGAAACTAGCAAAAGTCTGCAGAATCCCAACAAGTTGTTCTCTATCTCCTCTGTTTTTTATTCTAACATTTGAAGTACTAATGAGAGCTATAAGAAAAGAAGTTAAAATAAAAGGTATGGGGATAAATAATGGATTATTTAAACAGAAGAGTTGTTTTTTGTCAAGATCCAAGCCTTCTCTGTTGCAAATATAATGCTATGGTGTATCCTTCATAACAGTATTTCTTTCTATGCTGGCTTTCTGCACAGAGTAAAAAAATCTATTTTTTGCAGATGTCCTTTGAAGATTGAAATTGATTACCAAACAGTATGTTTTGTGTCTATTATCTTTTCCTGCTGCTTTCATCACCAAATGGCTTTATTACATTTTAAATTTGTAAACTTTTGATACATTTTATGTTGTTTGAGTATTGGACTGTGACTCTGGAAATCAGGGTTCAAATCTCTGCTCAGCCATGGAAACTGGCTGGGTGACCTTGGGCAAGTCATACTCTCAGCCTCAGAAAACCCTGTGATAAGTTCGCCTTAGGTTCGCCATGAGTCAGAAATGACTTGAAGGCACACAACAACAAAAACAACAGAAACAACAACATATATAAACATAATATAAATACATATTGTGTAAATAATTTTAAATTAAATAAATTATTTTCTAGTTGGCATGGCAAAGCCTCAATTACAGCAATATTGTGAAACACTGTTTATTTCAGGCCATGAGAGGGGGAACTGGTGATTCTTTTTTTGGGAGGAAGAGGATATGTCTATTCCCTATAAGAATGCATAGCACCATTCCAAGAGGCATAAGGCACACTGCTCAGCCTGGCTGCTGCTGGCTCCATAGGACAACTTTAACCAGTATTGAAATGCAGCACATTCCTTCTTCAGGAGCAGGAACTGGCCCAGGAGGATATACGCCTGAAAAAAGAAAGAAAGAATGGGAATGGAGAATTAACATTGTTTTCCCAGTTAACATTAAGAACAAATCACTGAATTGACTTTTAAACTTGAAAATCTGAGAAATATGTGGTTTTCAGGATGTTGGTGTTCAAACTGGATCCCTTAAATCCATTATTCAAAATTGAGCACTGGCATTTGTTGTCAACACTTGACTATGTTGTACACTTTTAGCCACCAGTTCAAGGGCATGCTTAACATAATCAAGACATTGGTTCGGTATATGCTGTAGAAGATCAATTTTCAATTTGAGCCTTGGTGGCACAGTCTTTAAATGCCTATACCAGGGGTAGGCAACCTTTTTGAGCTGGGGGCCGGGTTGCTGTCCCTCAGACAATTGGGGGGGCTGAAGCATCAAAAATAAATAAATAAATAAATAAATAAATAAATAAATAAATTTTTTTAAAAAAATTAAAAATTAAAAAGATATGCATGCACACTCTCTCAGCCCCAGAAAAGCCATGGCAAAACCCCTGTGGAGATTTTGCCAAGAAAACCCCAAGAACAAGTAATAACAACAATAATCAATATCATCATGGCGGGCGTTGGTGGTGGCGGGGGGGCTGCGCTAGCGGTAGCGGCGGCGGCAGGACCAGTCCAAAGGCCTTGGGAAGCCGCATCTGGCCCCGGGCCTTAGGTTACCTACCCCTGGCCTATACTACAAAAATTAATCTCTTTTGGCATAAAGTGCTTGATCAGATTGCTTTAATTACTAAACAAAAAATCAACTTCTGCCCAGCTCTTTTGTTACTTTCAGTTTACACTAAGGGCAATAAATTTTTAAAACACAGAATACTTATTATTTTTCTTTTGACGGCAGCTCAACTTAAAGTGGCCAAATCTTGGAAGATAGGACTTGTGTCCCTAGGTAATTGGTAGAAAAGAGTCTGGGACCAATGGCTAATGGAGAAGTTATTAGATAAAATGAAATGTAACTTAATACAACAAAACCAAGAATCCTTCTATGAAAAATGGCTTCCTTTTATTGATTATGTTAACATAAATTTTATAGTTGTCCAACTTCCAACTTGCCAGTGGTCACTATGGTCCGATCTTTTTCAAACAACTTAAACTGTATAGGACTATATATATGTGATGTATTTGAAAGTTTGTTTTATAATTGTAAAATTTTATGGGGTTTTAACCATCTTTTACTGTTTTATTCTCTGTGTAGTTTTTAAATTAAAAATATGCCTGTACTGCAGCCACAAGTTTGTGAGTTCAATCCCAGACAGAGCCCTAAGGTCCACTCAGCCTTGCATCCTTCCATAGGTCACTAAAATTAGTACCCAGCTTGTTGGAGGCAATTGGTTTACAGATGGTAAACCGCTTAGGGAGTGCTAGTGCACTGATAAGCAGTATAGAAATGTACTTGCTATTGCTAAAAGAGCCCCGGTGGTGCAGTAGATAAATGCCTGTATTGCAGCCACTCACTCACAAACCACAAGGTTGTGAGTTCAATACCATCCAGGGGCTCAGGGTTGACTCAGCCTGGCATCCTTCAGTAGGTTGCTAAAATGAGTACCCAGCTTGTTGGAAGCAAATAGCTTACACATTGTAAACTGCTTAGGGAGTGCTTAAGTGCATTGATAAGCAGGATAGAAAAGTATTTGCTATTGCTATAATTCTCAAGCCCCTTTATGCTGGGTTAGATTGCCCAATATTTTGTTACTTTAACAAAAGTATTATTGTCTTCATCACCATCATCTAGCACTGTTTTGTACATAAAAGTGCCTTTAAAAACAAGCTTTTCTAAAATCATTCAGTTGCTCAGAAATCTGCAAAAGGCCAAAGTCTAGGATTCCCAATCATGAGTTTAGGCTAGAAGCACTTTTGCCACATGGAAAGCTTAAAGCAGAGAATATGTAGGTAATGGTCATGCAATTTCAGATCCACTGCCATTATATTTCAGATCTGCTGCATGGTGAGCAGAGTCCTTGGAGGAATATTGGCAGGGATTTAGATAAAATGACCCTTGAGGTCTCTAGTGTTCTGTGGCTCTATATATCAAAGTATTCCTTGCACACACACATTTGTCACATTAACAATGATTATGTCTATTCTAAAAAGGACATGTAATGGCCACTGAAATGCACTGGCTCATTTGATGGCCATAGAAAATGACTGGAAAATTTTAGGGTCCATATTTAAATCCAGACACTTAGTGGATACAGTTGTTTTTACACAGTATTCCTGAATCAAACTATTTGCTTACACAGTGATCTTTAGGGAACGTATCTTATTATTACTTACATGACACTTTGAAGGAATTTTTTCCAAATAGATAATTCCTTTTAGTGTATTAAAATAAGAGTGACTACAGACCATATCTGTTAGAGTTTGGTCACCATATTCAAATGGACTACACTCGAGGATTTCACAAATTTCCTAGATCATGTAATACTGCCAGACTATCTCCTTCCACTAACCTTTCCAAAGAAATGACCTGTCAGAATGACTGTAGGGATGCATTTAACTGGTACTAGGAACCCCATGGGAAAGAGTAAGAGCAATAGCATTTATATTTCTATACTGCTTAATAGTGAACTCAGCACTTCCTAAGCAGTTTACAATGTGTAAGCCAATTGCCCCCAACAAACTGGGTACTCATTTTACCGACCTACAAAAGGATGGAAGGCTGAATCAACCTTGGAGCCCTGGGATCAAACTCACAACGTTGTGGCTGCAGAACCAGCATTTAACCACTGTGCCACCAGAGCTCCCTAAGAGCCCCATTATTGGCCATAGGTGCAATGAAGGAGTACCCCAGAACACAGCAATGGCCCAATACCATGACCCATTTGTAGAACTGGTTTTTCCTTCTGAATGCATTGGACTAGCTAACCAAACAGGTCATACTAGGAATCTCCTCATGGGAATCTTGGACAATCTACTCATTGGACTAGCAGAATCAAACAGGTCATACTAGGAATCTTACTGCTCATAGGAGCGCCTAGGTTTGCTAAGGCTTTGGGACATGTATGTGTTGGTCTTAAGACCAACATAGGAGTCTCTAGGCACCTTTGGGTTAATTAATTCAAATTAGTTTCCTTGCTTGGAGAGAATCCCTGTTGCATATGATATTTGGCTGTGTTCCTTAAAGACTGCTGCCGTAAGCATGTAGTTTGATTTGGAAATGGTGCCTAAAATGACTATTGTTATAGCAAGTGTTTTGATTTGGAGATGATCCAAGGCTGCAGAATTCTAGAAATTTTACATCTCTGCTCTTGAAGTGGTAGTTTTTTGTACTGACTCTTCAAAAACCATTTTCTGTAGTGTAGCTTGAAGAAATTGTGTAAATGAATTAGTGACAACTAGGGCACAATTGGGTTAAAAGATTACCTTGTCAAAGCCCTTTGCAGCTAGCTTCGCTCCAAGTTCTTCATCAATACCACCCACTTCAGTAATAAGTTTGTCACCCATAGGTTCACACACAAATTCCTGAAATTTTTTGTTTCTCACTACCATCATCTATAACAGCACAATAAAGGGAAACAAGTGAGAAGAAATATATATAATATATTGATTATAGTAAGTGTCTGTTGGGTAATGGAAGTGTCTTTGTATGAAAGAGTTAAAGTGTTTGTATCCATATATACAGTATATACAATTGACAGATACATAATACATCATAAATAGCCCTAATAGGACAGAAGCAAATATGTTTAAAATATGCTGAAGGGTGATTGATAAATACATTAAATAAATTAAGGACTTTTTACAGAGGTTTACACTAAACCTTGTGTGTAAATGTGCCTTCAAGTTGCCTGTTGGCTTATGGCAACTTACGGTGACCCCATGAATTCATTGGGTTTTCTTAGGCAAGGAAAGCTTAGAGGTGGTTTTGCCAATTCATTCCTCTGAAGGACTCCATAATATAATATAGGTTAGGATTCACAACCTGGACAATTCCAGCACACTCTGGATGAAATCTTATATCCACTTACCTGAATATAAGCCCCATTCAATTCAATGCGACTTACTTCTTATTAGATATCTACAGGATTGCATGATTAAACAAATAACATTATATAAGGAAGCCACATTTTTGTCTTTCACACTTGCCTGATGTGAACTATGGCATTAATGTTGCTTATATTTCTTTTCTCCATTCTTCCCGAGTCTGAGATGGAGCGAAGTGCACAGTTAGTCATGTTATTATGGATACCTTTCCACTTCTCTAGCAAGACAATTGAGACTCACTGCTTTTTTTCTGACTGTTATGAAAACTATCAGGGCTGGGCTGGGTATTCAGACTTCAGAGGCTCCTCAAGGCATGACATGGTTCCCACATGCTTAGAAGAAGCAATGGTGTATTGTGTATTGAATACAAGTCTATACATTCCATGGTCTTGGATAGCTACTATGCAGTGTCAGTTTAATGTATTTAATTCCTTTGTCTATGAAATATATTAAATAAATAAATCTGGAAAAATTGGCAGAAGATGCATCATTATGCAGTCTTCCCTAACGTATGGGGAGGGGTGCAGGGAGCTTTTGGAAAGGTTTCGACCACAGGGATTTTTGTGGGCAAAACATGTGCTCTACCATCAAGCTACAAACTGCCCCAGTCTGAACCCAGTCATAAAACTCAGTGACAACCAGTGTGGTATAGTAGTTTAAGTGTTAGCCTGGATTTCTGGGGGCAAGGGAGGGAGGAGAGAGACAGGACGCCCTATCCATCTGGCATCCTCTTTCTTCTGCCCTCTGTCCTCCCTAGCATTATTGTCTTATCTTGAGAGCCATGCCTTCTCATGATATGGCTAAAGTATGATCGCTTCAGTTTCATTGTTTTGGTTTAAAGGGAGTATTCAGGCTTGATGTGTTCAAGGACCCATTTTTTTTATCTTTTTGGCTGTACACAATATCCTCAGCATTCTTCTCCAGCACCACTTCTCAAATCAATTTATTTTTATTTCTGTTGGCTTTCTTCACTATCCAGCTCTCATATCCATACATGATGGAGAATACAGTGGCCTGGATGATTCAACTTTAGTGCTTAGTTGTGTATCTTTACACTTTGGGATCTTATCTAGTGGTTCCCTAGTCTTATTCTTATTTCTTGACTGTAATCTCTTTTCTCACCAGTTTTTGGTCCAAGGTATGCAAACTCTTTAACTATTTCGATATTCTCATCCTCTAAGCTGAATTTATATAGATCTTCTGTAGTCATTATTTTTGTTTTATGTTCAGCACTAAGCCTTCTTTTGCACTTTCTTCTTTGACCTTCCTTAGTAATTGTTCCAAGTCTATGTTTTTTGCTAGAAGTATGGTATCATCTGTATATCTCTTAGACTGTTGATGTTCCTTCCTCCTATCTTCACTCCTCCTTCTTCTGAGTCTAAATCTGCTCTTCCTAATTTTTTTGCATACAAGTTGAACAGATAGGGTGATAGAATTCATCCTTTCCTGACCCCTCTGCCAATTGGGAACCCTTCTGTTTCTCCATACCCTGTTCTAACAATAGCTTATTGTCCCAAGTACAGATTTCTCATTAGGACTATCATGTCTGTTGGCATTCCCATGTCTTTAAGTGCCATCCACAGTTTTTCATGAACTGTGGAGTGAAATGCTTTGCTATAGTCTATAAAATACATACTGATTTACTTTGGAATTCCTTATTGTGCTCCATTAACCATTGTATGTTTGCAGTGTGGTCCCTAGTGCCTCTTACTTTTCTGAAACCCTTTGCACATCTAGGATTTTTCTCTATATATATGATTGGAGTATGTTGCAGAATTTTGAGTATGATATTGCTTGCATGGTAAATTAATGCTATGGTCCTATAGTTGCTGCAATCGTTTGTTCAATCTCTTTTTTGTGGATTGGGCTGTATATTGATCATTTCGTCTGTTGGCCACCATTTTGTTTTCCATACTTGTTGGCATACTTTAGTCATCACAAGTGTTGATTCTGTCTGTGT
>CM034706.1:130693311-130709663 GCA_020142125.1 Phrynosoma platyrhinos | reverse complement strand
GATATAAAATATTTTACTACAGTATTTGGTTCAGAATCTTTTTTTTCTAGATTTTCCTCCTTTAAATTGGGTGCGTCTTATATGCCGGAGTGTCTTATATGCCGAAAAATACGGTATATTAAATGAGTATAATTTTATTTACACTAATTTGATTCATCACTATCAAACATGTGTCTACAGTCTGTATATAGGCAGCACCACTGTCAAATTCAGATCTATGTTGCTGGTCACTGCACACCTGTTCAACTTTATGTATGTTTAGCATCGAAAGATTTTCTACAGTTTTCTTTATATTCATGAGATATGAAAAAAGATATATTAAAAATTTCAAAGAAAAATACAAACCAAAACAGTCCATTACAAGACAACGGAGAATTCTGGTTGACCATGAACTAGCCAGCATGCTAATGAATTCTAGCCAACTGCTCCTGCTGCAGGCGGAAGCAGGGCTGATGGTTTGCTTACCAGGGTGTCTGAAAACACCACTCTTTCACTAAAGCAGCAGGAGAAATAAAGAACAAACCCTACGTTATTTGTCTTGCTTGGCAGAAAAGAGACAGGCCAGATTGCTCCTTTTAGACATTTATGGTAAATAAGCGCAAAAATGGACGTGATTTGTTTGCCAAATAGTTTTTTAATTTGGAAAAAAGATACCTATTTCTGGAATCAATACATATTGAGCAATATGGTGTTATCTCAGAGAGCCTCTGTTAGTGTCACACACACCCACGACTGCTGCTGTCCAGAAGCTGTCTGGAACATTTAGACTGGCTTCTCAGCAGAAGCCTGTCTGACATGGGAGACCCTACAAGCAGCAATGCTACTCAGCAGATGCTTTTTCCTCAGAGAAGCACACAATCCTACCACTGCAGAAAAGTAGTGAAATTTGATGGTTAAGAAATATATTCTGCTTTATTTGTCTTTAACTCTGCACAGAAAAAGAAATATGGCTTGTAAGTTTCTTATCTAGGCATATATGATATATGGTAGACAACACAACAAAGTAAGTGAGCATGAAAACAAACTCTAACGTTAGAGAGATCTTACCTTAACTCCTGAGAATAGAACTTCATCAGCACTCTTTACCACATTTTTGAAGAAGCCACCAAACATTTCCTTTGTATTTTTCCTCCGAACACTTAGCTATGAAAAAAGGGAGCAGAAAGCAATGTTCTTTCTGTTGTCATTATTGCAATGGCGTCTAAATTACCGGTAACTAAATAATAATACTGAAGACTATTGGGTATCAGTTTAAATACAACACACTCTAAACCTGAGGTTAATTGACTGAAAACTATCCTGCATGAAATGGAAAGTAAATTTCCTTATTACTTGGTCAATAAGTATTCATAATTTGAAAAAAAACACTGCAGAGCTGGGATAGATGTTAAGGCATAGAATATAGTGAATTATTGGGTGACATCTCTAAATTCTGATGCCCGTGATGATACAGTAAATCCAGCAAAGCTCACAATAGTAAGTTATATATATTGTTGTTGTTATTAACTGCCTTTGTGTCATTCTCAACCCATGGCAACTCTATGGATGAGACATCTCCAGGCCCCCATCCTCTACTGCTCTGCCCAGTGTCTGCAAACTCATATTTCTGGTCTCTTTAATAAAGTCCATCCATCTAGCATGTAGCCTTCCTCTCCTTCTACTTCATTCTATACCCTTCCCAACATTACTGTTTTTTCCAACGATTCATGCCTTCTCATGATGTGCCCAAAGTATGACAGTCTTAAGTCTTTGGCCTCCAGGGATATCTCTGGCTTGATCTGTCTAGGACCCATTTGTTTGTCCTTTTGTCCATGGGATCCTCAGCACTCTTCTCCAGCACCACATTACCACAAATGTGTTGATTTTCCTCCTATCTTCTTTCTTGACTGTCCAGCTCTCACATCCATACATGGAAATAGAGAATACAATGGCTTGTATGATTTTGACTTTTGTGCTGAGTTGTATGTCTTTGCATTTTAGGATCTTTTCTAGTTCTTTCATAGCCAAAGCAGAACTATTACATTCCTCAGTCCAGACACTATACCCCTACTGATGCAGCCTAGAATTGCATTGGTTTTTTAAGCTGTGGCATAACACTGTTGAATCATATTCATCTTGTGGTCTACTAGGACTCCTAGATCCCTTTTGCATGTACTGTTGTCAAGCCAGGTATCACCCATCCTAGTGCATTTCATTTACATTTCATTTCATTTTTACTGCCCAAGCAATTTAAAATAGTCACACAACATACTCTAGGACTAACAGTTGGGGATAATAACTGGATTTAGACCTTATCTCCCTTGAGAATATTAAGAAACATAAAACATTATAAATATGAACTGTACTTTTTCCCAAACTTGTTTTCATTTCTGTGATTCATTTTTGGTCTGTTAAACTAATTACCAAACTGTAAGAAGGTTAGTTATTTTTACTGCATAAAATGGAAAGTTACACAGTCTGTGATAGATTTGTTTTCAGTGTGTATGTTGTAAACAACATGACATATCTGAAGTTCCTTACTTCCTGTTAATTCCATTAGTCTTAGAGATAGTAGTCTATCTTTTTTTTAAAAAAAAAGGTTCAAAGTAGAAAGAAACATTTGTAATTGACTGTTTCTAGAGCTCAGTTTGTAGACTGTGTATGTATATTTTAAATAAACACATATCAAATACAATATTAAATTTGTACCATATATTAAACATGCCATTTCTATATACCTGGGTGAGAATGATGTGGCACTTGCTGGAAACCTTTAAAGAAAGGTTTAAAGAAAATAAACAGTTTCTTCTTTTGGCATGAAAATAGCCTCTTGGGGGTACGGATTTGCCCACAAACAATTCCAAGGAACAACTCAAAACAGCAAAAACTAGCATCAGAAAGTGACTGAACTGAATCCTAGTCATCCAAAACATAATTTCTGGTCACTGCTGACCCCATCAGTGTTTCTTCTTGAGGTTCAGGAGATGCCAAAAATTGCCCTCCAGCTCTCACTGCATGCCTACCCAAAATACGTATTAGGATGTACTCTAAAAAGAGATACTCAGCTGTCAAAGTCCAAGTGTTATCTATAGTGTGTTAGGCTCTATATGGCAACAACAGCTTTGCAGTGCATGAACAGAGATTTCATTGTTAAGTCTGGCAGCTGTGTCACATCCCAAGGAAAGGAACTTTCACAGAAGATGGCAACTGTTTCACTAAGACTTAAATCCTCATCTTTCCACCTGCCTTCAGTTTCTGCATCTCAATCCACAAATGCTTATTGGGGGGCGGGGGGGGGGGGCAGGAAATGAGCAAAATAAACTTAACATATTTTGGGTTTCTCCACTACAAAAGTTTAATGTAGTCAAAGAATGTAAGATTTGTAGGCAGTTACAGCTGATGGATTCTGTAACAGTGGATAGTGAACCTATTCTGGATTTTTGTTTAAACTATACACGAGCTCTCCAAGATACTGAACCCTATCCCTCAACATGGGTTCTGAGCCTTGGTTAGTTCCCTAAAAGCTTGGATTATAACCTGGAATGGATTTACTGCCCAATAACATGGGAGTCACCAACCACAACTACTTGTATGCACCCAATTCCAGCTGACTGAACTCTCTTGAAAGTTTATTGCAAGGTGCCAAGTGTGACTCACCAAGCCTGCTACAGCCCAGCCACATATTACAACCCTCTTAGTGCTTGTTAGCTCCTCAGGTTTTGCAATGTGAGATAGGCTGTGAATACAGGAGGGCTAAACAAGTATCAGATGGGCTATCATATCTGGCAGGGCAAGGGGACTGTGCTCAGTTTCATGAGTAACTAGTTGAATAAGTTTGGCTTACTGCAGTCTTTTGTGATCTGACAGTTTAAAAGACAACGTGCCTTACATCCTGATCATATTCAAGGAAGACATGGAAGTTGTGATCTTGGCTGAGGATAGGATGAGTTGAAATCTGCTGAAGAAAAAATTCATGTGAAGATACAGTCTTCTTGAAAACAGCAAGGTATTCCCTGGAAGAGAAAAAAAAATGAATACAGGCATACTACAGTTAACAAAGAAGATCTTTTTTTACAAAATCTTTTTTTACCCACCCATCCCCAGTTTCCCTTTTTGTCCTGTCTACTTGGAAGTTTTCTTTACCAGAATCTGAATGGGGGAGGGAGGGAGAAGACTGGAGGAATAGATTTCTAGTATCAGGTTGCAGCAGCATTAGTGTAATAAACAAAGTTTTGACTTGGGAAAGAACAGGATTCTATTCTAGCCAATCCTATTGTATCTGTGTGCATCTACTTACACCAGAGAAGGTAAACAGCAGCTGTCTCCAGGATGTTAAAGAAGCAAAGACCAAAAGCATGACCATCAAAATGAAAATCATAAGAAAAATACAGTGGCAGTAAAATAAAATAATAATTCCTGGATACATTTTGGCAGAACTGTTCAAGTGGTCCCTAGAAGGTTTAAGATGTTTTTGTTTGCTTATATAAGGGCTACCTGAGCTGGTTGTTTCATTTCACGTGTGCATATTGTTCGTTTTGGATAAAAAGCCAGCTGAAATATGTTGACCTGCTGTTCTTTTTTGTGGTATAGAAACGAATCCCTATTCTTTCCATGTTATTTCTGTCTCTGGTACCAAATTTTCTATTAAGGAAGTAAAGTTTAGAAGCACATCTACCTTATTAACGGAGGTATACCTGTACGGCACACTGCCCCTACTTCATCTTAAGATTCAGAGGAGATACAGGTCATTTTACCCAAATACCCAGAAGGCACCCGATCCTGTCTGATCTTGGAAGCTAAGCAGGATCAGTCCTAGTTAGTACTTGGATGGGAGAACACTGACAAATGTCAGATGCTATAGGCTATATTTCATGGGAAGGAACTAGGAGAACCACCTCTGAGGATTCCATGCCTAAGAAAAACTTATGAGACTCATGGGATTGCTACAAGTGAACAGGTGGCCTGAAAGCACACAAACCCAGAGGTCCTTTCCAACAAACCAGAGAGAGATATGTATACACAGCAGTAGGGTCTATACATAAAGATTTCTAAACGTTTTTTCCATCTGGCTGTTGCTACTACTAATAGTTACCTTAATCTGGTTACATGTTAGAGAATAGATTAGTCTCTACTGTCCTCATCCCAGTATCATCAATTGACAACAATCATCATCTAGCAAGGGCTATGTGTGTGGCTTCTCAATGAGCAGTAAGAACAACATACACAGCCAAATACTTGATGTGGAAACTAGCACCTGATAGAATGTATGCTACCTGTTTGCTCATGCAGCTCTATAACCAAGCCTGCTTCTATTTTAAAAAATATGCAGTTAAACATTAACCACCTTCTTACAGATACCCATACATTCACTATCTTCAATCTTGTATCCTGAATACAGTGTAAATAATGGTGATATTTGTAGCATGCCACTTTGCAGGGTAACTGGGGAGCTCTATGTTTTAGAAAAATAATGTTAACGACTATAACATCATTACTCATGTCTGTATGAGATGGATAATGTTTATTCATTATCCTAAACTTCTGGGGGTAGTTAGGGGCATTTTGTTACTTGCAACATGTTATTTGCAAAATAATGCACACCAGCCAACATATCACTTTGGGAAAATAACAACCCCAACTCATTTTTAAAGGTAACGTTACAAGCTCTGATCTTGAATACATTAGATCAGTATTCAACTTCTTTAACAAAATCCATTCATGATGCAGGCCCTTGGCCTCCAGGTAAGCTCAACTCAGTGAAGAACAGAGGTTTAGCAGGTAAAGACACAGAAAGGCCATATCCATGTTATGAAACAAACTTATCAGTCTGCCTTACATGTACCAAGTGAAAAAAGCTGTCTGTTTTGACCAGGGGTAGTCAATCCCTTTAAGGGCCAAGGGACTTCAGCTCCCAGAATCCCAGGAGCTATTGGCCAACATGGGACTATTGGCCAACATGGCTGAGGCTTCTGGGAGCTGAAGTCCCTCGGCCCTTAAAGGGGAAAGGTTGCCTACCCCTGGTTTTGACAGTCCTGCATGAAGTACTTCAGCAAATGTTTCCAGAACCTACTTTTGTATTCAAAACCTCTTTTCTGTAGCCTTTCTTTTGGGACAGGAAATAGTTACCTGGTATTTGAGGATTCATATGTGGGACAGTTATATGAAAGTTACACCCAGAATATTCAAATTCTGCTTTTAGAGCCACTGAATATGGCAACTTGTATAAAGCAATTTTAGTAAATTTGCATACTCTCTTATGTACAGTATATTCAACTGTTTTTATAGCTTTGCATAATTTATTCCAGTAAAAAAAAGGGGGGGGGGAGATCACCCAAAGTTGCATACCCTACCCCTGGAAATATTGTTTAGTACCTTTCCTACAGTAGGACATGACTTGACAACCTTGTCAAAGGGGAAACTTTTTTACCTTTACCTCTCCAACATCTGAGATTTGATAACTGAGAACTTTTAAGCACATGTATTGGGATTCATAAAAGATACAAATTTGTTCAGCTTTTTGAAAATAAAACAAGAAAATCTTCAAGATTCTCAAATTCTGTTTCTAAAACCTCATTTTGTCTTAGGAACATTCATATTTGGAGCTAAATCATGGAGGACTTGAGCAATAGCCATTCTAATTTATTCATGTCACTGTAATGGGTAATGAGTTCTATAATGGGTAATGAGAGCAAAATGTTTCCAGAACCCCGTTTCCTGAGTCTGAGAAAATGGAAGTCTAGTATATTGAACCTGATATCTAACAGTTTCTCATAATAATTATCACCAGTTTTAATAATATTTGAAAATGCAAATAGCGTAAGTATAATTTTTATGACTTCATGCGTTCTAGTAGTGGGACTTGCTAAAGTTTAGATTACTTTTTTTAAAAAGTATTTGTTTAGTTTCAGCCTCCACACAAATAGATCTTATGATTATCTGCAACACATGAAGAAATATCACATTCATGGAATGGTAGGTAGAAAACTTTTATCTTCCAGTGGATTTTAATAGCATTTTTATACCACTTGGCATCTGCTTGACAGATCTAAAGCAAGAATCTATGTATTATTATACTGTTATAATAATTGGCATTCTTCTTCTCCACTTTATTGTCACAGTGACTCTGTCCATTATGTCAGATGGACAGAAAGTGACTGGCCTGAAGTCACCTGATGAATTTCATGACACAGTAAAGACTTACACCTGGGACTCTCAAGTCCCAGTCCAACAACCAGACTACTATACCAGGCTGGCTCTCGCTGCTTTTTAATTGCTATTTCAGTTCTTAATTTATTTGTGTTTTTGTACATCTTGCTGATGTGGGTATTTTATTTGTTTTATTTAGTGTCTAGAGAGGCTTTTACTCTAAATTGAGGGATACCAATACATTAAATGAATCAAATCAATTAGTAACACTAGATGACTTGATTTTACACTTTACTATTTTTAGTTACTGTTAATTTTGTAGATATTATCACTTTTGTAAATGGCTGTAAAATTCCACACAGTAGTGCATAAATAGGTTTACATTTATTGTTTATTCATTGGATTTGTATTGTGCCTTCTCTGTCAACCCAAGTGGGACACAATGCACCTATCACTAATATCAGATAAATAAGTATCATGAAACCATGAAACACTTAACCAGTTTCAAACCACAATTTAGCCATGAAGCTCACTGAGAGATTCTTGCAAGTCACCCCACTATAATCTGCCATAGCAGGGAGGATAATATAGGGGTGCAACCATCTATACTTCCTTGATCTCTTTGGAAGAAAGGCAGGAGATTATCGCAACCCTAATTAAAGCGGCTTACCTGAGCTGGCTTAACATTTTAAATGGGCAGCATTCTGATGTTATCACAAGGATTTTGCCACCGAAATTAAATAATAATAATAATAATAATAATAATAATAATAATAATAATAATAATAAATTTTATTCATAACCCGCCCCTCTGCTCGGCAATCGGGGCGGCGTACAACAAGTTAATGTATCGTTCCAATTTTAGTATATGTGCTGCCGAAATTGCCGCCTACGTGCAGCCCAGGTCATCCCTGCTTCCAGGGCTGCTCAGTGCAGCCATTTCCTTGTATCAGAAAACTCCTGGCTTTGAAAAAAGCTGCGCTGAGCAGCCCTGGGAGCAGGGATGGATCTGGGCAGCAATTTTGGTGGCAAAACCCTTGTGATAACATCAGGATGCCACACATTTTAAATTTTAAGATGGTTCAGGTAAGCCGCTTTAATTAGCGCTGCAATAATCTCCTAAGGCATACAAGCACTGAAAAGCCCTGATCCTGACCAATAATGTTTCTATGTTGTTTTAACATTTTAGAAGTCGCCTGTAATGTTTGACAATTTATCAGCAAGGGACAATGTTTACATGGGACAGAGAGTCTTTACTCAAGAAATGACTCACGCTTCTAGCTCTTGCTTCATTTTGGAAAACTCCTCCTTTGTCATAGACATTTCTCCTTCACCAAGTTTATGCATCTTCTCTCTAGGGCCATCAAAATCAGGCTTAGCAGGAGCTGGTGGAATCTTAGGGGGGAGAAAGCAACAACGTGAATAACAGCTATCAAGGCAAAGGGTGCTGTAGCAATTTCTACCAGAATTCTGCTAGACTTTAACAATGGAACAGCAGTCTTTGACCCTTTGAACAGCTGCATTAGGATCAAATGAGTAACTACATTTATTTACTCCCTTCTCTAATAATTGTTATCTAAAAAAGGCTGTACAATATTTTCAACCCCAAGGGTCAACGGCACACTGTCTCACAGGCACACACACACACACACACACACACTGATTCGTAGAATTAGAGAGCAGGAAAGAATCCTAAGGGCTATCTAGTGTAACTTTCACAATGCAAGAATCCACAGCTAAAACATCCCAAGAGATGACCATCCAACCTTTGTTTAAAAAACTTAAATGAATGAAAGACCATTAATGTTTGGGGTACTCTAGTCTACCATCAAGCTCTTACGGTACCTTCGGGAGGTTCCTCCTAATGTTTAGTCAGAATCGTCTTTCTTATAATTTTAATCCAATGATTCATGCCCTAGTCTCTCGAACAGTAGAAACAAGCCTGCTCCATCTTCCAGATCCTTTCAAATATTTAAAGACAGCTATCTTGTAACCTCTCAATCCTGTCTTCTGCAGGCTAAAAATACCCAGCTCCTTGAGCCACTCCTTACAGGACATTGCTGCCACAACTTTGACCATGCTGCTCACCATGGTACTATCATGCAAAGGACATTCCATCACTATGGTACTATGTGTTCCAGACATATATCAATCTATTGATATTCTTTTTGAAATTGTGGTACCCAGAACTGGACAGAGTACTCCAGGTGAGGTCTAATCCAATGCAGAATAGAGTGGTAGTATTACCTCTCTTAACTGGACAAACCACTCTTGTCAATGCGGCTAGAACTATCTTGACTTTTTGGCCACTGTATCACAACGTTAACTCATGTTTACTCTTGTAGCCTACTAAGACTCCTAGATCCTTTTTGCATGTTTTCTTTCAAGCCAGTTGTCACCCATCCTATATCTGTGCATTTTGTTTGTCCTGCCCAAATCTAGTATCATACATTTATTGCTGATGAAATTTATTTCGTTATTTCTGGCCCAACTCACCAATTTTTATATTATGTTTTCTAAGAAGGAAATTAATGACAGTAAGAACAGAGTAACAACTCACAATTGGTACAATGAAACTCATCAGATCTCAAGAGCATTGCTTAAACCAGGGACAGGCAACCTTTTTGAGACCTGGGCCGGTCTCCCGTTGCCCAGGTCTTGGCTGGGCCGAGGGGGGAGGAATGGTGGCACACGCGCTCACACCCTCCTCCTCCGCGCGTGGCCCCCTGCGGCCGCCGCCGCAGTGCGCGCAGCCGCAGCCGCCACGGCACATGTCGCGGCCGCCATTTTGGAAATCCAAAACACGGCCGCGACACGTTTGCGCATGCGCAAGAGTACTGTGCATGCGCAAACGCGTCGCAAACGCCCTTTTGACTTCCAAAATGGTGATCGCAGCAAGCGCGGCTGCAAAGCGGCAAAAACGCGCCCCGATGGCGCCGCACGGTGGCAACCTTCAGCCTGAGCCGGCAAGTTCGGGGCCCGGGGCCTTAACCGGCTCCCGGGCCGTAGGTTGCCGGTCCCTGGCTTAAACCAATCGAGTCCTTCACTTACATCAGGCGTAGGCAACCTTTCCCCTTTAAGGGCCGAGGGACTTCAGCTCCCAGAATCCCAGGAGCTATTGGCCAACATGGGACTATTGGCCAACATGGCTGAGGCTTATGGGAGATGAAGTCCCTCGGCCCTTAAAGGGGAAAGGTTGCCTACCCCTGACTTACATGGTTGTTTAACTTAGCTGACTAGGGCTATTGGCATGATAACTTCCAAACATCCGATCCAACCTGTTACAAACTGGGCTCCTTGCTATACAGAAGATTTCAGGAAGCTGAAATGGGAAGGACGACTGGAGCACAGATGGCAGAAAACACGGCATATATCCAACAAGATATGATATAGAGAACAACTTTGTTCCTATGAGGGGGCAATAAATGCAGCGAAGAAGGCCTTCTTCTCTTGTTATGTATTACATCTACAAATTCTTGCCCAGCTGACTTATTTAGAGTGGTGAGGGATCCACCTGAGGAACCTTCCCCCAACTCCAATTCTAGAGCCCTCAGCACTTCTTTGTGATCTCTTAATCATCATTTCACAGATAAAATCTCTCTGCAATAAGTGCCAAGTTAGATGCCATTGTTATAGCAGAAGTTGACAATGAGATGTCCAGCGACTCCATGAACAGGATTATACTGGATCATTTTCAGTTGGTGAGTACAGTGGAACACACTCCTTCGGAGAGAAGTGGAGTCTCCTTCCTTGGAGGTCTTTAAGCAGAGGCTGGATGGCCATCTGTCAGAGATGCTTTGATTGGGATTTCCTGCATGGCAGAATGGGGTTGGACTGGATGGCCCTTGTGGTCTCTTCCAACTCTAAGATTCTATGATTCTATACCACAGATGATGGACAAGCTGCTAGGACAAATAAGGAAGACAACTTGTCCTCTTGATCACTGTCCTTCCTGGCAGGTTGTCAAGGGAGAAGATGCAGTTACATCTTCAGTTCAGTTCAGATGCAGTCAGACATTTACTCCAGCCTTCCAGGACTAGGTTGGCAGCTGTCACCCAGAAGACTTTTTCTTCAGCCACCCCTAGATTGTGGAATGGCCTGTTGGAAAGGATTAGACAGCTGAATTTGCTGTCCGAATTTAAAACATAATCAAAGACCAGCCTCTTCAGGCAGACTTATCTTGATGATTTATAAATTATGAATGTTGAACTATGGATTGATCGTTTTAATATGTATTAGTCTGATTTGTTCTTTTAAACTTATGTTATATGCTTTAACTGATATTATGTGTTTTTAACTGATATGTATTGCATTTTAATCTGTTGCTGTTCCCTGCCTCGATCCATGGGGAAAGGTGGATAATAAATAAATATTCTATTATTATTATTATTACTATAAAAGCAGGTCTTGAGCCACAAACATGGGATTGAGTTTAAGGACATACCGGGGGGGGGGGGGAAATGAGGAACAATGCAGCGCTACTTTTTTGTAGATGAAAGTTTTGCTGTTCTCACTGAGGAATTAATCAAATCAAACAAGTTACTGTAAAGGGTTAAATGTGGTTAACCAGCAGTTGAGTAACAGTGCAATCCTACATTTGTCTACTCGCAATAAGTCCTGCTGAACTCATTCTGTAGTTTACTCTCAGCTGCTGCAGCCTCCTGTCTCAAAATTCACTTCTCATTCAACTTAGACTTGTTATACTGGGTGAAAGCAATACTAAAAAAACCACAAAAAACCCACCTTCTAAAAATTAAAGAGCTGACAGCATGCAATTTATTGATTTTAATTTACTTATTTAATGAAAATGACAGATTTAACCACTCAAAACCTCTTAAGCAAGTTTTGTATATACTTACAATTAGGCCTGCATACTCTTCTGTCTCAACAAATGCATCATGTAGCCACTCAAAATCTTCATGCTGCCTTGTAACTGAGAATTCTGGGCCTTGAAAAGTTGGCAGTGTGGTCTGTAAGAAATCAGCCATTCATTTCTTCATATAAATAGCTTCTTCTTGCCACCTTATCATTGTAAATAGTTTTATGCAGTGGTTCTCAAGCTGTGGGGAGGGACTCTGAGCGGTGCGTGAGAGATGCTCAAGGGGGGCATGAGACAAAGGGCCTTTGCAGACTGCCAGAAATAGTGCACATTAAATTGAGGCACTGCCCTGGCTCAGTGCTAGGGAATCATGGGAACTGTATTTTTTTCTGAGACATTGAGCCTTCTCTGTCAGAGAGCTCTGGTGCCACAATAAAGTACAGTTCCCATGATTCCCTAGCACTGAGCCAGGGCAGTGCCTCAATTTAATGTGCACTATTTCTGGCAGTCTGCAAAGGCCCTTAGAGGCCCTGATCTCTCCTCCTTCTCCCAAACATTTTTAAGTGTAAAATTTACATGTATTGAGTTAAATATTGAATTTACTTAAATTAAACTGTTCTAATTTGAGCAATCAAATTATTTTTAAAAATGTAAAAAAGGATGATGAATGTGCAAATGAAAATATGTGCACTAAATGAACAAAATATTCATATACTACATCAAGTGGGGGTGTGACGTCCACATGCAGATGTAAAGGGGGTCACAAGGGTAAAAAGTCTGAGAACCACTAGCTCTATGTATTTGCTCCTAAGCCTATTCAGCTGGAAAGACCCCCTACTCCTGATATTCCCATTTCCAAGCCCATGGACACCTCCAGGTTTCTTGCACCTCATTTTTTTTTTAATGGAAGAATAAGATGATTCTGACAGATGACTTATTTCCAAGACATTAATAGCTATCTATACATATACACCCAAAAAGCTATGTAGGAGAAAATAATGCTAAGAATATATATCATGACAATTTATATAGCAATGATTAATAAACAATTTGAATTTTTCTAATTGTTAAGTCTATAATACTTGATTTAATTTACCTCCCCTCCTCTATATAAGTACATTGCTCAAAGCTCCCATTTAAACAAACAAACAAAAAACACTGGAGTTGACTTCTAGCAGTACATTTATTTCACCATGGAGTTCTCAGGGGCATTTTTAGAAAATAAAAATGGTGGACAGCTATAGCCCAGTGATTGATTATGATGAATGCCCAGTTATCCAGGCAAAAATAAATAAATAAAACATTAGTCTGAAGAAGCTGGATAATATCCTGAGGGCTATCAAGCAAACATGGGGTGGGGGCTAGAATAATTGAAAGTAACAGGATGCTTTGCTTGTATGTCTCTAAGCATATTAGTTTCCCTTCGGTGGAATGGATACTTTGCTATGCTTTATAAGGGCAAATGCGTGATTTGACATTTGAGACACTAATTCCACCTTTTATTTTTCCTTGGTTTCATGGAACCTGTCTCTGAGCCTCACCATTTTGTCTTCAGGGAA
Organism: Phrynosoma platyrhinos; assembly: GCA_020142125.1. Taxonomy (NCBI): domain Eukaryota; kingdom Metazoa; phylum Chordata; class Lepidosauria; order Squamata; family Phrynosomatidae; genus Phrynosoma; species Phrynosoma platyrhinos. Next base: position 130,696,160 of record CM034706.1, on the reverse strand, counting down.
ATGGATATGACTAGCCATGATGACAATGGGACCCAATTCATGATTGGCAAGCCATTTTATGACATGTGGCTTTACCACATCTCACCAGTTGCAGTTTTCCTCTACATAAAATTCATAACAGACATTTAAAACAATGTTTGCCATGCCCTTGCAGTAGTTCCACATCATACTCTTCAGTACACATATTCAGGTGTGGAGACTAAAGAGGAAAGTACAATTTCTACAATTATCTTGATGGCAATAAAGGATAAAATATGTCTTGGAGTAATATTTTGATTTGAAATTTGTGATATGATCTTTCATATTTTTTTGTACATTCGTCTGTCTTGATTGTTTCAGATTGTGCTAAGTACTATCTGATTGTTACAGATAGTTACTAAGGGCCTGAACACTCTGCCAGAAATAATCCAGTTTGAGGCCACTTTAACTGCCTTGGCTCAGTGCTAGGGAATCATGGGAACTGTAGCTTATTGTGGCACCAGAACTTTCTGATTGAGAAGACTCAATGTCAAAAAAACTACAGTTCCCATGATTCTCTAGTACTGAGCCAAGGCAGTTAAAAGTGGTCCCAAGCTATATTATTTCTGGCAGTTTGTCCAGGACCTAAGGTATATATGAAAAGCTGAGAAAACAAAAAGAACTGCATAATGGACTATGTGTTGCAGTCTCTTAAGACATGATTTTGGAATACTTTTTTGTTGTGTCCGATAGAGCACTTATTCCTAAATAGTTTGGTACAAGAAATTATTGTACTGCAATGTTTTGGGGGTCAGGCTCTTTCTTGACCCAGAATTATTAATCTATAGCTTCTTACAACACAAATGATGGCCACTTATTGCTCCCAATTCTAATCTTCCCCCCATTTTGCCATTTTACCTTAGTATGGACTGTGAATTTCACTTTGTCTTTTTCACTGAGAGCATCAGGAATGTCAATTTGCAGCAAAGCATTGATATTTAGATCAACAGACACAGATCTCATCTGAAATTGAAAGAAGAGAGATTTAAAGAAATTGGACAATTTGCTCTATCACATGACAGTCCCGGACAGATGAGACAGGAATGTATCACTTATATTTTTATGTTCAATTTTTGTTCTGCTGAACTATTGACTTGAATGAACAACTCAACTGAGATTTTTGTTCTATAAGAGATTTAAGAGCAGGAACTAAATAATTGGATGGAATTATTGAGCTATAAGAGTCCTGCAACATCTTAAAAACAAACATGTTTCACTTAGCATAAACTTTTGTGGACTGTAGCCTACTTCATTAGATACAAGGAACATTGATTCAGTTGCTTATTGCCAAATAACACTTGCCAGTATGTGTGTACACATTTTCAAGCCAGGACTATACAACTATTTGTTGTTTCTGCTGCAACAGTCTAGCACAGCTGCTATTGTGTTAACTCACCTGAATGATCAATCTTTTCAATTAAATGGACAGAAGAGGTTAAAGTAACAGAATCATACCCAACTACGGCCTAATTCTTGAATGGGTTTTACCGCAGGGTCAACAAATTGTGGCTGGGCTAGTTATTCAAGCCAGTTTTGAGCTGCCCGCTATGAAGTCTGGTCCCACAATTTGAATTCATTAATTTTATATGCATTTGCCAAAAGGAAAACCTCTCCGGCAAAATTGATAAACGTATATAAATTACTAATAAATCACACGGAGTAAACTGAAAATTGGCTGGTTACCTGCCCTGGATTGGGTTGCATTCCCCCTGAAGGAGCAGGTACATTGCTTGAGAGTACTCTTAAACTTATCTTTGGGCCTGTACAGACTGCCAGAAATAATCCAGCTTGAGATCACTTTAACTGCCCTGGCTGTGCTAGGGAATCATGGGAACTGTAGTTTATTGTGGCACCAGAGCTCTCTGACGGAGAAGACTCAATGTCTCAGAAAAAAACTACAATCCCCATGATTCCCTAGCATTGAGCCAGAACAGTTAAAGTGGTCTCAAACTGGATTATTTCTGGCAGCTTGTACAAGCCCTTTGTCATTTAAAAAACTCAGGTGAACTCCATGGTTCAGGGCATTTGGAGCCACCTTCTACTCATCTTCCAGTTACAACCTTTCCTGGACAGAGATAACTTCGCCACATTTGTCCATTCACTACTGCAACACAGGTTATGGGGGATTGCCCTTGAAGATGGTTCAAAAAGTGTAGCTGATACAAAATGCAGAAGTTAAACCATATAATACCATCATTCATACAAAAACCACATAACACTGGTTTTAAAGGAATTGCACTGGCGGCCAATAGACCTCCGGTCTGAATTCAAGGGGTTGATAAGGGTGAGCAAGAGGACAGTCTCTGCTGTGGCATCCCAGTTTATGGATTAACCTGACCTTGGAGGCATAGTTGATGCCAACATTGCTGTCACTGTGAAGTCGTAGGCTTTCATGGCCGTTATCCATAGTTTTTTTGTGGGTTTTTCGGGCTGTGTGGCCATGTTCTAGAAGAGTTTCTTTCTGATGTTTCGCCAGCATCTGTGGCTGGCATCTTCAGAGAATGCTGGAATGGAAGAGAGTGGGTCTATATAACTGTGAGACCCTGGGTAGGGAGGAGTGATTCCCAACATCAGAAAGAAACTCTTCTAGAACATGGCCACACAGCCCGAAAAACCCACAAAAAACTATTGCTGTCACTCTTGTGCCAAATGCAACCATGGCTGTTCCCAAAAGCCTTGGGACCCAATTGATTTTACACAAGCTCACATGCACATGGGTCAAAAACACACCGCAGAAATAATCCAGTTTGAGACCACTTTCATTGCTCTGGCTCAGTGCTAGGGATTTCTGGGAATCGTAGTTTATTGTGACACCAGAGCTCTCTGACAGA
>CM034706.1:130664200-130693211 GCA_020142125.1 Phrynosoma platyrhinos | reverse complement strand
TCTATCTTTTGAACTTGTTAACTTGTTTCATATGTTTTTAAGTCTTTAAAATCATTTTAATTGTTTACATTTCTAAAAAATTAGTTGGGCTGGTTTTATTGTACACTACCCTGAGATAAATGATGGGATATATAAATATTTCAATAAACAAACAAGCAAACCTTTCACCATCACTGGACATTAATTGATTAATTAATGGTCCATTGTATGCTGGGAATTAGCATGTCAATTAACATGTAAATATGTGTATTGTTCTGTTGAGGCAAGGCCTCAGGGTGGGAGGATATGGGAGGAGGATTAATGTCTATTTAATTAAAGGTCCATTGTCTGCTGGAAATTAGCATGAAAAATTCTCAGGGTGGGAGAATATGCGAGGAGGATTAGTGTTTATGTAATTAATGGTCCATTGTCTGCTGGGACTTAGAATGTAAATTAGCATTTAAATCAGTATATTGTTCTGTTGAGGCAAGGCCTCAGGATGGGAGAATAAGCGAGGAGGATTAGTGTTTAATTAATGGTCCATTGTCAGCTGGCAAACCCTCTGACCCTGGGTGAAATTCGTTTGCATTTGCTGAATCCTGATTTTGGTGTCTTTGAGGTAAAGGTATTCCCCGTTAACAAGGTTGTCTTGTTGCGTCCAACCATAGGAGGTGGTGCTCATCTCCATTACTAAACCGAAGAGCCAGGGTTGTCTGAGACTACTCTGTGATCATGTGGCCAGCATGATTGCACAGAATGGAGTTTACCTTCCCACTGAAGTGATACCTATTTATCTACTTGCATTTGCATACTTCTGAACTGCTAGGTTGGCAGAAGCTGGGACTAGTGACAGGAGCTCACCCCATCATGCAGCATCCGGGCCTCGAACTGCCAACCTGCAGATCTTGCAATCAACAGAGTCAGCGTCTTAACCACTTGAGCCTCTGCATCCCATTGTTTTTGAGGACTGGTAGCCAAACTTCAGGCCTGAACAGACTGCCAGCAATAATCCAGCTTGAGACCACTAACTGTCCTGGCTTAGTGCTAGGGAATCATGGGAATTGTAGTTTTTTTCTGAGGCATTGAGCCTTCTGTCAGAGAGCTCTGGTACCACAATAAACTACAGTTCCCATGATTCCTTAGCACTGAGCCAGGGCAGTTAAAGTGGTCTCAAGCTGGATTATTTCTGGCAGTCTGTTCAGGCCCTTTTTACTTTCCTGTTGAAAACTGCGCCATGGTAAGTTTGTTGGGGCGCCAGAGCTCTCAGAGCTTTTAATTACTTTTGCCAAATTAGCTTTGTAAGGAACTTTAGTTCCCAAGTAAAAAAGAACGAGAAGGGCAGTAACTCAGCTACGTTCCTGGAACGAAAAGAACCTTCTAACGGCTACATATTCCGAAAACCCTTCCCGACATTAACAACGGCGGCGGTGGCATTTACCTTGCCGCCAGACCCCTCCATCTCTTCCGGCCCTTCTGCAGCCGCCGACATGATGGCGCCCCGCCCTCCTACTGCGCAGGCGCAAAGCTTCCTGACGTCACCGCCACGCCCCGAGCGTAGAGTTAAGGGAATCGGTCAGCGGCCGCGGCTCCCTGGCACTTCCGTGACTTCCGCGGAGTTCACAGGAAGTCACCGGAAGGCGTTCTTTTGGGCCAAAGAGAAAACGCAAGAGGACAGGATAAGAAACACCTTTTAACACAGGGCTCCTGTCGGCTTCTGAACAGAGTTCCCCAAGCATTGGAGAGTGGAAATGAAGCCCTTTCCCTCTGGACTACAACTCCCACAATCCTTCAGACAGGAAGGGCACTTTTTGAAGTGTTTGGTAGAGGATGATGGGAGTTCTTATCATCACCATTTAGAAAAAAAAAAGGCAACTTCATCAAGTTTTGGTTATAAGGAGGAGAAGGAAAAAAGAATGTGGTTTATGACAACAGGTGTGCCATTATTATTATTATTATTATTATTGCTGCTATTACTATTGTTGCTGCTACTACTATTATTATTATTGCTATTGTATTATTATTATTATTGCTATCATTATTATTGCCATTATTACTATTATTATTGAGATTATTATTATTATTATTATTATTATTATTATTATTATTATTATTATTATTATTATTTATTTGTATCCCTCTCTTTCCCCAGAACTGGCTCACAATATTTCCATATTTAGGATATTTAATTTAGGATTAAGTTGCACAAGTAGATGAGGCATTTGTGGTTCATTGCCATTAAGTCGAGTTCGACCCTATAGGCCACCTTATGAATGAGAGCCAGCTCTTAAGGCCCTCTCATAGGGTTTCCTTGGCCAGATTAGCTCAGAGGTACGTAGTTTGCCATGGCCTTCCCCTGAGGCTGAGAGAGTGTGACTTGCCCAAGGTCACCCAGTGGGTTTCATGGCTGAGCTGGGATTCGAACACTGCTCTCCAGAGTCACAGTCCAGCAATCAAACCCACTACACCAGACTGGCTCTGCACTGCAGAAATAACCTGGTTTAACGCCACTTTAGTTGCTATGGGGACATACATACTAAAACAAAGGACAGTCCTTGTCCATAGGGAAACATAAGGTAAGTATTCAATCTTTCCCTATGGGCAGGTATTTTCCTATGATTCTCTATGGGCAAGTATGGTTTTCCTATGGGCAAGTACTGTCATTTGTTTTAGTATCTCCCATTGCCACGGCTCCATGCCGTGGAATTCTGGGAACTGCAGTTTGTTGTGGCACCAGAGCGGAGTAGAAACTACAGTTCCCAGAATTCCACAGCATGGGGCCGTGGCAGTTAAAATGGCATCAAACCCGATTCTTTCTGCAGTGCAGATGCCTGGCGCGTCTGCCCACCTGTAATGCGGTCTTCCTCTTTTCCTCACTGCCTTCTTCTTTGCTAAGCATTATTGTCTTTCAGGTGTGTCACGTCTTCTCAAGTGATATGGCCAAACTACAGGAATCCCAGTCATTGTGGCTTCTAGGGAATGCTCAGGCTTGATTTACTCTAGGACCCATTTATTTGTCGTTTTTAGCAGTCCATGGTATCCCTAGAACTCTTCTTCTCCAGCACCACATTTCAAATATGTTGATTTTTGTTCCTCGCAGCTTTCTTCATAATCCAGCTTTCGCAACCTTATATAAACATTGGAATTACGATGGCATGGGCAATCCTAACTTTAGGTTCAATATGCAGAGAGATCATGGGACACCTTTGAGACTATCGGAAAGAAAGAAGTCAATAGCAGGAGCTTTCCTACACTTCAGTCTACTTCTTCAGATGCGCTTAGTATCCAGTGTTATATCTTTACACTTTAGGTATCCCGGCCAAAATCTTTGGGCCTTTGCAGGTTGCCAGAAATAGTGCAAATTGAGTCTACTATAACTGCCCTGACTCAGTGCTAGGGAATCATGGGAACTGTATTTTATTGTGGCACCAGAGCTCTCTGACAGAGAAGGCTCAATGTCTCAGAAAAAAACTACAGTTCCCATGATTCCCTAGCACTGAGTCAGGGCAGTTAAAGTGGACTCAGTTTGCACTATTTCTAGCAGTCTGCAAAGGCCCTTTCTCTTTGGAATGCATAAACCTTGTGTCCTTTTGGCTTTGTGCACCTGGTGCAGGTTGCACATTTCCTATCAGAATCAGTAGAATAAAGGGATTTACAGTTTGGACTTCTCATTGCCACCATTTTAATTTTCCTATAATATAGTGTCCTATGTATGGATGTGAGAGCTGGACAGTCAAGAAAGATGATAGGAAGAAAATCAATGCATTTGAGATTATGTGGTGCTGGAGAAGAGTGCTGAGGATCCCATGCACAGCCAAAAGGACAAACAAGTGGGTCCTAGAGCAGATCAAGCCGGAAACCTCCCTGGAAGCCAAGATGACCAAACTGAGACTGTCATACTTTGGACACGTCATGAGAAGGGAGGACTCTTTGGGAAAGACAATAATGCCTGGGAAGGTGGAGGGAAGTAGAAGGAGAGGAAGGTCACTGCTAGATGGATGGACTTTATTAAAGAGACCACAAATATGAGTTTGCAGGAGCTGGGCAGAGCAGGAGAGGACAGGGGGGCCTGGAGATGTCTCATCCATAGGGTCCCTGCCATGGGTTGGAATTGACAAAAAGGCAGTCAACAAACAAAATGGCAACACTATGTATTGTGGGCAAATTAAATGGATATACAATTAAAACAAACCAATAGCACTGAACCATGACAGTTAAAGCAGTGTCAAACTCCATTAATTCTCTAGTGTAGATGTAGCCCCAGTGCCCTGGTCTAATATTTAAGTGATTTATTCATGTGATGATTTTAATTGATTTCAAAAGTTTGATTGTACTTCTTTTTAGTGACTCTATCTGGGAACCGCCTTGGGGGAGAAAGGCGGCAAACCAATGAAATAAAGAAGTGAATTGAAAATGTTTAAAAATGGATTGTTCTGTGACTACATGCGTCTCACTCTATTCTTTTTCTACCCATGTGTCTATTAGGAAACATTCACTCCCTCGCAAGATCAGTAGAAGGAGAAGCGATTTCCTCTTAAATCAGTTATTGGAGCAGAGCCAGGTAAGTAGGATTTCAACCTGTAGTAAGGAAAATGTAGTTCCCTTCAGTAGCACAATGGCGCCTTCTTCTTTTGAATTAAAGAGTTGTTCCTGGCCAGAGAAGTGGGTTTAAAATTGTTTCCCTTGCATCTATATTTGGAACTGAGATTGCTGCATCTGCACTGGAGAAATGGTCTGGTTTCACACCGCTTTGAGTCCCATGGCTCCACGCGATGGAACTCTAGGAATGGTTTGTTTGGCACCAGAGGCGCCGCTACAAATGACCATTCCCAGAATTCCATCACACGAAGCTATGGCACTTTAAAGCACTCTCAAACTGGATTATTTCTCCAGTGCAGATGCACCACTTTCCTTCTTCCTGGCAGTCCACTTTTGAACTGAGGGAGTAATGGCCGGAGGCATAGTTCCTTCTTTTTGAGCACAAGCATTACATGTTTTGTTCTCTCACAGAAAGACATTATTATTTTTTTCTCATCCATTCTTCATTTTCCTGCTCCAGATTCTGCAAATGTAACAAGTGGTATTCATTTGTATTTACAAATGAAGAGAGCTTTCACAACCTGTTGTATTGTTGGTGTATTTTTATTTTCCTTTTAATGTTTGTGCTTTTCACTGTTTCTAAATTTTGTGGAAAGTATCGTTATGTTTTTAATTAATGTATGATGTGGGTTCTGTTTTTTTTAAAGCTCTCTTTTAACTTACAAGGCGCCTTGAGTTGTGGACGGAGGAAGGGCAGGATATAAAGAAACAGCACCACAACAGCAGCAGCAATTTCTAAGGTGCAAAACACACTGCAGAAATAATCCAGTTTGACACTGCTTTACGTGTGCTGGCTCAGTGCTAGGGAATCCTGGGAATTGTGGTTTATTCTGGCACCAGAGCTCTCTGACAGAGAAGGCTAAATGTCTCACAAAACTACAGTTCCTAGATTTCCCTAGCATTGAGCCAGGGCACTTAAAGCAGTCTGAAACTGGATTATTTCTGCAGTATTTTGGACCTTTGTAGCTATCATCTTTATTCCCCCCCCCCTTTATCTCATAATCGTAGCTTAAATCTTTATTTTGCTCTACTTCTATTCTCCTTCATGTTCCCTATATATAACTTACTTCATGTTCCTTCAGGAACCTTGTTCCCATCATTTAGAAGCACTTTTTCTCATCTCTTTCCATGGCGCCCTAATGTAATTTTTTTCATTGCCACAGTGTTCATTTATAAACAGTTTAATACTTAAATTCATCATGGAAAATCCTGTGTTGTGTTGCAAAGCCTAATCAGAAATAGGCTTTCCTGATATTACTGGCAGGTGTTTCTGAGGGAGTCTACGATAGTACCATTAAAGGAGAGTAAAATATAAGATATTAAGGGTGATTGCATTTTATTACTGCTAGTGGTAATTATATTTTGGTGGTAATTGGTAGTCTGAGGGTAAATATAATTTACCAGCTTGGGAGCCACCATTTCTGCAATGTCTTCAACTGTTTTGTCACATTTCTAACACTGTACAGATAAAATATACATTTTCTTTTATTTTTTACTTTTTTGGGGTCTCCTTTACTGGTACTTCAGAAAAGGGTTTGTTCATAATGCACCATCTTGCCTACTAGTAGTGGCAGGCTTGATGATAATGCACAGTAAATAACCAAAGTATGTTTTTTACACTAGGAAATTATGGGAAGCTAGAAGGTTTTTATGAAGAAGAAAAAAGAAAGAAGACCTTCTTGGTTTTAACCATCAATAAATACTGTCTTGCAGTATGTCGTCATTACATCTTTTAATCAGAAAATGTAGGAGATTGCCAATGCTATCGAAAGGTTTGTTAAACAAGGACCAATTTCTATACAGATCTCTTGCTAATTCTTTTCCTCTTTATGGGAAGAAGAAGAGAATAAGTGAATATGAAAACACTGACCAAGAAAAGTATGGAGATTTGATCCGTGACCTTGTGTCCTGCAAAGACAGTTTTCAAAGACCTGAATCATTGTTTGTAGAACATGATATGATTTATGGACATGAAAGTAAATATAAACCTCCACTTCAGGAGGCCGAAACAAAACTTAATGGGAACGGGATTCCTCTAATGAATCCTAGTAAGACCTCTTTGCACCAGCAGACTGTCCCAGGACTGCCCTTGCAAATCAGTTTGGAAAAGAGAAATTTAGCCAGCGTGACATCTGTGCTGCAGCAGACCATGCCTCTGGAGCAAGCTTTTTATCTGGAGAAGTGGAAACAGAGAATGATTCTGGAACTTGGAAAAGAGGGGTTTGCAGAATATACTAAAAGTAAGCAACAAGATACACTTATGGGTAGATTCCAGGGTGGACTAAGGGGCTGCACAGCTGGGAAAAAAGGGGTGCTTTCAGGCTGACTTGGAGGTGTGGTGTTTATAAAATCCAGCAGGAAAGCATCCTCTAGGTGCTGCATGCTGGGAAAAGCTGCTCCAAAAAGGAGCAGCTTTTCCCCCGCTTCTTCCACAAAGATGTGCACCTTTGCATGTCTGTATGTATGCAGCGACACAGGTGCATCAGAAAAAGGGTGCCAGAGATTTAAAATAAATGCACCACCGCACATGTGATGGAAATTGAGTTGGCGATCCAGAGCATGTGCCCTATGATGCAGGCTTTCATATAAAGCGCCCTATGCTTCCAGGTGTGGATGCACTGCCACAGGTGCATTTGAATATTTGAACCCTAACCCTAATTGTAACCCTATGCATGCACCCTAGCAACTATTCTCTATTATGACAATAAATGCACTCCGTCATATGTACTCTTGCTGTCAGAATGCACAGTAGTTTGCATGAAAGAGGCTTTTGTGACCTCTTCTGCGCAGGTGTACATAAGACCTGCACACCAGTTCCTGGCATGATTGGGAGGGGGGGCTCCTGGAGTAATGTTTGTCTCTGTGTCCTATTGACCATGTCCCTTGCCTGACCACCAGCTGCATGTATCAAGTCTATCCACACAAACCTCCCTTGCATGTATCTCTCTCTCCCCTGATTTGTGTGAGATATGTTTTGTGGAGGACGGTGGAGTAGGTGTCTTTTCGGTTGACAAACTCGTTCCTCCACCCCAGGGTGGCATAATGTCTACAGCACCCACTCCTTGGGGGAAGAGGAGATCAACGAATCCTTGAATGATCTGTGGGTGTATGACAGGTCCTGCACAGGTGCACAGGGATGCTGAACATCAGTTACCTTTGTACAGCCAAAATGACAGACTGTATGTCACCCTATGATATGTTCTGTGCAGGTGTGCAGGGATGCTGAACTCCAGTCACCTTTGTACACAGAGAGTGACAGACTGTATACCAGTCTATGACATGTTCTGTGCAGGGATGTATTCCCCCACATGTGCACATGCATCTGAGAGGGAAAAAAAAAAGCAGCTGCTGCCTGCCCATGTGGTTGCTCCATCTCTTTGGTGGCGTCCTCAGGGCTAGTGGTGCAGTTGGCGGGGCTTCAGTATGGCCTCGGAAAAGCCACATCGACTGCCCCCCAATTTGGTTGCTCCATCCCTATTTAGGCATCCTTAGGGCAAGCAGTGCAATTGCTGCAGTTTACGGAAAAGGCAGCTTCTTGTCACCTTTTCCTGCCTGTCTGTACAGCCCCTAATTTAAATCAATGAGAGAAAACTTTAAATTAGTGATTTGAATCAAGTTATCTGTTTTGAAATTTATTTCCTGAGCAAGCATGCACTCTAATTGGCTATACTAACAATTACAACTTAACTGGTTTGCAACTAAATTGAACCTCTATAAAGATGTAAAGCAATGGTTCCCAAAGTGAGGGCAGTGGAAAGATCCAGGGGGAGCGGTGAGGGGGGAAAGGGGCAGCGGGGGCTTCAATCAAAGTACAGTTGTCTCTTGCTGTCTGCGGGGATCCGTTCCAGACACCACCAACTCCGTGGATAGCAAAAAATGCAAGACCTTAAATGCATGTGCACCCATTTAAAAAGCTGGGGCTTGCCATCCGCGGAAGATCAAATCCGTGGATGGCAAGACTGCTACTCCTGTTTTCTTTCATCAGACAGGCTGAAAGAAGAGGTATTAGAAGGAGCAATGTTTATACATGGGGGCAACACTTGAAACCAGGGGTAGGCAACCTTTCCCCTTTAAGGGCCGAAGGACTTCAGCTCCCAGAATCCCAGGAGCTATTGGCCAACATGGGACTATTGGCCAACATGGCTGAGGCTTCTGGGAGCTGAAGTCCCTCGGCCCTTAAAGGGGAAAGGTTGCCTACCCCTGCTTGAAACTATGAGGAGGATGTGTTTCTGGTGAAGGAGAACAGCTCCTGTAGTTAAAATCTCACCCTTTCTTTGTCCATGCCAGTCTCCAGTCCATATCATGTGGCCTCTGCAAACCGTATACGCACACTGGCTTCATCCCTCTCCGTCCCAATGAAGAAGGATTGAGAGTCCTTCCTTGCCAGAGAGAAGCTTCTCCCTTTGCACCTTTGGAGCAGCAGCTGAGTATCTGGCTGAGCAGTGACCAAGAGGCCTCTTGCCTGCACTGGCCTTTGCTGGAGGGATGGCATGGGTGAGAGGCTTCTTGGTTGTTGTTCAGCCAGCTGCTTGGTTGCTGCTCCCAGGTTGACCAGGTGCAAAGGGTGGAGTGACCAAGATTGTTTTTTCCCCCCCGAACAGTAGACCTAATATAAAGAAATACACATGGGGATAGGGGGGTAGGGTCATTGCCCAAGATGAAAGGGGATGGTAGCTGGAAAAAGTTTTGGGACCACTGATGTAAAGCATGTGCATAATTAAATATTTGGCCTTGCAAACCCATTTGTCTTTGAATTATTCTGGGTTATAACAGACATGAACCAGAGGAAAATGAGTTGTAATCTGGATCTGGACTATGAGCCAAGATTTTCCATCCCAGGCTTTTAGTCAACACATATATACTAAGCAAGACCCCTTTTCTGTGCATCTAAGCCCTTTTCAGTCATACACAAATACCGCTCTGGCACCAGTCAGTCATAGGCATGCTACACCATTTGAATTTTGCTTACTCACTTATAAAAAAATTATATCTGCATCCTGGTTCTTTTCCTTTCCAATCAGCTGAGCAATGTGGGGTTTTCGTATCCTAGCAAAGCTGTGGGCATGGCTCTGCACAAATTTGGCATTATAAATAATAATAATAAATGAAACTTATTTGTATCCCGCTTTTCTACTATAATAGCAATTGGTTTGTATAATAGCAATTGGTTTGTTAAAACAAACCAATACAATACATAATAACAATACATGATAATATATCTTACCCCCCTCAAGAAAGAATTAGCACAGTTTAAAAAATATAATCTGTTAAAATCTATTAATAGCAAATGGTCTATTGGGCAGAGAGGCAGCATAATACAAGTGTAAGGGGTTTGTTTATAGATTAGAGTACAGTGACAGAAGCACATGTTTGGCATTTAGAAGATCCCAGACTGTTTCTTGGCATTTCCAGGTAAAATGAAATTGGGCAGCCAGACTGGGGAAGGCTCTACCTTGCTACCTAAGAATCAAGAGCTGCTGTTTAGTATACAGGGATCAATGGTTTGACATGGTATAAGGCAGCTCCATATATTTAGAACATGTGAACCTCAAAATTGCAATGCACTGTTCATAAATTGCTTACCCAATTTCCATTGCTATGCAGTAATATTCACTACAAATCTCCTCTGTTTTGGTTTCTAACTCTGCACTCTGCAGCTCCGTTCACCATACATGTAAAACATTCATGTTCTTGATATTCATGTACAAAGAAAGCAAGTACTGTATAACTAACAATGTCAACAGTAACAATAACATTCCTTGAAAATAATGTAAAAAGATTATTTGGATACCTTTTAAAATCTGTGTGTTCATTAGTAAAATGCTATATTAAACTAAAACATAATTCCACAAACAAGAGTTTAAGGTGGGAAGAATTCAGAAACTTATCATCAGAAGACGATAAAGTTCTACAAACAGAGGTTTTTTGATTAATTATTGCCACAAACATAGTAGACAGTTCACACATTGATCTGTGTGCATCATAGAATCATAGAGCTGATCATTAAGTATTGAGTAATTGATTATAGGTTCAATAAATTTTCATGAATATATAAAACAGCCTTTAGCTATATTCATATGTCCGAATCTCACTGTATATAATTCGCTTTTCTTGTTTTGTAGATATCTTTCGACAGGGGAAGTGCTTTCATGCAGCCATGGAGAACTTATTGTTAGGTGATGACATTCCTGTGAAGGAGCAGGGAGAAGACCCTGATGTCTCTGGCTTTGTGAAAAGTGTAAAGCATGTGCTACAAGGAGTCACTGGAGTAAGAGCCTTTGAAAGTGCAGTACAGCATGAGACGCTTCATTACCAAGGCCTAGTGGACTGTGTAGCAGAATATCGGTAAGAATTGTAAAACATCACTTTGATAAAACTATGTATCCCCATTCCAACCATTGAATTAAATGGTGGGCACATGATCAACTTTTCCAGTGAAAACAATAGGGTTTAAATGTCTTTAATTTCAACTACTTCATGCCCTAAAATGTGTAAGCCAGATACATTCTTACGATATACTCAAAATTAAGGCAGCGTATACCTAGCAATTGTTTCCTTCTCACTTCCCTAAACCTTGGATTTAAATCACAAATGAGAAACTGAAGCAGAGATAAGTTTGCCCAAGATCACGTAATCATTTGAAAATGCTCCCTAACACAATTTAACTCATCCAGGTGCCCTCCAGGACCCCATTGTTCTGTAGTTCCCATAATATCTACCCAGTATGGTGTTCAACACATAGAGATGACATGAAATTGGGGAAGGCTGCTCTTAATAGAAAAGTAGATGAACTAATGCTGGTCAGTAAAACAGATAGAGCAAAGTAGCAGAAATAAGACGAATAGGAGCAGAACAATGTATCATAACTGTCAGAGAAAATATGCAGAAAACAGTTGGAGGGTTGCATGTCTTGCTTAGGGCTGCATTGCTTTACCCATTTACCTGGAGTAATGCCCACTGGACCCAATAAGAGTGCCTTCAAAATTGAGGATACAGAAGTTTCATAGGAAAAAAAATCTGAATATTTACTTTTGAACTGAGTTCTTCCTATAGAAAGAGGCCCAATCTAGCTGGAAAGTTTGAGTAAAAATGAATACAGATGGGCTGTAGATTCCCAGAACAGATCTTGCCAAGAAAACCCAATGAGAAGTTCACCTTAGGTTCACCATAAATTGATCCTGGAAGTCCATTCCCTGGAATGTTTGTGGCCTTTGCAAGTTGTTGTGGGCCCTGGAAAGGCCTGTTGTAGGCCTTCTTATAAAAGCAGGAGGTAAACTGGATTCTGGTTTATTTCTTGCATCTCTTGGAACTAAAACAGCAAAGAGTGCAAAAACACAGCAAATGTGCCTCATATCTGACCAGAGGAAGTGGGGGTATTTTGAACGTAAAAAATAAATTGCTGGTGCAATGGAGGGTTTGCTTGTTTCTGAGATCTTGAATAGTTGCTCACCACTGTTGTAGATCAGGGGTAGGCAACCTTTCCCCTTTAAGGGCTGAGGGACTTCAGCTCCCAGAAGCCTCAGCCATGTTGGCCAACAGTCCAATGTTGGCCAATAGCTCCTGGGATTCTGGGAGCTGAAGTCCCTCGGCCCTTAAAGGGGAAAGGTTGCCTACCCCTGTTGTAGATGATACGGTACTGTAGTTCTGTGGTTTCTGCTTCTGTTTGTGGAGCAATTAAAAGTTATGAAATAAGAGAGAAAGCAAGTACACAGAGACAGGCACTCCTTCCATTTGGTTTAGTGATAAATAGAGTCCACAAACATGCTTCAGCATGAGTTCAACATGGCATCGGGGGCCACCCTTCCAATGATCCTAGGATAGGCTGTCCTTTAGCCTGTGTGACAAACAGTACTGCAAGTTTTTAGCTAATGTTGTATGGGCAAGAAATGGGATGGGTAAGAAAGAAATGAATAAATAATTGTTATTATTTATTTCTTATCCACCTCTCCCCAAGGGGATCAAGGGGAGGAACAACAACAGATTAATATATAACATACAACATCAGCTAAAAACAGACAAATATCAGATAAAAACATACAACTTCAGTTAAAAACATACAACATCAATTTAAAAGAGCAAGACAGATAACATATCAAAACAATCAATCCATATTTTAAAATTGTTAATTCTTAATTCAAAATTAACTATTTAAAAATTATCCAGGCCTGAGATTACCTTTGTGTGCACAACCATCTTTAAGTGTTCCAATTTTAGAAAAGGGCGCCACTGGCGTATCAGCCAAAGCTGATAATAAGCACTTCTGACAGCCACATCTATCTAGGGTGCCATTTGGAGAAACAGATTCAGGAGCACTACTAAACTGCAAACACAGGCTTTCAGGGGGAGTGTAACCCCATCCAGAAGTGGTTGACACACTTCCAACCCCAGATTAGGACCCTTAATAGTAAGCAGCTTTGTCTTGTTTGGATTCAGTTTCGATTTGTTTTTCTTCATTTCTCCTTATCCTCTCCAGGCATTTATTCAAAGGAGACAGATAGAGGAAACAGCTGAAGCTGTTTTTGAAGGCATGGAGAAATATATTTGTGTATTATCAGTCTAGATAGCATCCTGGTCCATGTCTTTGGATGATCTCTCCCATCGGTTTCATGTAAATGTGGGATAACATTGGGGTTAGAATGGCACATGTTAGTATGCCATATAACAGCTCCTTTTTTTTTGAAAAGCAGCTATCCCCAAGTCCCATCATCTGGAACCCGTCTGAGAGATATGACTAGAAGCACTGAAGCAATGTGCCTCTGACTTCCAAAACCCCCAAGTGTTCCAGAAGGATACCATGGCTAATGGTATTAAATGCCATGAGAGATTCAAAAGCCCAGTGGGGACACATTCCCCCTGTCAATGCTCAGGTGAAGATCATCCACAAAGGCAACCTTAGCAGTCCCAACTCTGTATCCTGCTCTGAAGCTAGTTTGAAATGGATCTAGATAAGTTGTGTCATCCAAGACTGTCTCGAATTGGGAGGAAGGCAATTGCCCTCTCAATCACTTTGCCCAGAAAAGGGAGATTTTGTACTGGTCTATAACTGTTTAAGTTTAGGTGGTCCAGGGAGGGCTTTTTAGAAGTGGTCATACCATTTCTTAATGCTTAATGAATTATCTCTTAATGCTTGTTCACACAGAGGAACATTATGTGTAATTGACTGGAAGACCTCAGGGAAATTTAAGCCATTTCTCCGCAATACGTTTGACAATCCACTACAGATTGCAGCATACATAGGAGCCATTAATCACGATAATAACTACAACTTCCAGGTGAGCATGACTGGTTGCTCCTGAGATGCATCTCAGTTCAAATGCAGTTTTGCACTTGCATTCTCTCATTCTCCACTTATTAAACCCAAGCTGTAACTGTTAGGTCTTGTGATATTTCAGATGAATCTGGTTTGGTGTTCCTGCTGCACTGAAGCCTGCTAATGCCAGCCTAATATTGGCATAGCTTAGTCAGAAACTGCATCCCCAATAGCAAAGCTGAGAACACTTCAAACAAAAGAATATGGCAGTTCCAGAAATTATTCTCCCAGTGTCCGTGGCAGCACTACACACACAGTTAGGAATGATATGCCAGTATGCCACCTGTAGAGGTGTCAAGTCAGGAGCCAGTCTACTTATAGCAGGGGTAGGCAACCTTTCCCCTTTAAGGGCCGAGGGACTTCAGCTCCCAGAATCCTAGGAGCTATTGGCCAACATGGGACTATTGGCCAACATGGCTGAGACTTCTGGGAGCTGAAGTCCCTTGGCCCTTAAAGGGGAAAGGTTGCCTACCCCTGACCTATAGTAATGAGGAAACACTACTATGACATTACATTATACAGATAAGATGCAGACTGCTGGACCACGAAGTACCTCAATAGCACCAACCACTGGGGTGCAAGAATTAAAGAGCTGAGCTGCTGTAGGGATCTTTGCACATACTGGTTTGGATCCCTTTATATTATTCCTGCACAATTTCAAATAACCCCTCAAGCAGCTCCAGAACATATTTAGAAGGCACGCATAGGAGATAAAGGCTTCCCAAGACAGCTACGTCTCCTGGGTGAGCAGTTCCCATGTGAAAATGAGTTTAGCTATGGCAGAAAAAAGGAGATGCAAGGGCAAATGAGAAAGAAAGTTATCATTGTGCTTTTGCAAGAACAAATCAAGTGACTGCAGTGTACAACAGGCAGCTTGGTGAAATTTGGAATCAAAGCAAAAACTCACCTTTTTATATGTCTTCTGAATTAATTTTATAAAAATATTGTTTAAATTAAAGATTAATTTTAAAAATTCTTTAAAAATTTTCTTTAGAGACATCACACTTATCAAATTTTCATTTTAACCACATGAAACTATACATGTAAATACATTTAGGCTGTGCATATATTATAATTTAAAGGTATGATTTTAATTTTGCTAATTGTTCATGTCACAACTATTGCCATTACGTTCAATGATATACGGGAATTACGATTTGTGAGTAACGTTAGTACAAAAACATTACTAAGGTTTCTGTATAGTGTGGTATGAGAGGAGGTTAATTGCAGGGGGAGTGACACCATGTTACTACACCGGGCAACGCCAACCCTAGTCATGCCACTGATATGGGAAGGGGATATTGGAGGCTATCACCAAAATAATTTTGTTGTGTATCGCCAGTGTAATGGCTCTTTCACAGTATCCATAGAGAGGTGTGTGTGGGGTGCATGTGGCAGAGGTAACAGAAGGCTGCCAGCTCCATACCACTTGTATCCTGAATGCCTGACTTCAGGGAAGTGGTTATCTTGAATCCAGGGCACTCTTGGAGAGATAATTTAAACAATTTTAGGAGAAGGGATTGCATAAGCCATCCCTCCCAAGATACCTTGCCTCAAGGAGCCTCAGGGGCAGCACAGTGCATACAGTCATATACACCTGTTACTGCTTTGCTCATTACTTGTGTACACATGGCTTTTTTTTTCTTATCACAGTTGCTTTCACTGGTGCAACTATGCATCTGGCAGTGCCAACATGATTCTGGTCAATGTTATCTGGCACAGTATCCTTAATGGTATCAGAGAGATCTCACACCACTGCAGAACTCCTGCTTATGAGAAATGACAATGTATCTATAATGACATTTACGGTATCTTTATACCAGTCTAAACACTGAGTATAGGGATAAAAACTTAAGAAACTGAAAACAAAAATGATAAAAAATATATTTGAATGTACTCAGCTTAGCAGTTTTTCCATGCGTATTCCACATTTGATGAATACTTCATGTATAAAGCAATAAGGAACATGGGCTTAAAAAATATGCATTGCCTCTGAACAATCTTGTTTGCTTCTCAGGTTGATTGTGGACTCCTTGTCATTGCCTACAAAGATGGCTCTCCTGCACATCCTCATTACATGGACTCTGAACTATGCTCTCAGTACTGGAAAAAGTGGCTGTGTCGTTTGGAAGAATATAAAGAGAAAAGGAAAGGCAGTGAAACTGTTTAAAATATGTCCTTTAAATTAAAATTCCCGGTTTACAGGTTGAATACTTCTTTGGCCTTGAAGTTAATCAACTATTGGAATTCCCAGCTTTGTGTTTTTCTCATAAAGGGGCATTTGCTGTTAGAGTATGGATACATAGGAATATGATTAAGCACGCCATTCCTCTAATCTGCCAATTTATCCCTTGTTGTTGTGTGCCCTCAAGTAATTTCCAATTTACAGTAAGCCTAAGGCAAACTTATTGTATGGTTTTCTTGGCAAGATTTGTTTAGAGGGGTACTTTTCTTTGCCTTTCTTTGAGTCTGAGAGGATGTGACTTGGCCAATGGGTTTCCATGGTTGAATAGGGATTTGAACCTTAGTGTTCAGAGTCATAGTCCAACACTCAAACAATCACACCATGCTGGCTCTCAATTTTCCCCTGCCTCTGCCCATTTTGTGGAGCAGGAATCAGCTATTCTCTGAAATTAGAAGCCCAGCTGGCGAGAAAGTATCCTTGGAAGCCAGAGCTTGTAAAAGAAAGCCACCAGATTCCCCCCTATGGCAAGTCATTCTCATGTCTTCTCTAGTCCTATATTATCATTACCTTACAAGTGTGTATATCTTAGCACCCATAGGTTTGGGTATGCACACTTGTAAGATAATATGTAGTCCCACCTTAAAAGACGAATTCCCTTTCTGCTGTCTTTCTGTAGCTGTTAAAGTAAGAACATAAAGATTCTTCTAATAGGAAGAAAATAAACTCATTTGAAAGTTTATTTCTGTGAATAGTTCTGTGAATGTGGTAGACCGCTAAAAAGACCTATAGATGGGTCCTGGAGGAAATCAGGCCCAAACTCTACTTAGAAGCCAGATGATTAAACATAGTTGGCCATATCATGAGAAGAATAGACTCACTTAAAAGGATTATAATTCTTGTTAAAATGGAGGGCAATAGAAAAGAGGTAGAACACATAAACAGATGGATTGATTCAGTCAGGGAAGCCATGGCCATGCGTCTTCAAAAACTGAGCAGTGTTTGAGGATAGAGGGATGTGGAGGTCTCTCAGTCATAGGGTCTTCATAGGTCGAAGTCAACTTGAAGGCAATTAACAATAATAATTTTATGTTTAGGGTGTATATATTCAGATTTGGTGGAGAACCATATTTTTTAAAAAAGATTTAATTTTAATTCAAAGCCCATAACCTGTATTCATATTGAATAAAATTTTGTTAACTACTTTACAACCATGTTAAGCTTTTATTTATCAGAGGCACTTGTTAAAATCACACAAAATTCAGATTAGGTTGTGTTCCATATTCTGCTCATCCCATATTGCATAGATTTCATTCGTATTCAGAAATTAAGTAGGCACCCAACTTGTTCCAAACAACCGGTTTAAGCACTAGTGACAATTTGAAGTGGATTCTAATTAGAGCTCCCACATTTCCTGAGGTTCAGAGTTATGGAAGGATGCTTGACAGACCAGTAAATGGATCCCAGTTAGGGAATAAGCACAACCTAGCCCAGGGTCCTGCAGCCCAGAGTGCTGGCACATACACCTGCCCAACCTGGAAGTGCTGCATCCCCCTGCTGTGCCCCCAACTCCAGTATGTCTTAATAAATATGTGCCCTCTGTCAGTTGTGGGATGAATTTTACCAGGTCTCTCCCTGCCCCAAGCCTGTTTTATGCTTAGAAGCAGCTCTTTTTAGCCACTCACTGGGGCATAAAACATGGCAGGAGTCCTACACATACACACACCCCAGGCCTAGTGAAATCCCCCCCCCCCCGCACAGTCTTTAGAGAGGGAGCTTTTTCAATTATTTATTTTTGAATCTGAGGGTAGGGATGTATAGTTAGAGCCCTGGGAGCTGCATGCACATGGCTCACCTCTGAAATTATGGCATCTGGTGTTGGCAGAGAACTGGCTTGGCAGGTCAGGCCTCATAATTGGGTTAGGAAGGAGGATAGTAAACACTTTTCATCCTGGCAAACTGAGTAACTTGCTCTCCTTTTCCTGAAATATTACTTTTCTCTACCCTAGAGCTGTGCTACTCAAAGTGGTGATCTGTGGACCACTGCCAGTCCACAAGTCATTGGCTACTGGCCTTTAGAGGTTTTCTGAGAAAGAAAGAAACATTTCTAGTCAATAGGCACAAATCTGGTACCAGTTCTTGCCACATTGCAGGAGAAAAACTTGCCAGTCCCCCACATCAGTCTGAGATGTTCTTCTCTAGAGGACTTTAAGAAGTTTTTAATTAGGCTGTGATTCCTGGCAATCTTTGTCTGTATGCATGTAAACTTCATTGCATTCCACCACTACCTGTACAGTCCATTTCAGCATTACTGCTCCCCCTCATTCTGAATTGGGCTTATCTCCACTGAGGAGGTCAGTTTGTTTTGCAAAACAGCTGCTAATTTTTTTGATGTTTTCTTCAGTAAAGTACTTCCAGGATGTATATTACTGATGTGAACATACAAGTCTTCTTGGGTTGGGCCCGTATAACCACAATCTTCACAAACATACAGTTTATCTCTCCGTTGCTTGTAAGCATATTGTTGTTGCACACCATGGATCTTTTTAAGGTGTGATTCCAGGGAACAACGTTGGGTAAAGGCTTTATTGCAGATCTCACATTTGTATGGGCGAATTCCTGCAAAAGAACGTTAGGTGTTTTCAGAGAATTTAAAACCAAGAAGAAAAAGAAGAAACACTCACTAATGAGACCCTGCATACATTTAGAAACTTTTTATTGGGATGGACAACCTGCAACCCTCAGCCTAATTTCAAAAGCCCTCTCCAACTGATCAGTTCAGATCTCTAATAAGAGTGATTTGTCCCACTCATATCTGGCAGCTGACTGTGCAGCCTCCCAGAGTAGGGGCATGCTCATTATTCTCTGTGGCCCCAACAAACAGCATATTTTTGTATTTTTGCCTGGATCATAATCTATGTGTGATTTCTGTGCAGCTACAATCACAAACTGAACAGTAAGTAAAACAAATGGGCTGTTATTTCCTGTTAACATCTGGCATGCTTAAAAGGGAGGGAAAGCCCATCACATTTCCTAGCAAATAACCTCTTTCAATAAGATTATGTAGTTCTTACCTGTATGTGTCCTTACATGTCTTTTCAGATCAAAAGTGTCATTGAATCCTTTCCCACAGAAGGTGCACAAGTGTCTCTTCACTTGGTTGTGACACTTTATGTGACGGTTGAGCATACGCTGCAGGCGAAATCCTTTGCCACACAATTCACAATTGTGCGTCAAGACATCACCACAGATGCCAGTGGTGAACTAGGAGGAGGAGGAAGTGAAACAGGATTTTAGAATTACAGAACTGAGAAGGAATTAGAGCCACATCCATTACATACACTTGCCTTAAAGCAGGGGCCAGAAACAACCTCCTGCCATTTTGGGAGGCTCTGAAGCAGCCATGGTAGCAAAAATCAGCAATTTTTGCCATTTAAGAAAGGTACATGGGGCTTTGTGTTTTGTTTTTCAAAGGAACTGTACTTCTGGAAGCCCCTGAAAGGTATGCTATTGGAAGATAGCATATTAATAGCAGTAGCAAGTACATTTCTATACCGCTTATCAGTGAACTAACACTTCCTAAGTGGTTTACAATGTGTAAGCTAATTGCCCTCAACAAGCTGGGTACTCATTTTACAGACCTACAAAAGGAAGGAAGGCTGATACCCTCCAAGATAAAACTTACAATGTTGTGGCTGCAGGACCAGCATTTAACCACTGCACCATCAGGGCTCCCTCATTTTTAATTATTCAATAAAATATTATGTTGAAATTCTTAGGTGTACCTTCCTTATCTGTTGTTTCAGTGTCAAGTACAGTTCCCCCTTCTTTTATTCTTGCTCTTCTATTGAAAGTTTTGCAAAGCAAGAACAGATAGACAATCTACATATTCAGCACTCAGACACACATTCAACTTGCTATATGACTACAACTGCAACCTGTATGAGGACCTCTGCCCTCTGTAATGATGAATGCCCCAAAACTTAAGTCTTCACCAAGAGCAGAGGAACTTTTTGGGAATTCTAACAAATTTATTATAACACATACTTCATTGATTATAGCCATGAATGAGGGGCATAATGCATGAAATACACATTCTTGGGGACAGGATTGTTCAGAATGTGGTCAGAAGGTACAGTAATGACATGCAGTAAGTACTAACAGTGATTCCATTATTAACTTTAGCCATCCAGAAAACTGTTGTTGATCATGTATAAAAATGGTAGTTAAAACATGTGCATGGCAAGCTTCTGTTATACCACATGAAACATTTGTGATAGACTGGAATTTCCTAACAAATTTTAATCAGCAGTCTCTTTTTTTGAACTCTGCTTGCTTTGCTTACAATAGCTACTTTAAGATCTGTAACAGAGTGCAGGGGGGCATTCTGAAGTGTTCTCCCACTAGTTTTAGATTCTGAAACTAAAATAGTCCAGGAAAGTAAAAAAAAATATTGCAAGATGCCTTCAGAGTATGCTGAGGGATATTTGGGAACAAACAATTTTTTTTTAAAGAAAACAATTATCTTGGTCCTGTATTCTGAGGGAATTACCTGCCTCTCCAAGCTTGATGTCATCTGCAGATTTGATGAGTATGCCCTTTATTCCATTATCCAGGTCATTTATAAAGATTTTGAACAAAATTGAGTTCAAGATAGTATACTATGGTGTACCTTTCTTTCCAGGATGAAGAGGAACCATTTAAGGGAACACTCATTGGGTTCACTCTATCAACCAGTTACATGTCTACTGTTTAGCCAAAATTTTACTAATTTGTTTAGGGAATGCATTGGAGGACTGTGAGGCCCCTCCTCCTTATTCTGCTCCTTTTCTCATGAGATGTAAGGTTTTGTCTAAAAATCTGTCACCAAATGTGAAGACTTACACAATTCTCACTACTACTATAAAGAGTACAGGTTTTCCTTTATCCCTACCATAGCCACCCATGTAAAGCCCTCCCCTTCTTCTGCTGCTGTAGCAACCAAATGTGGGGACCTATTAGATGCCCTCAAGGGTCCTCTGTGGGATATTATGCAACTTTTATCATCACTGGACACCAGATCTGTTTCTGTTCTCTCCTGCCATCACAGACACTATGTCTCAACCCAGGTTTATTTTTGTTTGGGTTTTTTTTTTTTGAGAGAGAGAGACGAAAACACAAAAATAATATTTAATTTACAGAAGTTGAACATAACAAAGCAGATTACAATGGGCCCTTGGTATCCGCTGGGGTTTAGTTCTAGGACCTCCCATGGATAACAAAATCTGTGGATTCTCAAATCCCATTAAATACAATGGCATGGTAAAATGGTGTCCATTATATAAAATGACAAAATCAAAGTTGTTTGTTTGGTGGTTGTTTTTTTTTTGGAACTTATATACTGTACATTTATAATATTTTTAAAGCCATGGATGCTTGAATCTGTGGATATGGAGGGCTGACTGTACTAACTTAATACATTTAAAACAAATATATCACTCTCACTCACCCTCTTCTCCTAGGTAACAGGCTCTTAAATGCCACTAATTAATCCATCAACCTAAATCTGACTGGCTTGCTCAACTCAACTCAGCTCCTCACTCATTCACTCATAGCACTGCTCTCTATTTTCCTACCCCAGTTGCCATTCATCAGCCTTATTCAGATCCCATCGGACATCCCACCATCATCACTCCATCTGCTCACCCTTTCCGCCAGTTCCTTACCTTATTACCATAATAATGAAATGGAACATTTTCCATTTGAAGAAGTCCATGACATCACAAGGACCATGTCAAAAAACTTACTGAAATCAAGATACACTATAGCAATGGTATTCCCATTAACTACCAAGCCTGTAACTCAGTTGAGGGAGGGAAGGTAAGTCTAACATCAGTTGTTTTGGAGAAACCCATACTGGTTCTTAAATGTTCACAGCATTCTTTTTTCCTGAATGCTAATAGACTAACTATTTAGGATCTTTCATGTCACAATGTCCAAATGACTGTTCACAAGTTGCCCAGATCACACACACTCCACTCTTTGGAGGAGGATACAATATTTGCCTGCCTCCAGTTTGCAGGGATCTCATCCATTTTTGAAGGATTATCAAAGATTATAGAGTAGACAGTGGCTCAGAGACTACATCTGCAAGTTCCTTTAGCAACCTAGTATACAGTTCATCTGGTTATAAAGATCTGAATGCATTTAATGTAGCTCACTGTTCATGTATTATTTATTTACTTATTTTGGGCTACAGTTCCCTCATTGCATCAATTATTCTGTTTTCATCAGGTTGGGAACAGCCAAAAGGACAGCTAAAGTTGTCGAGTAGTTCCGTCTTCTCTCTCAGACCCATTAGCAATTGTCCATCTTCTCCACAAGGACCTACTGCTTCCTTGTTCTTCCTCTTGCACTTAACATAGCCAAAAAAATAATCTAATTTTTTATGATTTTTACAATCTTTTGCAGGCCTGACCTGAGTCCTTTTGGATCTTTAGCCCTCCTGACCTCTTTCCAAATAATCATTTGTACTCTTTCTTGGTGATTTGTTTCTTCTTCCATTTCCATTTCCTCTACAGCAGGGGTAGGCAACCTTTCCCCTTTAAGGGCCGAAGGACTTCAGCTCCCAGAATCCCAGGAGCTATTGGCCAACATGGGACTATTGGCCAACATGGCTGAGGCTTCTGGGAGCTGAAGTCCTTCGGCCCTTAAAGGGGAAAGGTTGCCTATCCCTGCTCTACAGTATATGCTTTTTAAATCTCAGCTGCTCTGAAATCTCTTTATACATCTGCCTTAGCTTCTTTAGGTGCCTTCCATTTCTCTTTCTCATTGGAATTATTTCTCATTGTGCTTTCAGTCTTCCTTTTAAGAATCTCACATCCACCATGAACTCATTACCGCCTGTGCAATCTCACCGAATATGTCTGTAAACTTAATGAAACTGATTTTGTTAAAAGTCCAGAGTGCATTTCTGACTGAACTCAGCTTTTCCTTTCCTCTCTTTAATGAATCCCAGCAGGACATAGTGGCTTTCACCGAAGGTTCCCACTAATCATACTTCATTGACCAAATCTTACTCTGTTAGTCAGAATCAATCCAAGACAGTCGATCCCTTGGTTATTATTCCACCTTTTAGAAAATTAAATTGTCAGCAAGGCAAGTGTGGAAATTGCTAGACTTTATATTACAGGCAACAGGTATCAAGGTAGTTGAAGTTGCCCATTACTGTTGTTATTTCTTCTTTTTGAATGTTTGGGGATCTATCCTAGGACAGATTCATCCATCTTCAGTATGGCTTGGAGGTTGATAACAGACCCCTACAGTGATACCACCCTCTTCTGTAATTTTTACCCAAAATGTTCTCAACCTTTTTGGCCATGGTTCAAGTAATTATATTTTCAGATGTACACAGGCTTAACATGCAATTCCTGTTTTGCTTATTTCTTTCAAATTGGTTATACCTCTTCAATGTTGCTATTTTTTCATTGTCATGAGTATCATCTTACCAGGCTTTTGTGATGCCTATTAAATCATAGTTGTCTTCCTGTGTCAAAAGTTCAAGTTCATCTTGTTTGTTTTCCATGCTCTGTGCATTAACATACAGCTATCTGAAACCATGGCTCCTTCCCTTCCCTTCCCTTTTTAAAAAATCCATTGATGGATTCACATATCACTAGCCAGGTATCCCCAGCTGATTGAGGCTATTTTCTTTAATACTTTGTATTGCATCCTCTGAAATACTGTCTGCCACTAGGGCACCAGTATGTTCATGTCCAAGCTGATTGGAATTTTATGCAGAGACAGAGTTTTATGGAAATTATGTTTGTAAAAACTGTAAAATAATAATAATAATAATAATAATAATAATAATAATAATAATAATAATAATAAAAATAGCAACCCCTCCCTCCAAATTTTGTGCCAGAACCAAGATCTCTTGAAGGAGTCAGAGAATCCTTGAGGTGCTCTCTCACTAAGCCACAATTGATAGACATATCCATAGTATCTAATGGTGCTGATAACACAATACAGACAGGAATACATGTAAATGTAAACTGAAGTTGGTATAACATGTTAGGAAAAAATTATTTCATGCTCACAGAACTAATGTAGAAGAATAAACAGAAAGATAATTACAGAAAGACAGGAAATTACAATTAGACGGGAAACATTATATCAATTATATCACTATATTGATGTACAAAGCGATGTACAGTCTGTCCTCACTATCCACAGATTCTGTATCCATGGATTCAGTCTTCCATAGTTTGAAAATATTCAAATGTTTTCCAAAAGAGGGGGAGGGCTATGTAGGGGGGGAGGGCTATGTTACTTATTGTAACTGTTTTTATCTTGTAAACCGCCCGGATTGGGCAACCATTGGGCGGTATATAAATAAATTTTATTATTATTATTATTATTAATTATTATTATTATTATTATTATTATTATTATAAAAAGCAAACTTTGATTTTTCCATTTTATATAAGGGACACCACTTTACCGTAGTATATTGTATATAATGGACTTGAATATCTATTAATGTTCGTACAGGCAGACAAAGACAAGAAATATCAATGCATATCAGTAACACTATGTACCTTTATTTTGGATCTCACTGTTGGGCGGTTCACTGCCAAGTCCAAAAGTGTCTCTTCTGTTGTTGACTCAGGGGCTGAGATATTGGCGATCTCTGTGTCCCTGCTGCTAGAGCTCTCTAAGCTGCAGCTGTCTTCACTACGATAATTCAGGAGTACACATCTCAACTCCCCTGGAGAGAGAACACAATTCAGGAACAGGCAGCATTCAAATAAATACTAGTTTTTGATGATGGACAACAGTGACCCTCCAAAAGATTCAAAATGCAACTCCCATAATCCTTCACCATTGGCTAAGGTGGCAGGAAGAGTTGTAACCTGAAAACATTGAAAGCCCACAGTTGCCCACTCTACAGAACAGTGCCTGCAGAAAATGTACCATTAGAGCTATTCACTTCTACCCTACTGATCTTCTACCCTACTCTATGCCAAATATTTTGATGGGTAATAATATGCTGATTTGGAGTTAGCTGAACTCTGCATGCTTTGGATTTGACTGAATTCTGAATTGAATGGGGTTAAACTACAGAGAACTGGAAGATATTAAAACTGAAGTGTGGCTCCCTCACAGTAGACCAAATCCAGCTCTAACCCACATTACCAATTTGGATTAAGAGTCCCAGATACATTTCTCTTGCATCTTTCCATGTAAAGAAAGGTAGGGAAACAAGGGTATATTCTTTGGTTGTAGATGCTCTAGCTTCCAGACCAACAATAGAAGATTTTATTGAGGTTCTTCAGCTCCTGTGCTTTAGGGCAGAACTTCTCTGAGGAGAGAAATTATGCAGGCTGGTAAAATTGAGGGACATAAAAACTTTTTTTAAAAAATTATGCTGATTTTATAGGAATTTGGCATTCTAAATCCAAAAATGACCTCAGATTTGCTCCATCACACACAGTGTTTTCACAACTTGCTTTGACATTTCTATGCTATAATATGTGACTGACTGAAATGATCCTGCAAAGAGTAAAAAAGGGGATCCTTCTAACAGATTTTCAAAAAACCTGAATTCACTGTTATGAAAGAAATTGCATTGGAACATCAGCATCTGCGCTTAATCAAAACTAAGTAACAAGTAAATTAATAAAAATATTGAATTTGTGAAAGTCCTGTGTGTGGTACAACATTTTTATTGCGTGTTTTGAATTAAGCACCCAAAAATACATTGAAAACAACCACAATGTTAGAAAACATTTTTTTTTCATTGCAGGCTTGTGTTATAATTGGAGACCTGTTTTTCTCTCCGCTACTTCTCTCTGACAGCAATAACAATGTTAAAAAAGAGTTTTTGATGAATCTGTGAGACCTGTGCAGGTGCTGGACTGGTTGTTTTACTTGAAAAATTCAAGTCCTGTATGATTCATACCTATTATCCATCCATGTACCATTGCATTGTGTTTGATTCATCCTAACTCATCAATCCCTACACATATCCTTCTGAAATTCTGTAGACTGCCTGACTGGGGAAATTTTTTTATTACATATGCCACTTTCATACCATTTGCCCAAAAGAAACCTGTAAAAAAGACCATGGAGGGAGAGGACAAAGGGAAGTCAATGATTCCTTCTCAGCAAATGTAAGTATTAAAAATATGCACCATTCCTTTTGAAATTTTGCCCATTTCTATATGAGGACACATCTACATTGTCTTATTATTTTCACATAGATTACAATAAACATGGGGGACATGCATGTCCTTTTCCAGAAAATCTCAATCTGCTCTTACATAAAGTTCCTTGCACCTATTTAACTGAAATCCAAATGCCTTGGCTCCTTAGGATTGAATTTGACATACAGATTTTATCAAATTCTGCCAAGAAACAAAAAGCATCCAGCTGTTCCCTTAAAAAAAATTCAGTGCTGTGTCACACAAAACCCCTAAAATTAAGTAAGTATGTATGTATGTATGAAGTAAGTATGAAAATCCTACTATGCCTGAAAGTTTTAGGAGTTACAGTTCTTTATTGATTTCCAATGGAGGGCAAAAATATTGCAATTTTAAAATTACATTCAGATGTAGAGCCACATTGGCTCAAATATCCCCAAATCAGTATGACAGCCTTACTGTTAGGATGGACAACTAGCAAAGACACTTTTCTTAGTTGCCAGATCAGTGGTGGCGGCAAGAGACACCCTGGTAAGTAAGGGGCTTGGAGCAATTGTACAAAACTGAACCACTGATAATTTTACCTTGTGTGTTTGTGTGTATTTGCATGCATGTATGAAAGAGAGGCATGGTTTGTTGGTGAGAATGGGGTATGCATTTAGTTTAGGGTATATGGTCATGGTCATCTTTTGACCTTCCCACTATCAGTATCTATTCCTCTGAGTTTCCTCACCCCTTTTCTATTGAATCATAGAATCATAGACTCACAGAGCTGGAAGAGACCACAAGGGCCATCCAGTCCAACCCCCTGCCATGCAGGAACTCCCAATTAAAACATCCCCGACAGATGGCCATCCAGCCTCTGTTTAAAGACCTCCAAGGAAGGAGACTCCACTACTCTCCGACAATACATACAAAGCCCAAATGTGCTATCCTGTCAACTACTGGACATTAGTTTAACATGTTTTTATGGGGAGGGTGGGGGTTTGGGGTTTTTATATTGTATTGATGCATTTTTTAATTGCTGTAAGCTGCCCCAATTGTTTTAACAGAGGGGCGGGTATAAATAATAATAATAATAATTATTATTATTATTATTACAGCTCCAGTTAAATTGGATGCATAAAAATAGTTATTTCCAGAACAATTAACAGAAATGGATAGCATTATGTAAGTAGTTTTCTGCATGTGAAACCATGTAGTTGTTTTTAAAAAGTTAGTTGCCAAGGTGCTGGGTTTTTTTCCACATATAAAACATTTAATCTGTAATTTTTAAAACATGTTATGTATTTTCCTGACCCACAGGAAAGTGTTATGACACTGCAAATATCTTCACTTGAAAGTATATAAAGAAAATGGGCGTCAAGGCAAAGCGTGATCTTTGTTAATTGAAAGGCTGGGGAATCCACTGGAATTTAGCCAGAAGCAATCCAAACACAGATGCAAACTAGGCAGCTGCGGCAATGCAAGCCCAGGGATGCAGTTCAGCTATGTAAAGAAACTAGAGGGAAGGTTGCTGCCTGAAGCCTTTGCATTTATCTACATGTTCATGCACACTTTTAGTTGAAGTGGAAAATTCTATTATAGGTTATGGACAGTGCCCTTAAATCTGGGGAAAAGATTTAATTCAGACTAACACCAAACCCGCTGAGAACAAATCCTGCCCAGAAAACCCCATGAGAGATTTAGGGATGGTGTAAGTCAGAAATACCTGAAGACACACAAGAAGAAGAAAAAAAATTAGTGTGATACTTAAAACTATTAAATATTTTCAAATGAGGGGATGGAACAAACAATCATCTGGTAATTTCATTCACTCTGGTTAAACTCTGTTAAGCGTACAATAAAACGTCGGTGGTGGTGGGGAGCACCACTATGCAGCAAGGTGGGGAAAATACTCAGCAGGGCCCATGTTTTGTGCTTTGGGGACAAAAGGCAAGAAAGGAGCGCTGTTTAATCTCAGGGTGGGTCTCCTCGCCATAGAAGAGGGAGGCGCTTCAGCTAACAAATCAGTCAGGAACACACAAAACAATCCCAGGAGGCCAAAGTTCACATCAGTCTGTCTGGACTAACCCAACCCGTTATACTGGGAGAAAGATGCCCCGAAATTCCTCCTGGGATGGTGCCAGAGAGACAAAAAGAGCCATTTGGGGCTGCACCCACACTGCTGAAATAATCCAGGTTGATACTGCTTTAACTGCTGTGGCTCCATGCTATACAATTCTGGGAAGCGTAGTTTGTTGTGGCACCAGAGGTGCCACAACAAACTACGTTTCCCAGAATTGTATAGCATGGAGCCCCAGCAGTTTAAAGTGGTGTCAACCTGGATTATTTCAGCAGTGTGGGTGCAGCCTCGATTTGCTGAAAGCGGGTTTGCGCAGCCTCATGCAAGATGCCCCTTGCTTCTTGCATGTGTTTTGTCACCGGTTTCAGACAAAAGAGGCAACCTCAAGTTAATGTACACAGACACTGAACACATGTGGCATTTAAAGCATCTTTTACACCATGGTTATTCTTGCCCAAATACTGTCAAAAATTAGAGCAAGTGTGTAGAAATGCTGACTTTTTTTTTTTTTTGCACCGCAACTCCCATATTCCTTTACCATTGGCCACAATGACTAGGACTTCTGGAAGGTGAAGTCCACCATTTAAAGTTTCCTATCCCTGTAGAAGAGAGTGCATCAGAAAGGAAAAGGTTCTCAATGTGGGACATAGGGCCTTTGCAGACTGCCAGAAATGGTGCAAATTGAGTCCACT
>CM034706.1:130601688-130633997 GCA_020142125.1 Phrynosoma platyrhinos | reverse complement strand
CAAACTACAGGAAAAGAGATTCCAACTCAACATTAGGAAGAACTTTCTGATGGCAGGAATTGTTCAGCAGTGGAAGACATTGTTGCCTCAGCGGGTGGTGGAGTCTCCTCCTTTGGAGGTTTTAAAACAGAGGCTGGATGGCCGTCTGTCAGGGATGCTTTTATTGTGAGTTCCTGCATGGCAGGGGGGTTGACTGGATGGTCTTTTTGGTGTCTTCCAACTCTATGACTCTATAACACATATCCATTTTTAAAACAAGAAAAATATTTTAAATGCATCTCTTAAGTTCATCCTTGGTTATCTGTCCCTTATGATATAAGCACCTTTTTTTCCTGAAATAGTTTCATATTTTTTTCCTGCAAAAACAATGTATTTCTGTGTTACGAAATTTATGTGAAAGGTCATTTTTACAGGTTGGCTTATAAATGATCATAAATCAAGCCAAACTAAAATGTTTATTTAGCAGGATTAAAAATAAACTGTTTAAAAGTGCTGACACATATTACTATGATAAATGAACTGTAAATAGAAAACAATTCTAACAATTTATGTCTCAACACTTTTGTTTCTTACAATATAATACAAGTCCTTGTCTGTAGTTTTCTGTAGGATTTTTAACATTTGAAATTACAATCCCTGCTCTTCTTTGCTTAAATTTGTATTTGCACTCACATATATCCTAGTATGTAATTTATGGATGTATCAGGTCCTAAATTGTTAATCTCAACTAGAAAGGACTACAGAATCAGTAGAAGTTGCACAGGTGTTGGTTTACTTAGGTTTACACTGATTCTCTTGGCCTACTCTAGTTGAAAGTAATAATTAGATTTAGACCCAGTCTCCTAAGCAAACATTTTACAATTGCCTCTGGTGATTAGATTTTTGCAGCAATAAAGATGTGCCCATGCCTGTTCTATATGTGCTGCATTAATGTCTTCATATCAGGCCTGACTTGAGATTAACTGCTCTTGTGCTGTAATATTGCTTTTATTCCTTCCAGACGTGATTATGAAACCAAGCCTCCCAAACTTCAGCTGCTGAGTGAGATTCGAGCCCATTCACACAAAAATGATCCCAACTGGACTGCAGAACCAGAAGCACCCATTGATTATTGCTATGTGCGCCCAAATCACATTCCCACTATTAATGCAATGTGTCATGAGTTCTTCTGGCCAGGTAGGATTTTGAGAATCTAGATCAGTGGTTCCAGTGAATCTAGTGTCTGCTGCTGCTTTCATAGCTCTGTTGGGAAGGAGTTCCTGTGAAGCAGTGGGAAATGGGAGCTATCTTCCCCTGTTCTTTTATCCCAGAATATAAAAATTCAAGAACAGGAACCTATTCCTGTTGTGTCCACTAGCCATTTAAATTTTATAGTATTGCTCTTGAGTAAATTCCTGTTGAAGAAACTTTGCAGGGTGCAAGCAGTTCCTGCAGGGGGTGGCAGTATGAAGATTGTGCTCTGTCCTTTGGCCACAGCTATCCAAACTCTGGCAAGTCATTCTGGGTCTCAAGTGGAAAAATGCGCAAGCTTACATTTTCTTGCATGATACTTTTGATTCCTTTTGAGGAAATGAAGTAACAGACAACTTGTTGTATCATATAGGGAAGAGCACATCCCTGTCAGTGACAAAGGTAATCTGTATTCAACTCAGTGTTTACAATATCAAGGCATCATCAGTAATATAGTGCAGCAAAGACTACGTCTTTGCACTGAGCAAAGAATATGTGTACATGGTTCATTCAAATAATGTGGCTCTCTGCTGTTTACTGGCCATCCTTAGGAATTGTTTGGCCCTAATGCTGTAGATGAGACATCACCTCATAGCACTTCTAGATGACCCTTCACTCTCTCCAGGACCTCCTCAAGCAGAAGGAAATGTGTCTTTTTCAATCTCACAAAAGCACATAGCTTCCCTAGTGTAGCTGCATTCTAAAAACTTGGATTGGGAACCAGAGAAGAATGATTATCATTACCAACTCCAGTCTGTCAGGATGAAAAACCTGGTACAAAGATATGACGGTTGAGTGTTTTTAGTTTTTGTTTTGGTCCAGTCTCAGTCTTCTTAATCTAAAACTCTTACATGTGAGTAAATGCATACACCTCTAGACATTACTCATGATTTACTTCAGCTATGCATGCATTAGTAGGCAGAACATTCTGTAGGAATGCTGTTTTTCAAATGAGCAGAACTAGTCTATCAAGCCCTTATGTATTAAAAGGAAAGGGCAAGTATGGGAGGCTTGGTTTCATAATCTTGCGTTTTTACCCCCCCCCCCCAGAGAATGGGTGCATCACAGTTTGTAATATGCTGTGCCAACATATTTCACTGTGATCCCTTCAAAGACAGACTACCCATTTTTTTTTACCAGAACAAGGTCAAAGGGCTCCCTGATCCCCAGATTCTTAATTATTTGCTTGGCAGATATATCCCACAACTACTTCATCAGTTGTTTAAAATTGAAGAACCTACCATTGCTGAAGTTTAGTCCAGACCTCTTCAGCCAAGGCTTTCTTTTCTGTCCTCTAACGTACTTGATACTGTGCCAGGAGCCCTCTCTTAGAATGTACAAGTGCATCTACATTCACTTTTTCATATGGTGCCAGGATAGCAGCTTCTGCCCTCATCACTCTCAGTTGGTTAGGTGTTAGTTTTGTCAAGATCGTCTTGAACTAGGTCTGCAGCCTTTGTAGGCATGTCATCGGAGACATACTCCTGTTTAAGTGTTTTTTAAAGATGATTATAAATTTTGATAGACCTATGCCCCACGACACTGGTGCATAGGTCTCTTACCTGATAGTTCAAATGGATATATGCAGCATTAACCAGGCTGTTGTCTGAGTCTCTTAAAAGATCTTTTCATGTTTGTTCTTGTTATTAAGTCAATTTTTCTAGTGACTGTTACTTTTTGATATTAGAACTTGGTTCTCATATGCTGGTAAAACTTGTAGTGCTGTCTGATTTATGTTTTTCCACTAAATCTCAGTCAATATTGAATGTATTTCTCTATGGCACTACTTTTCTCATCACCAGCCTATGATTGTTCATGAGTCTGCTTTTCTCATCCCACAGGGATTGACCTGTCAGAATGCCTGCAGTATCCAGATTTCAGCGTGGTTGTCCTTTACAAAAAAGTCATAATTGCTTTTGGTTTTATGGTACCAGATGTTAAATACAATGAAGCATACATCTCTTTTCTGTTTGTTCATCCTGAGTGGAGACGGGCAGGAATTGCAACTTTTATGATTTACCATCTTATCCAGGTAGTTTGAAAAGCAGCTGTTTTTCTGATCCGTATGAGGTTTTCCTTTTATTTTAAAAACAAATGTAAATAGAACTCAAATGTACCCAAGTGCTTGTGCAGCTTATCATTCATTGTTTAGTTATTTCTTCTATAATGCTTTACAGATTTATTGAAGAGGGAAAAGAAGTGCTTTACAAATTATAGAAGCATGCAGTTTGGGATTTAGTCACTGCTTCCTAGTCACCACAAAGATCAGACAGTCCTTAATCCCTAAAGACACTTAGCAGCTGGCACCAAGTAAACTGATCAAACTGCATCAGAACTGGAAGCATATCTGGTATCTGGTGAGACTTATGGCCAAGTTCCACATACAGACAATACTGCATTACACTGTTATAGCTCTATT
This sequence comes from Phrynosoma platyrhinos, assembly GCA_020142125.1. Taxonomy (NCBI): domain Eukaryota; kingdom Metazoa; phylum Chordata; class Lepidosauria; order Squamata; family Phrynosomatidae; genus Phrynosoma; species Phrynosoma platyrhinos. The sequence continues at coordinate 130,630,348 of CM034706.1, read as the reverse complement.
CCAATTTTACTCCTAGGTCTGCCTCCTGTGGAATCCTGGAATTTGCAATTTAGAGAAGCATTTCAAATTCTCAACCAGAGTCTATTCCAAGACCTCTGGTACAGACAACACCTGAGTACTTTAGTTTATTGCATGTCAGAGCTGAACTCTGCAGTAATGTGAAATCAACATAGATGTTTCTACACTAACTTTCTAAGCATACTTAACAAAGGCACAAACCTGATAGAGCCCTCTAGGAGTAAGTGTTCACATGCTTGTTAGATAAATTTGTCCAGTTTAGAGGGGCAGCTTTTCGCTTCAAATTACCTTGGTACAGACATGTGCGTGGCTTATCCATGAACTGACTTCTGCAGTTCCTGCTTGTTAACATATCATATTCCTTTCCCCCCCTAACTAGCAGGAAGTGTTTTGTTGTTCATTGGTATGCTGCCTCTACATTTAAAACATTATTGCAACTGCTGTGGGTTAAAAACAAAAAGTATGGTTAATATATGACCAGTACAACAGCAGAGTCTTTAAAAGTGAGTTTCTGAAAGTGCAGGCTGTTGAAACTTCTTTTACTATTTTAATCCGAAAGTTCATTTTTGCTCAGTCATAAATTTAAAACCAGAAGAAAAATGTCATAGTGAAGAATAAAGGTTTTTTTTAAAAAGCAAGTCTTGCACAAAGGGCCCTAATTTTTAATTAAATAATTAATAATAGTAATTAGATCAGTTAATAATTAGTTAGATCAGTTGGATTAAATATTTCATTTAAAACATGTCTTGGATCTGGGCAAATGTTGAATATGATTAATTATTTTTAATAAGATTATTTACAAAAACTGGCAACTACCATATTAGACGAGCCCTTCCTTCTCTCACTCAAAACAAGAAATGTGCCCCTCTATAAAAGTGCCTGTTATTCACATTTAACATCTAAACATGTTAAAATGGCTCTATAAAAGGCTAAACGTCTCACAAAACTACAGTTCCCAGAATTCCATAGTATTGAGCCATGGCAGTTAAAGTGGTATCAAACCAGATTATTTCTGCAGTGCAGATGCAGCCTAACATTTTTAGGAAACCCTAGTCCCTCATCTTACTGCTGAACTTATCTTCAGATAGGAGTAGCCAAGCAAATTAAAGTCTCTGTAAATCAACCATTTTTTTAATCAACACATTAAACATGCATGAATGTGTATATGAAGAAAATAACCATTGTCTGTCAGAGATAGCTCTGGTGCCACAACACACCACAGTTCCCAGAATTCCACAGCAATTGGGCCATGGCAGTTAAAGTGGTGTCAGCTTGGATTATTTCTGCAGTGCAAATGCAGCTTCAGTTAGTGTCAGATTGACAAAACCAAAAGAATACTGGGGTTATGTGAAATCTATATATTGATAGAAAAAACAGTGAAATCTAGAATTTCTTTGTTTTTATTCAGTATTACTACAGAGCATATTTGCTCTTAGCCTGGATCCTTTAGGTAGAGGTTTGGGGCCCAAGCTTAAAGGGAAACCAAATAATCCACAGGGCAATGTGGCCGCCTCCTTCATTTCCCAGAGTTCCTCTGGGCTAGACCAGACTCTGGGAAGTTAAGATGGCAGTGCGCACATCATGGCTTCTGGCTCCCAGGAACTTGGCTGTGAAGTGCGTCTCCGCTGCTGCTGGAGCCTGATCTGTTGTGTTATTCAAATGGACAAGAATAAAAGGAACGGTTTTCATTCTCAAAGTGAAGTGAAGTGAGAGAATAGGGCAAGAACTGTAGTCTCCCCATTCCTCATTCCTATCCTATCAGGTGATGCGGGCAAAAGATGGGATTTCTTTTTCCTCTTAAAAACAATCCCTTATAAGTGGGCTGTTTAGCCAAGGATTAGCAGACTTTGCTCCAGTGCTTGGCTGGACTGCACATCTCCCATTGCACAACTATTTTTTTAAGTAGTAGAAAAATGAGCCTCTTCCCATCATGGCCTTGTAAACGGTGAGGAATAACCACAGTGCCACTATGGCATCCTTGGCAATTGTTCTCAGCCCACCCATCTTTACAAATGGGAAGGGGGATCCCCCCCTTTTAAGACACAGTTGCAGGCATGTTGGGAATGAAGCCTCTCCTTGCCTGACACATGTACCCCTTGTTAGGATAAGCAGCAAGTGCAACTGCCATTCCCTCACTAAAGAAGAGAAATCCTCCTCCCTCCATCCATATTAAGTGAGGGAAACAAGAGAAAAGAGCGAGCAGATCAGTCGGACTGGGGTAGAAGCTGACTGACAAAGTGTGGTTATTTATGCAAGAGCATGCATAACCCCACCTCCAACCTCTCTTCTCCATTGTAAGTGGGTAAACTAAAAAAAACAAACTCCTTGCTTCCCGAAATAATTCGATTCCTCTAGTATTTCTAGTTTGAGTAAATTGCAGTGCCTTCTCCTGTTGTTTATCAATGTGGTAACTGCTCAAGTTTCAAAGCCAATACCTTTGTTAGAGCCAGATTTCACATTACAAGGAAGGAACATGAGAAACCTTTCTTTTGCAATATGATTGTTTGGATTTGGGGCATCACGTGTGATCTATGAAGTTCATAGGCCAAGTTCTAATAGAAGCAGGAAACTTCTGGTTCTTTTTCTCTTTGTGAGCTGTCCGTTCCATTCTTATAATTGTCCTTTTATTTCCTCATTTTCCTCATAACGTATGATGCAATTCTTGTTGCTTTTTGACAGACTTGCATGGGCAAAGATGCAACCCTTCACGTCTCGGCAAGTAATTCTGCAATGCTGCTATACCAAAAATTTGGATTTAAAACTGAAGAATACATCTTAGATTTTTATGACAAATATTATCCTTTGGATAGCAAGGAGTGCAAGCACGCGTTCTTTCTCAGGTTGCGACGATGATACAAGGATTTATTTGGGAGATTCACGGAAAACCAATCACTCAAAAAAAAAAAATAGCTCCAGTGTTTCTGTTAATGGACATTTGTAGTGCTCTGTTGCCTTTAATGCTAATAAATTTAGTCTTTGAAATTTTTTGAGAATAATTTTTAACCACCAAGAAAATTGTCAAGAGAAATCATGAAATAGAGTTGGAAGGGTCTGCAAGGACTATCCAGTCCAATCCTCTGCCATGCAGGAACACACAACTAAAGCACTCCTGGAAGATGCCCACCTACCATCTGTTTTAAGTACCTCCAAAGGAGACTTGACCCTCCTGAGGCAGCCTATTCCACTGTTAAAAGTTCTTGGAAGAAAAAGGTTCTTTCTAATGTTTAGGTGGAATCTCTTAAGATAGAAATACAGACACTCGTTTATTGTAAGGTAGAAGTGGATAGAAACACCTTTCCTTTCAGAAGAACAGTTCAAATAAAATAAGTAAACAGTAAGTAACAATAATAGAGTTTCATTGTTGAATTTTCCAGCTTTTCTTTGTTCACTGTTCTAAAAGTGTTTGCATCAATCAGTATAGGTGCTGCAAATTTTATTAGATGGAAACATACTTCCCATCTCTGAGGCAGTAATGTTCTCCTAGAGATGCACCCCAGCCCTGCTCAACACCTTCATACATCAAGCCATATGGACAAGGCATGATGTGGCATGAACTTTCCTTCACATCACCATGCTTTGGAAGACTGATGCCAAAGAGATAGTCAAGACCATTATTATACATGTTCACCAGAGGAATTTCATTCCCATCATTGTTCACCATGGTTCAAAGACCCCAGACCCCTCTGAATAATAATCTGTGGCTATTAGTAATTTTAGTAGGATTATTTATTTGGATCCTAGAGCAGATCCAAGCCAGAAACCTCCCTGGAAGTCAAAATGGCAAAATTTAGGCTGTCCTATTTTGGACATATTATGAGAAGAGAGGACTCATTCAAAAAAACAATAATGCTGGGAAAGGTGGAGGGAAGGCTGCATGCTAGATGGATGGACTCTATTAAGGAGGTCACAGGTATGAGTTTGCAGGACCTAAGCAGAGCAATGGAGGACAGTGTTTTTTGGAGATGTTTCATCCACACGGTCGCCATGGGTCAAGAGCAATTCGAGGGCAGTTAACAACAACAAAAAATGATAGAACAATACTTTTTTTTTTCTTTTCCTTTTCATTACAGTCAGGATTGGGGGATCAGAGCCCTAGTGTGTATTAGTTGTCTTTTTTTTTAAAATCTTTTTTATTTCTTTTTTCCCTTGCTCTTCTTTATTTTCTTCCTCCCCCCCTTTTCTTCCCTTCTCCAGTTTCTTTATCTTTGATTGTATATTATTTTGATTATAGATTAGATAGGTTGTGTTAAAAATTAATAAAAGAGAGAAAGGAATTGTTGGTTCAGGGTCTGTTGAATCATCCAAACATAACATGGCTAAAGTTAACTGCATGGATTTTGAGCACAATTAATTGTTAGAGCTAGGGTACTCTGAATCAGTAATGGGCACAATTTTATTGTTTCGAAGGGAATCAGCCACTAGAATTTAATATGACATGGGAAGCATTTTCTTTCTTTCCTTTTTAAAATAATATTCATTAAAGCAAGCCAAAACAGAACAAAATTCAGCCAAGCACCATAACACAAAGGACAACATCGAATATCATAGTACTACACATATAATTATATACCAAATCAACAATGCCCACCCCAAAAGCATTTTCAAAATAGTGTGGCACAGGATATTACTGTGAACAGTATTTCAATTGATAATATCTTTGAATTTCTGCAAGTAGGAATCGATAAGGATTACACTCTAGGCATCAAGTAGTTGCACTACTAACAGTGCTTTCATTTGAGGGTCAAAATCTATCATCACACCTTCACAATAAACAATTCCTAAGAGGAGCAACATTGAAGGCTCCAAGAATGACACACAGATTTCCTTCTTGGGATTTAAATCTAAGGCTGCAGAGACGAGTGAAGTGTTTGAGCCACTATCAGAAATATTACATTTGCTTACTTTGAAAATAGCAAGTACCAGCATGTACCCTCTCTGGCTTTTCTTCGCAAACGAAGATTCAGGAAGGACTCATCCCACACTTTTTGCAAGTGTGCTGATGACTAAAAAGGCCAATCTGAGATAAACAAGTCCAGTTGCAGAAAGCACAGCAGAAGATCTCCTTGGGTGATGAGAATGTATGTCAGTTTAAAGACGACAGCTTGGTTCTAATGTTAGATCCTTCTTTCTGACAAAAACTGTTGACTGGCTGAAAAACTCAAAACAGTGTGTTTGCTTGCTTTTTCCAAAACATCTAACAGAGAAAATATGGCATGCATTGGCTGTGCATAGAGCAGTATAGTTTTATGTCAACAGAATAAGAAACATTAGGTACTGAGGCACTTTTCGTATCATTTAATAATCCAAGAACAACAAGTCATGGAGCTAAAAAAAAGGTTGATTTCAAGATGGATAAGAGTGTGTACCCACCTATGTTATACATTAGAGAATAAATCAAGGCCAGTTAATATTTGGGTCCAGTCCAAAAGATCAAGGGCAAGTCCACATGCATATTCTTTAGCAACACTGTTAGAGAGTTTTTGTAGGATGGAAGGTCAGTATTGAACTATGACTCTGAAGACCAGGGCTCAATTCCCAGCTTGGTCCTGAAACCCACTGAATAACCTGGGTCACATACTCTTGGCCTCAGGGGGAGGCGCTGGTAAACCTTTGAACAAGTCTTGCCAAGAAAGCCCCAAAACAGAGAAAGAGCAGCAGAAATGGCTTTTGGTTGCTTTTTAAAAGGCATGCAACAATAGCAACTCATAGGTAAGTAGATCGCTCCTCACACCTCCAAGAATGAGTTAGTACCAACATCTCATTTTCTAATCAGGGAGAAGTATTGTTAAATTACTTCTTGCTTAATGCAGAGATTTGACTTCTCTTTGGTGTGGGGACATTTTCAATATTACGTAAAAATACATAAAAATATTGTCCTGTAAGTCAAAGGCAAGGGAAATACAAATAACTTACATTGTGCTAGGACAGCTAGCATGGTGTAGTGGTTTGAATGTTGGACTAGGACTCCAGGAGACCAGGGTTCAAATCCCCATGTGGCCATGGAAAGTCACCAGGTGACCATGATTCTCTCAGTTTCAGTAGTGGCTATGGCAAACATTATCTGAATAAATCTTGCCAAGAAAGTCAAAGTGATCAGAACAATAAAAATAATGCTATGGAGCAACATATTGCTAATATGATTGCTAAACAGTAGCAGAGATCTAACCATAACCAGAACTTAAACTTGAGTGTGTATATCTCTCTAAGGAATAGAAAATGCTTATGTATTTGTTTCAGCAAGATACTATAAATTGCACACGGCAGCACTATCGTGAGCTCGGATCAGTTGTGAATTCATAGGCATAGTTCAGAGCACAACAGAAGCACAGTTCAGTCACTGAACAATGTTTAGCTGACCACATCCTTCAACCTTCAGCCGGAGAAGGAATCACTGCATCAACCATTCATCTGTAAAGTTAAGTGATCTCACATGAACCTTGCCATTAGTAAAGTTAGCCTTACACATAACTAACTTTAGAAGCCATATAAATCAAGAAGAAAATTTCCATAACTTTGGTCTTCCAAACAAAATGGATTCTGAAGCTACTGATAAGCAGTTACTTTGGATGGAGTAAGTTTGTTCAGCTTCCTCTATTCTAGCTTACTAGCAAACAAGGAAATTATTTTGTCATTGCCACTCTTCAGTGCCAAATTGCAGGCTGACAATCCTTGGGCATTCTTCTTTTTAACATCTGCATTGCATCTGTAGAGAGAACATCTATTTTAAGAAAAGAGTCTAGTTGCTAGAACTATGAGAAAGAAAGGTCTCCAAGAACAGAATGCCTTATTTTAATGGGTGAAGTTCACATTCCGATTCCATTCAATACCCCTTCCAAATCAAGGACTTTCCATGGAAAGCTTAACTTACCCTAACAAAGCTTCAGTGCATTTCCATCCTTTCAGACCAAGCAAGAGTGCTTCATGAAGAGCTGTGTTGTTAAGTCTGTATGAGGTAGGGGAGGAAAAGAAATAAGACAGAAACAACATCCGTTGTAATACAAGAATAAAGATGGAAGCTTGTTCATAGGTGCACACCAATTATTTTACTATGTTTATTGCAACATATAAAATGGGTCAACTTTGGGGTTATCTGCCTGTTTCTCCTCTACTCTGTTTAGCATTCATTCTTATTCCACTTAAATTTTAAATAACAACAAAAATATTAAATAACAACAAAAATAAGGTTAGTGTGTAACACATTTTGTCAAAGGACAACATATTTTAAAATAATAGCTAAAAACAGCCTACTAAAGAATATGCTGCTTAATGTAGTCTCTTGTGAGATGCTGTTTTCCATTTTTTTGGATCATGGCAGTTGCCTCCAACTAAAGAATGGAGTTTCTGGAAACAGGCAGAAGAGACAAATGCAAAGGCTGCATGAAGTTTCCAAAGTTCAGAGAATCAGCAACCTAATGCTAAATGAATAAAACTAAAATGCCTGTTAGAGAATGGAATTTGATATTTGTAACTATAATGTAGTCCAGTGCAAATCAAATGTCCAGCTAGCAAATATGTCACTACTGGTGTGAGGTTAATTTGGTCATTGTTTTTACTAGTTTGAAGGGAGATGAACAATTTGCACTTGGAAGCACCAAGGCACACAAAGACATGCACACAGAAAACCTAGCTAACTAGCTTTAGCCTAAGCCTTTCTTGCTTAAGTACTGATCACAGAACCGTTCTGTCGCTCTGACTTCTTATGCCTCTGCTACCAGCCCCAGTATTTATCTATTTTGTCTGGCATACAATGCATACAGATTGGCCTACTTCAGTGGGTTTGAGATTGATACTGTGGCTGTTTCTTGCACAATTTCATAGCACTGAGTGGGTCTGTGTTGCTCCAGCTTGATCAACGTACCAAATTATTTCCCCATGACAGACAAGTAAGCAAGTGCCAAAAATCTCAACTAGCTTGGCCAATGGTCAGGGATTCTGGGAGCTGAAGTCCAAAATATCTGGAGGATATTTACACTGGTGTAAATCTCATTTGGAGTTATGTCCTCTGAACAAATCGTGCCAAGAAAACCCCATGGTAGGTTCACCTTAGGGTTGTTGTAAGTTGGAAATGACTTGAAGGCACACAACATGCACACACACATTGATTGTGACCCCGGTGTTAAATGGCAACATTGCACAACTGAACAACTAAAGGAGTACTAGCAATTACAAAAGGGGCAGACGTCTGGATTGGGTGAGAATGTGCATCCCCATGCACAATGGCACTGCATGCACAGTTACACTTTCCTGACCCTGAACTGAATGCTGAAGTTGTAATGTTGTAAGCCGCCCCGGTTGCGTTACACAAATAAAAACAAATTTTATTATTATTATTACATGGGACAAATATATCCAACCCACTGGTGAACTTACACATCGGTAAGACAATGACAGAATTCCAGCCAATTTGTGCCACGGTAGAAGAATATAAGAAAGAATATTCTAATATTAGCTTAAGATCCCAGTAAAGCAATTTGTTGAGATGTAGGCATGTTCAGACTGTGAAGGAGCCAATTAGATTTCCCCTTTCCCATACAATATTTATAGTTCACCTTGTATACTAACAGATGCCTTTTGCAAATAAATATTAAAAAGTAGACCAGTATGAAATAGTTGAAGATGGCTGACGTACAATCCTGACTGATGGTCAATGTCTGCACCTTTTTGTACAAGAACAGGAATAGCCTCATGATGATTGTTCAGGACGGCCAATGTTAAAACTGGTTGGTCATCATTATTGGTACAATTGGGGTCAGCTCCCTAGGATATAGAAAAAAAGGAGACATTTTATTGTTTATTGATTGTATATCCCACCCTCCTTCCAATATGGCACCAAATATGAGACCCCAAGTATTATGCAGTAGTTGGATGATTCAATGTGATTAAAGAGGTTTATAATTATAGAGTGTGAAGTACAGGAAGAACTGGCTAAGGTCACGACGAATTATACTTTTTAGAACAGGGGTAGGCAACCTTTCCCTTTTAAGGGCTGAGGGACTTCAGCTCCCAGAATCCCAGGAGCTATTGGCCAACATGGGACTATTGGCCAACATGGCTGAGGCTTCTGGGAGCTGAAGTCCCGTGGCTCTTAAAGGGGAAAGGTTGCCTATCCCTGTTTTAGAAGTTATCTCAAGTAATAGGCACAATAGTGGTCAGCACCTACAGGATCAAGAGCCAAATCTGGATGTATAAAAAAGTATTTATGTATTAATTTTTTAAAAAACCTTCATCCATTCCATATGATTCAAAACTGAAAAGTCTGCTGAGCTCTCTGTATGTGCCTGAAGCTGGTTGGGGTTGCTGGATTGCTTTTTGACAACCTGCTTCCATGTTCTCCCTTTCCTCCGGCTGCTCAGGCTCTATGGAAAACCACTGCGTGCAAGAGGGGGCAAGGTGTACACCAATCTGATATCTTCTCTCCAAACTATTTGCTAGATGGATGCCTATTTAACAAGCCCACAACAAGCTAATTGTCAGTCTCACCAGATATAGTATGGGGTAGGCAAAAAACCCCCAAACCAAAACCAAACAGGTTAAGAAAAATATCCTACCTTGCCCCAAGATGATCAGCAGTATTCACACAGAACTGAGAGCAAGTGGGTGGGTCATGGAAATTTGATGAAAGGAGGTATCTGAGAGAGTGATGGGCCCTGAAATAGCCTCCTTCTCGGTCCCTGCATGCAATTTCACTTTGTCCCATGGGCCAAGCACAAAGTCCTCTGGTCTACTCTCATGGAGGCCAACACAAAACGCCCTCCTCACAACAGCACCATTCGCCATGTGATTTGGGGACCAACAGTTTGACACCACTTTATCTGCCATGGCTCCATTCTATGGAATCCTGGGATTTGTAGTATGAGGCACCAGTATTGTAAAGACCTTGTAAAACTTAAGTCCCAGGATTCCATAGGATGGAGCTACAGCACTTAAAGTGGTATCAAGCTGCATTATTCCTACAGTGTAGATCAGGGGTAGGCAACCTTTCTCCTTTAAGGGCCAAGGGACTTCAGCTCCCAGAAGCCTCAGCCATGTTGGCCAATAGTCCCATGTTAGCCAATAGCTCCTGGGATTCTGGGAGCTGAAGTCCCTCGGCCCTTAAAGGGGAAAGGTTGCCTACCCCTGGTGTAGATGCACCCAAAGTGTTTTTATGTACATTTTTTTTTAAATGCTTCTTGCTTTGTAATATCTTCAAAGTTTTTTGGACTGCTTTGCTTCCACCTGTGCACTATTGAGTTGTCTTTAGACATGATTTACAATTACATTTTTGTAATATATATATATATATATATATATATATAAATCTTTCCATTGCTGGATTGTTTCTATTACAACTTTTTTCCATCATTGCTATACTAAGACCTTTCATTTTCTTTTACTTAATATACTGGTCTGTTTGTAAAAGTTATTATTTTTATTTTCTTGTTATACAACTGCTTCTTCCAATACTATTCTTTATTGCTTATGCATCTGTAAATATATTACTTTGAGCTTATTTAGTGTTTATATACTCTGCTCAAAACTGTTCAACTTCTATTTGCTTTTCAGCTACTGACTGGTTGTTTTCATCTTTCTTTTTTCCTAGAAGAGTTCAGGAGTGACAGTTTAGACCTGAATGAAACACATCACATATTCTCTAAAAACCTGAGAAACCCAAAGATATAATTTGGAAGTATACCTTCAGTCATTCCTGGGTTTTTGTTGTTTTAAAAATATTTGTTTATTGCTGTTGTTTTTTTTAAAGTTTATGGGTAGAATTGGCCGTAGATGTCTAGACTTGCCCAGTCTTGGTCTGCAGGATGTAACCTTGACATTTTGGTGAAAACTCTGGGATTAAAAGAGAAGCTAAATGAAAGTGTAAAAAAATATGGCTCTGTTGCTTCTTGCAGCTAAAATGAAATCTTATTTTGGAGAAAATGCTTTCCCCCATCCTAGTGATCTTTTATTCAAAAAGTAGTATAGACTGCTGGGATAGTAATGAAACTTTACCTCATCAATCAGTTGTTCTATCAAAAAGGGTTCTCCATGTCCTTCTGGACCCACCTCCTTCAGTAACTGCCTTGACTCAGACTGAAAAAAAGAAGAAATCAAACAGCACATAGACACTTTTCTGTTAATATATGATGCAGGTCAAGTATCTTATTTACCCACAGAAACAAAATTATATTTTATCTGCATATCCCTTTCTGCCAATAATGCCAATTCCTAGAATAATAATAATAATAATAATAATTTTTATTTATATCCCGCCCCTCTGCTAAGCAATCGGGGCGGCGTACAGCATAGAAAACAAAAATACAAAAAATAAAAATACAAAATACACTGTTTCTGGCTTACAATACTTGATCAGATCTTCAACATCACTAAGCAGAATATTACATTCTGCTTGAATTGCTCTCAGTTTTCCAAGGTGAAAACAAAAACTTAAAATATGAAGATCTAATCTGGTTCTTTCTATCAATTACTATACTTGAAATTGCAAAAAACAAACAAACCTGGAAACTAGAGAATCTTTCCCTTGAAAACTGGTGGAATAGAGTATGGGAAGTATGGTTAATGGAGAATCTATCAGAAAAAAGTCACCTACTATAGGACCTATGAACAGAAAACCATTTGTAGAATGTTGGTATTCTCTCATAGAATATATTAATGGTAATATACAGCTCTTGAAATCTCCAGCTCATCACTTGTGAAACTGGAATTATGTACTCTCCTCAGAACCCCTGAATCATTGATAATATTCTTAACAACAAACCCATATCTTATCTTTTCAGGTATCATCACACCCATGACTATTTTTTTATTACTGTTGTTATCTATAACTCCTTCTACACTGAAATTTATTTGCATCTATTGATGAAAGTCACCTTGCTGCTAACATACAGCAAATCTATACAAATCCTACAATAAAAGCTTTTTAAAAATACAGTTAAATCCCTATAGACAATGCAAGGGATTCTACTTTTGAGAAGACAAAAATAATACCCAAGATCAAATCAGTATTCCATGGAGCTTAGCATTTTGTCCATAAGAACTGACTAGCCAGTCAAGTAGCTGCCTCCAGAGAATGGCATGAATGTGATATCCATCCAATTTAGCTTGCTGAGTTTATCATAGTCAAAGCTCCATGGATGTTGACATTTTTATTACTATGCCTACAGCCATCAATAAGTCTATCCCTTTATGTAAGCAAACAACATTTCCAAAAGCAAAAAATGTAAATCAATGTCAGTGGTAATTTATTCTCATGATTTAGGAATGAAATTTCTTTTATAACTACCAAAACCAGATAATATAAATTAAATAAAGTCAAGAAAAGTCCTGGCTCCATTCTTATTATCTATTTCACTAAAAAGGGAAGGATATCAAATGGAAGAAAACAGAAAAGAGTTTGTATTTAATGAGAAGCAAATATGGAAAAAGTTAAAAAGCCAACCTACTTGTGAGATGACAGTTCTTTAAATGTAATTATACAGGGCAATGGAAGACAAATGTAGATCAGAAAGAACAGAGATAAAGAAACAAACAACAACAACAACAAACATAAAATTAACAATTTAAAGCAAGGAAGCCACATATGATATATCACAATAATCAAGTCTGGATTGTTAGAGAAATAAGTAGAACATCTATGGGACCAACTGAAAGACAAGAAAGAAGTTCAGGAGTTTTTATAAGTTCAAAGTAACAAAGTATAGTTGTGTACCTAGTATGTGCTCTTTAAAGTGTCAGCCTCAAAGTAGGTCTTGAGTGGAGTGTCATGGAACATGTGTCTCACTACATGCTGTTCAATAATTTTTAAAATAAATTACTTGGATGAGGGCATAGAACGGATGCTTATTACATTTTCAGATGACACAAAACTGGCACAGATAAATGACAAACTACCTGTATCTCACGGGACATGCAGGGCAATCCCTCCCAACAAAAGAATCTGCCTCAGGAGTGCTCCCAGGACGTGAGCATCCAACTTCATTTTAAAAAAACTGCAAATGAAAGAGTCCACCACCTTCCAAGGGAATCTGTTCCACTGTCGAACAGCTCTAACAGTAAATAAGTTCTTCTAATATTTTGGCAGAATCTATTTTCTTGTCATTTAAATCAATTGATTTAAGTCCTACCCCTTAGAGCAGCAATAAACAAGCTCACTCCAATTCCCACACAACAGTCTTTCACATATTTGACTATGCCTATCATATCACTTTCTCAGTCTTCTCTTCTATAGGCTAAACATACCCAGCTCCTCAACCTTTCTGTTCCAGACTTCTATCATATCTTCTGGGCATGTTTCAGCTTGTGAATATCATTCTTAGGTAATGATGCCCAGAAATGGGCACACTGAGGTCTGACCAAAGCAGAATGAAGTTGACATCATTATGTTCCTTGATATGGATACTATCACCCTATGGATATAGCCTAAGATTGCACTGGACTTTTCTTTTTTCCCCTTTCTCTTTCTTTTTTTTGCTGCCACACCAAACTTTTGACTTAAGTTAACAAGACTTCTAGAGCCTTTTCACATGTATTGCTGTCAAGCCAGGTAGTAGTGCCTTACATTTATTCCTACAGAAGTTTGTTTTGTTAGTTTCGACCAAGCTCTACCTGATTCTGTCCTCTGGAGTATTAGCTATCACTCCCAATTTGTATCATCAGCAAATCTGATAAGCATGCCCACTATTCCATCATCCAATTCATTTATAAGGATGTTGAACAAAGCTGAGCTAAGGATACCCCTATTCATCACTTCTTGCCAGGATGATGAGTAACCACTGAAGAAGACCCTTGGGTTTGTTCCTTAAGCTAGCTACAAATCTATCAAAGAGATAGATAGCCCACATTTTACCAGCTTGTCTGCAGCAATGTCAAAAAATGAAATGAAGATACACTAAACCATAGTATCCCCCTCCTCTCCCAAACCTGTAACTTTTTCAGAGAGAGAGAGAGATTAGCATGGCTTCAGTTGTTTCTGAGAAATCCACACTGGATTTTACTAACCATAGCATTCTTTTATATAAATGCTCACAGACTAATTGTTTAATGACCTGCCCTAGAAACCTCCCAAGTATTCACGTCAAACTGATGGGTTAGTCTTTGAAGTCCTCATTTTATCCTTCTTTTGAACATTGGGGAAAACATTCACACTCATCCAGTCTGCTAGGACATCTTCTATTCTACAAAAAATCCTTTTTAAATTTTTTTTATTAAATAAAAACACAAGAATAAACATTATATATATATATATATATATATATATATATATATATATATATATATATATCTAAAACACAAAGAATAACAGAACAGATTTCAAGAAATTCCTCCTATTTCTTTCCCCGAGGTAGCTACTTCTCTCCTCTGGCAGAAGGATCCCCTGTCCATCTTCTGCTTCCATGACCCCCTGTCACTGATCAAAGAAGATATGTCCTTTTTGCACTATCAGCCATTTATTATTCTAACCACAAATGCCTCAGAAAAGGGATGGCGTGCTCAGTGTATGGGCTTTGTGGTCCAGGGTTTCTTGTTCCTGCTAGAATAACAGAAATGTCCCCAGACTCCTCACAGTGTTGAATGTATGCTGGGTGTTCCAAATACAGGAGGGAGGAGAGCATGACTTGGTTCCCCGTGCAATTCCAAAGCTTTCCTGCTGTGATTAAAGTCTTAAAAAGTAATAAATAAATAAATAAATAAATGAAATAGGAAAAATAAAGGTAATAGGGGTGCTTGGGAATAACAAGGGGGAGGGAAATGGGGAGGAGGGGTCATGACACCATGTGATTGGCAATTGTGCGACTGTCGCAAGAGCAACAATTCAAGCAATTGCCAGGTGATTCAAGGTTTCCCCCCACCAATGAAAAGAGACAGGTCAGGGACTGAACAGCTAAGGGTCGGAAGTTTCGGCGTGTGATGAATATCGCCAATGCCACTTCTTTTCCGGTGTAATTGCGGTTTAAAAGCCACATGTAGTACTGTCCTCAATGACTCCCCCAGAGTGATCCACCACACACACCTTTTGGACTTCATGATCCCTCTGCTTCTGGGAAACAGTTATTGACTTCCATGGGTACAAGCCACTTTTTGAATCACTTCTTGTGATTTCCCTGTTTCTGAGAAACATAGTAATTGCTTTCCATAGGCACAATCTACTTTTTGGACAGTGCTTCATGATCCCTCTGCTTATGGGGAACAGTTATTGCCCTCAATGGGCATAAGCCCCTTTGAGAAGCAGGCAGGGGGAAATCTCAAAGCGTTGTACAAAAACAGGCTGTTCCTCAGAAGTGGGGGATCATGAAGTCAGCTGATTGGGACAAGGGGGCAAGAGGAAAGGGTTTCAAAGCAAACCACTTTTTTCTTCATCCTCTGCTCTGTTGTGCTGCTTGCTCACTACTCAGTTTAGGATTGCAACCACAGGAGGGTGCGACTGTGCTTGAAAAGATCAGGGGCAGCTGCTTCTGTTGTACACTGTGCCACGGAGGTAGGAAACTAAACTTTCTTCCTTTCTTCTGCAAAAGAAGTGATCAAGACAGAGTTGTTGTCTTGGTAAATAGCCAGATGAGCTTTTATATTGCCTTGGGGCTAGGGCAGGTCAGAGGCTGAGGGTGATGTGGTGGGGATTGGAAGCATTGCAGCCTTGGTGAGATCCAGGGTCAGGGATAACAAACCCCACTGCTGAAGAAGTCTAAGGACCTTATCACATGGGGTCCAAGCAGTCGCGGGAAATGTATCACATGGGGTCCATTGCGCTTCCGGTCGCGGGAAATGTAATTCCCATTTCGACCAGGAATCCAAAAGAATGGGGATGATACGGGGATGCGACGGGGATGTGACAGGGATGGGCGGGGTTTCCCTGCGACGTCGTTTGATCACCCGGGGAAAGGAAGCGCGATGGGACGGGGATGCCACGGGGATGCCACGGGGATGGGACTGCTTCAGACCCCCGTGTGGTAAGATCCTAAGGGTGTGTTACTGAGGTTTTGCTTTCAAATTTACTTCGTTTAGGAACAACATGTGTGCAAGGCCGCAGCAAAAGGTGGGGGCTTACTTTCCTCATTCTTTCTGGCACATCTTTTCTCCCGCTCTTCCTTCCCTCATAGTGGACTCCAGGGACACTTTGCTCTTATCAGAAATCTGACCTGATTACTTTCACTGGGCTTCTGAAATCAGGTGGAGAGCTGCATGAGATTTTTCATTCCTAAAGCCTCCCAACTTCTGTGCATCCTCCAGGCTTCCTGTTCCAAAAAGGTAGGCATTCTGAGACAAAGCCTTAAGTGGGATGTCTCCAACTGTGTAGGGGACAGAGCTTCTCACAATTTTAGGTATTTTTCAACTGGAAAAGGTAATAATAATAAGTCCAGGGGGAAGGTGACAGGACATGTAGTATACATTGTTTAACTATAGTCTTCTGTCCTCAACTTCTCTTCCATACAAATGGAAATGGAGTAGATATTACCCTGTCCCTGGCCTGGTTCAGGGCTGTATAGGTAGCTTCCTATTCACTTAGCTCATAAACCTCACATTCAATGCTACCATACTCACTTCACCAATATACACACATAATTCCTTGCAGCCTTCGAATTGTACATATGAAAGAAAAACAGATGATAAGCTTTCCCAGTGTAGTTTGAGAAGGTATGATAGTCCTCCCTTAAAAAAATCAACAAATAGGTCTGCCCAAAAGTTTCTTCCTCAGAGAGAGGTGCTCTGAAGGCAGGCAAGATTTCCATGATGTCTTGGACAAAGGAGAGTTGCTTTAAGGTGTCTTGGAGGGAGCTCCCATTCTAAACTGAAGAGGAATGCAAAGAAAAATCTGTACACCAAAATTAGGAGAAAAATAACAAAAAAAAATAGAAGCAATACAAATGTCTATACTTCCCCCCTCCAAAAAACCCCAGTATTTTTCCAAAGAGATTCATTTCTAAAACAACTGCTTATGTCTCAGCATGCTTCCATAAGTGCAACCTAAATTTGAAAGCACATACATACATTAAGCCTGTCTTCTTTTTCTAGAGACTTCCTTGTTTCTGTCATCTTGTTGGGGCTTGACATTCTCTGACTTACTTCATCTGTTAAAACAGAGAACACCACATTGAAATTCAAGTGATATCAATAGTACAGCATGACAATATGAGAGTGATGCATAAAACATTTTCACCTTTGATTAAGAAAATTTTAATCAGATAAATAATTTCCATTGTAGTTTATTATTTTCTAGGTTTATCTAGATTTGTAATAAATTGTATATGCTGCTATCCAGAATAAATGTTTATATTTTATGTTAAAACGCTGGATTTGGTTTCTTTAAAGACAGAAAGAAAGAGGAATGGATGGATGAGTGACTTTCTGAATGCTTACCTTTTCTGACTTGTTAGTGATCAAGTTATCTTATTTTTGTATTAAAGAATAACATTTGAGATCCTGCATCAAAGATGACCATGCATAACTTTACAAGGATGTAGCTACATTTCTGAAATGATATGCAAAGCCTCTAGTGAATTGCGACAATGTGTATTGGGGTGTGTTGTGCAGGGTTCCACTGTGCTACGGGACAAATAGTACTATGGTGCCCATTGTGAAACAGACACACTTCTGGCTCCACTTGCACAATGGTCCCAAGAGACTTGGCTAAGTCTCTGCCCCTCTGGTGATCCTATGAATTTCATAGGGTTTTTTTTAAGGCAAGCAATACTCAGTGGTAGTTTTGCCAGTTCCTTCCGCTGAAATATGGCCTGTAGGATCTGGTATATGTTGGTAGTCTCCCATCCAAGTACTAACCAGGGCTGACCATGCCTAGCTTCCAGAATCAGGCATGATCTGGTGCCTTTGTATTCGGACTGTTGTACATTGTTGCAATTCCTGTTTACAATGATGTAAATACCTAACAGGATGCCGGCCAACAGTTTTGAAAGGAATGTTACATTAAAACAGTGTTTTCAAAAGCAGCTATTATTTTCACTTTTTTTCTTGCCAAGCTATCACTCTGTTCAAGGCCTATTTGATCTTTATTTATTTATTTAATCCCGCCTTTCTTCCAAAGTGGGACCCTCTTTGGATCAATTAGACAACTTTTCCATGAGTATTCTACTGTCTGAACGAGCAACTTGAAATGTTATGTGGACTGAATTCCCTTACATTAAATTAAATCACCCAAACTGGCTTGACTTTTATTTAATCCCCTTCTACCTGCTTTGCTGGGTCTCAGACCATAATCGTCAAATCTCATGGGTCTGCTGGCCAAAATATCCTGGAGAATAATAAACAACAGATTTATAATTATATTATCGCTTATATTAATATGATAAACATTATAACTGCAAGCACCAATTTTTCCCATGGTCAATCCTCAGCCCTTGGGCAATTTGTATGTAATCCTTGGGCCCCCTCCTCTTTCTCATATGATCTGCTTTGCTCTGCTGCTCAGCAGTGCCATCACTGGGGGTGGTGGTGCAGTGATGCTGACTGTAGTATACCCAGGGGGGGAGGCAGATGACTGCCTTCTAGGTCCTGCATAGCCATGGCCACATGTGACTCAGAAGGCCAGGGGAGGCAGGTGGATACCTGCTGGGTCCATGGCCACACAGACTTGGAAGGCGGAGAGGGGTGCTGTTGAGAGGGCTAAGCACACCCTTCAGTGCAGTGCAATTTTCCTGCAATTTTCTCCATAAAAGGTCTCCGTCAATTGAATCAAAAGCTGATTTGAAGTCAATAAAAGCTGTATATGGGGTCATTTTATGCGCCATGGCAGCAAGGTGGGGAGAGTGCCTTTTTGGCCCCATCCCCAGAAGCCCTGCTTCCCTACATTGGGTGACACCCCAGGCAGGGACGCCACTGCTGCTCATCACTGGGATCAGCTAAGGAGTATGATGATCAGCACTCCCTTTAGCAGCTGCCAGCACTAATCAGCTGCCTGGACTGATGGGTGGGTTGAAAATGGGATCTCAATGACCAGGGAAGGAGGTGTACGTATATTTTCTTTTATTTTTAGAATAGAAAGATGGATGGAGACCATCACTGGCTCCAACCACACTTGCTTGCAGGCTACATTAAACCAGGAAATAAGAAGAGTAATCATATTGTAGGTGTCCTCATGCTTAGAAATTATGCAAACAAAAATATAACTTTCCTCCTACTTTCCATGTCATCCATCCTTTCTTGCAAGTGTGTTGGAAACATTTAGATTTCTTTCTCAAAATTTTGCATTTACCAAATGCTCCTTTGGCAGAATCTTTAATCTTGCCCAGTCTCCTGGCCATATTAATTAATTTAGCACCAAGGGATGCTACAGCTTCTTTCCAATTACATTTAAATATCATTTATGTAGATCCCAAATTGGCATCCCAGTAAATTCACCTCCTTGGCTTCTTCATGCTTTTATTCCTGTCAGGTGATCTGCTTGCAGAAATAGAGCTTACCTCTGACAAAAGATAAAAACACTAAATCTAATTCCCAGTCCAGTTAATAGAGCATTCTTTTGTGCCAAATCCACTTTGTAAAGAAAGTAGAAGTGGATGAATTCATATTTTAGATATGAAGAAAGATGGGTGTTTTACAACACTCCTGGCCATTTTAAATAGTGGTTTATCCTACCGCCCGTTTCAAAATAATTCAAATGTGATTAGCCATCGTTATTAGTATAGATTCACAAACGGACCTTATTTACAGCAAGTGCATAGTTTATCTGAAGGCTGATTTGATAATCATCCTTGTGGACTGTAGCAGAGATAAGCTGTAGAAGAAAAAGCAGCAGTTAGCTTTTAGTTTCTCCTTATAAAAAAAAGAAAACGAGTGCACTTTTTAGATGTTAAAATAAAGTATGCAAAACTGGTGAAAATGTGAGTTTAAACATCACACATAATCAATGGGTTAAGCAAAGTATTGCACTAGTACTGAAAGGTCAACTTTCTCCATTCTCCTGCCCTGTCCTCTTGAGCCCTGCAGGTTGCTCACAGACCAGCTGTGGAGGATTTCCTTGCTTTTCAAATCCAGTTTTTCGGATATATGGAGGGAGGGGCTTCCATGCCCTATTCCTAATTCCATTAGACCCTGTTGTGTTTTTTAAACTATCCAGTAGATTAACAGGCAAAAATGTGTTAAGTCTTTTGATTTTTTTCCTGCTAAATAAACAGCACAAGGCAAAGACGAGGCATACTTTTTTCAGGATGGCCTTCCACAGTATGAGGTGCAAATGACAAAGGTCTCCCTGAAAGAGGGGTGGCAGGAGTCCACTCATAGGCCTTTATTGTCATGGAGGTTCAAATGATGAAGAGGAAAGTTGTTCCTTGAGTTAATCAAGACTAATTATCAGAAAGAAGTTATCTGACTTAATTCCCCAAATATTCAAACTAGCATCCTGAAGTAGGAGCAGAAACTGGTTGCTGACCTAAGCCAAGGAAAAAAGCAGTATTTTGAAGTTTCTAAAATGTTTTCAAGACCAACTTCAGAAGCAGTACATTTCAGGCCTAGATATAACTAGCTAGGATCATGGCTAATTTTCTGTCTTCCGCAGCAGCACAGCCGCTGTATCAGTCCAAGTAATAAAAAAATAGAAAGAAGGGTAGTCTTGGCTTTCTTCAATTGTAACAGGTGATAAACAGTGGAATGAACTACACAGGAAGATGACAGAGCCTCCTTCATTGGAATTTGATGGCTGATTTTATAGTCACGTAAGATATGATCTAGCTGTTGATTCTTGCATTGGGCAGGATTTGGATTATGATCAACTCTGCAGTTCTATGAAGCTATACTGAGTCAGTTATCTCTTCCAGAACAAAATTCTGAAATACAGACAGCCCACGTGAGTCTGTTCTGGGACCCTTGACATAATATGATTTTTATGTATAATCTAGAAGGCTACTTCTCTTACCTGAGATGAACAATTAGGTGTTATTTCTGAGTATTTTTTCTAGATCTTCTATCATGACTCTATGGTATGTTTCCACTAGACCACAATCATTCTGGAAGACCTAGAAATTACTAGAGAGAACACTTATCTAGGCGTTTTCTAGGTCCTCCAGCACGACTCTATGGTCAACATCCAGTGGAAGTGTACCATAGAAGTGTGCTGAAGGGCTAAGAAAATGCCTAGAGAGAACATATTTTTGCTGAAACATGTAAGCGAACCAGTGTTACACAAAGTTATGTAATACATGGTCTTCACCTTCCCCATTTGAGGCTCTCCAATTAAGGTTCTGAACTCAAGGTTATTCTGTGTATAACTTCTGAGGTGTGCACAAACATGATCTAGTTGCTTCCTCCAGTAACCTGTAATGTGGAAAACAAAGTGAGAAGAAAGATTATATCAAAGAACTAGTTTAATAGAGTGGCTAAACAACTTTGCTATAAACTGAGAAAATGTTGATTCAGCTCACTTAACAAAAACTGGAAGTGGCTGGATCCAGTTCTTTTTAAAAAATCTAATTTTGGTCAAAACAAAGAAAATTTTCTTTAAAAACAAAGGGCTTGGCAGTTCTACCCTAATAAACAGTTTTGTTCCATCCACTGAAAGATTACACTATTTTGGTATTTTAATAATTTATTCATTTAGGAGAGGGAACTAAATTAATTTAGCATGCCAGAATATCACTTTATGACAAAGTTAGATTTTTTCCTCCTCATCACCAGTGTGGTCCAGAAAGATATATATATATATTTCTGGACCACACTGGTGGTGAGGAAGAAAAAATCTAACTTTGTCATATATTTTGTATATATATATATATATATATATACACACAAACACACACACACACACACAAAATCTAACTTTGTCATATAACTTTATATATATGAGAGATAAACCACAAATGTATCAGTCTTCTCATTGGAAGAGGTGGAAAGATATTTTGTGGTGAGAAAAGAAGAATGTGAGAAGAGGAGGGAGCTTTAGAAGAAGGCAAATTTTAAAAGCAATTGTAATTATAAGGATAAGCATCAGTAAAGAAAGACAAGTACACTTGGGTGGCAACTGAAAATCACCTAGAGAGGAAATGAATAAAAATAGTATGGTGGCTCAGTATGCTCATTTACAGTCATTCAACAGTTCCACAACAAGGGTGATAAAACTGTCAGAACCCAGATAAATTAAAAATCCAACAGCCAGTTGGTGGAGACTATATTTTGAAATAAAGGAAAGATTAAACTTTGTTTACCTCTTCCAGGACTGATAGCTGTGAGCAGCCGATTGTGATCATTTGTCTTATTCTGCTTCTCCTTTTGAGCGATCAGCTCACATTCTTTCTTCTTTAGATGTTTGCTGGATGGATAGAACAAGCCAGTGGTTTGTGTTCCTTGTTCTTTTTTCCCTAATAAATCTGGTCTTGAGTTTGACAATGAAACAAGTGATTGCTCCCAGGTCTGCAAGTTAGCATTCTGTTAAAAGAGTTCAAATTATAATAATACTGATATAACTTATCAAAGGACAGTAAAATTATCTTAATGTATTTTCTTATAGCAAAGTAACATATTTTAGAGAAGTCTGTGTTTTCTCATATCTCACAACCTAATGCAGCATTCATACACAGTATTTTGAACGTTCAGAATGCATTATATATAATATTACCATAATCTTTACAACATCCTTGTAAAGTAGATCAGTATTTTTCTCTTGCTGTCACCAAACAAAGAACATTATTTAGCAGGTCCTTCGGTTGTTGCAGAAGGGTCTTTTAATGAGGCTGTTGTATTTTTATTCCCACCATGTTTTAAATGATTTTGATTGTTTTACATTTATTTTAGTTGTTTGTTTTAACCTATGTTGTAAGCCACTTCAGGTTCTATATTGGGAGAAGGCCAGGATGTAATTAAAATTTATTTTAAAAATATATTACTATTACTTGTTTAAAGCAGCCTAGTATGTTTATAAGCATGATGAATTACAGACTCTTTCTTTTAGATACTACAATGCATCACTGAAAACATGACCAAAACTTTTCTTGCTTATTCTAGTTATAAAATGGCAAATCAATGATTTCCCAGATTCACATGTTGTTAAAATTTTCTGTTGTGGAAGACAATGCATGACTGAAGGCATGTGATATTGGAGAGTACATATGAAAAAGAAGCAAATAGATCAGGGTCTGGGGTCAGACACCAGAAAAAGGACTGTTGAATTTTCTCCCCTTGATAACTGTCAAAGCTACCTAGATCCTTTAGTTTCTGAGGAGTAAAGGGCATCAACTACTCTGTCATAAATATTTTCATTCTGCTATTCTTCAGTTCCACTGTATCTCAAAAGTCTCTCTCTTTATGTTCCAACCTGGACATTGCATCCAGATCCTTCTCCTCTTTCTCCTTTACAGCTTTGCTGTTCTCTCTTCCAGAGGTGTAAATTTTTCATTAAGATGTTGCATATCAGTAGAAATCTGCACTAAAAAATTAAAATATCTTTTAACTCCACTTGTAATTCTTCCTTCAAATCTTTAATTCCTTCCTTAGATCAATATTCATTTGAGCCTTTTCTTTCCTTATTACCTTATTTGACCAACTATTTCTGATTAATGTCTTCCAAAATTTGTTGATTAGAGCCATTTGACTTAACTGGTTGCTCAACTGATGCTCTTCTTTGTCCTTGAGTGGTCCTAAACAGTTCTTTCTAGCCTCTATACTTCCTTTACTTCCTCATTCAAAAGGTATTCTTGTTCATTATTTCCTTCTCCTCCACCATGAGATCACAATGTTTAGATTATCAAAAAGGTAAATAATTTTCTTTCTCACAATTATTGGTAGCTAACCCCTTCAGCTCCTGGAAGTCTGTCACCATCCTCTTACTTAAAAAAAAAAAATATCTTGATTTTCTTCTTTTTTAGGGGTTAATTTCTTTTTCCTTTCTCTGTGCTTTCAATATATTAAAACATGTGTTTACAATAATTTAAAATTTATTTGAAAAGCACTTCATTCTTTGCTTTAAGCTGATACGTGTTTTACCCACAGCTTCAGCTTAGCAGTTTCAGTGCCTGAAGTCAACTGTAAATCACTGGCAAGTTTCTTGTAATTCACAATAATTACGGATCTTGTTAAAAGTAGAAAGTTGAGTGTTCAGAGTTAAGGTCTCTTTTGGTGCCAGTGGTGCAGTAGGACAAGTTACTTCTGCATTGTCTCCTCTGTTCCATTCACAAAGTAACAATGTCATCCTGGACACTTGGAGCAGAATCTCAACTTCTGTGTATAATTCTCTGAGCTTCCCGTACCTGGGGAGCACTTGCAACTGATTGTGGCTATTCAGACCAATCAATGCCATATCCTGTGCAGGGTCCCTCAGCACAGCTACTAAAGAACCTTGCTATATATTCTGCCATTTTAAACCAGACATCTCTATACAACACGAGTTCAAGTTATTTGAAGAACCACATTCTCCCTTATGAGCTTGCCTGGTTTTTGAGATCATCAAGAGAGATCCTTCTCTTTTACCACTCTCACAGCACATCTGGTAGTAAATCAAGAGAAACCCTTCTTTGTAGCTGCTCCTAGGCTCTGGAACTCTCTTTCTGGAAAGGTAGTGTGATGCCCTCTATGGCGATCTTCCACTTTGGTTTCAAAAGGCCTTTGGGAACTTACTGCTCATTCAGAAAGGACTTTTAGTAATCTGCTCTATTGTTGGCATTTGTTTTTTTTAATAAGTCGACTCTGAACTACTTTTAACTGTATAAATAGTTTAATTACATTTTAATTATATGTTGTTATATGTTTTTAATGAATTTTATTTTTATTTATTTTTATGTTCCTGGCCGGAAAAAAGGCCAAATACTAAAACTAATACTAAGAATAGTCTGATCCTGAACATACAACAATAATAGCCCACATAATTATTTTCTTTTCTTTTCAGCCACATGAGTTTGCTCACATCAAACAGATTTAATGCTCATCATTACATACTATGATCCACATATGACTACCATTTGACTATGAAAACCTACCTCAGAAATCCCTCTGTAATCTCCAGCACTCAGTTGTAGCATATTCTCAGAGCCCAGTCTGGAAGAATGTTCAGTATAAAGACTACAAATGCCACAAAATCTGTCATATGGATAATTGCTTGCACCACACTTGAAACAAGTGAAATGACATTGAGGCTGAGAAGAAACAAGAGAGGGAATCAGGAACAATCACAGGGATTATCTGTAAATGTATGGTGAATCTTGTTGAATTTGAAAACTTTTACAAAAGGTTTACAAAAACTGCACTGAAAGATAACTGTGGCCAACAGATCATGGAAAATTCATCATGCAAAACACATAATTTCTGACTTTTGTGGGATGTGTACATCTTGACCTAGCAACCGGTACAGAAAACAATACTTCCTCTGAATGGTAAACAGGCATCATGAATACTAGCTACTGAGAGACATTTCCTGTATTAATCTGTATAATCCACTTTTAAGGTAAAGGTAAAGGTAAAGGCATTCCCTGTTGACAAGGTTGTCAAGTTGTATCTGACTGTAGAGGGTGGTGTTCATCTCCGTTACTAAGCCAAAGAGGCAACATTGTCAGAGATTACACTGTGATCATGTGGCCAACATGATTGCACAGAACGCTGCTTACCACTTTTAAGGCCCTCTAAATGAGTCAATTTAAATGATACAACATTCTGAACAATTATCTGCAGATAAGAAAAAGTAACTAAACAAATCAATCAGATTGCAATGTCTCAGACTCATACTGTGCTAGGTGCAAGAGGAAAACAAATTATTTGGAAACTGTATGAGAAGGAAAGATTAGGAGTGCTGAAAAAACAACAACACACAAATGCAACACAAGCGGGCTCTGATGACAGCTCCTCAAATGAGGAGGAAAAAAACCAGGACACATGAATAAACGTAATGTGTGACTGACAGTGAGAAAGATGATAGAGATTAGTCTGATACAGAAAGTTAAACTGAAGTGATGTTTAACATATTATTCATCTTAAAAGACTTCAGTTGTCTGCTCTGAAAGATGTTAAAAGCACCAGATTTGTCCTCTGAAAAAGAGACATTTAGAGTTTGAGAACACTGCAAAAATACAGTCTTTTATCTAACCTAAGCCATATAGAGGTTTATGGGTCATTCCCTCTGCAGGTCCCCTCCACAGCCTGTGATGTCAGAAGGGGGCACCTGGCCACATGGGTGTAGCCAGGTGCCCAGTTTCTGCCCTTATGGGCTGTGACAAGGAACTTTAGAGAAAATGTGATGGTGGCAGCAGATAAAGGGTGAATGGTGGTGATTCACTGTGCGGCGGCAGCAGGTGGGCATGTGAATACCTGCTTGTTGCTATGCCAGCCTGGGGACTCACCCAGGTGGAACCATAGGCTGAATATCATGGGGTTGGCTCATAGTATCCTGCCCATCTGTTTAGGCCCTCTGACTTAATCCCAATTTCATAGTGGTTACTGAACATTTGCTTATTTGGATGGGATGTACAGTATTTAGATATACCGCCTCCAAAAGGAATTAATCTATGGTTTTGGACAGAATTAAGATCTTGCATATTATATGCTATTTTGTGCTTTCTACACAGAACCAAAGTAGAATCTCTTGCATATGGCTTAGGTCCTGAAAGATCACAGCTGCCTATAAAAACTTGCAAGGGTCCTAAGATCTATGGGGGAAGGCTTTTTTTCAGTTCTGCCACCATCACAAGGCTTGCTTGGTGAGGACAGAGAGCGAGCCTTTCTGGTGGTTGTTCCTGTTAGCGTGGTTACGCAGCGTGTGATGTTCCACATCAACGTTTGGCACCAGAGGCACCACCTTCTGGGATGCAGGCAGCAGCTTGTGAGCTGGAGAAGTACCTTTCCCCTTCCAGAAAGAGTAAAGAGACATTGCAGACAGGCGTCTCTTAGATGAGGCTTTTAATCTTGGTTCCACTATGTACAAGGCTATCATACAACACCGTCCACCATCAACCCATGATCACCCCAACATCCACGTCCACCACATCTACAACCACCCTGTGACTTGATGCACCTCCTTTATATAGCTGGGGCTCCATGTGGCCCTTTGGCCCTGCCTCTTCCTCTTGAGTCACAATGACACCTGTCACTCAACCAGGGTGACTTAGCAGTTTTGCAGCCTTTTTCAGTGCTTTACTGCCCTTAGTGACCATCCACCAGGTGGAAAAGTGCTTTGTCATCATGGCTGCTAGTGACCCTTTGTTGCCTGGTCATTACTATTTCATCCCACATTGTACATTTTCCCTGGGACTCTGTCGCAACAGTTCCCACCCTCTGGAATGCCCTTCCATGGGAGGCTAGGCTGGCCTCCTCCCTGCTTTCCTTTCGCTAGCAGGCAAAGACATTTTTATTCAAGGCTTTTAACATATAACTGTTTAAGGGAGGCTTTTATACAGAGTGTTAGCTTTAGATTCTTTTAAAGTTTCATATGTTTTATATAATTTTATACTGTTGTTAAACTAAACTAGATTAAACTAAAAGCTAGATTATTTTCATTGTTCTTAAATTTTAATTGTAGAATGTTCTTTAACAATTTTATCTGTGAGCTGCATCCCTTTCTGGTAAAAAAGTGGCACATAATTAATTAATTAATTAATTGACTGATTCTAGCAGCAACAAATTAACCTGCTTTTTTGTGAAGAAAAAATGTTCATATAACTGATGGTATTTTTTTAAAATAAATTCTGTTTGATTTATTTTATAGTGATTTTTCTGTGATAACTAAATAAATAGATATATACAAACATCATTTCTTATCTGACCATGGTTTATTGCAAATATTGTCAGTTATTCTTCAACTTTTAAAGTGAAATTCAGTGCTCTAAGGCTGCTTGTATGCTTATTTTGTGCAGAAACTCTTCTTACCATCTTCTCTTCATGTAGGTGGCTGTCACAGATCACACACTGTTTAATGTGAGTTGGATTTTCTGCTCCACAGACATGGCACAGTACCTTGCCCTTTCAAATACAGGAAAAGCATATGTCACTAAAACTTGAAAAATATGAATACCACCAATGTACCTTGTTTAACATGCTTCTCACAAATGCAGCCATATCCATTCACACCTTAGTGGCATGAGAGAAATAGAAGAAAGGAAAAAGGGGAATGGAAATATTGAAGAAAGAAGGTGAAGGAACAAATATGATCAATACAAGATGATCCTCAACACTGGCTTCTTTTTATATCCAACATCATTTCTTTATATCTCTTTTCAATATGTTACATTTGCTGTGCCACATTTTTCTCAGCAACCAATTATACTACTTGTACTTGAACAGAAAAGTGGAGAGGAAAAGAAAAGGAACTAACAAATTATATCATCTAAATTTGTTGCTAAGCTTCTTGTGTATCATGTTATAGGTAGAGGAATTTATTTTAATTACTGCATTGAAAGCATATTGTGATGTATGAAGCATTTGTGTTGAATGTTCAATACAAGATTAATTCCAAGACAATTTTAACAAATATTTGGAAAGTGCAAATAATAATGCTTAAAAACATTCCTGTGACCATCCTATTAACAAGTTACAAAAATTCAAATCAAGTTTCCCTGTTAAACCTTTCCCTAATGTTATGGTATCTGGGAACCAGGGCTAAGGGAAACAGCCAAATTGATTTCTTTTTTGACTCAATAGGCAGAAAATTATCTGCTCCTTTTTTTTTTTTTTTTGCCTTCTTGTTGGATTTATAATTGTTTTAGGAAAGTATAATATACTGAGACTGACTTAATTT
>CM034706.1:130584026-130601588 GCA_020142125.1 Phrynosoma platyrhinos | reverse complement strand
CTACCCCTGGACTAGGCATTAAGAGAAAAATGCCACCTATTGAAAGCTACATTCCAGTATAGTTTGGACCCATATTATGGTAATGTATCTAAACTGTCAGGCTGAAAGTCTAATTTTGTAGCTGAATTCTGCTGTGAGTAGATGATGGGACCAGAGGCAGAAGATAGGATCACAAGTGGGCAAAAGATAAGGCACACTAACTGAAGTCCAGAGACAAACAGTTATGTTGAGGCTCATGGGACAACAGCAGCTATGCCATTAATATGGCAAAAGCAGAAGAAACAGGAACAGACAAACTGGAGGTCTGGCATCAGTGAGGCAAGAAAGTCTCCACTGATGTTCAGTGTAGTATGTTGCTAAGGCAGAGGGAATTACTTGGATAAGAAAGTTTTATAAGTTCTGGCATCTCTCTACTGGCTTGTAAGGTCAGTCACCCATCTTCAGGCTGTGGGATCAGGCTAATATTGCAGCTAGAGGGGACCCTTGGTATTTACAGCCTAGTCTTATTGACTGAATGCCTCAAAGACTTGAGTGTTGGTAAATATAAAAGAAAGTGTCAAAAGCTGACTGATATAAGCCAAGATTCAAGACCTTCTTAAACATCTTACAAGAGAGTGTCATATGACTCAACAAGTTTAAAAATACAAAAATCACTTACTTGATAAAATCTGTTTCTCTCTGAATTCTCAGTGTTTGAGTGTTTGTAGGATTTCTACTATTATTCACGGTAAACTGAAATAAAATGACAAAACAGGGTGAACTATCGGATATCTCTACAAAAACATCTAAGTTGTTTTAGACAGGTATTGTTGGTGTGTACAACTTCTGTTTTGGATCCCAACTTGGTACTTCAGAAATGGATCAATTCAACTCAGAATGAATCAGAGGTTATCTAATCTGACCCAGGCCCTGACGCTGAGACTTGGAAGTCCACATTTTTCCATTGATTTTCATCAATTCCATTTGTCAGAACTAGATGAAATGTTATGCTCTGTCAAATCCATTTAGGAGTTGACAAACCTCAGAGAAGGGGAACTCTGTGTGTGTGCCATTTAAAGTTATTTAAAAAACAGCAACAAGGGCTCTACCAATAACTTTTAAACTTCTTTGCAAGATTGGAAGATATTTGCAATAACTTTGCATAATGCCTTGCTACAACAGCTCCAATGGCCACTGGTTTGTTTCCAAGAGCTGGTTATGACTTACAAAGTACTATATATCTTGGGTTCAAGGGTATGAAAAGAAACATACCTTCATATATGAGGATACTTGAGTTCTGAGGTCTAAAAGAGAGGCCCTTTTTCATATCAGCACTCTCACAGAGCCTCCATATTTGAATCTCCATGCATTTTGTACTGACAAATCATCTATTAAATAAATTAATTTTTTAAAATTTTTCTTCTCAGATATCAGTTTAGGAGAAATAACTCCATTCCAGTCTCCTAGAAAAATATTGTTCTGATATGAACATTCGATTATTTGAGTCAGCAATTCTTGAAAAAAATAATCTGGTTTTGCTCCTGTAGTATACACTAACCATCAGGATTTTTACATCCTGAGATTGTATCTCCAATCCTACATGGTGTCCATTTGTATCCCGATTTTTAGGTGGTTTTTAAAGGGCTCAATATTTCTTATTACCTTTAAAAGTTGGATGTGGTGTTTGTGTCATTTGGGAACCAGATGCAGTGGTCTCCCACTGTACACCAAGGACAGTAAATGGATTTTCATGGGCTGCCTTCAAGCTCTCTTTGCAAGGAGAGCAATTTTTGCTGTTCCTGGTATCTCTGGACCAGCAATCTCTGTAGGTAGTGTCTGTATTTTCAGCACTGTCACTAAAGGCACAACTGTCATGGCTCTTTTCCAACCAGAAGTCTGCAAGAGCAGTTTTTATATAGTGCAGGCTCCCGGAGGAGACCAAACTTATTACTCAGCAGAGAATATTCTGAAAACACCAGAAGTGGTTCTAAAAAATGCAGAGTTGAAGAAACATAGCTGAAGCAGTTTATAAGGAAAATAATTCCTCAATTTATTTTAAGCAGAGGTGGAATAGAAGAATCATTCATTTCTCCTTTCCTCCCTTGTGTGTGTGTGTGTGCTTTTCCTGAGCAATCTGTATGAAAATGGCATACATGTTAGAGGCGTTAATTGGCAAGACACCTATAAAATTTTGTTGAGAGGTTAGGTAGTCATCATAGTTAAAAATGTTATTGTTAATTAATATCCCACCTTCTTCTCCAATATTAAGACTGAAGGCTGCTTACAAAATTAAAGCAAATTAAGACAAAAACAGTCAAAAGTATTTATGAAGACATAAAAAAATAGAAGTTACTGTTAAAATGCAACTAATCTGTCTATAGAATTAAAAATTTAAAACAAATCTATTAAAAACAAAAGGTAGAAGTCAACAAAACAGCACAATTTCTAAAAGACCCATCCTAGCATTCATGATCTGGGAGCAGGCACTGAGAAGGCTGTCTCCAGTGTTCCCATCAAATGTGCCTGGTAAAGCGGTGGGACTGAGAGAAGGGACACTCTTGCAGATCTTAAAATC
Organism: Phrynosoma platyrhinos; assembly: GCA_020142125.1. Lineage (NCBI taxonomy): Eukaryota > Metazoa > Chordata > Lepidosauria > Squamata > Phrynosomatidae > Phrynosoma > Phrynosoma platyrhinos. The sequence goes on along the minus strand of CM034706.1, from coordinate 130,599,034 downwards.
TGTGCTGGCTCATATGGGAAGATACAGTCCTTCAGTTAGTCTGGAGCTAAGGCGTGGTTTTTAAAACAGTAATAGTTTCACCTATGTTTTTGTGATGATCTTATGCATTTTATGCATTTATGGTTGAGACTCTATCATTTTGTATTTATTTTTTAAAAAGCAAGCCATGGTGTCAATGGAAGAATATCTACTTTATGAACCTATTCTTGCCCCAGCCTATAGTGACCAATGTCTGTAACTTTTTGCTGTAGTTCCAAAGGAATATGATGGTAGTTTGAAGTCCACCTGATTCAGAGGGATGAGGTATTGGAAGCATGTTATATGTGACAGGGTAGTATATATTATGGAAAACATCAGTTCAGAGCTAGTTAATACTGCTGTCAGTACTGAATGAGGCTTTGATACTGTCAGTGTAGATTTCTGTCTAGATCAGTGGTCCCCAAACTTTTTTGGGCTACTGTCCTCTTTCATCTTGGGTGACAACCCTAGCACCCCCAACACCTATTTCTTGGTATTAGGTCTACTGTTTATGCAGCAGCCAGCCAGCGGCATCTACCTCAGTCACGTCCAACTTGCCACCATCTCCTTCTCTGTCTCAACCTCTCATATGTGAATATAGCAGAGGCAGTGGCCCAGGGTTGCTCCTCCCTTTTGCCCATGCTGGCCTTACAGCAAAAGGAAGACTAGTTGGCTGGCTGCTGCTGGCCTTGTGTCACTGACACCACTTTTTTTTTTTAAAGAACTGCAATTCTTTTGTAGCATTACTTTTTTAACCAGATAACATAAATATTCATCATGTTTAATACTGAAATCAACAAATTGCTTTTTTACCTGTGACTGAGGCACACATATGACGAGGTTAGACTCTTCTTTGTTACTTGTGGCACTCAAGCAACTTTTCATCAAACGTGGTGTACTGAGATGCGAGGGCATATCTACTTTTTCTTTTAACAAACCTAGAATCACACACACACACGTCACTGAAAAACATGGTATTCGTCTGATCAGTCTGTTCTAGGAATTTATGAGAGGAGATTCATTGCTGACAAACATATATATGCCAACCCTAATGGAAATTATACATTAGAGAACCTGCAATACAAAACAGACCATTTTGATTATTATTTTGTTTTACTTCCTTCAGTGTTGATTCAATTGTATTGCTCCCTTGTTTATTCAATGGTTCAAAAAATGTACCAGAAACACAATGTAATCTACTGTTGTCATTCACATATTGCTTCAATGGATGGAGTCCAAAGCTCAAAAGTTTAGAATGCAGACTGCTGTTGTTATCATACAGAAAACATCTTTAAAAAAAAAAAAAAGGGGGGGAGGAGGCTGCATCAGCACTGCAGAATTATTACAGCTTGACACCGCTTTAACTGCCATGACTGTATCCTACAGAATCCTGGGATTTGTAGTTTGATGAGGCACCAGAACTCTGACAGGCCAGGTTGAATACGTCACCAAACTACAAATGCCAGGATTCTGTAGGATCGAGTCATGGCAATTAAAGTGGTGTAAAATTGGATTATTTCTGCACCAAATAAATTTTGACAAAAAGAAAATGATCCTCAAGACTGCAAAGCAAGTGAGCAGCTCCTCTCCCTCTCTCTTTCTCTCTGTGTTACATGCATAAACATGTAACAGAACCTCACAACAGCATCCACAGCATCCACAGATGCAGCAGCTCTACTTCTCCCAATTATGTTTAACAAATTCACCGTTCACTTTTGGTGACAGCCATTACTATTTTGAGAAACAGACTCCAGGTAGGAAGCATCAATGTAATGATGGTGCACTCTAATTGAAATAAGCATTTTAAAACCACATGGTTTTAGGAACAAATAACAGATTTTCATTATGCCTGCAATATTCTTGAATTTTTAACATCTCTGAATTTCCAAAAAAGATGCAAATTTTAATGTGTGTGTGTGGCAACAAAATAGATAGGAAATTGGAAACTTATACTCAACTGGCCTGAGACAGTTTGTTACCTGCAGCTAAGCATTATATTTCACCCCAGCATCCATGTCCCACATTTCAAGCAGAATGAGGAATGCTGAACAGCCAGGTTAGTTATAGACTATGGAAAAAAAACCCAATGCAGCTGGAGCCATACATTTTCTAAAATAAACCTCTAAAATGCTTAAACCCAGGTTCAGATTAAACTTTTCCAATCTCACGTATGAGTGGGAATACTGAGGGCATATCTCCAGCTTATTGTTCTCCTGTCTGACTCTGTCTCCTGTTCTCACCTCATTGTGATGCCTGACAGATTCCAGTCTAACCAATTTCCATGATCGTATTGTATTGATATAAATTAAAAAGACAATATCTAAGGTTAATCCCAGAGCAATACATGGAAACACAGAAGAGAACACGTTTAGACAATTATCATAAAGTTCCCAAGGCATAATATTTGAAGTCTAAATCGAATGAAGAAACTACAGTGAACTACTGCCCTTCTGAATTTTCTGAAGGTATTTCACTATCAGTTAAAATAATTTGATCATGTTAACTAGCAATTATTTTAGAGCTATTTTAGATTTAGTTTAAAAATATAGTTACCTTGTAATTCCTCTGCTACAGCACTGCAACAGAGTTTGTTTTTCTTGTTCACTTTGTTCTTTCTTAGACTTAAATCAGATAATTCATTTTCCGCCTCCTAAAAATTAAAAAAAAAATCTATCACAGATGCATGCTCCCTGAATACTAATTCCATCCTCTTGTACATCCTCTGTTAAGAAATCCTCTCACCAGTATGTTTTTACAACAGCTTGGGTTTGGAGTAAAAACGGGGTATTTGTAATGGGAAGGAAAATTACGATATAGGTGTACATAACCCTGCATCTGCTGGCATAAAATGCAATGCCTCATCGGTAGCAAGTGAAATATTTCATCTAATCAATGTATAATAAAGGTATCATATATACTCTGGAGAAATGATTTCTTCTATTGTGATTTCAGAGCCATAGTTTTATTAGAGAAATGAATCTACCTGCAAACAGAAAAATGTATGATTTAAAATTTATTCATAACTTACTTCAATAGTGATTAAAGCCAACTAGTAAACCACAGGGCTACTAGTGATTAGTACAACACTTGTTTTTAGATTTGCTTCCCTTCATCTCCCATAAGGAAGGTTTGGTAGCTCTGAGAAGGCTGGCAGCACTATATACAGCTATGATCAACATCCCTGCAGCTGAAGAGAGGCTGGTCAGCTGCAGCATCCTCTTTCTGGCCATGATGCAGTTGCATGTTTTAGTGGCAGTAGCAGCAATGTACACATGTATGCTCTTGTATGAGAGCTTGAGTTGTGACAGCCTCTTAAATGGAGTCTTTCCCAGCTCCTCACATATACTTGAATCAGGATGCCTCTGAGATGGGGAAAACAATGCCAAGGCCATCTGTGGCTAGTACTGACTTTGACAGTACTACCGGAATGAAAACCCCTCCATCATTTTATGACCAATTTAAGTGCCTTTTCTTTAAAAAGTTCAGATTTGTTTGAGCACAGGGTATTTAATAGGCAGATTTTTGTGGGGGAAACTCACAGTCCTGTTTCAGTGCCTCCTTAAGACTTCTGAGTATGGAAAGTGAGGGAGCTGCTGCAGTCACTTGCAACACTTGTGGGATGTTTGTCTTCTTGCCTATGGATGTGGGGAACGTCAACTGGACCAAGTGCAAGTTGGTAGCCCTGTTGGAAAAGAAGGTCCAGCAGCTGGAGGCCCAGGTATCTACACTTCAGCATATTAGGGATCAAGAAGATTTCCTGGACAGAACGGAATGTGCTGTCTTGGATGGGGAACATAATAACTACAGAACCAATTTGAAGCCCTCTCTCTTAACAAGGATGATGAGGGAGAGCAGTAGGGACAGTTCTCAGAAAAAGTGCAGGTGATATTAGTAGAATCAGGATAGGGACTGCTTGCTGCTAAGCCATGGAGGAGGCATGCAGTGGTCATCAGGGATTCCTTGCTGAGGGGTACAAAATCAGTGGTTTGTGAGCTTGACAAGATGTCATGGGAGATGTGTTGTCTCCCTCGGGCAAAGATCCGTGATGTTACGGTGAGGTGTAAAAAACTTGTCAAGCCTACTGACCGTTACCCCTTTGTTTTGGTCCATGTGGGAACCAATGATACTGCAAAGTACAGCCTTCAGAATATCATAAGGTTTAGAGATCTAGTGTTCTGGATGAACTGACTGAAACTGATGATTTAAGAGATAACAGACACTAGATCTGGTATTATAACAAAAGTTGAATAATTGTGAATATACAGTCTTTGTTTCTTGTATATGTGAGATGCCTCCATTCATATGAATGACGTTTTTCAGACTTGATTTTATTTTTCTACTCTGAATGCAGTTAATAGTTTCTGTTTTTATTTCTCCATTAGCCACATTGTAAGAGTCAAACTGTTGGAAAGACTTTGAAATAAACCTGAGAATCTGAGATGGAGTTGAGAATCATGAATTCTGGGTCTAGCCCAGTCAGGTCAGGTGTCAGATTCAAAGTGCAAGCCAGGTGATAAATCTGGAGCCAGCATCAATTAAAAACAAGTGAGAAATTTGAACAAGGAAATAATGGAGGAAAGAAGAACATGTCAGGGATCAGCAAGTTTCTGTTTCTCAAGCAAAGCTTTCATTCTTACACAGAAAGATTCAAGACGGACTGAATGTGTGAAATTAGTCTAGAATACTCATCACTGAGAAGCAGCTACTTGCAGTTCTGTTTCATCTTGATGAGAAATGCATATAGGCCTAGTAGATCCTCAAACCAATACACTTATAATTGGATTAATAGAGACTACCAATTATGTGTTAAGAGAGGTCATCAAAATCTCTGCAGGTGCTTGATATCTTCTTTTTCTGTAGCCCCAAGCCAGACTGAAAACATGGAATCTTAATCACTGAAGGGCCTACTGTGCATTGCTGCTGATATGAGCTGTGTACAGGTTTGTAGCAGAAATATAGAAACATATTTGACAATAAACTTTAGACATGAGAATTCTAATGGCCTATTTCAATGCATGAAATTTCAGTACTACTTGATATTTTTCTAAATTAACTGTAGTAGATCTTCACAACAAAAATGAAGAAAATTTAAAGATCTTTTTGTTTTAAGATCTTCACATTTAAAAATTATCATAATACTTTGCTATCAACTTTATCATTTTTATAACTCACCTGTCTCGAAAGATCTTTCAGCAAATTCTCATTATCTTCATCAGCTATGTGGGTGTTTGGAGTTGCGTATGTTACTACAAATATTTTTGTTACAACGGCACTTTCTCGGTAGTCCCTGTAATTCAAGAATCAAGAAACCCTAGATAAGACATGTTAAATTTGTAACCCATAAAGGAAACAGTCTACTGGCCACAACCAGTAGCCCACTAGTAGCTCAAAACACTTCATGTTCTTTGATGCCTGCCTGGTACAATGCTGGAACTTGGGGGGGTATCAGTACCATATTGCTTGCATGGTCACAAACTGTGCAAGTGTGTTATATATTGGTAGAAATATAATAGGTAAATATCTGTGATATTTATGATATTTCATAATATTTATTAAGTAGTTTAATCTGTCTTTCAGTTGCCCAAAGACTCCTTGCTGTGGCTAACAAGATTAAAAAATACATCATACTAAAGTCAATCAATAAAATAAGAACAACAAAATGACATAAATTTAATAAAAAAAGCTTATGTCAAAATTATTGCTAAGAATCATGTAACCTTATAAATGTGGTGGAATAAAATGGTTTGAATTAGATGTTTGCTCATAATAATTCATGATTAAAGAACAAACTAGATTTGACTTAATTTCATTCATTAGGCACATTTTTGTTACATAGAAGCAACCAAATAGAATTCTGAGTAGAATTTATATCTGTATGGGGAGGAAAAATGGCACTCTTTTCCTTCTGCCATGGTCTTGAACAAAAACCTCCTGTCTGAAGCTATTTGCACTTGGCAGGCCTCTAAGCATAGAAATTTGGACGAAACTCTATTTGAGAATTAAGTGATCCTCACTCCAGTACAGTACTGCTGACATGGAAACTTCATAGTGCTAATAAAAACATACCATAAAGACTTAGATAGTCAGAGAATACACATCACATATTAGAAGCCTATATAGTTTTCATTGATAGAGCAACATCAAGAAAAAATAGTAGATACTTGAAACAATGGTTATCTACTCAGCTCACTTAACACTGTAGACCTCTGTAGAGCCTCTGTTGAACGTTATATTAGAAAGACAAGTCTCAGTGATCTAATCAACTACGTACATTAAAGTGAGTCACAATTACTGAGGCTGGTCAGTTTTTGATTTGATGAAACCTCAAAATCTTAGGGAACCATTACTACAAGTGTGGATACTACACACACACTTCTGTAATCCTCCTGTATAAACCCTCTCTGCTCATAAAAAGAAGCCTATGTACCTAGCCTTGATAAAGCAACAAGTAAGAAAAATTAGTTAGCTACTAGAAACGATAGTCATCTACTAAGCTCACCTAATACTTGTGGACTGCTACAAAATATATCAAATGAGAAACCAGTAAAAGTTAAATGCCTATATTGAGTCCCACCTTTCACTTTTGTGGCAAACTAGCTCAAGTTTTATACTAAGAAAAGACTATACTTTATCTGCCTTAAATTACATTATGATGTTCCCTTACTTTGTGACTGCCAGAGCTTTTACTGTTATTTTCCCATCTGGTAATGTGATTGGTTCCTTATACACAAATGTATTATGATCTCTGTAACAAAGTCTCTCACAGAATTGTGGCTTAGTTCCATCAATAGTATAATAGATTGTAACATCAGGAGTATCTGAAAGAGACAAAAAACCCAATATGTTCTTTCATCCCCAAAAGGCATTATAACTTTTCCTGCAAAAAAACCTTCTAATTTTTTAAAAAATAAATGAATGTGTGAAAAATTAAGTCAGAAGGACAGATTTCTTTCTATGTCCAAGAATACCTTTTCAGGGGCTTTAATGGGAAGATAGTAGGTTTGCTGGGGGGATGGGACATAATAACTATATGGATTCTTGTCCAATTAGGAGATAATAACATCACTAATGATATAGAATGTTTGAGTATTTCTGTATTGTGTATCTTTTTAGAGCTAAATTAAAGCTGCTAATCTCTGTAAGATGTTTGAAATTTATTGAAAGATTAGAATTTCCCATTAAGACTCCTTCCATTCTGGAGAAAAGGGATTTTCTTCTTTAGCTCCAGACAAGGTTTCTGAATGACAAAGTTTTGGGTCTGATGGAGTGACCCTTGGCTCTTTCTGCAATTCCGTCTACTACATTAAATGGCAGATAAACTGATCACAGATGGATAGCAATGGGTAATGCAGAGGTGAAAGGCAAGGCAACCCACAAAAAGGAAAAGTTTATATTTTTATTCACTAAAGGATTCATATTGCACTCGAGCTGAATTGCCAGCCAATGTTCTATGTGAGGCATCCACCAGACTAACCTATAAATTTTTTAGGAATGAAAACTCATTCTCATGTGGGCAGGATATGGTTGGACAGCTCCTTCTTTCCAGATAGCGGGTAGCCTTAACTGTAAGCCCTGTTTTCCATTCCCATGGTCCTTAAAAAAAAAAAAAAAAAGCACCTTAGAGGTTGCTGCTTATTGTTGGCAGTCTACTAAGCATGAAAGGCTGAATGGTGCTCTGTCTCAGCAGTTGTCTACATGGGCCAAATGACCTGGCTTTTCCCCAGACTTCGCATCATTTAGTTTAGATGACATAGACCAAAACACTCATGACAGGATCGGGCCCAGTCCTACTTGGGCAGACATGGATCCAGAGGATCAGGTCTGACCCCAGGGTAAAATAACCCTGGTTTTCTGCAGTTTCTAAGAAACTCCATGGCAAAACCAGACTGTTCAGAGAGCCCTCGCTCCATACTTTTCTGGTGTGAGATCCAAGAAGCCCCTGAGTCACCCCATCTGATGTGGAAACCAGGTACCTGGCCACATGGGTGCAGCCAGGTCTCACGTTTCCATGTCACATGGGGTGACTGGGGGCTTTTCAAATGGATCACACAGCAGAAAGGTATGGAGCAGCTCCGAACCCTGGATTGGTGCTAGGATGGGCATGTGAATACCTGCCACTCACCCCACCAACCCTGGGGCTAACCTCGGTGAGGACAGCACAGCCTTGGCTTATGCTATCCTGCCCCAAGTATTAAATGATTTTATACTTATGCTGCTTTCAGAGGCATTTGTTTTCTTGATATGGTAAAGCAAGCACAGAAGGCTATGACAGTGCTCATTAAAGCTCATTAAAAAAGACAAGAGGATATTTACAAAAACGTGTCAAGTAATAGACATAGGAGAGTGATATAACCTAATTAGTCAAATTAAACTGAATGTTTCACAATGACTGAGGCCTGTTAATCCAAAGCCAGGCATGCCACTTATGACAAAACATGAGACAGAGGTACAAGCCAGCGTCTGAAGCATGCAGTGTTCCCCGGCCCCATTTAGTTCTTGAAACTTAGGGTCTTGTGGGTAACAGGTAACAAAATTAGTATTCACTTTGTTTCCAGATCTGTAGGAATAAAGAACTCACACCATATCACAGTGAAATTGTTTTAGGATTCATACAAATTTTAAAAACTCACTTTTTATTCTGCTGTTTTGGGAATAACTGGATTTGTTTTACATGAGTGTCAGGATCGGAGTGGATTTGGGGTGGGTGGGCTAAATGGAGGGTAGGACTAGTCTGGCAAGCTTGGTATATATCCCTGTTTTTTCACATTCAGGGCATAGTAACTGAAGGGTAGCAAGGCTTCTGAAATGGAGGTGTATTTAGTATTTTATAAACTATGTTTTAACATGTAGTTGTTTCTCCATATTTGCAGGGGTTGGGATATCTGGCTGCATGTGCACTCCATTGCTCATTTTCTCCCTCAGGAGGGGGAAGGAAGAAGGAGGGAGTAGTCCAATCTATCATTAGCTCCAATACACCATAGGGAATAAAGCTGCCGCAATGGAGTGCTTTATCCTGGTTTCTGCCACCGCCTCCCCATCCAAGCCTAGCCATGACAGATCAGGCAACCCCCTCATTGTTGCTTGTCTTCAGAGCAATTTCAACAGCACAGCTCTGCTGAGGAGCGGATGGCAGCCACTGGGGTGAAATGCTCCATTAGTGGCAATCACAGCAAAGGAGATGGGCAGCTTCCATCTTCTCAGTATGTATGTGCATCATGAAACATTAAAAAACACATTTTAAAAAATAAATCAAAAGATAGTCAGTGGAGGGAAGGAGACATTTAGACTTCCCATCCTTAACCATCATCACTCTCTGGGACACAAATGGGGAAACAGAATTGGATGGGGGAGGAAACCAACTGGAGTACAAACTGACAAGATTGACTGGTAAGAAATAAGGCTATTGGTTGATAGGTTTTGTCATGCTGGGGAGGAAAAAGAAACCTTGCATCCCTTTGGTACCAACTTAAATTTGGGAATGGGAAATGTGTGGCAGCCAGTACAACTTGGGTTTATTTTATTTAGGTGTGACACTAATAGGGTCACCACAGACCAGGAAATTGTGAGATGAAGCTGATTTTTTTTCGTCATTGTAGACAACCCCATAGCCATGACTTCAGGAGACCTGCAGAAGTATCAGCCTGTTAAAATCAGGAGTTTAAATGCATATGTCAGACTTTTAAATATTTTAATTATGTAAAGTTAAACACATTTATGCATATAACTATGGTATGTGTTTTTAAATGTTTTGACTGAATGTGTTTTAAAAGTTTGATTTAATTAGTTTCATATGTATAATTTATTTTTACTGGATTTTTTTGGTTGTTTGTCTGTTTGTTTTTATAAATATATATAAGATATGAGAAGGTCTGAATAGTGTTTTTCAACACATTTCAGGTGTTTCTTTTTATGGCAGTAAATCTTGTATTGGGAGCCAGTGTGGTGTAATGATTTGAGTGCTGGACTGAGACTTTGGAGACCAGGGTTTGATTCCCCACTTGGCCATGAAACACACTGGGTGACCTTGGGCAAGTCACATGCTCTCAGCCTCAGAGGAAGGCAATGGCAAACCCCCTCTGAACAAATCTTGCCAAGAAAACCTCATCATAAAGCAGCAACAACAAAATGTTGCATCAAATCATTTTCCAATTAAATTGATATATATTTTAAAGACAAAGCACTGACAACCCAAGAATTAATAAAAATGAACATTAAGTTTTATACACACAGACACACATCAAATAAATAAAACATTTATAGCATGTACCTGATTTAATTTCTACAAGTGTATTTGTATCTATTTCATGTTTAGCTTTGCCCGATGTTGAGATTCGAAGTGGTATAACTTGAGGCGCTAAGATGGAGCCAGCAGTCATTTTTCCCTACAGATTTTTTTTAAAGGAGGAATAAAAAATAGTACAGAAAGAAAAATAAGTAAATTCACTTGAAGAAAAATATTTTGGTTGCAATCCTTCACATGCTCATCTGAGAGTAAGTGTCAGTGAAGTCAGTGAGACTTCTTGAATAAAAGTAAGTAGGTAGTTTTGCATTTGTATACCAGAAAACCTCATGTCTGTTTTTTAAAAATTATTCATCGCGGCTACACATACACACAAGGCCACTGCTTCTGGCCTTTTGCCTTTGACTTCACCCAGCATTCAAACATGGCACTCAAGAACTTCCCTAAAAGTAAATGTGGGCTATGGACTTAGAAAATCACTCCCCCTTACTTTAAAGGACAATACCTCTACATAACAACCTGCATATGCATTAAGGTTACTGCTAAGAATTCTTCAATGAATATCTTTAATAATAAAAGCACATTAATGAATGCATGAGGGAGCAGGCTGTTTTTAATGTCAGGGTGTCTCTGCTTGAGTTACAATGAACAAGAATGGGATGTTTCCAGTCGGATAACTAAACTGTGTTCTACTCAGGAAACGGAAAGAGGAGAGGAAATAGAGTAGCACTAATAGTGAGGAAAAACATAGCAAGATAAACAAATATAAGTCTTCAAGGAAAATCAGTAAACATCACCATAATCCAAGTATATGAGACAAACAGAGGAAGAGGAAGAAGAAACTGAGAGATTCTACAATAGAGTCCAAGAATAAACACAACACACCAAAATAGGATCTCTTGCCAACAATAGGTGACTGGAACACCAAAGCAGGAAGCAGAATAGAATAAAAAAAAAATACTAGGGAAACTTGTACTCAGTTCAAGAAATGAAGCAGGACAGCAAGTGATAAAGAGTTTTGCGAGGCCAACAATCTATTAATTGCAAATACCACCTTTATACATCCAGAGAGCGGACTGTAAACATGGGCAATATGAAAACCAAATAGAATACTTGAGATCTCTTCCAGCTCTACGATGCTATGATTCTATAACATAATAGATAACTGAAAATGGAGAAGCTCTATTCTCACAGCAAAAACAAGACCAGACATAGACTGCAGAACCAATCACAAACTACTAATGTCCAAAATTAGAATAAAGCTGAAGAACACAAAATCAATCATCATACCCAAATATGATCTGATGAACATTCCAACAAAATTTAAAGAAAAAAGTGAGAAATAGATTAGCACTATTAAGCCTAATGAACCAAAAGAACTATAAAGCCAGGGACATAGTCATAGAGGAGTTCAGAAAGAGGATATGCGTGGCCAGAAATAAAGAGAAGAAACAACGGATGACAGATGAAACACTTCAAGCAATAAAGGAAAGACAAAAAGTAAAAGAAAAGATAAAGAGGAACAGAATCAGAACCATGAATGCTACTGTTTAACAATTAGTGTGCAAGGATAAAGACAATTACTGCATCAATCGATGCAGAGAAATAGAAGCCAACAACAAAAAAGGAAGAGCAAGAGACCTCTTCCATAAGATCCGGGAATTCAAAGGCAATTTAAACCAAAGGTGGGGTTGCTTTATGATCAGAAGAGGAACATAATACATGACCATGATGAAATAAAAAGACTATGGAAACAATACACAGGAAATCTATATAAAAATGTGAAAGGATGAATGACACATGGGTAGAAGAAACATATAAAGATGAACCCCAAGTGGGAAGATCAGGAATTTTCCAGTTTAGATGTGCCCATTATTAATATCCTGTGTTTTCCCCAGTTTGGGATTCAAGACACTTCAAGACAGTTAAAACATGCACATCCAAACTGATGAAAAGTCTCAAATTTTGTTTCTTTTCTAATTTTATATTGGGTTAAAATAAACTGGCCTGGGGAACTGGTATAAAAATCTCTCTGATCCTTCCAGCTGCTAACAGAAAATAGTCTGAGATGCAAAACATATATGGATCTCCAAAATAAAATTGGAAAGAACAGGAACAACATCTGAGACTTTCTAGTTTCTTTTAATCAGTCTGGATGTGCTCTATAGTTTAAAACTCTACAGTGTTAAAAAGCAGTTAAACCATCAGAAAATTAAAATAAGTTAAAAACACAAACTAGTTAAGCAACAGTTACACAAAATTCCAACACATTATACAAGGTCCACTTGCCCTAAGAATCCATTTTCAAGGCTTGTATCTATCATCGTCAAATCAAGAATACAAAAAATGTGGTTCAACATATATCTGCAAATGTTTCAGTCCCTACTAACCACATGTGCATGTGAAATAAACAACCAGACCAGCTAAGCCTTGTCTGAGTTCTAAAAAAACCACTTGAAGACGTCTTCCAAAATGCATCCAGGGATGATCTTTTCTTTCACCAGTCTCCACTTTTCTAATGATTTGCTTTTTGGTGGCCAAGCTTCTTTGTTAGCCAATGTTGCTAAAAACTTCCAACTAGACAGAAGACAGGGAGGAAAAGGAGGGTTGCGTAGGCATTAAAAGGCTTTGTAGAAAGGAGCGGCTTTGACAGAGGCTTTGTTAACTGAGGTATGCCTGTATTGACATAAGGCTCTGAAGACAGAAAGGTAACAGCAATATTTTAATTTTATATTTCTTTATCTTTTGTCCTCATCTACTTAAGAAATAGCCTTGTTCTTGATTAAGGCCCATATTGCCAGTTGCACAGAATCCTGTTTCCTGTTGCACAAAATAGGTCCAGCTGTTCATTAAAAAAATGCTCAGTTTCTCTCTTCTTCCTTCATCATTCTAAAGAGACTGGAGAATGGCTTGCAGGTTTGCAACCTTGATGTTCTTGCTGTCTTCTTTTAAAAATGATCAATAACAGATAGTATTTTTTGTGCACCATGGTAAGCTCCCCTCCTTCACTCTGCCTCTTGCTTTCTGCATAGGCTGCTCAGGAAGACTGTGCCTCACCACAAATTATAAAGAAGTTGCAAGCAAAGAGCCCACACTGTGCATATATACACATCTCTCACCTTGTCAGCTAGGTAGGTGTTTTAAAGGAGCAGCCCAGACATATGCCTGCCTAGGAGTCTCTAAGAGGCAGGAGATTAAAGAAAAGGGAGCCTTAGATCCTTGAGCACAGCCTGAACCACTCTAATCCACAGCATTGTGCTTCTCCCATGATGGATGGATGGATGGATGAATTTATGTATTTCCTTTCTCCTAATACTGGGACTAAAGGCAGCTTACATATTTTAAATAATACCATTAAAAATACAAGTGCTTGAACAAAAGTATAAATAGAAGATTTAAAAAACAATGAAACAATTTATGAAGTTAAAAAAATTAAACATTAAAAAGATTAAAATATATTAAAATACTATATAGTATATAACCCTAAAAAACCACACAGCATTGAAAGTATAGCCCTAGTCAGTTTGTCAAAAAGCCTGCCAGCATAAAAATGTTGACCTGCCTAGTGAAGGAGATCAAGGATGAGGCCATGGCCAAATACAGCGGCAGAGGAAAGCACCAGTCTTTCCTCTGGTGTTCTGCCAAAAGCAGGATAGACTTCCTCCAAATGTGGAGGTTTTACCAATTGCTTTGAATAGTTTTCTGTTTGTGAGGTTGAAGAATTAAAATGAAACTCCTCAATCAGTGAAACAGTCACACAATGAGAATGACAAAAACTGTTTTGGAGGTTTTAAAACTGAGCCATCTGTCGAGAGTGGTTGACTGTGTCTTCTTGCATGGCAGGGAGTTGGACTGGATGGACCTTGGGGTCTCTTCCAACTTTAGGATTCTATGACGTAAGTATAGACATATTTCAATCAACAAAGCCTCTGACAGTGAAGCTCTTTTCTATAGTCTTCTCAAGCCTGCCCAGCTTCCCTCTTTCCATCTCATCCTCAGTCTAGCATCAGCAATGGGACAATGGTGAAAGAAGGCTGGAGGAACACAGACTTTTGGTGCTGGAAATTGAACCCTGGTCTCCAGAACTGTAGTCCAGTGCTATAAGTACTGTTACCACAGTCTGCATTTCACTCTGCTTGAGCCAATATGGGTACTGCTTAAGAGTTTCAGATAATTATTTCTAGTTCAATTCTCAGCTTGGCCACAAAACCCACTGAGTAACCTTGGGCAATGTCTAGCTTCCCCGATTCATGCTTTTCACATTCCAAGTTCCTATAATATGTGAGCGCATCAACAGCTGGGTGTCCTTTTGGCTTGAGTACCCCAGTAGTTCATTGAGTGCCATCCAAGCTGGGCGTTTATCTCTTGTTTCATTTTGGACTGTTATAGGGTTATGGTGATTTCATTATAGGGTTTTCATGCTAAAGGATATTCAAAATGGGGTTACCATAATTTCTACTGCATAGTACTAACAAGCGTTAGCTATGGTGCCACTGCTGTTCTTCTTGTTGTTGTCATTACTGTTAATTGTGTTTATCCCACGCTTTTTAGAAATGCTCTTAGAAATTGTTAATCAGACAGTTCCCTGGCCTCAGGCTTACAATCTAAAAGAGACATGCCCCAAAAGGAGAAGGGAAAAGCAATGGGGAAGGGGACCAAGCCCAGCAGATACTGCCAGTCCTTCTCTCCCTCCAAGGCTAGGGCCTTGGCAGATGGTTTGGCGGGAGGGCCTCTGAGACAGTGTGATCCC
>CM034706.1:130562619-130573362 GCA_020142125.1 Phrynosoma platyrhinos | reverse complement strand
TGTGGCAGCTAAAAAAGGCAATGCAATCCTAGGCTGCATCATCAATAGGAGTGTAATGTCTAGATAGAGGGAAGTAATACTACCACTCTGTTCTGCTTTGGTCAGACCTCACCTGGAATACTGTGTCCAGTTCTGGGCACCATAATTCAAGAGGAATATTGACAAACTGGACTGTGCTAGAAGATGGTGATCAAAATGGAGGAAGGTCTGAACACCATGTCCTATGAGGAGTGCCATAAGGAGCTATTTATGTTTAGCCTGGGGAAGAAAAGGTTAAGAGGTGACATGATAGCCATATTTAAATATTTGAAGGGATGTAATATTGAGGATGGAGTAAGCTTATGTTCTGCTGCTTCAGCAATACACTCAAACCACAGAAAAAGAGATTCCACCTAAACATTAGGAACTTCCTGACAGTAAGAGCTGTTCAGCACTGTAATATGGTTTCTTGGAATGTAGTGGAGTCTCCTTTTTATGGAGGCTTTTCAAGAGAGGCTAGATAGCCATCTACCAGGAGTGCTTTGTCTATGTATTCCTGCATGGGAGTGGGGGTTGGACTGGATGGCCCTTATGGTCTCTTCCAACAATATTATTCTATGATTCCATGAACATATAAAATGGGCAAACCCAAGATGTTGTCTGGCTCTAGGATCTTGTGTTAAGATTGTGTGTCTTGTGCAATACTGTTGATTTAATTTGAATGATGATGGTTTTGGCTATACTTCTGAGTATTCATTACCTAAGAAAATCCTAGGAAATTCATGGGATTGCCATAAGTCAACAGGTGACTTGAAAGCACATACACACATATGCTATTATATTCCAAAGCTGTATAGAATCCTTGGGAAAAAATGCATGGTATATTAAAAAAAGAAAAGAAATAATCTGTTCACATATGGTTTTGGATCTTGTTATGGGTGATACGTAAGTTTTTCCCTATAGCTGAAGATTCCTGCTTTTTAAAATCTTTCCAATTAGTCATATCTATCAGCTGATCTTTTTTCACTTCGAATTTTAACAGCAATAACTATATTCTGATTTCAAAGTATCGATGTGCATTCTTTCTTTGATAGAAAATTCTAACCTCTATTTGTGTTTGCACAAATTCTTTAGGTGGAATTGTCAATGGAGGACATTGAAACCATTCTAAATACATTAATATATGATGGAAAAGTGGAAATGACCATCATTGCTGCAAAAGAAGCAACAGCTGGCAGTGTGGATGGGCGTATGAAACTATACAGAGCTGTCAATCCTATCATACAGCCAACTGGTTTAATTCGGACACCTTGTGGGCTTTGTCCAGTAAGTTTCTCAAGAATAATATAAAAACAGTAGATCTTTAGTTAATATTACTTGTGAAGCTTATTTCTCAGCAGGCCTGCCAGTCAAATGAGAATGAAAAACTAACCAGCATATGAAATAGATCATATAGTATGGTAAAACATTTAAGCAAGAATGGAACATAGTTTAATCTAAGCTGTGATGTTCTGTATAGTATTATGAGTAAGACTTTATGGATTTATTAACACTTGGTTCTGTGTTGTTGTTCACCATAGCAGTACTTTTCCTTGGTAGTGAGATCGTGTGCTCCTGTTGATGGTTGCAGTGCAGCTAATAGGGTCTCCCAGGCCAGACAGGCTTTTTGTTGAAGACCATGACTGAATGTGCTGAACAGCTACTGGGCAGCAGTTGTAGTGGGAGATGATACTTGTGGAGGCTCTCTCGGAGACAACAGCAGTGGCCCCATAGCTAACATTTGTTAGTACTGCACAGAAGGAGGCAAGATTAAACCCCCTTTGAATGTCTTTTACCATGAAAACCCTATGATGAGACAATCCATCAAACAGTAGATAGTGCCCAAAGATGAAAAAGCCAGGTCTGATGGCACTCAATGAGCTACTCAGAGGTGAAAGTAAAGTTTAAAGCTGCACAGCATATGTTGTAGGAACATGGAATATGAGAAGCTTGAATCAAGGGAAGCTAGACATAGTAAAAACTAGAAATGTAACATGTAAACATTGTAATACTTGGGGTGAGTGAGCTAAAGTGAAAAAGAATGGGACATTTTTGGTCAGATAATTACACCATGTTCACTCAGGAAATGAAAATCTAAGAAGAAATGAGGTGGTGTTAATAGTGAGACGAGATGAAGCAAAAACAGTCAAAGGATATAATGCAAATACTGACAATCATGTCAATAAGACTTCAGGGAGAACCCATCAATATAACTATAATTCAGGTTTATGTTGCCACTACAGAGGCAGAAGATGAATAAATTGAAAAATTCTATCTTGGAGTCCAGGGAGAAATTAATCACACACCAAAACAGCACTTCTTGTTAATCATAGGTGATTGCAATGCAAAAATAGAAAACGGCACAATCAAAGATTACAGGAAAATTTGGTTTAGGATTGAGAAATGAAGCAGGAGAGCAACTGAATTTGTGAGGCCAACAGTTTACTCATTGTAAACACATTCTTCATCCAACCTAAGAGCCAATAGTATACATAGACATCCAATATAGCAATCAAATGAACTACATCATTGGAAGCAGAAGATGGAGAAGCTTAATTCTGTCAGCAAAAACAAGACCAGGAGCAGATTGTGGCACAGACCATGAACTGCTAATATAAAAAATTGAGAGTGAGCCTAAAAATCACTAAACCAACCATTGTCCCAAAATACAACCTGAAGAACATCCCGGTAGAATTTAAAAAATAGGTTTGCAGTATTAAGCCTAATTGACTAGAAGCTAGTAAAACTTGACTGAAAACAGGGACACTCTTTGGGGGGGGGGGAAGCAAAACGACACTATTTGGAGCCAAAAAGAAAAAGAAACCTCAATGGATGACACCTGAAACTCTTCAAGGAGTTAAGGACAAACGAAGCAAAAGTAAAAGATGACAGAAATAGAATCAGAACCTTGAATGCAACTGTTCAATGACTTGTGCTTAAGGACAAAGAGAATCACTATAATAATAAATGCAAAGAATTACATGACTACAAAAAAGGAAGAAGAGACCTCTTCTAGAAGATCTAAGTAATCAAAGGGTTTTAAACCCAGAATGAGGATGCTATATGACTAGCAAAGGAACACATTACATGATCACATACAAATTAAAAAGATGATGGAAACAATACACAGAAGAACTATATAAGATAGAATGACATTCATTCAAGGAACAACCATTTGAAGATAAACCTATAGTTTTAGAAAGTGAAGTGAAAGCTGCACTCAGTGCACTTGGGAAAATTAAATCACCAGGACTTCCTCTTATACCAATAGAGTTGCTTCACTCTACAGAAACAGAATCTACTCTAGTTCTAACTAATATCTGTTACCAAATATGGAGAGCAAAACAGTGGCCCATAGTTTGGAAATGGTCAATATATATTCTAATTCCCAAGAAAGAGAACACCAGGGATTGCAGTAACCACAGGACTATTGCATTAATTTCCCATGCAAGCAAAGTGATGCAAAATTCTACAACAAAGGCTTTTACCATATAGGGAACAAAAATGCCAGCTGTCCAAGTTGGGTTCAGATAAGGAAGAGGCACTAAGGATCATATTGTCAACATGCATTGAATAATGGAGCATACCAACAAATTTCAGAAGAAAATCTGTCTGTGCTTTATAGATTATAGCAAAGTTATAGATCATGAAGAACTTTGGATTGCTCTGAAAGAAATGGTTGTACTACAACTTTTGACTGTCCTGCTGCATAACCCGTACTCAGGACAAGATGCTACTGTTAGGACAGAACATAGAGGAAAGGAATGGTTTCCAATTAGCAAGGGGGTCAGGCAAGGCTGCATTGTATCATCCTGTGTGCCTAACTTGTATGCTGAATGTATCATATGTTAAGCTGGATTAGACTCTGAGGAAGAGACATGAACATTAGAAGAAGGAACATCAGCAATTTAAGAGATGCAGATGACACCATACTACTACCAGAAAATAGTAAAGATGACACCATACTACTAGCAGAAAAATGTTGAAGAAAATGCAAAGGCAATTTTACAGTTCAACATTAAGAAAATAAAAACAATAACCACAGATGATTTACATAACTTTAAAGTAGACAATGAAGATATTGAAATAGTTGTAGATTTTTCATACCATGGCTCAGTCATTCATTAGAATGGAGACTGCAGTTAAGAAATTAGAAGATGATGAGGACTTGGAAGGAGAACTATGAAAGGCTAGATCCTGAAATGTAAAGATAAATATTGGCAGAATTTGTTCAGAGTGGGTCTGCCTTTGCATTCCTCTTATGCATAAAGATATATCCATCCATCTTACATTTTCTTCACCAACAAACTACATCCATTTTTTAATCAACCAGGGGTTGCAGACTGCCAGAAATAGTGCAAATTGAGTCCACTTTTAGGGTTAGGGTTAGTGCCAGGGAATCATGGGAACTGGGTAGAATAAAATAAAAACATGTTTGTTCCAGAATGCAGGACAAGGGGTCAGTCTTGTCACATGGTTAGGTACTGGGCCAATTTAACTCCAGGAGAGGGCTTTTTTAGAACCAGGAAGCAAATTGAGTTTTTTCTTTTGTAAAATTGATATTTTTGGGGGGTAGGGAGCAGGGAGGGCTACCTTCCAGTGTTCCCCTCAAATACAGTCCCCCCCAAAACCAGTTCCCCCCCAAAAAAACAATTCTCCCCCAAATAGTTCAACATGTTGCTCCTTGCTTCTATACTCTAAACTCTTCATATGATGGAGGGAGAAAATGAATATATTTCTAGTGCATGGAGGTGGAGGGGATAAGAAGGAAAGAGAAAATCAAAATGACCACCACTTGTGGATGGAGAGTGAGAAATAAACATTGAGTTTTAAAGAAGCAATACCAAGCTCCAGTTAACCAGTTCTGGGAACAAACCTGTATCTCCATTTCTCTGCAGATAATGGAGAAGAAAGGAAACCTGGGTCTTGTCTACAAAATTGGTTTTTGCATTGCCTTGATACTGCACCAAAGTTCTGCAGAATCCCAATGGAAAGCAAGAACTTTTCAGTATAGAGAACTTGATGGTCCATTTCACTTTGGTTTTGTAGAGGAAGCAATAATAATATCCTGTTGCATTATATTACTGAATTCTAGTAAAAGAGTTCATTATAGAGTCATTACTTGCTGTGATAGAGCCACGTCCAGGCTACCTTTTCTTACTGTGGGGCCCTACTCTGTCATTTCTCACAGCACCCACTTATTTCTTAAAATAAGTTTTAAGATATTTCTTAAGATATTTCTTAAAAAATAAGTTTTTAAACAGACTAGGTGTGTCTTCAAGTTTCCTGTGGTGCATTACTGAGAACTAGTAAATCCCGTAACACAAGAAGTAGGTAGTGAGCAAACACACAACTATAGAAATTTTATTTTCAAGGCTTCTAATACACAAATGATAGTAATCTGGCTCATTCACACTTTTTTACATGGCTTTTTTTTTAACATTTCCTGAACTGTACCATAATTGTCCCCTGAGAAACCCTCATAAGCACATTTTGACATGTGCAAACCTCTTAAGAGGATGTTGTTTCAGTTCAGTCTATGGATATGGCCCAAGCCCCATCTGAAATAGGGGCATTAAGACTTGAAAATCCTGTCATGATGCTTAAGCAAGTATAGTATTACATTTCTGTGCTCAGCACTTTTTTCTGTTGGCTTACATCAGGGATGAGAATTATGCAGCCTTCCAGATGTTGCCAGCAGCTCTAGACAACATAGCCAATGGCGAGGAAGGCTCAGAGTTGCAATCCTACAACATCTGGCAGCTACATGAGTTTCTTGGGTTAGCAGCCAAATTTTATGTACATATTTCTAGTTGTGTAAGGAACTATGTGCATGAACAGATGCTGCATGTGTGTTTACCCTTATTGAAAAGACCCAGGTAGGAAGCAGAACTGTGTGCACTTAAAAGCAGTCAGATTAGTGCTTTTATCAGCAGCCAATCATTTTAGGGGCAGGAGGAGACATTCCAGCCATCTGAACACCTTCTTCCACAGCTGATGGTAAATTAATATATGTTAGGGATTGCTAATGAAGGCTTTCAGTCTTAGGGCCTTTGCAGACTGCCAGAAATAGTGCACATTAAATTGAGGCACTGCCCTGGCTCAGTGCTAGGGAGTCATGGGAATTGTATTTTTTCTGGGACATTGAGCCTTCTCTGTCAGAGAGCTCTGATGCCACAATAAATTACAGTTCCCATGATTCCCTAGCACTGAGCCAGGGCAGTGCCTCAGTTGAATGTGCACTATTTCTGGCAGTCTGCAAAGGCCGTTAGAAAATGTCCACTGCAGTAGCTGACTGCAGTGTGTACACAGAACTAAATTGATTTTTTAACCGATATAATCAACTAACTATATTCTAACCTTATTCTCTTCCCAGGTTTTTGATGACTGCCATGAAGGTGGTGAGATATCTCCATCAAACTGTATTTATATGATGGAATGGCTAGAATTTTAGCAGTCAAATGAGAACCATGAGCTGGAGAGTTTCTTGTAGCCCAAATTAATGAGCCAATTTATTATTTAATCATGGACTCTTTTTAATTGGGGAGAACTCAAGGTATGGAGTATTTTTGAAAATGCTAAATTGCTTTCGAAGGAGAAGCATTTTTGAAAAGCTTTGTACTCCACAGATGTTTTGGCTCAACATACCCTCATTAAGGAATTGTGCAGATTATGGAGGGGAGAAATGCTTCACTCTTGTTCATGTTGCAGGAGTGAGTTCCAAAAATGTTTCTTGTATTAAACATACACAGACATAATCAAACACGGTTATATGTAGCTGCTGGAAAGACAGGTTTTGTTTTGAAGGAATTAGGTTGTGCTTTGATAAAATAAATCTGCTTATTGCCATTGGATCATACAGTTCCCTTTTGGAACATAATGTTAAAAAGAACAATGCATTAAAAAAAAAGATAGCCCTGTTTTTGGGGCTGGAAATCATACCTCCTAAAACACCCAGATGGTTTCTGTTCTCATTGTTAATCTCAGGACATAGGGTGAAATATGTATGCTTTATAAATAAAATCTTATTATGAGGCAATTAAAGGTATTACTTTTTTCTATAGGCAAAACTGAAGCCTCTTAGTCAGTACAAAGTTTAATGGCAAAGGATTGGATTAGATGGCCCTTGAAGGCCCTTCCCAACTGTTTAAATTCTATGAAATGCCTGCAAATTTTATTTTTAGAATTCTGATTTTAAAAAAATCTCTTAAAATTGTTTATTTTAATATGCAGACCCCAACCTTATGCAGGCTTAATCAAAACTTTTTTTAAAAAAAACTGCTGCTAAAAATTATTTCACAGCACCCAACATACGGAATTTTAATAGGGGATTGGTAAAATATCATGAAGGATAAAAATAATGATAGCTATATGCTACATTCAAGATCAGAAATACCATGTCTCTGAATATCAGTCACTCGGGAACAACAGAAGAGGGTAATTGCACTTATGTCCCTTAGCTTTTCTGCAGGCAGAGGATTTGCTCTGACAGTTATGTTCCCTCTTTTGCATTGAAAGCATATGCTAGAATACAGTGTACAATGAGAAACTGGCTGAAGAAAAATTGCGCAAGATGAAGATGCCTGAAATTTTCCAGATGAAGAACAGAACTGAGATTGAAGATACATGCATATGTGACCCCCCACAAGGAACAATCCAAGACTATACCATACACAGACTTCTCTCTGATCGTGTGCGGACAGTGTATAGTCAAGACAAAAGAGTATAGTCTAGACAAAAGGAAGTGATGGTGACTGCAACAACTGGCCCTCCAAGGCTGGGGAAAGAGTACAAGAACCAAAAGTGGGAGCCAGTGTCTTTGGGACAAAACTTATGCAACACAGAAGCAGTACATGCAGCAGGGTTGTCACTCCCTAGAAAGTGACAGAAATGGAAATTAGTTGAAAGGCAGAGATACTGTGATCAAGATACATTAATGTGATGGATTTTTTTTGAGATTCAGCTACTAGAGAATATTCTACACTTTCAGCAGCTGGATGAGAGAAGTGGAAGAATACCCGTGTAATGTAACAAAGCACACATATTACATCATATGTAGTACTAATATTCTCAAGCAGCAGAAAAGGAGACATCCATGAATGGGTTCACTCCAGACACTGCCGAGGTGAGGCAAGGGATCATGCGTTTTAAGAAATCCGAGACATATGTCCAAAACACACTGCAGAAATTATTCAGCTTGAGACCGCTTTAACTGCCCTGGCTCAGTCCTAGGGAATCCTGGGAACTGTAGTTTATTGTGGCATCAATGCTCTCTGACATAGAAGGCTAAATGGCTCACAAAATGACAGTTCCCAGAATTCCCTAGCATTGAACCAGGTCAGTTAAAGCGGTCTCAAACTGGATTATTTCTGCAGTGTATAGCCATCTTAGGCAGAGTGTGCACTGCTGAAATAATGCACTTTGACACCACTTTTACTGCCATAGTTCAGTGCTTTGGAATTCTGGGATTTGTAGTTTTGTGAGAGATTTAGCCTTCTTTGTCAGAGCGCTCTGGTGCCACAACAAACCACTTCCCAGAACTCCATAGGCTTGAACCACTTTAGAAGGTGAACTGAGTTCTGCCTCCATTTTCGAAGATGCTGAGGTTGCTGAACTCACTTCAAGACCTTAGCAAGCCCAAATATATTCCAGCCCCTGCTAGCACTGACAAATAATTAGCAGAGGCTGGAGTATATTTTATATATTTTGTATGTTTTAAATTGCCCAGCCACCTCTCCTCAAATCAGTTGAGATTACCAGTTCTCCCAGAAGGCTCCCAGTCATGACTGTCACCCAGACAGGCACAAAACCTAAACAGCCATCCTAGATAAGGATGAAACCCAAGCAGCCATCTCAGAAATCCGCATACCCACTCACAACATGGTAGCCACGTTGAGAGCCGAGCAAACACCAGCCAATTTCAACGAAGAAGTCAAATGTCTCCAATACTTTTTAAGTCTCCATGTCTCTGCCTATGCCATTTTTTTGATCAGGACTCATGGCGGCAGTGATTTTCCTCCACAGTTTCTAACAAGCTTAAGGGGTTGAGCCATCCCTCTTCCTAGCTGTACTATATAGCCAGATCACCTAGACTTCTCTCCCTAGCCCTTCCTCTCCCCATAACAGAGGTCTGTTATAGGGCTAGCATTGCAACTATTCAGTCAAATACAAAAGTAAATTCAGCTCATTCCTTGGATAAGGAATCTTCCTCCTCACCAGAGATAGAAGCTCCTGCCATCCTTTCTCATCAGTTTTCCTCCAGAAATGTTAATGGTACCGCTCTTCATTCAGCTTCTCTCAGGGACTTGTCTGAGTCAGAGGAAAGGGATTGGTCAGATTCGTGGTAACCGTAACACCTAGCCAGAGAGAGAGAGACATTTCAGTTAACATGACTTTGTTCTTCTGTCTAAAGCAGTAGCACCATTGGGTTTACAAGACTCTCAGCCTGATGCCTCAACAGCTCTAACCTCTGACCATTCCAGCTGTGGATCAACTATGTTTCCTAAACCAAATGCTTCCTCAGGACTTGTGCCCTTTCAACAACTGGTATGGTCAGAATGGAACATCCCCACACAAAGTAGAAAGGGTATTAACGTGGCACGAAAGTGTTAAATTCTTCAGAGGCTATGCATCTTCTCAAAGCTACACTCATTGATGATCCAATTTTGATGCTGTTAACAAATACCTTAGTACCCAGGGAAGGTAATTCTACCCTTAAAGGCTCCAATGAAAAAAAAAAAAAGCAGACTCATCCCTTAAGTATTCCCATGTGGCCTCTGCTCTAGCTATTTATGCATCTTCCATCCAGAGCATAGGTCACACTACAAGCACAAAGGCAGCGCTGGGTGGGGTGGGCGGAATGGCTGATTTCCCAAAAACTGAGGAGGGATGGTAAACACCCCTCTGCCATTAGTCCCTCCCCTCCAGAATGATGCAATTCAGAGCCGTTGTTCCCACTTGAACATACTGCAGAATCAATTCTTTTGAAAAGAACCACCAAAAAACTAGTGTCAGTAAACAGTTTTTTTGCATTTGCCTTGCTTCATTGCGATTGCAACCAAGCTCAATAGGATTGGAACTGGTTACAAGTGGGAACGACGGTCATATAACCTCATCAGCAATTTGCTTTAAATCATAGTGGGAATGAGGCCTTAGTCACAGTCTCTTACATAGAAAACCTTCTTTTTGGAGAAGAGACCCTTAAAGACATCCTTATTGAAACAAGGGATAAGAAAGCCATGCTTTCTGTACCAAACAAAGGCATAAAAAGACAGACCAAACCATCTCAGCCTTTTCATCCCTCCTGTTCCTTCTCCTGTTCTAGAGACTTCAGGACTTTCAAATCTGCCTGGCGTAGGTCTCAGATTCCTTTTCATTTGCAAGGGGGCCCAAGCAGACCCTCCCTGCCTCATCCGAACCAACACCCTAGAAATAAACCAATGTTATGACTACCCTCCTTCCAAGATAAAAGATTTTCTCATTTCACACAAGCAAGGACCTTTCCCATTTCAGACCTGTGGGTATTAAAACCAAAGCACCACTTCCAAAAATCTCTCAAAGAACTTTACGGTGCGTTAGGCACTCACTTGTCTCTTAGATCTAGGAGCTATAGAACTGGTCTCTCCACACTAAAAATTCATGGGTATATACTCAGTGCTCTTCATGGTGTCCATGAAAGGATGCAGAGTTGCTTGATTCTGGATCTCAAATTTGTAACAAGTACAG